>OX438646.1:7517123-8727240 GCA_949316285.1 Eupithecia subumbrata
TAAATTAACAAAATATGCAACACCAGCGCCAAAACGGAACACTGTGAACTATTGAAAATTTCAGTGTCCTATCTGTACTGGTACATATATAGTGATCTGTGGTACTTACGCACAATTGCTTCCGTGCCTAACTTCACAGAGCTCATTAAGTTTGCAATTACTTATTTTCTACGTAATCGTTCGGTTCATAGCTTTTTCATTTTGGCTGCCGGCAACATCATCATCATCATCATCATCCGCAACCCGACTTCACCCACTGCTGGGTATAGGCCTCCAAACTTTTGTGCCATGCCACTCCACACGGTCCTGGCGCCGGCAACACTGCATGTCTATTGTTGTCTGTCTGTCTCGCTCGCCTCGCCTGTCATCTTAGCATGCTTACAAGATGGCGTCGTGAAATTTCTTTCTTTCGTGAATTTGTCCATGATATAAAGTACTTTGTCGAAGCTGATTTTGTGTAGAATCTTGATAAAATGATTTTCATTAAATGATTGTTGGTTTTTGTGTGCGTTATTTTTATTTATTTTTTGTTTTATATTCACGACACCTAGTGACATTCTATTATGAGTAATTACGAAGATGATCAAAGCGAGGATGGAGAATTAGCGCGCAGCCCTGTGCAGGACGAGATGGATTTCAGGTATGTTACCTTTATCCTTGCATACAATTACTTTTCTCATTGTTAGATTGATTGCACGAATGTGGGCAGCATAAAGATCGAACCCACAAGCCGAGTTGTACTAAGCATTTGAGTTAGCAACCTACATGTCATCCTCATTGGTTTTTCCGAGATGTGTTGGAACTTATTGTTTTCACTTGGACAAAGTGAAACTGAAACCGCGCCATGAATGTTGTCAATTCCTGAAATTCTCTAATGTTGTATGAAGAAGTTTATGTTTTTGCTACCATTTCAACCGACCTGGTATTTTAGGTTTAGATTTTCCTCATTTAGAAATAACAGTGCTTTTCCAAATAGTTTTGCTCTTTTTATCAAAATAAAAAGAGCATAACTATGTGGAAAGCACTCAAACGCCTCAAATGCATAATTTAGGTGGCCCTTTGTAAGTAAGTACATATCTATACTGCCATTTACGACCTCCGTGGCGCAGCGGGCGAAGGTCCGCCTGCGACGCAGGAGGTTTCGGGTTCGATCCCCGCCTCGGAACAAATTTGTGTATGTTTTGCAGAAATTTGTTCCGTTGGTCTGGGTGTTTTCTATGTATAATAAAAATATATATCTATGTAATATATTGTATTAAGTATATCAGTTATCTAGTACCCATAACACAAGCTCTGCTTAGCTTGGGGCTAGATAATGTTGTGTGAATTGTCCAGCATTATTATTATTTAAAATTTGTTTTTTACTGTTTGTAGTACTCATTCAGATTATTATACCCCTGGTATTGTTTTTTTAGCTTGTCTGATGAAGACAGAGATAATGCTGATTCATTGGTGATCAAACCACCGCAAGCTGTCATAAAACCCTCTCACCGAGATAAAAGAGGACATAAGAGATCGGGTAAAGATAGATACAAAGATAGTAGCAGAAAGGAAAAAAAGCATCTCTACAGGTTTGTACACACAACTTTTTATTGGTTTTTTAAATGTTCATAAGGTTTATATCCAGGCAAGGGTGAATCTTAACTTATTTTTGCACATTGATTTCAGGGACCGTGATAAGTCTGAAAAACCAAAACGAGATAGTATGACAAAAAATGAACGTGAAGAAATACCCAAAGAATATTATAGGGAAAAGCAGTTTTATAGAGAAACTAAAGAAGCATTTAGGGAAAAAGATGCTTATCGTGAAAAAGAAATTTATAGAGAAAAGGAAGTTTATAGAGAGAAAGACCCATATAGGGAGAAAGAAGTGTATAGAGAAAAAGAGATCTACCGAGACAAAGACCACTACAGAGAAAAGGAACCATACAGAGAAAAGGAATTATACAATAGGGATAACAAAGAATCTTATAGGGAAAAGGATGGTAGAGACAAGGAATTGTATCGTGAAAGAGAAGTCAGAGAAAAAGAATCTTACAAAGATAAGGAAGTCTATAGAGAAAAAGATCCATATAATAGAGAAAGAGAGCATTACCGGGAAAGAGAAATGTACTCAAGAGATAATGCAAATGCTAATGCTTCATTCAGAGATGTTGCTCGCTCCAGGGAGTCCTATAAGGAGAAAGATGTACAAAGAGAGGCTTATTTGAGCCGTGAGCGCCAATATAAATATGCAGATGCTGATAGAAAACGTCAAGGTAATGAAAGAATTGAGTCCAGGCTAAGATTGCTCTCGGAAGATAGTCAAACCAATCAAATCAATGAAAAAGAAAATAGAGACAAAAGTTCTGGCGATAAGGAACTGGAAGATTTAAGGTCAAGGTTACTAAGCAAACGAATTTCAAAAGAATTGCAAAGCCAAGATACAACTAAAAATCCACAGGGTGACAAGGAAATAAAACCAAATAGGCACACTTCACTTGATAAAAGTCAAGAAGAAAGAAGAAAGAAATTACTTGAAGCAGGTATGGGCTAAAAATATTTGTAATTGAATATCATAAGTTACTGTTATATCCAATTCATGTTATATTTGTGTTTTGATTGTAATTAAGTATCAATTTCATTTTAGAACGTGAAATGGAAAAAAGAAAATACGAGTCACGTAATGAACTAGAGGCACGCCGCGAAGAGCGCAGACGCCGCGGCAAGAAGCGCTCTCCCTCGCCAGATGACTCCATAACCAAAAAAACTAAAGTAACCCATTCTCCTAGCTTCAATTTAGTTGTCACAGTATCTGATACCAGTGATGCTGACATGAAGAGTAATTCTCCACAAACTGACCCTGAAGAAGGTGAGCTGAACCAATTTTATCTGCTTTTAGAAATTGTTCTTCAGAAACAGCAATCAAATTAGAAATAATGTTTTATTTTTGTAGGTGAACAAAGCAACACTGAAACCGACGACGACAGTTCAAGTACTGGTACAGAGACAGGAGATGATTCAAAATCTGATGGAAAAGATGATGAAATATTAGTAAAATCTGAGGAAGAGTTTGAGAATGAGCAGAATGAAAATACATCCATACAAGTATCAAAATCTAAATCACCCTCACTAAAATCAGATGAAGGCTCTCCATCATCGAATAGATCAAGAAGGTTACTATGATTTTATCACAGTATTTTAACATACTCATATTTTAATAATTTATGTAAAGAAACTATTTGTTTTGGGATCGACTAAATATTGATTTTGCCAAATATTTCAGATCAATATCACGTTCTAAAAGCAGAAGCAGATCACATTCATTTTCACCACCTCCTCCTGGGGAAAATGGCAAACCAAATGAAGAAGAAAAAGCTCCAGATGATGAAGAAGCTAAACTGAGGGAAGAAACAATCAGTGCACTTCCACCATATTTCCCAGCACTACAGGTAAATGACACATTTTTTAAGTAAATATTCTTTTCGTTTTAGTGATATCACAGGTACAGAAACACTTCGTTATAAAACATTTTTAAGGTTTTAGGATGCAAACACCACTGATAATGATAATTGCTTGCCGTAGCTACCAAATTATCTACATAAAAAAAGCTAATTTAACCTACAGGAAAACCATGTGATTTTTTTCATAAAAGCAGATGTTTCATGCAATGAACTACTTATTGTATCCTGTTTCTATATAAAAGTATTTATTTGTATATTGACATGTTATAGGGGTGTCGATCCGTCGAGGAATTTCAATGCTTGAATCGAATAGAGGAAGGCACATACGGCGTTGTTTACAGAGCTCGTGACAAAACAACCGAAGAAATCGTTGCTTTGAAACGACTCAAAATGGAAAAGGAAAAAGAAGGCTTCCCCATAACGTCATTGAGGGAAATTAACACTCTGTTGAAGGTGAGATCACATTTTTTTACTAAAAACTTTTTGCTCACCTGAGCCATCATAATGCATCACTGCTCTCGATGGAGGTATTGTTTCTCTCACCTAGAGAGTTTAATAACTCGCAGCTTGTTGGAGCCGCGAGCTGTGAGGCACACGATGGCTCACGTGTTCAATTCACTTTATTAATGCCTTGTATTTTATTCCTACAGGCCCCGACCTATTACCTGCAAGAGGGTAGTGATAGAGGTGTGACCCTATTGCACGGGTAACAACTTCGATACACGGGCGGGCCTAAGTATCTTATAAGGAATTTATTACAGGGGACAGTCCCGAAAATTCTTTCCTACACTCATGAACGTCGTCCTTAAAAAGTAATTTCCTAAATTTCTATACCAAATTAAAGTACGAACATTGAAGGTCTGATATAAAGGAAACGTAAAACGAACAAATTTGATAGCGATTTATATTATGGCACGTGTTGACGTGACAAGAACAGGTAAGGCCGTGGTATCAGGTAAGATCTAACTTCAATTTCTATCTTCATTTTCGCTCTACATTCTTCAACACTATTTTAATGAGTTGCATCTAAACTTCCTGAAAATTTGGTTTTAAATTATTTACTGTAACAATCAGCGGTCTCTTAGTAAATCAAGCATGATACAATAAAATATGAGGTAAAATATTATCAGGTTTTAAAAATATAATAATTACAATGTCTCAACTTTATTAAACCATATTTTTCTCTGCTCAAAATACATATTAACGTGTTTTTCTAGATTATTTTCTATCATGTTTGAGTTATTCTGAGTAAACCAAAGCTTGGATGGACGCTTGGAAAAGCGTCGGAAAAATACCGATGTCTAATATTTGATTAGATTGTTGAGCTTCTGACTGAGTTTTTTAGTTATTAAAATGAATAGTTGTTATTTCAAGAGTTACCAAAGGTTTCAAGAGTTAAACAAGGTTTTGCTAAACTTTTTCTACTTAAATAAATATTGTTGCTACCTTCGGCGACACTGTGTGGCCTCTGTTCATTGATCTTAGATGCTATGAACACTCGTACTCGTATTATATATTGGCATCGTAATTTATGCACAATATATTTATACAATATGAGCCATCGTCCACTATAACTGTTTGCGGCTGATGCTCGATTTAATTACGAATCACGGCTAAATAGTTTTTAACTGTGATATTACACACGGTGTAACTAGAGGGGATCATAGGTGCCTGGGGGTGGAGGACCTCAGTATCTATCGATTTAACCCCCATGTATGTTCTGCGATATTCCGCGGTTCTAAAGTTATTAGGAGTTTGGTAAAATTTTAGTCAAAATCAGATTTCAGCCTAAACCTCGCAATTGCAGCCAAACTATTAGGTCTGCGAACGTCTTTTTATTTTAAACAAGCTCAATAGTGGGCCTGTTGTACCCCTATAACAATTAAAGTCTTATAGATTTATAAAAATCCAAAGAGGAATGTTTTAGTCAATTTATTTTTCAAAATCTAATATTTACTTATTTTATTTTTACCATTTTATTTTTTTTCTTTCTATGGTTCTAAAAAATATTTCATAGTCATATTATTTTTTTTCTACAACCAATCTTAAGTTTTCATGAAGAATAAACCCTGAAAATTTCATTTTATCTAGTAGTTCTAGCAAAAATTATGTAAAATGAATAATTATCAAATATTAACATAAGCAGAGAGAGAGCTAATGTTAATTTTAGATATTCAATAAAAAGTTGACTATAACATTCTTATTTGTATTTTTATTAATCTAAGACTCTAATTGATAAAGGGATACAAAAGGCCCACTATTGAGCTTGTTTAAAATAAAAAGACAGGGTTGCAGACCTAATAGTTTGGCTGCAACTGCGAAGTTCAGGCTGCAATCTAATTTTGACTAAAATTTAACCAAAGTACATCTAACTTTTGAACCGCTGAATATCGCAGAACACACATGGGGCTTAAATCGATAGGCACTGATGTGTTGCTGTGTGGTGCCGGCTCAGAATTTGCACCACCCCAACTCTTCCCGCGGGTGTCGTAAGAGGCGACTAAGGGAAATCCACCGGGGCGGGTAGCAGCTCCCCCTGCAGAAAAATCTACCACCGAACTGCGATCCCCAACCCGCATGCCCTGCATGGGGATTATGGGCAATACCCCCCATGTGATAAAAGCCAATAAGGCACTTATCAGGCGGAGGCCTGCATCCAGTAGTGGACCATTATAGGCTGTTGAGGTGAGGTGAGGATGTCCCCCAACCCCCGGCCACCGATGATCCACACCTCTTGTTACACCGTATACTGCGTTATATTATAATGCTTGCTACGTAGCGGTATACATTTTGTGGTAGGCGATGGCCCTGTAGTATAATCTAGCTGGGGCGAAATTATGTACATATTTGAAATTCTTGGGGGTTCAGCTAAGTTATACATATAATCTATTCCAAAATTTGCTCTCGCAAGTTGTTTTTTGTCCATGTTTTGTATGATTGATTCGAATTTCCGAAGTAAATTTTTATAGTGTAGATAGAATAATGTTTCATATCACCTATATTCTGAGTGAGTTTGAATTTGTATCCGGAAAAGTGTGTTTGTGTAAATAATAAAAATCTCAAAGAATGCCAAACGTTTAGTTGTGATATTACTTGCTGTATTCGCTCTTGCTTGAGACACCATTAGTGTTCTTACCCCACACGTTACTCATAACTTCCACTACCTCGACTCAACTTTGAGAAAATCGGTACTCTTTTGTAAAAAGGAACCAACTGCCAACTTACGGTTCATTTGTAAGTCAATCGAGGTCAATGAAGTTTTGAAGAACGTCATAAGAAGATGGGGATCAGAAATACAATTGTAGCAATTCACATTTTTCAGGTAGGAAATTAAAAAAACCACCAGTATTTTTTCGAACAGGTCGCGTGAAGCTTTCGTCAAGACTTTCTGAACTGAGTGCGGATTCGAGATTTGCTTCTGGGACTCTTGCAACGTGGCATCTAAAGGATGAATCTTGGAGCCTTGTACCTGTCTGCTAGATGGTGGGTATAAACATGCTAGAACGTGCCTTGACCAACAAAGTGCCAACATGTTATTAACATGCAGATTTGAGACCTGCTGTACTAACTAAGATCGGCATATTTGATTACGGATGCAGATTTATAAACCCGATCCAAATTGACCAATCAAATGTGCCGAATGAACTTGTAAGTATTGATGCCTCAATATCGCTGTCGAGGTGAATTTTTAACAGCTGGCGCGATTGTCTTTTGATTTTTCATACAATTATCCACGCTAATGTCACAAATCCAGGTCTTGTATACGAAAAACAAACGGGGATCTCGCTAGCTTTAAAAAAATCCCTATAATCGCTGGCACGGGCTAGCATCCGTAGATCATCCTTTACGCTTACGTATTATCAATGACTTATTTTTACAATTTTACAATACCCAGCACAAACGCCATGTTGAAAGACCCCTGGTGAACAAATCCCGAATCTACACTTGGTTCAGAGGTGAGACTTGTTTTTAAAAGAGTTATTTCCATCATCGCCTGGTTTTTCATTAAAAAAATGCATTGAATTTGTAACCTTAAAAGTATCAAAGACACATTTACCATGGTTTGTTATTTTGGAAAACATAAATAATGTTTGAGTAGGAGTTCAGCAGCCGTATTAGTTAGCTACTGAAAATAATTGAATAATTCTCAAAACAGCATCACTAGTTGTGTTTACTGTTTGGAACTAATTTTAGCCACGGAATCTCAACATTCTAACATAAGAAGTTACGATACATACCTACGTAGTTGCTGACAGTTTCTATCAAATACAGCTAAAACTGCCTATGTATTTATTCGTAATTTTTAACTGTCACGCAATGGGAGGGATGCGATATCGAGACTTACCGAAACATTCGTACCTATTTAAAACAATCTCAAATCTAATGATGACTTTTCTTTAGATTATTAAAGTCCCACTGTACGAACCTAGTTAACTCTTTTCACCAGCACATTACTGTGGCACGGTCATCAGTGGATTTATTACTGTCCTCCAAACACGAACATGTTTTGCCATAATCACCACCACGCCCGGAAGGCGGATTGGTGATCGCAGTGAGAGTGAGATAGAGAGAGAGAGAGATAGACTTTTTATTGGGTACACACACAAACAGTACATGTGAACAGAACAGAGTGATAAAATACACAAACAAAACTACTGCCCTTTTTTTAGTATATTACCTTAGTCGGTTTTTACAACATCATGGACTGAGTTACTGGCATCGGATATAGTTAACTTTACTCAGCCTCATTTTGTCTTTTCCCCACATACATCGTAATTATTAATCCCACCCACCTCATTTAAACCTTTTTATTTTCTTCATGCATTCACGTTTGTTAGTACTACTAGCACCTACTTAGTAGATTTCATATTTAACGATTTTGCCTTGTATTGTGTTTCAAGATAAGGCACGAATCGAGCCGTAAACACCGAAGACCATTTTCCAACCTCTCCAGTACTGTATACGAAAATGTCTTATATGATATGTAGCATGTAGCTTTAGTTTTTTTACGAATAATGTGCAAATCGCTATTACGCCAGACGTTTCTCTACATATATCTCAATTTAATGTTCGTACGATTTTATTGGTATAGAAACCTGTAGCACGAAGGAGTTAATGATACTTTGGATAATGTTGCGAAATCTAATTATATCTAATTATTGATTGTATTACCCTGAATGTTTTCAACAATGTATTTCATGATTTTTTACTTCTGACTATCATTGTCGATTTTAGAAATGATGTTCAACCAAGTTTATTTTCTGTTGGTCAGCAATTAATATAATAATAAATAATGAAATATTACTTAATTTCAAATATTCCTAACCGTATTCCAAGGTTTTGAATATTTTAAAATGATAATGGTATTTATTTATTTATTAATAAGAAAGTGGAGATGCCACAGAAGCAAACTTTATTAAATGATGAAATATTTTGTTGTCTAAACAAGACTTACCAAAAACGGCAGTAAACATTCTGAAAATGTATTCTTCATACCACTTCAAGAAACCTTAGTTATATAGATAAGTTTTTACCAATAATACTTACCTACATGTTATGTGTTTTCAATAAATCAGTAACTAACCCGTTTTTTGACATGTGACAGTAGCAAAACAAGATTTTGTGAAAAATTTCATTCAAGTTTTGTGCCATGAGTTCTTGCTACAATAAGAACTTGAGGAACAGAATTTATTATCTTAAATCTGTGGTATGTTTTATTTATTAATTTCAAAGCAGCACTAACATACATACAAATTAGCTAAAAGAAGACATTATTGACAGGTTAAATGACTACAATCTTACCCCTAACAAACCTTTCTCAACTTTAAGCAATAGCTAAGAGTCGATTTGTTTTCTTCCGTTGTTGGTGTGGTATACACAAACATTTACGAATTAAGACCTGCCATCTTCACGAATGTGTTCATGATGATGGGCAGAATCTGCCATTCACGAAGTGTCGAGTGAATTACCAATAACCCTGTACAAATCTGTCAACTTTAAACGGCGCCATATTTTTTCTCATTCTGACATAAATCAACAAAGAAAACAAACGACTCTTAGCTATTGCATAAAGTTAAGATAGTTAATAGTAAGAGGGGTGGCAAGCAAGCAAACCAATGCTACTGATATTGAAATCTAAAAATTAACAAAGCATTGTATAAGCTGGTTTTAAAGTTTTGGCCTTCCATTGTTACGAACTTAATTAAGTTTTAGTGACAGAATATCCACAGGATTGTGTCTTATTATGTTACTGCATAAATTACGTCCGCTTGTACCAGTCGCACCCTAATCTATTTTAAATACGACATTTACGGGTTTGTAATCATTTTACTTATAAGTAATTTTTGTATTGTGTTTTTTACACCGCAATCCAAAAACAATGTAAAACAAAACCATGTAAAAATAAATAACAAATTACTCGTACAATAAATTAAAATATTAATTGTGATTGTTATTTATTTGGATCGAAATTATGTATTGAATTGATGTTAACTTTGTATCATTTTGTTCCCAATATCTAGAGTAAGAGGAATAGTAACCTTGTAGTTTTTGCATTTTTGCTTCAAGGGCCATGTGTATTTTACTTATTTAGAATAACATCTTGGATGGTTTTACTTATTGTTTTTGGAAATTGTGCGTATCATCTGTTGTTATGATTCAGTATTTTTGTTATTTGTTAATTTCGTTGCCTAAAAGAAACTGATATAAACAATTTAACTTTATGCGCCGCGATCGCTGTGTGAAGTGAAGTATACATTTTCAGATGTTTTACACCCACCGATATGGGTAACCGGGTAAGATACAGAGGAAACGAATTAGTAAATTTAAAAGGCCCGCCTGTTTTCATGTACTAACGAGTCGCACACCCTTTTATATTATTGCAGGGT
This sequence comes from Eupithecia subumbrata, assembly GCA_949316285.1. NCBI lineage: Eukaryota > Metazoa > Arthropoda > Insecta > Lepidoptera > Geometridae > Eupithecia > Eupithecia subumbrata. The sequence goes on from OX438646.1 coordinate 7,527,454, forward strand.
CAGCATCCGAACATCGTGACCGTGCGCGAAATCGTCGTCGGATCGAACATGGACAAGATTTTCATCGTGATGGACTACGTAGAACATGACCTCAAGAGTCTCATGGAAACCATGCGGGGAAAGAAACAAGTTTTTCTCCCAGGTAAATAACACATAAGGTTGTCGCAGATCTGGACCGCACCAATGCCGCAGAGCACAAAAATATGCATTCAAATATGAGCTTAAATTCATTTGATATTTGGATACATACATGGAGTGACAGCATAAAATAGCAGTCAGCACGCGGGTCACTCGCTTAAAGCTGTAAGCAATAATGTCACTGTCAAATGTATCTAAAGATGACGAGTTTACGGTCATTTGAATGCTTGCAGTAGCGATGCTGGATGTAGGTACTATGTGCCAAGTTTGTTACTAATTATTCCAGCTCGTTTTTGTTTTTAAATCTCGTGATCTGTAATTTCAGGCGAGGTGAAGTGTTTGATGACTCAATTGTTGAAGGCGGTGCATCATCTTCATGATAACTGGATTTTGCACAGAGATCTGAAAACTAGTAATCTCTTGCTATCACACAAAGGGGTGTTGAAGGTAATTTCATTTATTTCATTTATTACCCTATCCCGAAACATGAACCAATAATGTCTGTCTTACTAATATCATTCTATCAATTTGTTACAGGTTGGTGATTTTGGATTGGCTAGGGAATATGGTTCCCCTCTCCGGCAATACACGCCAATCGTTGTAACCCTTTGGTACCGTGCTCCCGAACTGCTCCTGTGCTGCAAGGAGTACTCCACTCACATAGATATGTGGAGCGTCGGCTGCATATTCGCAGAGTTTATCGCTATGAATCCTCTGTTCCCTGGAAAGTCGGAAGTTGATCAGTTGAATCGAATTTTCAAGGTATTACTACTTATATTGTATTTACAGCTTCAAATTTCTGTGTTCAGTTCAGAATAGACTAATGTTTATATTTGTTGATAGGACTTGGGCACACCATCGGATTCGGTGTGGCCTGGCTACAGCGAGCTGCCCCCAGTTCAAAAGATGACGTTTGCGGAGCACCCGGCCGGCGGTCTGAAGCAACGCATTGGATCCGACCTACTCTCCGAAGCTGGATTAGCTCTGCTTAATGGCTTCCTCACTTACAATCCTGCTAAACGATTCACTGCTGATGGGGCGTTGGAACATGCCTATTTCAAGGTAAATTTAGTTTTTGCACCTAGTCGAGCCATATAGGTAATAGAATCTAATAGAACTTTATATTACCATATCTACTGTTCGGTTCAGTCGTTAAAAGTTAAGAGATGTTAAGCAAAGTGTGATTTTGTGTTTGAGAAATAAATGTATGTAGGCTAGCTACAATATAAGAATAAGAGGCCAGCTACAATATAAGAATAAATAGACAACCTAATTTCAGGAACAACCAGTAGCAATAGACCCGGCGATGTTCCCGACATGGCCCGCTAAGTCCGAAGGTAACCGGCGCACGACGCACAGCCCGCGCCCGCCCGCGGGCGGCGCCGCCTACGCCCAGTACTCTCGCGGCGACTCGGACGACTCCATGGGATTCCAACTGCACCAGCGGTCGCTGAACGTCGCGCCTGGCTTCTCACTCAAGTTTTAGGGTATAGTTTCATACTTTGTTTTACTGCGTTAAGGTGATTCGATCCACGTTGCGCGCGAGATTATTTTTTTGCGATTTAATTTTGGGTTCTACAAGGAATAAAACTAACGGAAAAGTAATTTGCCGCAAATCATAAAACATCTACGAATCCAACATCATCATATTCGCAAATGCTCCAAAATTACCATTATATCGAAATTAGTTTTATCATGGATTTATAGAAAATGGTTCGATTTGCCGTAATCTCGCGCCAACTTGAAGCAAACCACCTATGTCTTCACTGCCAGCCCTCAGCAAAGCGACCAGCAAGGGCGCCGCTGTATTGCCGTAATTCCGTAACTTACACACTACCGTTACTAGAACACCGCGTGCGTCACGGGTATTCAGGGTTTAGAATATTAGCATTAACACAATCAATGCACCAATCCAAACTGTGGCCAGTTTCAGCTGCGATAATTTATAATCTGGTGCTCTCCATAAAATTATCCTCACTAAAACTATACTTATGATTGAAATACAAAGCAATACAATGATAAACCTTTTGGAACAGTAACTTTAATATAGTATAATTTACTTGTAGTTAACATAACTACCGATTTAAATAGTATAATTTAAAATACATTTTTTTTGTAATTTAACTACTTATTATTGCTATTAAGCATTTGGTATAAAAAAAAATATTCTCGACCATAAAAAACTCGTAAATTGTCTTAGGTGACCATGCCATTTAAATAATTCACTTCATGTCAAACATTGAAGAGTTTTAAAATATTAAGTACTTATGAGAATATAGGAATAAACTTTAACATTTCTTTAGAACATTGCTTAAGTATGATACAAAGTAATTAATAAAATATGTTATGTAATAGTCGATAATTTATTTTTGTATTTCAACTTAAATAGCATAGTCTTCCTGAAAAATTATGTTTGGGTCATAATAAAATTACAAAATAAATTAAATGTTTATTACATGTAACCAAGATTGTATAGGGTTTTATAAAACTGTATTTATGGGGTTCCTGTGTCATTTCTTTTTGTAGATATTTGATTTAATATTTTTCTGTTCACCAAATATAATTTAATCAAGAAAACGCGTATAACGTCATCCTCAATGGCAAATCGAAACCTTACGCCTAAATTTGTACTATAGAAATGTAAATACCTCCTAATTGTTTAGTTACATACTGTATCTTAGTTGTGATCCTCAAGAAGGAACATTAGAATTACTTTTAAATATGGTACAATAAAAAGTTTTGACAACATCAATACTTTAATTTTACAAGACCCCTACTAAACTCCCATACGCAGGGGGCGAATTCTGCTAACCAATCGCTTTACTATGATTATCATAGTAGCAGACTTCGTATAATCATTCTTATATGAAAGACTACCTTCGCACGCGTATTTTCGTAATAATGATGGCTTTTATCTAAGTTAGGCTTTGCTCTAAACGTACGCCAAATTTCATCATGTTCAGTAGTTTTGGAGATCCTAGGTAACAAAAATTCAGATTTCACAAACTTTCGGCTTTAGAATATTAGTAGGATAGTAGGATATTAGTAGGAAACTTAAGTAGTGCGTGCTATTTACACGGAGAGTTTGATAGACTGGTTTTAACCTTGACATTTGTCATACGCGCTATTTGCAGTTTCTTTCATCTAAGGTAAAATGCCAAAATGTGTCATTCTGAGACAATGGTATCCCATTGTCATTATGTCCCATCCCATTTAACAATCACACATCCTTAGAGCATTTGAAAGTCAAGATTGCTGTATAATTTTGTTTATTAAACTAAATTCTCATAGTGAGGCGTTTAGTTTAGCAGAATTTGGCCCCAGGAATAACTAAATGCAAACAATAGTTAAAAGAAAGATAATGGTAGTTTTTTATAATTTATCGTAAGTCTATCCAATCAGGAAATCAGCGACCAGCATCGTCCATTCCATTAGGTAGCGATAGGAGGGAGTTTACTAAATCAGAGTTGCGTTTCCACGTCCTGTACCTGGTGTCGATCTGCGAGTTCGTTTTGATAATCAGCCGTCCTCCCATCACATCGCTTCTGTAGGCGTTCAATATTGAGGATATGTGACGGATGTACTGAAAATATAGTATGAACTAGTTTATACCCGCGGCTTCCCACGCGTTTTTTCTATGGAAACGTTTAAAGATGTTTTCCATCCCATCGTAACTGATGTATGGGATAAAAAGTTGATATATGATTAGAATTTCCTATATGCAAAATTTCAGCCCGCTCCGTTCAGTAGTTTTGGCGTGAAGAGGTAACAAACATCCATCCATCCAAACTTTCGCATTTCTAATACGATGTGATTGAATGTATAGTATACCTACCCACGTTAAAGACACCGGATGTAATAACGTCATACGCAATGATGCAATAACGTAGGCATGTGACTTCTGAAGAACTTAAGCCTCATTTTTTTCTCATCAATAAATAAGCGATTAAATACGTTAGTGAGTACCGCTGAAAATTAATAGATAAATTAAGAGTGTGGATCAACTTGGAGTGGGAGTATTCGTTGCGGAACCAAGCGCTTGTTACGTTAAGGTACATTTAGATCTGTTCAACATCGGGCGATTTTGTGGAAAGCAACATGTTGAAAGCAACACTGTTGCCATTTGTGGAATGAGTCATGCAACAAAACGTCGACCGTTCAACAAAATACGACATGTTGAAACGTGTTGCTCTTGTACCCACATTTGATGGGTTCATTCAACATTATTGTATCTACAAGTCATAATTTTTTGGTCAAAAATGGAAATTGAGTGGGATAGTGATAAAGTTAAGAAGTTTATTAAGGACTACAGAAATGAGGAAGTGCTTTGGAATATCACCCTGACTGAATATAAAGACAATAAAAAGAAAGAAGATGCGTATTTAAAACTACCCAATCAGTATAATTGTTCAGAAGACACAGTGAAGAAGAAAATAAAAAATATCAGAACAGTTTTCCAAAAGTTCTTCAAAGTCACTTTCAGCCTTGTAAAATTGTTAAATAACAATCTATCATCTAATAGTCTTTTAGTAAACTGTTTCGGTATCCACTTCTAAACATTGCCCGTTTCCACAACCGTCTTTTTCTCCTTTTTTTTCCGAGTAGTACTGTCGTTCAAAATTAGGAAAGCCGCAGCAGCAATGACCTGCTCGGTAGACATCACTGTAGGCAACTGTAGAACGTATGTAAAATGAAACTGTAGAATCAGTTGCTGCAACAGATGTCGATCATTGTTGAACATACAACATTGTGGAACACTGTTGCGTGCGACATTCCGTTGCTTCAACGAATTGTTGAACAGATCTAAATGTACCTTTAGGGTCAATCCACACTGCCTGAGTTTTCGATTGAAAACTTAGAGAAGTATTACCTATTTAGTACTAATTTATGTCCACGGCTTCGCACGCGTTGTTTCTATGGCGACGTTTAAAGGAGATTTCTATCCCATGGGAACTGACTTTTGGGATAAAAAGTATAAATAGCCTGTTTAATTCCAGGATCAGAATTACCTGTATACAAAATTTCAGTCTGATCCGTTCAGTATTTTGGGCGTGAAGAGGTAACAAACATCCATCCATCTATACATCTATCCTTTCGCATTTATAATATTAGTGTGATAGTGTAATGATACTTCCTACTGAATTTAGACACCAAATGTGAAAAATTCAGAGATAGTAAGATTTATCTGAAGGATTTAAAACCTTAATATTGCCGGCGGCAGTTGTAGGTAAAGGTTTCGGTTAGACTGGTTTTAGACACTCACTTCTTCGTTGATCTCGGTAGGTATAAATTGATAGACATGATTTTGCGATGGAATTTTCTCGGAGTCATCGTATGATGCGGTTTCAGCAGCAAGGAGTAAAACCAAAGTCAATAGAAGATTCCTTTGACGCATTTCGTTTTTCCTAAAATGCAAAGAATCATAAACATACATGAATATATACCTTCTCTACATTATTAAGTAACAGAAATAGAGGCCATTGATGTTACAGACAGAAAGATGGTGAACCTAGTACCCCTACTAGGTTCACCATCTTTCTGTCTGTATCTACATATTATGTAATGTTTGTTAATAAACCACATCGAATAAACTTAAATTCACATGCTTGGAGCTGAGTAACAGACATAATTGTTAATGTTTGATATTGAAGTAAAGACCTACAATCGACATAGAATGTAATGTCAATGACGACCTCAGTGGCTCAGCGGACGAAGGTCCGCCTGCGACGCAGGAAGTTCTGGGTTCGATCCCGCCTCGGGACAAATGTTTGTACAATCTGCAGATATTTGTTCAGGGCGTTCTGGATGTTTTCTATGCATAATAAAAAAAATATCTATCTATGACGTGTATTGTATTAAGTATATCAGTTATCTAGTACCCATAACACAAGCTCTGCTTAACTTGGGGCTAGATAATGCTGTGTGAATTGTCCAGCATTATTTATTTATTGTAAACTGCGTGTAAAAATAAACTGCATAAAGGAAATTTTAGATTAAGTATGGGCAGTTTGTTTAAACATTTCACATCTGGAGCTGGCCAGGAGTATAGATCCTAGAGCAAATATAAAGCAGACTTCCTTTTAAAACTCTGTAAAGTTACAACTTACAAAATGTGCCAGTGTTTATTGTTTTGCTCATTTCTCATTTCGTCTTGCTTGGGGTATGGTGGATAACATATTTGTATAAAACACTAAGAACTCGTATTTTAGGTGGGTACTTTTCGAGCAATAGATAGGTAGAGATAAACCATTCTAAAAATGCACGCCGAGTGTAGGTGACCTGTGACTGTTTTTTGAGGGCCCCTTTGCATTTTTAGAATTATTTAGGTATCTCTACTTAACTCACATAATCGTCTATGTACCTAAGTACCTAGTAGGTAGAGATAATTCATTTTAAAAATGCACGCCCCCTCCACAAAACGTCACACACTCGGTGTGCATTTTTAGAATGGTTTATCTCTACCTTACTTTTAATGACTACAAATAAAATGATGATTATTATTAATGGTAAGTATGGATAGTAGATACTTTTTATCAGATTTCGTCCCGAGTTCCTGATCCATTCAGTAATTTTGTCCTTCGGTTATAAAGTTTAAAACAAACTTTTAATCCACAAGCAAAGCCGCGAATAGAAGCTGAACGGATATTGTGTACCGTGAGCTTAAATAATTAAAGATTTAAATAAATCAATAATATAACTTACCCTATTTGACAGATTCAGGGACTATTAATTTTATACCGCTGGTTATTTAAAGTAATTTTTAAAAACACTGAAACTGCACACAAAATTTTTGTATAAAAACCGAATTAGGACGCGGTCTTCTTCCTTCGGTTACCATAAAATAATGTGGCGATCCGATCGACGAGTGATTGTAGAAACCATGGTGGGCGGTTGGCGGGCGCATCGGTTAGGGGGAACACGGGGGCGCGCCGCCCATTTTTATGGAAGATCGTACTGATATGATCGTGTCTAAAACCTGCACCTACTTGCTGCATTAAGCCTTGCGAATTCAATGACTTAAGTACCGTTATGTTCGAAGCGTTTAAATTACCTTTTTTTATTTTTGGTGGGTTTTGTCAGTGGATCATGCATGCATGAAAATTTCTCAGAAAAGTTCCTTAGGCGAGGCAGGTTCAAGGGCAGTATTTGAGAAAACTTCTTTCATTTTAAAATGTTTTTATTAAACTCTTCTGTCCCGGGATGGACGGTGGGGTAGGACATGACGAAAATGCAAGATCCTTGAGGGACTCAGAATTCGAAAAATCTACCCAAGCTGTATCGCCAAGACAAAATCTTAATGAGATTTTCACACAATTTTTCGGATAGATATCTAACGTTCTAGACAGGCACTTATTTTCCTAACGTAACTTGTTAGCTAGTTTTATGTTTAGACGCAAAAAAAGAGTGTTATAAGTTTAACGTGTCTGTCTGTGGTATCGTAGCTCCCAAACGGATGAACCTATTTTCGTTAAGTTTTTTTTGTGTCAAAGAAAAATAATTTTATCCCGATTTTTCATATTCATGTTTCATGAAAATATGTCGGGGGTTTTATAAATTTTAAATTTTGTTCTTGTTTTCTTAGTTTTCCGATTTATATTGCACAGTCCTTTCACCTACGAACTTTTTTCTTGTACGGTAATCAGCCGGGCGGAAGGCCGGGGGTGGCCGGGGCTTGCACGAGACAGCTTCGTGACTTGCCTACCCGTCTCAGCGTCATTGGCCGTCGTACTTGACAACTCATAAATTTACGTCACAGTTTGTTTATTTTTTATGAAATCGCTTTTTTATAAAATATGTGACTAAAATAGAAATCAAAATATTTCTGGAAATGGGTGCGTGTTTAGTAGAAAGTACAATTTCATAGTCCGGTCAGGCAGCAGGACTAAGCAAAGTATGCTTCAAAGATTTATATACAGATAGTTTCCATTAATTTATAATATAACAGAACGAACAAAACATCCTGGATAAAGGAAAAAGTTCCAAAAAGATCTATCAATGGATCTTTGTTGCAATGGGTTTTAGTGGAACGAGGGGTCCTAAAAAATCCACTTTGCAAAAAATTATGGATATAAAGGATTAAAGTGGACGTAAGGGTCCAAAAAGATCCATCAAAGGATCTTTGCAATGGATTGTAACGATTCCGTTCGCGCTTCACAAATTTGAACGTTCGCGCTGCGCGCCGCGTCCAACTTCAGAGCGCGGTGCATATGTTGGCAACAGTGAGCCTACGCGCTTGGGACTTGTCTTTGGCTAGACCAGAGGTGACCTTGCACTTACTCGCGGACTACGAAGCGAACTAATTTCTTTTGTTCTGCAATTTTATTCAACTGGTCCTTTCGCCTAATTGAAATAACTTTTAATAATTCTAAACTGAGTGAACCCCCATATCGGGTGAGTGTTGCATTTTTGTTCATAGTGTGTATTTAGTGCTATAAGTTGTGTACTGGGTAAGTCGAAGTAACGGTCGATGACCTATCTAACCGTTAACGTACCATGAATGCTGTTAAATTATTTTACGCTATTCTATTCTCCTTACTATTTACATATCAGCTTCTTAAATTAATTACCATTCATGGTACAATTACTTCTTGCCATCTTTTAGGAAATTTCACTAATACTAAACTTCTTTCTTTCTTGATTCATTGTAAATTATGTCATACAAATCAATTCCACACATCATCTATCAATCTAACTATCACCTAGCCTTTATTGATTTGTACTCCACGTAATTGAGTCCTTGACTCGGATACCTATCTCACGATCGAACCGATTTAGTGAGGTAGGTAAACCGTTATTTCATTTCCATTGTCTTAGCTTTAGTATTTCTTTTGTATGACTGCCTCATCATCGATCACTGCAAATGCTTGTTTGCCATTGCGCTTACGCTTTGAGTTGAGGATGCGGTAGTCATACTACAAAACCGGGCATACTCTAAAGTGTCTGGATGTGGATTCCAGGGTTCCATCCTACTGGGGTTGAAACAGAAGGATCCCCGTCGGCTACTCGACGACTCGGCCGCACTTACACCGTCTGCCCCCGACGACCGTACTGCCGGTACTCGGAAGGATCGGCCGCATTTACACCGACTACCCTTGACGACCGTACTGCCGGTGCCCGGAAGGAATTCTACGCATTACCAGATGCACCGCTCTTGCTGCCAGCCTACGTACCTGGATCCACTATTCGCCTACCGCGTCGGACCTCTCTCCAGCTAAGGCCAGTGGCAATAATTTTCGTAGTAACGTACCTTCGGAGACAACGAACCTTACTTACCGTAGTTTAAATAAATTTGTAAACATTTACTCTGTTGTTTTTGTTGGGCCCAGCCACTCTCCATCTTAGGCAGGTCACAAGAAAAACACAAGTGTTTCACTGGCGCCCAATACAGGTAACTTTGTCTCCGAACTACGTTACTTTCTGCATTTTCTGGTTTCTTTGGTGTTGGCTATAAAAATCTTAGTCCTAAGTTGATTTATGCTACATCTTACTTATATGTGGTAGCTTATTAGTCAAGCAGTTTTAATTTTTAATTATATTTAGATTTTTTTTGTTAAAATACCGCATATAGGTCTGACTATTTTAATTTAAGTTTTTGCTTTCATCAATTATAATTTTGAACTTTACTGCAGCACACACTCAATATGGCGTTTGCTATTAAATTCTTATCTCTACAAAAGCCAGAATTAGAGTATGAAGTCGAGCTGCGTGGAGGCAGTAGTGGCTCTGTCCAAGATTTACGTAAACAAATTGTCAAACTTGCACAAGATTCGCCATCTGAGGATATTCTTGAGTCCCACCTCGACCCTGAGAATGATTTACTGGGAATCCATGACGTCCAAGTAAAATTGCAAAGCAACTTAACTACACTAAGGCAAAAATTTGATAAAAATCTGTTTTCACGAACGGAAACGTTACTCCACCACCTTTACCATAGAATTAATAGGTTAAGTAGCATCGAGTCGATTGCGGGTGGGTATCAGTCATGCCGTTCCACTTTTGAGGTCCTTTACAAGGAATTATCTGCATTAAAGCCTCACAATCCCCAACCCAGAACCAATTCGTTACCCACAAACGTTAGCGCGACTTCTGAACAAATCGCACCTGTTCTTTCCGTGACATGTGAGCGAAATATTGCTGTGGACATTTGTAAACTAAAATTTACGGGAAAAACTTGTGTGCGCTCTTTCATTTTAAGGGTAGAAGAATTTGTCCTATCTAGGGGTATTTCTTATGAGAAAATTTTATCCTTGGGCTTCGAGATATTTACTGATGATGCTCTACATTGGTATCGCTGCAATAGAAGTAGGGTCCAATCGTGGGAAGATTTGTGTAAGTTTCTGATAGAAGATTTCAGCAGCAGTGACTATGACTACAGGCTTGCCGCTGAAATCCGAACTCGAACTCAAGGTGAGACGGAAAACATTACTATTTATCTTTCCATAATGCATGGCATGTTCTCCCGACTGAGTAAACCTCTATCTGAGGATGACAAATTAGAGATTTTACTACACAACATCAGACCATGTTATGCCAGTACTCTGTCCGCTTTTCCGGATATAAAGACTATCGAGACCCTCAAATCCGTATGTCGCAGCTTCGAAAACGTCCAAGCGCGGTTCGCCCACTTCCACGAACCACCAAAAGCGTCTGCGAGCACTATTGCTACAGAGTTCGCATATATGGGTAACAGTGAATCAACTACTTGCACTAAAAAGCCAGGTGTCTCTTCCCTACAGAAGGAGGAAACAGTAGTAGCCTTGGCGTCTAAATCTGGCGTATCTAAATACTGTCCAAGATGCAGAACTGCTGATCACTCTTTAAGGTATTGCAAAAAGGAACGCTTTCTGATTTGTTTTAGATGCGGAAAGAAAGGTTTTCGTATTGCGGATTGCCCCGATTGCAACAAAAAAAGTTCCACTGAATCGGATAAAGAGGACCAAAAAAACTAATTGAGCAGGATTGTAAGGTACAGCATAAAAATTTCGATCCTTCTGAATGGAAGGATTGGCTAAAATTTATCTCTTCTTTCTCTACTTACAATGCTGTTTCTTCAATCCGTGATAACTCAGTGGTTGATAAATCTCGTCCATACGTTGCGGTTAATCTAAACAACAAGCAATTAATTGGTCTCCTAGACTCCGGCTCTTCTACCACCATCTTAGGTAACGGAAGTCACGAGTACCTGTTAGCCGCCGGGTTCAAACTAGAAACGGTAGATAATATTAACTTTATTGCCGCAGGTGGCAATAAACTCAAGTCTATTGGAGTTCTAAATCTTCCTGTTGGTTTTCAAGACCAAACTCACTCTTTGAAGCTTTTTGTGGTACCTGGTATAAAGCACTCGCTTATATTAGGTATGGATTTTTGGAGGACTTTTGGCCTTTTCCCTAAGTACCTAGATCGTATCGCCTATTATAAAGACTCTGATACTGTCCTTGCTATCACTGACGTAGTTCCTAGTGAAAGTCATAATCTCTTTTCATACGAGCATCTGTCCGTTGAAGAAAAGGTAGTAGCCGATCAGATGATGTCTCACTTTCATGACATCTCTTATGAGAAACAAGGCTTAGGTCGCACTCATTTAATCACGCACGTTATCGACACAGGTGACGCCGCTCCTATTCGACAGCGATACTACAGAATGTCACCTGAAAAACTGCGTATCTTAGTCGAGCAGCTGGATGAGATGCTTAGGGAAGACGTCGTCGAGCCATGCGAAAGCCCTTGGTCGTCCCCAGTCCTTTTGACACCGAAAAAGAACGGTGAGTTGCGGTTTTGTTTAGACAGCCGTAAACTCAACTCCATCACAAAAAAAGACGCTTATAGTCTCCCTTATATATCTGAGATATTGGACAATCTGCGTGATGCTAAATACCTTTCCAGCATCGATTTGTCAAAGAGTTTTTGGCAGATCTTAATTCAAGAGGAGGATAGAAAAAAAACTGCTTTTTATATCCCTTCTCGGGGAACATTCCAATTCAAATCTATGCCTTTTGGCTTAACTAATGCTCCCGCTACTCAGCAGAGACTTGTAGACGCTTTGTTTTACGGCCCTGAATTTGAGCATAGGGTGTTTGTCTTCGTCGATGATGTCATCATTGTCTCTAATAGTTTCGAACAACACATGTCCTTGCTTAATCTTGTCTTGCAAAAACTGAAGATGGCTAATCTAACGATCAACTCCAAGAAAAGTCAATTTTTTAGAAGGAAATTGAAGTATTTGGGTTATATTGTTGACTCCAACGGACTGCAACCAGACCCCGAAAAGGTTGAATCGATTCTGAACTACCCAGCTCCAACAAATCGTAAAGAGGTCAGAAGATTTCTGGGAACAGCCTCTTGGTATCGTAGGTTTATCCCAAACTTTAGTTCCTTGGCTTCTCCTTTGAATAAACTTACGTCTCAAAAGAAAGATTCACCTCCATTTGCTTGGTCTCCTGAAGCAGAGGAGGCTTTCAAAAAACTTAAATCCCATCTCGTATCTGCTCCCATTTTATCGTGTCCTGATTACTCCAAACCCTTTGAAGTTCACACTGATGCGAGTGACTATGGCATTGGAGCCGTACTCACTCAAACGTTGGACGGAACGGAAAGAGTCATCGCTTATATGAGTAAGTCACTGTCACAGCAGGAGCGCAACTACAGCGCTACAGAACGGGAAGCATTAGCCGTCCTTTCCGCTATTGAGCATTGGCGATGCTATCTCGAAAATGGCCTAACATTTACTGTATTCACAGACCATTCTTCTCTGAAGTGGTTTCTCAATCTAAATAACCCAACCGGAAGGTTAGCCAGATGGGGTGTACGCCTATCAGCCTATAACTTTGACATCAAACATAGAAAAGGTTCCGAAAATGTCGTTCCGGATAGTCTGTCTCGCGCCGTTCCTGTTGCTGCCATTGACTCTCCTACACCTACCTCCATAACAACCAACGACCCTTGGTTTTTAAATATACTCGATGGTTGTCGAAAATCTCCCACTTCATTTTTGAACTATCGTGTAGAAAACGGTAGATTATTTAGGTACATGAAGTCCTTGAATCCTTTAACTAGGGAATTCGAATGGAAAGAGGTAATTCCAATGGAACAACGTCAAGATGTCATTTCTAAAAATCATTCAGAACCAATATCAGGCCATTTTGGTATCTTCAAAACTCATAAACGTCTTAGTCTAAACTACTTTTGGCCAAATATGCACAAAGATGTCGTAAATTTTGTGTCTAATTGTGATAGTTGCTTGTCTCATAAACACTCAACACAGCCAACGCTTGGAACAATGGGTAGGCCTAAAGAATGCAGTCGTCCATTCCAAATGTTGAGTATGGACCTGGTAGGGCCCTTGCCTGTCTCTAGAAAGCAAAATACGTTCTTGTTCGTCGTTACTTGTTGTTTCTCCAAATACTGTATGCTTTTCCCTATACGGCGAGCAACCGCGGAGATCATTGCTCGTATTCTAGAAGAAAAAATATTCATGGTGCACGGTATTCCGAGCACACTACTAATGGACAATGGTAGGCAATTTACCAGCAATATTATGCGGAATTTACTAGCTAACTACAAAATACCTAACATTTACTTTACACCACTATACACTCCTCAAGTGAACACTGTCGAACGTTACAACAAAACTATTATGACTTCTATCTCCACTTTTATTGAGAACGATCATCGATCGTGGGATATAAATGTTCCAAAAATTCAATTCGCATTAAACAGTGCGGTTAACGAAGTCACAGGTTTTACGCCTGCATTCCTTGTTTTCGGGCGTGAATTGGTCAGTTGTGGATCTCACTACCTTGATTCTGACTTAGGTAGCGATTTAGTATTTTCACCCCGCGACTCTTACGCGGAAAACTTGGGGACTCTCCAGAAAATATTTGATAAAGTACAACTATCCCTGATTAAGTCTCACTCCCGGAACAGTACTCACTATAACCTTCGGCGTAAAAATGTGGAATTTGCGGTAGGTGACATAGTATGGAAGCGTACATTCTATCTCAGCGATAAGGATGAAAGGTTCTCAAAGAAATTGGCCCCTAAATTCATCAAGTGTCGTATTAAAGCTAAGAAGTCCAAACTGGTGTATGAACTTGAAGATATGTCTGGACGCAATTTAGGCTCATGGCATGTCAAGGACTTTAAACTACACTAGTGGTTTTAACTCTGGATTTTACCCAGGAAAAATCCTAACCTAAAAAGGGGGGTATGTAACGATTCCGTTCGCGCTTCACAAATTTGAACGTTCGCGCTGCGCGCCGCGTCCAACTTCAGAGCGCGGTGCATATGTTGGCAACAGTGAGCCTACGCGCTTGGGACTTGTCTTTGGCTAGACCAGAGGTGACCTTGCACTTACTCGCGGACTACGAAGCGAACTAATTTCTTTTGTTCTGCAATTTTATTCAACTGGTCCTTTCGCCTAATTGAAATAACTTTTAATAATTCTAAACTGAGTGAACCCCCATATCGGGTGAGTGTTGCATTTTTGTTCATAGTGTGTATTTAGTGCTATAAGTTGTGTACTGGGTAAGTCGAAGTAACGGTCGATGACCTATCTAACCGTTAACGTACCATGAATGCTGTTAAATTATTTTACGCTATTCTATTCTCCTTACTATTTACATATCAGCTTCTTAAATTAATTACCATTCATGGTACAATTACTTCTTGCCATCTTTTAGGAAATTTCACTAATACTAAACTTCTTTCTTTCTTGATTCATTGTAAATTATGTCATACAAATCAATTCCACACATCATCTATCAATCTAACTATCACCTAGCCTTTATTGATTTGTACTCCACGTAATTGAGTCCTTGACTCGGATACCTATCTCACGATCGAACCGATTTAGTGAGGTAGGTAAACCGTTATTTCATTTCCATTGTCTTAGCTTTAGTATTTCTTTTGTATGACTGCCTCATCATCGATCACTGCAAATGCTTGTTTGCCATTGCGCTTACGCTTTGAGTTGAGGATGCGGTAGTCATACTACAAAACCGGGCATACTCTAAAGTGTCTGGATGTGGATTCCAGGGTTCCATCCTACTGGGGTTGAAACAGAAGGATCCCCGTCGGCTACTCGACGACTCGGCCGCACTTACACCGTCTGCCCCCGACGACCGTACTGCCGGTACTCGGAAGGATCGGCCGCATTTACACCGACTACCCTTGACGACCGTACTGCCGGTGCCCGGAAGGAATTCTACGCATTACCAGATGCACCGCTCTTGCTGCCAGCCTACGTACCTGGATCCACTATTCGCCTACCGCGTCGGACCTCTCTCCAGCTAAGGCCAGTGGCAATAATTTTCGTAGTAACGTACCTTCGGAGACAACGAACCTTACTTACCGTAGTTTAAATAAATTTGTAAACATTTACTCTGTTGTTTTTGTTGGGCCCAGCCACTCTCCATCTTAGGCAGGTCACAAGAAAAACACAAGTGTTTCAGGATTTTAGTGGACCGAGGGGAGCAAGGGAAGATTAGGGGTCACGGTGCGAACATAGTGACCTAGTCATTACTACCCTATGTTCTGGTGCAATTTTCTGCCAAAATATTTTTTTCAAAAAATAATAAGAATTCCGATCCGATAAAGCTATTTAATATTCTCTAAATGTGTATTCTGTTATATTATAATGGTGGAAGTTCAAGTCCCGCCGAAAACGTAAATTTTTGCGATGTTATTTAATTTCTTATTATTTAGTGGAACACGTTTGAAATTTATTAACAGAAGTGGATATATAAGTACATGTAAGTAAATAGTAACTAAATCAATTATCACAAGTTGAGCTCTGATGATCCACGATCCAAGACCGTAATGCTGATATCTGACGAATGACTGATGATTTCGCAGTACCGCCTTCGCTAACGTACTGCTCGACACTAGCTTCCCAAGAGAAAACTGATTTCAGTTCTTCTTCTGTTCCAAAATCAGAACTGAAAATAACAAAATGTCTATCATAAATATATCATCCATCTCACTCTCAATAACTATAGGTACTCAATAGGTAGGTATATATTTTCGGAACAGAACACAAAAGGCGATATACGATTTATAATGTTACCAAATAGCGATGTATTCGTGATGCGGTAAATTCTTCAGATCCACGCCGAGGGCGGAAGCTCTACGGAGGGCGGTGCCGACGAGGTGATGAGCCCGACGGAATGGCACGCCCCTTCGCACCAGCGTGTGTGCCAGATCTGTCGCGAGCATTCCTGGATCCAGCGCGCTTAGTGCTCTTTCTGCGTTCACCTGTCATGGAGAATGTAATTGAATAGGTAAGGTACCTGATGTACCTTATGTTGTTAGGATATCAAACAATGAATTAGTTATGTGCCTTACTAATTCATTGCTTGATATCAAATGTAGTAGGTAGCTAAGTTGACGTTTTTAGGGTTTCGAGATCGAAGATCGGTTTCGAAACCCTTATGGTCTCGCTTTGTCTGTCTTTTTTTTACTCCGTAATAACTCAGCAATTACTGCAGCTATAAAAAATAAACAAACAGTGACGTAACTTGAAAATGAAAATAATAATAGGTACATTTCGTGCGCCTGTACAGATTTAAAGAAAAATAAATGAAAACGTAAAATGATTTTTTTCCATACAAATTGTGATGCCGAAATTTCAAAAGATACCTACAGGGTCATGTGGGGTATCAAATGAAAGGTATCAGTTTGTACATTTCAAAATAGTTTTTGAAAGTTTTGTAGGCTTCATACTTTTTAAAATATTTCGAAATAAGTCAAAAAAATAGGCTTATTCCAATAATCCCCTGCCATGATCCCCTGCGAAGGGGATTTCTGGACTTTTTGTCCAATAATCCCCTGCCGGTTCAAAGAGAAGAGGCGCAGGGGATTTGTGGACAAGAGTTCCAGAAATCCCCTGATCCACTTATTTACACCGTAAGTAGTTGTTCGTTCTTGGAATAATCAAATGCAAACAACTAAGTAACCTAACCTTATAAGTAGAACATACCAAAATATTAATATTGCATTCAGGAATTTCCGACTCACAATAGGGTTTCAGCTGATTTCGAGTAGTTTTTGTGCTGTTTTTTCGTGGTCCCATTATTTTGTCCCATTAATGGGAACACGAGGGAGAACTATTTCTTGTAGTCCCATTAGTAGGTATGTGCGGTTGTAGAAATTTTTCTCCTGTAGGTATACATATATTTCCTGCATGGATAAACGTCCAACAAGCGTTTCGTCCAATAAGCGGTTCGTCAGGAATCCATGCGCAGTTCGCCCAATTCTTCCTAAGTACTTTAGAATTATCGAAAATAGATTAAATTTCATACTGTTCCATACAGTTTTAAAAAATGACAGTGAATTCCAAATATGACAGCTGATGTACAAAATGACAGCTGATGTCAAAAATGACAGCTGATGTCAAAAATAACAGGTGATGTCAGAAATAACAAAAATTAACAAAATAATATTTTATGTAAAAAGTGACAGCTGATGTCAGAAAATGGAAGTTACAGTTAGTTAAAATTTAAAAATGACAGGTTATTTCAAAAATGATATGGATATTATTCTAGACTAGTGCTAGACTTTTAGTTAGTGACTCAGATGAAAGGTAGGCACCAAAGTAAGAGTAGTTTAAGAGATGTGGCCGTTTGAAGTTTGACTGCTGTCATCGGAAATGTAGACCATTTCAATAGCTATGATTTGAACTAAGAACGGAGAAATTAAATAACATCGCAAAAATTTACGACTACGGCAGGACTTGAACACGCATCCTTCCGTCAGTACCGGAATGTGCTAACCAACTACTACTACTTACGCACTATAAAAACAAAAACTTAAGAACGGAGACTCTAGGACGAATTTTTTCGGAGATATGGCTGTTTCAATTTTAACAGCTTTCAAAATGAGAAGTCTAGGACGAGTAGCCTTGTCATACTGGAAAATCTTTATTCAAAGAAAAAATTACAATCAGATAATCGAAATAAATTAGAACTAGTATTCACACTTGAAATGACAATTCAGCGAACTGCAGACTGTTGCAAACAATCTACAGGTATCTCAATTGATCCATATCACGTAATACGTATATCTCGGAAGATGGAAAGGCGCAAAAGTGTCGACGCATGTAGCGGCCCACACAATGGGCCTCCCCAACTCCCATGGGACTAGTGTCCTACCGTCGGGCCTCTTACCTCCGTCACGTAATAGACCATTCGGTTCGAGAATAGCAGGTACGTTAGCGGTGACAAAGGCCCGCCGGATGATGTCATTAAAGCTGGAGTGGCGAGATATCCGACCGGGGCAGCCCTAGTACACGATAATCCGTGATGACCAAGCTGTTCGACAGCAGTACCGCACTGGCATTGATGAGGCGCGCAACACCTTGCACCCAACCGAAGACCTCTTGCGATACGGAAAGTTACGAGATCCAATAAAGTACCGGTGTTATATGAAGAAAATGGTTGCAACCAATGTCCTGACTCCCATTGAGAAACAGCCAGGAAGCGGGCATTATCCACAGAGCTGGAGCACGTTTTGTCAAACAATCCCGTGTCAACTCGCACAGAGGCCCGTTCCATTGCCGCCGTTGGAACATAAGTGATTTTGGGGGAGCAGCATTGGTGCAAGCAGTATGCCAAGCTGATCGAACTTCGTCTAAAAATATAAAAAGCATGATCAAATATTTTGATGATAGCCGTCAAAATGACATCTGTCATCTGTTTTGTCTGATGTCAGTAATTTTTGACCTCATCATCACTGGTCTTCAACATTTCGATTAAGTTAACCTTTTCATTAGTACCAATTTTCGTAGTTTTTGTTGTAATGTTAACATTTTGATATGTTCTACTTATAAGGTTAGGTTACTTAGTTGTTTGCATTTCATTATTTCAAGAACGAACAACTACTTACGGTGTAAATAAGTGGATCAGGGGATTTCTGGAACTCTTGTCCACAAATCCCCTGCGCCTCTTCTCTTTGAACCGGCAGGGGATTATTGGACAAAAAGTCCAGAAATCCCCTTCGCAGGGGATCATGGCAGGGGATTATTGGAATAAGCCAAAAAAATACCCCTCCCCCCCTATATCTCCGAAGATTGCAGCAGATCGATTCATATAAAATGTATGGAGCGTTTATAGATATGGATCTATATTTTACAGGAAAAATATAGAGAAGTTTGTAAAAAGAACACTTTCTGAAAAATCAGTCTCACGCTGTGCGCGGAGTATCGCGGACGCGTTGAAATCGCTCGTACGGTGACTCATTGCGGAGAATAATGTCTTCGAATATTGTGAAGTGCGCTAATTGCAATGTAGTAATTAACGAATTACTGACTTTTGTACAAAATGTCATGGACTACATGGATGAAGAGAGTTTACACCAGCTATGTGTTTCAGCCTTTTCGGACGAGGATATTGTAAAGGCAAAATCTCTGCTCTTTGAATCTGTGCCTAACGCCAAGAAAATGCCCCTGCGGCGAAAGCAGGGCAAGAAGAAAATGTCAAGGGACTTGAATGATATAATTATCCTTATGAAAAGTGCAAATAGAGAATTGTTTCCCACTTTTGTAGCTAGAGATCTACACTTGCTTCCACCGGTCACTTTCGACCATATAGATGTAACCCGCTTTACCAAAGAGATCCTTAGTCTAAAAATTCAGCTCAAGCTACTGGAAGAAAAAGCGGTAACCACAGAACAGTTTACCCTACTTCAAAAGGAGGTGGAAAATATGAGACATGCGTCCTTGCTAAATGATTTTACACGTAATACATCTAAGTCAACTCATGATTTTACATGTATGTCTAGTGTAAACATTAACAAAAGAAGAGGAGCGTGCCTACAGAATAGTTTTGAATTGGACAGCGGGCCCACGGGACTACAGTATGTGCCCGAGTATGTACCTATGAATCTACACCAAACATCAGCTGATTCTAAGGTCAATGAACGCCCCTCAACATTGAGGCAGTCAGTAGCGGACGAACAGTCGACTAGCCCTGTCTCCCTCTCTTGTATGCAAAAAGACGCGAAGACTGCAACCGGAACTGGGCACGTGGAGGCCCACACCACGGTTTCGCCGGTGTTGAGTGAGAGCGGCTGCGGGTACGAGCACGAGTGCAGTAGCGGCAGTGCAGGAGTGAGCGAGAAAGTGCACCAGGCGGCGCCCGCGCCTGAGCTCGTGGAGGCCGCGGTATGTACTACGGTTTCCACACAACTAACTCCGTCCTCGGGTAATTTCGCTGGCACCTCGGGCGGATTCGTTCACAGTCGTGTAATCTCGGCAGTCACCGGTTCTGTTCCTGAGCCTCGGCGTGCGGCGAGCACTGACTCGATCGCTGCGCGACTCGATAGTCGTGGGGGATTATCTGCGCCGGACTTGAATGCGAAATATGATCAAGTGGTAAGAGACTCGGAATGGCAGATAGTGCGTAAAAAATCTGCTAAGCATTATAAGCTAATTGGACAAAGAGGTTGTGCTCTTACGGAACTGAACAGTAAATTTAAGGCGGCCGACACAAAAGTGCCCCTATTAATTTCAAACGTTAGTAAGGATGTTACGGAAGATGATATTATTTCGTATATAAAAGAAAAAACTGGTGAAATTATATCGCTTAAAATGATTAACATGCGTAAAACAAAAATGTATAATTCTTACAAATTGTACGTATCAAAGCATAAGTTAGATTTATTTTTAAGTGATAGCTTTTGGCCTAGTGGTATAATTTTTAGGCGTTTTGTCCATTTTTTGTACAAAACAAAACTGGAAAATTTAGTGAAAGCTTCTTAACTTGTTTTTTATGGATTCAAAAAATATTAACCAGTGTCTTAGATTAATTAGCTTTAATTGTAAGTCAGTGAAGCGATCGTTTAATGACTTACAAAATCTGTGTAAAATGGCGGATTTTCTGGTCCTCCAGGAGACGTGGCTACTTCCCCATGATATACCATTACTGGGTACAATTCTTAGTAACTTTGAGTACACAGGTAAGTCTGCCGTGGACACTTCTGTAGGGTTGTTAAGGGGTAGACCGCATGGGGGGGTGGCCATTCTTTGGAGAAAAGGAATTTTTGACATTGTAAGCTTAGTAAAATGTAGTAGTGACAGGCTAGTGGCTGTGAAAGCAACGGTAAAGGGGCGTAGTATTATTGTATTCTCGGTCTATATGCCCACTGACTCATCGGACAACCTTCCTATATTTACCGAGGTTTTGAGTGAAGTAAGCGCGATCGTAGCTAGTGAGGATGTTGCTTGTATATTTATAGTAGGAGATTTTAATGCTCACCCACAAGAACCGTTTTATAATGAACTCATCAGCTTCTGCTCAGATCAGTTTTGGACTTGTGCGGATATAGAAAAATTAGGCCTACAGTCTAATATATATACGTACGTTAGTGAGGCTCACGGATGCCGGCGATGGCTGGACCACTGTGTGGTGTCTGCATCGGCTTGGCAAACAGTGACAAAGGTGAATGTTTTAGAGGATGTTTTCGTATCCGATCACCTGCCGCTGGTCATTGAGTGCAATATAAGCCTTGTAAGACCAAAATGCATGATCCGCGACATAAAACCCAACCAAGTAATTTGGGGAGAAAGAGACGAGAGTCAAATAACAAAATACCATGAACTATGTCATGAGGGGCTACGTAACATTGATTTTCCGCCTGAATTTATCGAGTGTGGTCGTGGATCATGCACCTTGGAAGAGCATAAGCTGGTACTCAATAAGCTATACCATAGCATAGTAAGTGTCTTATGTGAGGCAGCTACTAAGACAAGTGAGCGGCACGTGCAAAACAAAGGTAGGCATCTCTGTGGATGGAATAAGCATGTCTCTGATGCTCATAGGGTGGCCAGGCTTAACTTCAAAAATTGGATTATGCATAATAGACCATCATCTGGTAAAATTTTTGAACAGATGGATGAAGCACGTAAAATCTTCAAAAGCCGGTTAAAATGGTGCCAAAGTAATCAGGAACAACTTAAAATGGATATACTAGCAAAACACAGGGCAGCGAATGACTTTAGGAAATTTTGGAAGTCGACGGGGAAGTATGATGTTAAGTCTGGCCTCCCGGTGAGTGTGGATGGAAAAAGTGAGCCGCAGCAGATCTCCAACCTGTTTAGAGATCATTTTAGGGTAAGCTCTCCACTGGGACCTTCGTCTGCTCTCCCCACCGTCTGCCCCCCGACTGCTGATCCGGATCGTCAGGGAGAGGCGCCGCAAATAATATGCTTTACTGCAAAGCAAGTACGAAAAGCTCTGAGTAAAATGAGTGGTGGCAAATCTCCCGGGCATGATGGTATCAGTGTAGAGCATCTGAGACATGCGGGTGTTCACCTACCGAGAGTGCTGGCTCTGTTCTTCTCAATGTGTATCAGTCACTCCTATCTACCTCATGACTTAATGAAAACCATCGTGGTACCCATTGTGAAGGACAGAACCGGTGATATCTCGGAAAAGGGGAATTACCGCCCTATCTCGTTGGCAACAACGATAGCTAAGGTGCTGGACAGTTTGCTTAACACTTACTTGGAAGACTATTCCCAACTACATGACGCGCAGTTCGGATTTCGATCCGGACTTTCTACTGAAAGCGCCATAGTGAGTCTTAAGCATACTGTTCAGTACTATACTGATCGTAAAACGTCGGTATACGCCTGTTTTCTTGACCTGTCCAAAGCCTTTGACCTAGTGTCCTACGATGTGCTCTGGAGAAAGTTAAGAGACAGGGGTGTGCCGGCGGAAATGCTCAGTATATTTAGATATTGGTACGCTAACCAAACGAATTTTGTGAAATGGGCTGATTCACTATCTGAAGCATATATGTTGGAAAGTGGAGTAAGACAAGGAGGGTTGACGTCTCCTCTACTCTTCAACATATATGTGAATGATCTCATCGTGGGGCTGAGCAGCATGCGTGTCGGATGTCGGATAGATGGCGTAAGCGTCAATAACATTAGTTACGCGGACGACATGGTGCTGCTCTGCCCGACGGCGGGCGGCCTACAAGAACTGCTAAAAGCCTGTGAGGTATACGCTGCCGATCATGGGCTACTATACAATGTGAAGAAAACTGAGTACATGGTCTTTGAGGTCGCCGGCAAAGGTATGGATAACAGCACCCATAATATTACCCTTAATGGCATGAACATAAGAAAAGTTAATAAATTTAAATATCTTGGACATATCATTGCCGACGACCTCAAGGACGATGCTGATATAGAAAGGGAGCGTAGGGCGCTGGCAGTTAGAGGTAATATGCTGGCCCGCAGGTTTTCCCGGTGTACTGAGCAAGTAAAAATAACGCTTTTCAAAGCTTATTGCCAAAACATGTACACGGGAAGCTTGTGGGTTAGACACACCAAAAACTCGCTAGCGACCCTGCGCGTCCAATATAATAATATATTCAGGATGATGTTGAGTCTGCCTCGCTTCTGTAGTGCATCAGGGATGTTTGCTGAATATCAAACTGATGACTTCGCTGCCATCATTCGCAAAAAATCTGCATCCCTGATCCGCAGAATGCGCGACAGTCACAACAGCATCCTGAAAACCATAGCAGATCGATACTCTTCGCCGCTGTGGGCAGGCCTAGTTCGCAGAGTGATCCCGGAAAAAGTCCCGCTACTCTGGTGAGATCACTCTTAGAATTGGTCCTGCGTAAATTTTAAATTTTAATTTTAATTTTTATATGTCTCGATGTGTGCTTACTAATCATTTACTGTATTTTACTGTGTTACTAACCCCATATGGATCTATGTTATCCGAAATAAAAGGATTTTATTTTTTATTTATTTATTTTAAAATGGTCAAAAAGGGGGGGAATAATTTTCAAAAGGGGATGCTACCTCACCTAATGTGGTATCAAATGAAAGGTATCGGTTTGGACATTTCAAAACAGTTTTTTAAATTTCTGTAGGTTTCATACTTTTTGAATTATTTTGAAAAAAGTCGTAAAATTCACAATTACTCACTTTAACCGAAACATGCAGAGATCCATCTGAAATGTAGGTTCGTACCTACTATTTCAGGTATTCGAAGGTAAACGAAGTCTCTAACCGGTACTTTTGGTACATATTTGTTGAAAAACGTTCGAAACCCTCGGCGCGCGAGTTACACTCGCACTTGACGGATCTTGTTTTTACTCACTTCCATTGTCTTCACTGTCCCTGCGGTAACTTTGAGGCAGTCCAGCAATCTGTCATAGGACCTAAACAAGAGCTCTTTATCCGACTGAAGGTCCTTATTGTACGTGCTTGGAAGTCCTTTTAAGACGCAGCTGAACGCAAAGGAATCCCCCAGAAGTAATCCGGCTGCTCCGCGGACTAATTCTAATCCATCTGGATTTCTTTTCTGCGGCATTAAGCTGGATCCAGTTGAGAAATGATCTGAGAAGCGAACGAGGCCGAATTCTTGAGTGCTGTAGATGATGAGATCCTCAGCCAGTCTGCTAAGGTGGAGACCGCAAAGAGATGCCCAGTTCAGGAATTCCACTACGGCAAAAGACAAAAAGAAAGGTTATTTAAATATATTCATTGATTCTGGGCTTAAAAACAAACCGGCCTAAAAATTATTGTGCTCACCGAAATGGTCTCTTGAAGATACTGCAAACATGGAGTTTGGGGTGATGTCTTTGAAACCCATGTTCTCTGCTAGTTTATGTCTGTCAACGGGTAAAGCGCATCCGGCTAGAGCTCCGCTCCCGAGCGGACATCTTGACAATCTACCTCTCTGCTCTTCTAGACGGGTGACGTCATCACGTAAACCCCATGCGTGGCTGAAAATAAAATTCCCTGTCATAATCTCGCATTGTAATGATACGGCTTTATTAACACGTTCCCGGTGCATGACCCACCGGGGTGGTACATTTTAAGGTTCTTACCGTACGTGCATGACCCACTTAATATGGGGAATGAGCTCTAACAAGTAACAACGGCTTGTAAATATCTAGGTACACACGTGAGCTTATCCACTTATTCGGCATACACGTGTAACCAAAAATATAATTGACAAGAAAACTGGAGCACTATTCATTTGGGGTTGCCAGTATCCTACCATCAAAAGTGCGTTTGCACTTATGGGGTTGACTCCATAATCTTGGCTGCACAGGTAACGTATTAAGTTGTATAGTATAAATGCATACTCACCTCATTAGAAAGTGGCTCCATCTGATAGGTTGTGCTCTCTGTAGATGAGTGTAGCCTGGAGCAATGATGTCTATTTCTTTATCACTTCTGTCCACTAAAACCTGTAAAAGACAGCAAGGTCATAAATCGATAAATTTAGCGTACAAGCGTTCACGTTAGTTTACCTTGATGATATCTAGAAGAGCGACGTGTAGTTTTGGCAAGGCAGCGAGCATCCACAACCTGGTATCGGTAGCGGACTGGTCGTTGCGGCTGCGGGCTGTATGCAACCTTAGCGCAGCCTCACCAGCGTGTTTAAAAAGGCGACGCTCCACCACCGAATGAATATCTTCCTCCGGGTCACTTAGCCGGCCGTGTTGTGTTATTTCTGCTGCGATCTCTTGCTCTACCTATAAAAAAACAGAAAAATAAAAACGGAACTCATTTCTCCTAATTATCACCACAGCCTACCTATATGCATACAGTCGTTCGTCGTGCGGGGCCCAAGGAACGGGTTGGGGGGGGAGCGGGACGCTCCCGAGTAACTAAGACGGTGAAGTATTCTACTCGGGAGCGTCTCTCCCCGTCCCGTTCCTTGCCCCCCGTACGATTTCTCTGTCAAAACCACGTCAAAATGCCTTCGTCGAACGACTGTGTACAAATAGGTAGGCTGTGGTATCACTATGTTCGTTAACACAATGGATAAATTTAATTCTAGACAATAATTTTTACTAGTTTATGCCCGCGGCTTCACACTCGTTGTTTCTATGGAAACGTCTAAAGGTAAGTTCTATCCCATGGAAACTTTGTTATGGATAAAAAACCTATGTTTAATTCCAGATTTAGAGCTACATCTATGCAAAATTTTAGCCCGTGCGGTTCGGTCGTTACGGCGTGAAGAATGAACAAACATCCATCCATACATTACATCAAAACATCCAAACTTTCGCATTTACAATATTAGTGTGATGTGAAGTATGATTTATAAAATATACCTACATGGGTAATTCAAAAAGCATCATCTAGCTTGTGTTATTTATGGGTGTACAATAATAAATTAATACATTACCTACATGGATGGACATATTATATCAGGTACCTATACATAGAAAACACCCGAAACAAATATCTGCAGATCGTTCAACCATTATTCCCGAGGCGGGAATCGAACCCGCAACCTCTGGCGTCGCAGACCTTCGTCCGCTGCGCCACTGAGATCGTCAACCAACTCACCTTATCTAGTCCTTCCTGTATAGCTCGATGGTCATCGCTGTTCAAGTGGCCGCTTCGTTGCAACTCATGGGCCCATCCTCGACTGCCGTGAATATCTTCGTGAAAGAGGCGGGAGTCAACCGGCAGCGAGTCATTGAGTCGCCTCAGGATTGAAGACGGCTCTTCTTCAAAACAACCTCCCCATAGTTGATACCTGTCCTTTGATAAAAGTTGTTACGGATCAGCGTCTTAGCGCGAAACTTACCACGTTATAAAAGAAATGTAATGATGAGATAATCGTTACATAAATTACTTACTGCGGACATTATATTAAGGAGTAAATAACTATCTTCTCGCTCAAACAAAGAACTCATCTGACTAAGTTTATCAGTAATACATACCTTACGCAATTTAACTGCTATTTGTTTTGACTCTACATACACAACTATCTCTCAACAGTGTACCAACGTTATCTTAACGACGACAGGATCGTATGCGCATTGTAGGAGTAGGTACCTATTGTGTTGGTGACTGAGAGAGAGAGCACCTCAGAATCTATCTATAATATAATAAGGGAGCCCCTACAGGGAGCACTCTATTCTGGTCAGGGTCCGAGTTTCCCTCTGAGCTTGGCACCACCTAGCCTTACGATAGCCTACTTATGTACCTATGTCAAGTTGACATTGTTGTTCATACTTTCCTACCTAGACGTAAGAACCTATCTTATTTCTACTCCAGAACTCGCAGAGGTCATAAATAGTATACATATAATAGTATATAGTAGTGTATTATATATTAGTAAATTGCTTTGAGTAGGTATTTCTAAGAAACCAAAGGCACAGCCAAAGGTGACCAACAAAAGTAATGATTTCAAAGGGGAGACCGTACTATAGGTAGGTAGTGGTAGGGTATTTAACCTTGGTCGGGTATTTCCACCGTAGAAAGAGTAGTGATTTCCACGGTATTTCCAAACAGATCCCTTGTAAGAAAGAAAAAAGAATCAATCAACGTCATTGTCAACATTAATCTGACATTGCCAATGTCAGCTGTGGGTCTGTCATTGGTTTCGGTTTCGGTTGATTTTTTTGAGGTTATGTTTTTATTTTGTTCCAGAAGATGGTCCATCGTTGATCGCTGTTGGTCGAATGGTTTTAAGAATTATTGTATGAAAATGGTTGAAATTCAAGACAATAAGCCGATAGATGGTCCCAGAGAAGAAGCCGAATCAGCTGAACCACGTTTCAAACAGATAACTCTATTTGATATAACATATGACCCAGGAATGAAAGATGATGAGGGGAATGAAGCTCCTCGACCCTACACAAAGAATATTATGCGAAAATGGTTGCGAAAAGTGAAATGGGAAAATGGTAAGGCCGAAAAGAGGCGCAAAGAAAAAGCAAATGCCAAAGAAAGGAGACGTAAAGCTCGAGAAGAGAATAGAGAGTTGGGACCCAGTAGGAGAGCATTAAAGAAAATGAAAATTGAAAAACAAAAATCAAGTACTGGAATAATTATAGATCTAAGTTTTGAGAATCTGATGATTGAAAAGGATAGATTTAAAGTTATCAAGCAAATATTACGATCATACTCTATAAATCGAAGATCAAATAAACCGGTACAACTTCATATTACAAGCTTGGGTGATATTACTAAAGGTGATTTATCAAGGCATAATGGATATGAAAAATGGGATGTAAGTCTAAATAAATAAGACAATACATAAAGGACTAGAACAGGGAACTTGTATTGGTATGAAAATCACTTTTTCTCTTGTATTTCAGATACAATATCATGAGCAGCAATACATAGATCTATTTCCCAAGGAGAAAATAGTTTATTTGACTAGTGAGTCAGAAAATGTAATAGAACATTTCGAAGAAGATACTTTCTATGTTATCGGAGGATTGGTTGACCACAACCAACACAAGGTAGACACAAGTGTTAACAAGATTTTAAATCAAAAAAGCAATTAACATGGTGCCAAATCATTAATTAAATTAAATTCTAGGGATTGTGTCACCAATTAGCAGTGGAGCAAGGTATTAGACATGCACAGCTTCCATTGGACAAATATGTGAACATGAAAACCAGGAAAGTTTTAACAATTGATCATGGTAAGCTATTGCTATTGGATTATGGGCATTACTTTCCATGAGATAAAAGTCAACAAGAACAAAATAAAAAAATTTAAAAACCTCCCCGATAGATTTTCATGAAACATGGCTAAGAACATTTGGGATAACATTATCTATGACACAAAAAAAATAAACGAAAATCGGTTCATCCATTTGGGAGCTACGATACCACAGACAGACACATTAAACACCCCTCTCTTTTTTCTTCAGTGGTTAATAAGGCACTTATCAGGGGGAGTCCTGTATCCAGCAGAGGACCAATATCGGCTGTTGAAGCGAAGAGGTGGCTATTGCTTGGATTAAAATAAGTTTGATTTCTCCACGTTTTTCATAATTATCTCAAAAATTCTGGCCCACAAGACTACTGTTAACATGAGCCTTCTTCAAAAGAGTGTTTGAAGAAGGCTGTAAAACCATAGATGGTTGGATGTAGGAAATAAAAACAAACATGGTTTAATAACTTTATTTTGTTTACAGTGTTTGAAATAGTGGTGAGAATAATTGAAGGAATGCCGTGGCAGGAGGTCCTGATGAAAGTCTTGCCTATGAGAAAAGGAGTACAGGCTTGTGATACAGTTAGTAACCCTAATTCAGATTATGATGACTCTGATAGCAGCGATGATTAAACTATTTAATCTTGTACAAATACAGGCATACGATTATTATCTAGCTATGAATAAGATCACCGGTCTCTTTATTTATTTAAGTATTAGGTCCAGTTTTCACAAAAAATATTTGTATTATGTTTATCTAAAATATCACATTTAATAATTTAACTTATCTTTTGTATTTATGATTTATGTAAATGACTAGCATTTTGTGCAATACTACTTTATTTACTGTTCACTGGTCTTTACTATATACTATGTATATTTTATGTACCTTAGGTACTTATTTTTATCTATTTAAATATTTACTGTGAATAAAGGCTTTACTGGCTATTTACACTTCAAAACACTGATTATATTAAATAAGTTAAACACCTACAAGAACAATACAACATAGATTGAAATATTTCTTATTCCAGAGTTTCTGGTTACTATTACTATTGGTATAGTGAGAAAGTATAAAAAAGTACATCCCTTTTAATCCATTTTAAAAGGTACTAAAATGGATATTGACATTCAACTTAAATATTCAAGCTAGTTACTTTTCAATTAGTATGCAATATTATATTTTTTATAAAAGTCTAATATTAAAGGTGCAACTTTATCTGGGTCATTTAAATGTAGGTGATGTGTACCATGAATGAATTGGCTTTCGAAATCCGGATTACTCTGCTCTACAATTTCCCGCATTTCTACGGCGAAAGCGTCCGTTGCGTATGGAGAGTCGATGGCTTTTATAAACAAAGTTGGGCATTTCAACCTTCGTATGAGAGCTTCCACGAATTTTTTGTCCTCAGGGTTGAATAAGGTATACTTTAACCTTGAGTCACGGGAGAAGTAATATTTGTTGGGATCCTGCATAGACGGCTTTATCCCGCGTTGCGCTAGGTATGGTACTTTCTGCAATGCTACAGATTTCCGTGTGCCTATGTGCCATTTTTCATGTAGTTGCTCGATTGGGTAACTGGGTGGTTCTGCCTCTAAACGAGATTGTGCCGTAAGAGATTTTCGAATGATTGTAGGATATTTGTCTACGACGAAATCCAAATCGTAGTCGTCGTAGATGAGAATATCAACCCCAATATAGAAGTCGACATCGTCAGGAAAAGTGCAGGCAAAACGCATGGCCGCTATCGATCCCATGGAATGACCAAGCAGCGAGACTTTGTCCCACTTGAAATGGTCCTTTAGAGCCAGTATGTGCTTTGGCAGATCCCAACTGTGGTATTGGCTTCCTGAAAAGGACATTTTTTAGCTCACAGTTCCCATGTTTGTTTAACCACTATTTGGTTAGAGATACATTTAAAAGCTGTCGCGATTGCCTTTTGTTTTTTCATACAATTATCCACGCTGACGTCATAAATCCAGGCCTCCATTAAAGGAAAAACAAAAGAAAATCGCGCTGAAAGAAAATCGCTTTTAAGT
Organism: Eupithecia subumbrata; assembly: GCA_949316285.1. Taxonomy (NCBI): domain Eukaryota; kingdom Metazoa; phylum Arthropoda; class Insecta; order Lepidoptera; family Geometridae; genus Eupithecia; species Eupithecia subumbrata. The sequence continues at coordinate 7,558,068 of OX438646.1, forward strand.
TTTATCCATAAGTAGATACCTACTTACGTCTACTAAACAATAATTGAAATCCTACTAATGATTTTAAAGGCGAGAGTTTTTGAATTTTTGAGTTGTTTGAACGAAGACAATGCCAAAGCTACTGAACGGATGGAGCTGAAATTCCTTCAAGTACATGAACTGGAATAACAGGTACAAGCGAAGCCGCGGGCAGAAGCTCGTTGTAAATATACCTTTAGGAAGCCATGAGGATAGTCCATGTCCTGGAAAATCAATTGCCATTATTGGTCTGTCCTTCATAATCAACGGGGCCAGAGGGTCCCAGGTCCCAGCGTTGTCCTGCCATCCATGAAGTGCAAGAATGGGCCGCTGGTTTGAGTCGTCACCCCATACTTTGGCTGAGATGTGGCCCCATGGGACTGGAATTTGGATCTCTTTTGTTGGTATCTGTAAATAATACCAAATAGACTGTTAAAATTCTAATTAGTCCGTCAGTAAGAATAAAAGATATTGGACACATAATGTTTTCTTTTGTCGATTAATGATTAAACAAAAAATTATGAAGATTTAGCCACTTAAAATTCCGCGTGACGTCACAGCTTGCGTTTGCGATACCTTTTAGCAAGGTATGACATCATTAGCTTTTCCAAACTTTAACGCGCTTTATTTTAGGCATTTTCTGTTTTATTGACAAAGAAAATATATGTGTGCAATATCTTATGTTAATCTAACTGACGGACTGAATACAACAAAAAACAAATATCCAGTACACTATCCTATTAGGTAGGTAAGTAGGTACCGACTTAAAGTTCTTTGAGAATTTATTGCATAACGCTTTAAGAGTAGTCTATTTAAAACAAAAACTTCTAGTCACTTGGATAAAAATGACGCAATCTTTTAAGTATTAAATGCAGACTCGGAGTTAAAAATGCTTACCTCATTCGTGTGTAGTTTCTTGATGTTGATGTAACCAAACACGGATGTTGTAGGCTTTAAGCTAACAACATTAGAGCTGAATATTGTGTGCGCTAAAAGCCGTTTGGCCATGGCTATTTGTAGCGTTGTTAAAATAATATTACCGACAAAATAATTTCAGAGTAGGTTCCTATTTATGGGAAGATAAAATTTAGTTTTGATTTTGCAATTATATTTTCTTAAACTTGCTTGTTTATCACAATTAGGTTATGTTTTGTATTTGTGCTACACTTAGCTAAAATTAATGACACAAAACAACTGATAACTCAAGGTTTCATTAAAAACGATATTTATTTGACGACATCCGATTTTTACTGTATTTATTCAATTTATAATTTAATTTTGTTACACTCACAACAATGTTACTATCCTAACCAGATGCTATGACGCACCGCGCTAGAATAATATGGCCAAGGCCGGGCGCCTACTAGCTCACGTTAGTTTCAATGCTTCCTTATACACCGCGATACGGTCGCACAATCTTGCTATGGCAAGCTAACGAACCGAAACGTCCAGTTTGTAATGTACTTTGGACTATTTTGTAGGTACCTAAGTACTGTGAACTTCGGACAGTGTATGTATTCTTTTCCTAGAACTAGACAGGTAGTATAGATTCGTAATTAAAGTGGTAAATATTCACCAATATTAATTTCCATGAAACAGTTAGTGACACAAATATTTTTATAAAACAATAAACCCAACTCGGAATCGCTAAATCAGGGACTCTAGATTTTGTGGGGGTTTGCCCCTATAAAACAAAACACATCCAGTATTCAGACGAGTTAATGTCTGATTTATCAAAATAGGTTTAGGAATGCACACATATCCAAATAGATACCTTTTTTTATTTAAATAGATACCTATGCGGAGAAAAATATAACTCTTAGTTATTGTGTTAACCGACTTCAAAAAGGAGGAGGTTCTTAATTCATCTGTATGTTTATTTATGAATGTATGTATGTTACTTGATATCTCCGCCTGTGGTTAACCGATTTTACTGATTCTTTTTTAAAGAGAATGATCCCGTATTGATCCCATAAAAATGTTATTTCCGAGAGATTGGTATTTATCCCGAAAAGCTAACATAATACTTTTGAAAAATCACGACTAGCTTAAACAATTTTGGTGATATCTTCGCCAATTCATAATAGATTTTGATGATTCATTCGTTGTTGTATAGATGTTGATTTTTAGGTGGTCTTATAAAAGTTTACTCTTTAGGAATTGATGATGAGCACCGTAAAAACATAATCACAATTATCATAATTTTCACAATCACTGGTAACTAATGGTTTCCATGACAAAATCCATGTGGGCGTAAACAAGCTTTAAACAAGAGTGTTTCGTGTGATCCGTCTACCGAAACTTCGTATTTCGTGTTTCAAAGGCCTTCTTTGGTCGTTTCATCCATGTCTCATCAAACTAAATTAGACTCGAATTTTAACTAGATGTCGCCACTAGAAGAATTTGTAGTCGGTTTATAGTTTTTTAAAACACGCCAAATTACTGAAATAAAACTCTCATATTATGGAAATTTCAGAAGTTTAATATAAAATTCGTAGGTTCATGATAAACAAAAACCCTGCATAAGTTCATTAAAAATTTAAAACTACTGCGGCACAATCATAGGGATTTTTAATATTTCATGCTTATTAATAAGCAGCATTATTACCACCTGCTACCCACTACGAAAGCTGGGTTGAAAACAGCTATGCCACAATTTTATCAAAATAGTTGGTATCATACAATTCATCCCTCGTACTTTTACTCAAAACTGATATTTTATTGTTTGAAAATTAACTTCAGTGCCTAGTCGAGTAAAAATCAAGGAACTTACAAAAATATCACAAAACTTAAATTATTTACATAACTACTTAATTATCACTTTAATAAAGTCTTTCTTCATGTCTTTGTAGATTCATTGTGTACATACTTAGTTAATCTTTTTAATTACGAGGGTTTATTTTCCCTCAGGTTGTTTTTATAACTAACAAACAAATACCATATTGCAGATGCCTGAAAATTCTTACAAAAATATTGTTCTTCTCGTACTTCTCTGGAAAACAATTACTAACACTTATTCATTCGAGGTAATTTTAATTTTTCCCACAAAGCGTGGGGGGAATCGTTGGATCTAAAAGTCCTTGTCTAAGCGCTGTCAGTAGAGGTCGGGGTGCGCATGCGCAGTCCCCGCGCCAGTCGTCGAGGTCCAGGGCCCACAGCCCGGCGCCCCTGAGTCCGGCAAACGCCGCTGAAGCCCCGACTCTATGAACCTCGTCTGGTCTCAAGTACGAAGCCCATTGCCTGCCGTGGACACTGTAGGTACCGTCGACAGTTCTGGTCTCTTTCCATTCTTTTGGTCGAGGCTTAGTGCAAATCTGGAAAAAAATAACAGTGCCATCATACTAAAGTCATTTATAACGGGATATTTACCATGATTTGAGTTTTGAGTTTCCAAGAGTAGTGTCATCATACCCCCCGAATACTAAAACGCAACTCTGATTTGAGCACATCTCAAGTGAAGAATTTTCGATAGATTTTCACTGAAAACTGTTAAAAAATCGGGACTTCAGATGTACCTAAATCTGAGTTGCGTTTGAGTACCTATTCCGTCGTAAATCGTTTTCTTTCTTTTCTGTATCTTATCAGCGTAGTTTATTTATGACAGTAAAACATACGACCGCCTTTTACGTACCCATTCTTTTTTTGTCTCCTAGTACCTACTGTGAGACAGACTGATATCTATAGATAACAGAAGATATCAGTTAATATCCTTACATAAATCCCTATCGGTAGGCATATGTCTGCGTTATTGTAGAAGATTAAGGTGGATTAGACGACTTAGTGTAGATACCTCATAATAAGCAAGGAAACCAGGCACTTGTGTGTACTCTCCTGCTTCACCGGGTCCTGACACGGGTGCTCCGGGCGCGTAATTCGATGCGCTTCGCAAAGTGTAGGTTCGTCCATAAGCGGGCACGTTCAATACAAGCATTCTCGGTGGTATAACACTTGCCCAGTATGCTAGGGTTGCGTTCTGAAAATAGAAAAACATTCTTGGGTAGAGTTCTTATATTAGATTAGGAACTCAACTTTTAAAGTAGGCACGTAATTAAGTTCCTAAATGTAAACGTCTTTTAATACTAGTACGAAAAACATGCAAAGATCTTACCAAACTAGGTGTTTCAGCGACTTCGCTATTTTCTAATGGTACCAAATAAGCTGTCCTTCCGTTCGTTGTCGCAGAGTAGTCGTTAGCAGCAATCGCCACCCAGTCAAGTTCAGTTGTCAACACATTAGGCTTATAAGCCAACTCTGCTATGCTTGGGGATGACGATACCATAGCAGAAATCTCCAAGTCGTGCGGCCGTAAGGATTTCGAAAGATCCAAGAGGAGATCGCTAAAGTCTTCCCGTGATGATGCATAACGGTTCGCTTCATTGCATGGTTCCTGAAATAAAATGAGGTTTTGTGATGGGTCTTTAATTTGGCAGAGGTGTTATTCGAATAATTTCCAGCTCACTCACCTGTTTACAAACTGGATACTGCCAAGCAATATGCACTCCGTCAAAGTTCCACTTCTTTACGACATCCAATACAGAGGCAATAAATATCGCTCTATTTTCCGCGGTAGAAACCATTCGCATCCATTTGTCGTCTTCAGAGTCTTTCAAGCCTCCTGCTCCAAGGATAACTTTGACTCCTGTTTCTCGAAGTTCGGTCATTTTACCATAGAAATTGTTTTCTATGTCGAGTTCTGGAATTCCAGGTACCAATTTGTATGTTTTGCCATCTAGATGAGCCCAGGCGTAGATTATGTGAGTGCAAAGAGTTGGGTCTACTTGCTCAGGTCCAAATTTTCCACTGCCTTGCCTGAAAGGAAAAAAATGACAAAAACTAAATTATTGTTTATTCTAAAATATGTAAATCTTTTGTTAAATTTCCAAACAAGATCCTACCTGTAGTAAGCCCAGCTTGTAAAGTAACAAGCCACAATTGGCTTTTCAGGTTCTGTCTCTGGGTTGCTCTCACCAGAAATTCTCAGTTGTGATTTGGCTTTGCATTGAGCTTTTTGTGGCCAGTCACAGTGGTTCTTATTCCAGTGCAGTGGTGCAGGACAAGTCAGTTTGAAGAACTCTCCGTTATTGCAGAGATAATATTTGCTGCAGTCTGTGGTGTCAGCTCTAAAGACGGTTCCGGAACATGGTTTTCCTTCAAGATCAGATCCCTAAAACATTACAATCAGTTATGTTTGCATTCTAAAGTCGTTCCAGTAAAATAAAGCCATGTTAAAACTCCTTACGCTTGTGATTATTCCAGTCTCGTGAACGGGTTTTATCGGGATTTGTATGTCGGTTTCATACTCAGTTGTAGTGGTTATAGTTGTTGTTGGTCTTGTAGTCGCAGGTAAGTCTACTGCTGTCGAAGTTTCAGGAGCTTGGACTGGGAAAACAATTTATTTATTAGATACATTCCTTTGTACCTAAAGCAACTAGGTACTTAAACTATCGAAGGTAGAAAAACTTACTTTCTTCTAGAGGGCAAGGTGGTGGCGCTTCTTTATTTCTCAACACATGGTTAATTGTGTTCAGTAGCGGTGACTTTCCACATCCACAATATCTTCCAGTGAAATCATCAAGATCTAATGACCATGCCATAGCACCTCCTAAACCCACTGCTCGGACGTACTCAGACTTGTGTCGTACCATGAAGTCATCGTCGAATGATACCCATTGGTCGTCTAGAGCTGCGTATGGTCCCATTCGGCCACCAGCGTCCCTTGTAATTTCCCAACCCTTGAGCCTAATACGGTCGCAAATCTGTTAAGAAAGGAAAATAATATGAAATTGTCTGTCGTTGTGGCTTTTGAAACATGTTTTATACAACCTACCGATATATCTCTATGTTTATGGTTTGTTGGATTTGATAATTCCCAGTTTAACCCTTTAATACTTATATTGTAGAGGTTAGTTAGCCATAACATCCTTACTCACTTCATAATAAGCCAAGAATCCTCTAGCTCTAGTTTCGTCTCCCGCCTCTCCACCAGCATAAGTAGGCGCGCCCAGTCCAGAACCGACATTGTCCATTAGAGAGAAAGATTGTCCGTAGAATGGTATTCCTAAGATCAACTTCTCTCTATCAGCTCCTCTGTTGATCCAGTAGTGGACAGTGAAGTTCTAAAATTGAATATAATATTAGCCACCGTTATTTCACACATGTTCTGTTCCAATAAAGATCATCCGTCTTTAGCATCAAGCAATATTCAAAATTCTTTAAGTATTCCAGCAGGACTAACAAGATGCTCGTTTAAAAAAGGTATCTTTACCGTATTGAGGGTCATGTCGGTATCTTCATCGCTAGCATACATCGGGGCGACGTGACCAGTCTTCTTTTCCCATTGGCCGTGATAATCGTATGACATCAATGCTATCCAGTCCAAGTTCCTTGTCAAAGTTGGCACATCGTAAGCTAAAATGATTAAAAACGTAAGTCGTATGTCTTTTATAAATTGTTCGGTCTATGAAATTGACGCTAGCTTCCAAGTTTAACACTTACCAACATCAATGACTCGTTTACTGGCTGACACAGCAGCGGAGAGCAATAATCCACGTGGTTCAAAAGCAGACCGGAGCTCTTTCACTAGATTAGCGAAACCCTGTTTATCTGTGCTAGGTCCCTTTTCGCAATTTACCTAGAGAAACATATTTTTAGTAGGTGCCTGAACGATTTTGAACAAAGTAATTGATAAGAAGGGAAGTATTTGCGACATTTCCTTACCTGCCAGCACTTAGGATATTCCCAATCCAAATCCAGTCCATCAAATTCATATTGCTCTATGAAGTCCAGCGCATGAACAATGAACTTCCTTCTCGCGGAAACGCTGTTGACAAGCCTTGAATATTTGTCACTAGCTGAATCGTCCCAACCTCCCAGACCCAAGACTACTTTGACGCCACGGCTCTTGAGTGAAACTACCTTTTCGTAGAATTCTAAAAACAACACATTGAATTACTTCCATTTTCTAATGACTCAATCAAGACTAATTACTCTTGATCTTACTTACTATTTTCGACATCTAACCAAATATCGTGAGGCTTCATCACCAAACGAGAGCTGTCCAAAACCGCAAATGCGTAGACAATGTGCGTGCAGAGACTTGCATCGATGTCACTCGGAGTAAACTTTCCAGGACCGGGCCTAAAACATTTACATGTTAAATCAATCAATGTTTTAAAACAAGGGCTTTCAGTAGGTAACGTTTTAAATAACGGTATTTTACCTGTACCACGCCCAGTTGGTATAGTAGCAGACAACTTTGTACCGCTCATCCACGTATGCACTAGCTTCCGACGAAGGTTTTTTGGTTGTATGAATCACTTCACTTTGGTATTCTACAGTTGTTGGTCGCTGTGTAGGTCTATGTCCGGAAGGTCTCACTTCAATGTCGTCAAGATCATCGTCTAATGAATTTCCTGGATCGACTATTGGCTTCGATTCAATTGTGGTATCGATTGGTTTTGATGGGATGGTTTCGTGGTCAATATGTGAATCCAAAAGTCCATTTTTGATTGCATTTATGAGAGGATGTTTTCCTTCGCCACACCTAAAATTTTAAACGTTTGATTGTAAGTATGGATCTAGAGTCGTAACAGCAAGCTAGTAACAACAATAACAAACCTATTTCTAAAGTCATCAAGATCGAGCGCCCAAACCATTCCACCCGCAAGGCCCAGTGACTTCATCAAGTTGACCTTTTTCTTAATAATTTCAGTGTCATCGAAGGATACCCATTGGTTACCCTTGTACGCGTAAGGACCCATGCGATTTAGAGGATCTTTCACCACTGTCCAACCATCGTATCTGATGCGGTCACAGATCTAAAATAAGCCACACAAATTTAATTGAGTGTCATCAGAAAATAATTTGTTAAGTTTCATCGTCTTTAATTATATTTACCTCGTAGTAAGCTAAGAAACCTTTAGCCCTGGTATATTCTCCTTCTTCTCCGCCAGAACTAGCCGGCGAGTTCAAGCCTGCAGCCTGATATTTCCCGTGAATATTTCTTTGACCTTCCAACGTAAAAGTCTGTCCATACATTGGCATTCCCATGACAAGCTTTGAGGGAGGGGCTCCCTTCTTTATCCAGTAATGCATTGTGTAGTTCTGTGGAAAGCATTTGTTTCGGATATTAGGTACTTTGTATTTTCGTTCATGAACCATAAACGAAGATTATGAAAAGGCTATCAAACTAGGTCAAGCGATTATGTATCAGGTGATATTTTGTAACTCACAGCGTTGAAGTAAGTGTTATCATCGTCCGGATGATAGTAGAGCGGTGCAACATGTCCTGTCTTCTTATCCCACTGTCCGTGGTAATCATACGTCATAACGGCGATCCAGTCCAGATGTCTGGCAAGAACAGGAACATCGTATCCGGCGTCTATGACTTGTTTGCTCGGTGATACCGCTGAAGATAGCAGCATGCCTTTAGGTTTGAATACGGCTGATAGCTCTCTGACTAAATCTGCGAACGCTTGTTTGTCTGAGTCGGGACCTTTAGAGCAATCCACCTGGAAATTGTTAAATATTAGAACGAGAAAAGCAATATCGAGTTCACTCTTGAGGCTTGTGGCAATGATACTTACTTGCCAGCACTTAGGATACTCCCAGTCGAGATCTAAACCATCAAATCCGTACTTCTCAAGGAATGAGACCACGTGCTGCACAAACCTGGCGCGAGCTGCTGGGTCGTTCACTAACTTTGAGTATTTATCACCCGCGGAATCGTTCCAGCCACCGAGACCAAGGGAAACCTTGATACCGTACCTTTTGAACTCTACCACGCGTTCATAGAATCCTGAAATCATAGGTATTCATTCTTAGAACTTGTATAGTTATAATTGTCTGAGTATTCCGATTTTATAACGTGGATGTGTCTTGTTTGAAGATAAAGATTGACAACTACCTCCACTAATCTTGTTTATTTGACGCTAGTATTGGAAAAACTTACTGTTATCATAATCTGACCAGGAATCATGAGCCATTATAAGGCCATCGTCTCCTAATACAGCGAATCCGTAGATGATGTGTGTGCACAAAGAAGGGTCGATGTCTTCAGGACTGTACTTGCCAATACCGGGGCGGTACCACGACCAATTCGTGTAGTAGCAAACGAGTTTATATGGAGCTGGAAAATATCTTCATTACAATGTATACTGGTAAGAACGATTCAAAAGCGTTAAGATAAAAGCTTCTTCGAGGCAAAACTCTATCATTGACGATAATCACTGAGTTAGTAGACGTCGAGGTTTTCCGATAATTTTCTACTTACATCTCAGAAGGTGTGGCCTAGTGGAGACATCTGGTTGCGTGATCTGGCCCGGTGCAGTTTGAATAGGTTTGTATTGAGGAATGTTAGGCTCTTCGACTATTGGTGAATCATAAATAGGCTCTATGGGGGGACGAGAAGTTGTCGAGGTGGTTGTGGTTGTTGCTTTTTTTTTGCATTTTGTGTTTGCAGGCCAGTCGCATATTGATTTGTCCTGCAATGAATGAAACGTTGTTTATAATGTTAAGCTATTACCAACCTAAACTAGGTACTACAAACATACGATCGAGATATACAATAGACTAGACAGAGAGCTATCTACGTATTTTACCTGATTCCAGTGTAAGCCAGGACTGCAAGCGTACTCTTCGAACTTCCCGAACAGACAGTGTCGGTACCGTTTGCAGTCACCAGGGTACTCTGCGTATTCTCCATTGTTACAGTATTCTGAAAGCGGAACCATGGTTTACGACTTTATTAAACGTAGTACCGAACGTTTAGTACCGAAAAGTAGTTACAGAATATCATTAAGAGAGCATCGAAAATTTTTGTAGTTGTTATAAAACTCAAAAAAACTCTGTATCTCATCCAGTTGTAGGTTTTTGAGAATAAGCCAAAATACATTCTTGACGTGTATGTTTTCACCACTGGACTAAGATTCTATAAACTTGCTGGATTGCTAATGACCATTATATTGGTTTGTCCACGAGGTGGACCTGAGGAAATCGCACTGAATCCTACCAGTATGCCGTTAACACACGCATTTTTTAAACGTAGCATTGCCTTTAAACTTACTAGATTGTTCATGGTCATCAGTCATCTCCATGCCAGTGGCATCCATTAGCGGCGCAGACACCCCCTGTCGTTTATCCGTACACGAAGTGGAAGTGGAGTAGTCACACTGAGTCCTATCCTGCCTCCACACGAGACCAGGCGCGCAGCTCTGTCCTATCAGCATGCCGTTTACACATACATAGAACTTCTCGCATTTTGGATGTGCGTGGTACGTTCCTGTCACGCAGTCCTACGAAACACAAAAAAATTAAATTCATTTACTAACTAACTAGAATATTCTAGTGGTTGCCACATAACAGTCGTGGAAAGTTTGAGAGAAACACGAGTGGCAAGCTTCCGAAGAAGATATCGACCACGCAGCGAAGATATTTTTCAATGAGCTTGACCCTACCACTATTAAGTTTGTTGGAAGAGAGAGATTCTGAGAGAAACACTAACAAACTGCACCAAATTAAAACTAAGTTTAGAAGAGCCTATCCTCATCAGCACACATATGTCAGCTTCTGAACAGCCTCACCTCATCTCAACAACCTATATTGGTCCACTGCTGGACGCGGGACTCGCACTCATAACCGCCTTATTGGATTTTATCTCATGGGCGGTAATGGCCATAATTTCCACGCTGGGCATTAGGGTTGGGGATCGCAGTTCGGTGTTAGAATTGTTCTGCAGAAAGCGCCGCTGCCCGCCCCCTCTGAATATCCCATAGTCGCCTCTTACGACACCAGCAGGAAAAGTTGGGGTGGTGCAAATTCTAAGACACCACACGGCACGGCGCGCTTCTGAACATGCCAAACAAGAAGAGGCTATATTTTTCTTATTTATTTACCTTGCTTGGTATGTTGTTTTGTTCTTCCACAGGCTTCTTAGTAGTGGTGGTTATAGGGCGTCTGGTTGTAGTGGTAGTGGTAGTTGTTGTGGGTGGGTGCGTGGGTTGCGGCATCGGTGACTTTGTCGCGGATGGCTTGTCTACTGTAAAATTCATCAAAATACACTAAATATGAAAAAGTATGAAAGTACTTCAGTCTCTCTATTAACTTACATAATATGTCGAAATGGATGTACATCTTAATAAAATTTGGCAGTAAGAATAAGAAGAATGCCATAATTTGTGAGTTGATTTTTCTCGAGTTACACTCGCACAGCTACGAGAAAGAACAAAATTAAATTGACATTGTCGTAGTACAAAATCTACGAAGTAGTGTTCGTAGCATTAATGCTACAGCGAAGCACACTCTGTAGCAATACCCCTACGGCGTAGTAAATTATGTATCAAAACCAAACAAAATAAATCGTAGCAAATCGCGTAGATCAAATCTACGGCGTAGCAAACTTCATAGCAATACCCCTACGGCGTAGTAAATTATGTAGCAAACAAGATAAATCGTAGCAAATCGTGTAGATCAAATCTACGGCGTAGCAAACTTCGTAGCAATACCCCTACGGCGTAGTAAATTTCGTAGCAAACAAAATAAAACGTAGCAAATCGCGTAGATCAAATCTACGGCGTAGCAAACTTCGTAGCAATACCCCTACGGCGTAGTAAATTTCGTAGCAAACAAAATAAAACGTAGCAAATCGCGTAGATCAAATCTACGGCGAAGCAAACTTCGTAGCGACGACCATTATGGCGCAGCGGGCGAAGGTCCACCTGCGACGCAAGAGTTTGCGGGTTCGATTGCCACCTCGGGGCAAATTTGTATGATCTGCAAATATTTGTCCTGGGTGTTTTCTATCTATGTAATGTATTGTATTAAGTATGTCAGGTATCTAGTACCAAAGACACAAGCTCTGCTAAGCTTGGGGCTAGATGATGCTGTTTGAGTTTTCCAGCATTATAAATTTATTATAATTAATCAAGGAAAGTACTGTGTAATAAATAAGTGTGTATTGTGAATTGTGATGTATTTTCAATGTTTTTACTATGAGAATATTGGTAAAAGCAGAAAGAGTTGTTTAAAATATGAGGTGAAAATGAGATCTCGAATTTCAAGAATTTGATCAAAATGGAAGCCATATTAGGCTTAATAGGCTTATTATTATCAATCAAAACTAGATGATTATCGAGAATAGTTATTCTAAATTATGGAGCTGTTTACCGAATCAAAATTAACGCAGTAGTTTTAGAGATATCAGAATTTATATACAAAAAACGGGAGCGCGGCGTTGCGCGCAAATACGCGAGAGTCTTGAGGGATAAGGAGCAGTTTTCAAAAAAAGTACTGAAGGGTTAATACATTCAAATTCGCACTTACCATCGCACATAGCAAACTCGACCCAGTCGCATCGTCTGCTACGTTTGTCCCAGTGCAAGCCCGGAGGACAGAGTTGCTTGCGCCAGCGTCCTCCTACGCACATCAAGTAGGCGTCGCAGGTGTTGGCCGGAGCGTGCATATCGTTGCCTCCGCATTCTCTGTTCTCCTGCTGATTGGATGATGATGATGGACCTAGGTACGAAATAAATTTGAGTGAATATTGATGGTAGGCAGTGGTTGTAAATTAATTCAAACATATTTGTTGACTATTGTCAAAACAGCTTTGTAAAAAGGCTTACTACAAAATATCAGATTATCGCACTCATGGACCTCAAGTTACAAGCATTCTTGCTTAGTTTGAGTTCCGCTGGCACTGTACTGTATTGTTGTTGCATATGTTTTTGGTAAATAAATGTTTATTATTATTACTATTATTTTAGAGGACAAAAAAGCTTGGGATGGGTTTTGCTCCTACTTGATAAATAACAACCTAACAAGGTAAAGGCTCTAGGCCCTGATAACATTTCTAATGAAATCCTCATGGCATCAAAAGAACATATAACACCCATTCTTTGTAATATATTTAATGAAATAGTCCGATCAGAAACAGTTCCAACACAATGGACAGAGTCCACAATAATTCTTCTATTCAAAAAAGGCGATAAGTATGACGTATGTATGAGTATGACATGGGAAACTATAGACCGATAAGCCTTATGTCCAATATTTATAAAACCTTCTCTAAAGTTATCCTAAGCCGCTTGACTAAAATTCTTGATGAAAACCAGCCACGAGAACAAGCTGGATTCAGATTAAGTGGTTACTCTGTACTGGATCACATCCACACAGTGAGACAACTGTTTGAGAAAAGGAAGGAATATAATCTACCTCTATACTGTTCATTTGTGGACTACAAAAAAGCGTTTGATTCTTTGGAACACAAAGTGATCTGGGAAGCTTTAAGAGACCAGGGTGTGGAAGAAAAATATGTAAGGATAATTAAAGAGATCTATAAAAGCAGTACCGTGCAAATAAGATTAGAGAAAAAAGGAAGAATAATAGATATAAAACGAGGTGTAAGACAAGGGGACCCAATTTCACCAAAAATCTTTACAGCAGTCTTGGAAAAAATATTCAGAGAGCTGAATGGCAACAATTTGGCATAAACATCAACAGAAAGCTTATCTCACACTTGAGATTTGCTGACGATCTGGTGCTATTTTCTGATTCACCAACTAAACTTCAAACTATGATTTCAGACTTAGATTTTGTAAGCAAGAAAGCCGGCCTTCATATGAACATGGACAAGACCAATGTTATGACTTTAAATGAAAAAACAGAAATCAAAATAAATAATGAGATAATAGGATATGTCGATGAGTACTCCTACCTTGGATAAAATATCTCAACAGATGAGCAAATGAACAAAGAGATCCAAAATAGAACTACAAATGCATGGAAAAGGTACTGGGCTTTAAAAGAGATTTTCAAAGATAAGCATATAAATATAAAAGTTAAAACCAAATTGTTCGAAACATGTATCTTACCAATACTCACATATGGCTGTCAAACTTGGGCACTCACAAAGCAACAACTAACAAAACTCAGTACGTGTCAAAACTCAATGGAACGCAGCATGCTAAATATTAAAAGGAAGGACAAAATAAGAATCTCGCATATGAGAGAGAGTACAAAGCTAACTGACATATCAAACAAAGTAAAGCAGCTCAAATGGAGTTGGGCAGGCCACATAATGAGAGGTCCAGATAAATGGAGCAAAGAATCAACAACATGGTTTCCCCGAGAAGGGAAAAGGAACCAGGGCAGACCTTTCACTCGATGGGCTGATGAACTTGTCAAAGGAGCAGGCAAGACATGGACGAGGAAAACCCAAGACAGGGAGGAGTGGAGAAGGCTGGGGGATGTTTGTAAATATTATTAGTTTGAATAAAGGCTTATATTATTTTATTATTATTATTATTATTACCTACTAAAAAGATGAAGTGAAAAAAAAAAGAAAGTAAATAATGACTTTCTGCAAGATATTCTATTTGCTATCAGGTAAATTTTATTTTAGAATAATCAATTTGCTCTAAGGACTTTGTAAAGTCGAATTCATGGTTATCGCAAGTGGATAATGTGTGAATTTCTTACGTTTCGTTGTAGTCGTAGTAGTGGTGGTGGTGGTTGTAGGTTTTGTCGTGGTCCTTGGTGGTCTGGTTGGCTTGGCAGAGGTGATGGGCTGAGATGGTGGGTCATCTAGAACTGAAATAAAAAAACAATGTCATATAAGTAGAAAGGATCACCTGCATATAATGATTACCAAAGATAAGTTTTTTTTGTTATTATAGTGCGTAATCCTTCACACTCATGGTAATTTCGTTCGAATCACGTCGAAAACGAAAAATATAAAATAATACTGGACAATTCATACAGCATTATCTAGCCCCAAGCTAAGAAGAGCTTGTGTTATGGGTACTAGATAACTGTTAAACTTAATAAAATACACTGCATAAATAGATATTTTTTTATCACACATAAAACATCCAGAACACCCTGAAGAAATATCTGCAGATCGTACAAATATTTCAACAACAGGACAAATCCCGAGGCGGGAAACGAACCCGCAACTTCCTATGTCCAAGGCGGACCTTCGCTCGCTGCGCCAAAGAGGTCGTCGAGAATTTTTTTTGGGATATTGTTTAATTTCTTAATGAAAACATTTATGATTTAAAAACTGGGTTGTGTGTTTGGCACGTAGATTTAAGAACATCGAAAGCAATTCAAGTAGTGTATTGCTAAAGAAATACAAGCAGGCGGCAGTCATCATCATTGCTCTCGTTTTTCAGTCTGGCATAACCGTTCTGTTTACCACTAGCCCACGCGTGAAATAAGTCTACGTTTTGGCAGATTTTTATTAAAAGCCATGTCACCATCTTGTCACCATTATCATTCTAGATCGGTATAACCAATTGCATTTTGACCACCTTTAGTTTTCCAATTTTCTGGAGTAAATAAATAAATAATGCTGGACAATTCACACAACATTATCCAGCCCCAAGATAAGCAGAGCTTGTGTTATGGGATAACTGATAAACCTACTTAATACAATACACTACATAAATATAATGATAATTAATAAAATAAAGAAAATTACAATCAAATAATAGAAATAAATTAGAACTAGTATTAACAATTGAATTAATTGAGCTAACCGCAGACTGTGGCCAACAATCTACAGGTAGCTCAACTGATCTGTATCAATACCAGTCGGAAGCGTCTCTAAGACGCTGGCTGCATTGCCCCGCTGTATGGCAATGCTGATGCGCTGCGCCAGATAGGTACTGACCAGCTCTTGGGTCACGCGTTGTTTCGACCAGACGCTCAGATAATTTTTTAAATAAATAAATAAAAATATAATAATTTAATAAAATAAATTAATGTAATTGTAAACGTACATCTATTATATCTAGGGAAAATAAAGAATTACTGAATTTGATATCTACCTTCGCACTTAGCATATTTAGGCCAGTCGCAGTGCTTCTCCTTGGCGCTCCAGTGCAGGCCCGGTGCGCAGTGCTGCAGCCTCCACACGCTGCCGTCGCAGTGTAGATACGAGTTGCAGTCGCCGCGGACGTGGTGGTATTCTTGACCGTGGCACGGCTTGCCGTCAGATTCTGTGCCTCCTGTATTCAAAAATAATTAAATCATTATATACCTAGAACAGTCTTTCTAGTGCACTGGCTCGAATTGGGCCACCTATGGTGTCATATTACAAACCCCTAACAGTTAGGTACAGTTGAAAACGCACAGAGAAGCTCTGCTTGCCCAAGAATTTTAACTGGCTAAAACATGATTAGTGTGGTGTCAATACGTCAACATGATACGTTAAAAATTATTTTCGTATAAGCGGGCATTGTTTTTCTATTTTTTTTCTCGCAGCTCGCATAACCATGTGAGGCGATGACTAGCTCTCTGGTGAGTACGTTTAGTGACTTTGTTATAGTTCCTAAATTGATACTTCATTGACTAAAACTGAGGCTAAAACATACCTGAGCTAGCAGTAGTAGTGGTTGGTCTACGCGTGGTAGTTGTGGTCGTGGTTGTGGTCGTTGGTCGCGGTGGCGGACGTGACGTCGTCGGAGCCAGGGTGCTCGTAGCAGTGGTTGATCCACTGCTGGATGTCGCTATTGGAAGAAATTGCTCTTAGAATGTAGAACTTGTAGCGTCCGCAAGAGAGTCGATGAATAGAGGCGACTCAGTACTGCAATTTGTGGCGTTGGCTGGGGGGAGGTCTATGTCCAGCAGTGGACATTTGTGGGCCAATATAATAGAAATAAGTATTCAAATGCAGCGTGACGAATAGTACCTACCTAGCTACTCAGTAGTTCATTTACTTTTCGGTTATTCGGATTTAATAAATAGGGTACGTTTATATTTTTTTATGTTAAATGAGGAATTATGGGCTCAATAAATGGAAACCCTGTTTCAATGACAAATCAGAGAACTCTTCCCTCTCATTTTAAAATATATTTCTCGTTTTTGACAGCACAAAACTTTACAAAAGAGCAGCCATCCATAAGTAGGTACCACAGTACCATAATGGTGATAATATCGTATCTTTTGTAAGTAGACTCACTAATAGTTAACTTACCTGTGCATTTAGCAAAACTGGGCCAGTCGCATCTATTCACGCTAGCAGCCCAGTGCAAGCCTGGAGCGCAGTTGTGCTTGCGCCAATGTCCCCCTTCGCACTGGAGGTATCCTTCACAGTCGTTTGGAGCCGCGTGGTACTCGCCAGCACCGCATGGACCATCTTCTACGGGACCTGTCAAGTAATTTCAATATTAGCACAGATAAAGGAATAATTATTATGCAGATACCTACCTAAATACTTCGCAAATAAAGCTTGACCAGCATTTTAGCTTCCTCTGAGTCCGGGGAAGACAAAATGTTTTATCTTTTAAAGGGCAATGTATACGCTTCTACAACAAAACTCCTAGTGAGTTGCAAAAATTATCAGTAAATAAATTCAAACAAATTGTCAAAACCTTGCTGTGCAAAAAGGCTTACTATAAAATATCAGATTATCTAGAAGATAAAAAAGCTTGGAACGGGTTTTGCTCCAACTTGAAGAATAACAACTAACAGGCTAAAGGTTTCTTCGTCGCTTCTTTACTTTGGTCTACATACCGAAGCGACAGAAATCAAAAATATCACTTTATTTCCGTGTCAGTGTATAGTTTTATAATTTGACCTTTTCTAAGTGTACATTTATTGTATTTATGGAAATAAAGAGTTTTTGATTTTTTGATTTTGATTTTTTACAGATACCTACGCTAAAATCATACAAACATCTTAAGTCTTGTCGTTGTGCCTCGTTGCGGACACACTCCGTCAAAACATGATGTACATCTTGATTTGATATTTACAATACATCCCTAATTTAAATAGTATCTGTTATCCGTTACTATGGTGGTCGTACGGTGCGGTGTGAAATTATTTATTTCATCATTGTCTATTGATTTAGCTCCCGAATCTTCTCTAATATTTTTAATTTTTCTCTGTCTATAGTTTCCACTGAAGGCCAGCTTTAATTATTACATTAATATTTTATTAAAACTTTGTTTGGTGAAAGCATGTTCAGCAATGAACTGTATGTTTTCTGATGATGATTAATACCTGAGCCCACAGGCGTTCCGGTCGTTGTGGTCCGTCTAGTGGTCGTTGGTCGCCGCGTCGTGGTCGTAGTTGTTGTTGTTGTGGTAGAGGTCGTGGTAGTCGCCGCGGGCCACCAGGTCTGTTGCGTGGCGGGCGAAGTGGACGGTGGCTGCCAACTCGGCCATGTGGTCGATGTGTGCTGGTCGTGGCTGCCGCCGTGGTTGTGGTCTTGGCCGGCTCCAGCGCCGCCGGCAGAACCTGGATCAGAGGAAACAATTTTATTGTTAACCGACATAACTCTATCCACGTAGGTATATAACTTTAGCTCAACTGATCCATATCAATACTAGTCGGAATCGTCCCCAAGACACTGGCTGCATTTCCCCGCTATTATATAATATTACGAGTATTATCATTGCGATAGTAATATTATTGCATGGAATGTTGTATTGCTCGCTCAGGATATGATGGGACAAAAATAGTCCAACTTCCGATTGACTTTGAAGTCTGCTAGAGATTATTTAAATAACATCTAAATATCATCTCATCTGGGGTGTTTTCATTCAACAGGTTTCGTCAAGAGATGTTCTCTTTTTCTATATTTTTTTTTCGACCGTGATCACCTGCTCTACCGTCATCGGACCCTCAATTTACATAGTAAAATGTGGTACTATACCTACAATAAAAATTTAGGCTATTATTTAATTAATTACCTACAATAAAAAAATAGATTAATAAAAATATAGGAAATATGAATGGTGTTTTGTTAAATCACAGAAATTAAAATTTTCAATTTCTATTTGGATATAATGGAATAGCAAGTGACTGACCATCAGACTCAACAGGAGTTGTGGTTGGAGGTGCAGGAGTAACAGGCTGTGGTGGTCTCTCACAAGCCGCCGTCGGTGGTGACGGCACATGGCGGCCTAGGGCTCTGCCAGCGGCGCGGAGCAAGGGCGAAGGCTCGGCGCAGCAGCGGTTGTTGTAGTCATCTAGGTCAATAGCCCATGCCGTCACACCACCCAAACCTTGCCGCATGGCCCATTCCACCTGTCAAATTCATATTAGATACCGATACACGAGCTTATTTCACAGCTACACAGGTACTTTTAAAATGGAATCTCAAACACTGTTTGATATACTAATGTACCTACTACATTAGATAATGGCAGTAATAGATAGGTACCTGACTAATGTTAGGTATTATTATTTTTAATACATCTAAACAAATGCGTGTTTGATAAAATGCAAACAAAAGAAAAAGAAACGAATTGTGTTCAAAATTCGAAATCAGGATAGTCACATTTTACCAGCCAGCGTTATTGTTATAAACTAACCTTTTCTGTGATAGATTTCGGGTCATCATAGCCCACCCATTGATTGTCCGAATACGTATAGGGTCCAGCGTTATCTTGGCGACCCGATTTCCAGCGTAGATTTTTTACTGCAAATAATCAAATATAGCTGTGTCTAAAAAAATTGAATAATATAAGTAGGTACCTAACTTGTCATAAATTCTCGAAAAATCCAAAAAAGTTTCTAGTATTCTCTATGATTCTAAATGCTAGTTACCTACCTCTTTGGTAGATAGATAGTCTTTTTATTAGGTATGTACATACACAAACAGCACAGTAAAAGTAGTAAGTGGTAGGAATGTCTACAAACCTCTGTAGCATACTTCGTAGTATGCTAGCATTCCTGGTTGCTTAGTGAACTCTCCTGGCTCGCCAGGTCCCGCTGCAGGGGCGCCTGGTCCCTTGCTGCCTTCTACATCAGCCAGTCGGTATGACTGACCGTAGAAAGAAATGCCGAGCAGAAGCTTTTTGGGGTCTGCTCCTCCACCAATTATAGCTTTGATTGCATATTCCTAAAATTAAAATGAGATTTTTTCAATCGAATATTTCGACTATACACTACTCTATTATAGTAGCTTTGAGGTACAGAGACATCAACTTATAGATAGAGTAACTCTCCTTAAGTTTATGTCCTATGGTTTCATTGCTGATGAAACCATCTGCCTGTTAGGTAATATAATTCATCACTTACGATAGAATAGTATGCTAATGTATCTTTCGGCGATGGAATCAACGGAGTATGGTGTGCAGTAGATCTCTCCCATCCTCCATGGTAATCGTAAGTCATTGCACTCAAGAAGTCTGCTTCCTTCGATATTATTGGCAAGTCATATGCTGACTCTATGACTTCTTTGTAACCAGAAATGGCTACGCCAAGCTCCATATTGGCTCCGTGTAGAGCTTTGGCGAGTTCCTAAAAAGGTTGTTTTAAGATTTTATTGCTTTCAGAACTTAGAAATAACTTAGAATATAAGGTATTTTGATGGTTTTCTACCTGTATAAATCTGGCATAGTTTGGTTTGTCTGATCGAGCGCCTTTCTTACAGTTACTCTGCCAGCAAACCGGGTAATTCCAGTCCAGGTGAAGACCATTAAAGTTATTGTTGCGCAAGAACGGAATCAACTTCTGAATGAATTTAGCACGAGCAGAATCAGAGGATACCAATCGAGAGTATTTATCTCCTGCTGAGTCTGTCCAGCCTCCCAAACCAAGGAGGACCTTCACGTCTTTTAAAGATGTCACTCGCTCATACATGTCTGGAAAAAACCTTGTGTAAGTACACACTCGGTAATGTTATTGGCAATTAAATCCAAAATGTAGCTTTGGTACTTACTGTTTGTACTATCAGTCCAAGGATCGAACTCCTTAGCTATGAGCTCATCGGGGGATAGCGATGCGTAAGCATACACGACGTGAGTACACAGCCTGGTATCAATTTGTTCAGGAACGAATTTTCCTTCTCCTCGTCTGTAAAATGCCCAACTTGTCATGTAGCAGACAACTTTTTTGTCGCTTACTTTGCCTGAAACCAATGTAAGTGTCAGATAGGTTACAATACAAGATTTTTAAAATTGAATTGTCGATAAAACGGATCTTACTTCTCTTGATGTCCATATCAATGTTTGAGATAAATCTTTCTGGTTCTCTGCTCATAGTCATAGGTGTTTCTTTGGGCACATCGTTCCACTGTGAAAATTCAAATGCTTAGTACCGACAAGAAGTGAAAACAAAAACTGCTCTATCTATTGCCTTGCCATAGACTAGTTAAATGTAACTTACTTCAAAGTCATTTTCATAAACCTGTGAAAGATAACGCGCTGCGTCATCCACACTTATTCTGAGGCTTTGTCCTGGCATACATTTCCCAACGTCGGAATGTCTACAACAAAAATATACGTTAATCATAAGTAGGTGCTGTGTGCCGTCTGATTCATGCAGATTGTAGTTTACCTTTCAAAAACTTACCCACAAAATCCAGTTGACGGATCATATAACCTCTGCTCTTCGCAGTTCATTCTGTAGCTGATGCCACCAGAGCAGAAATGGAAATGTGCGCAAGACTCTTCGTCAGACGCAAGGTATGGATAATCTTCATCGCACGACCCAATCTTAAGCGAAGACTGATCTGATTGAACTGGTTCTTCTGCAAATTTATAGAACAAGTTTAAACATACTGCTACTGTTCTTAAAGGAGTGAATTCTAGAGACAATGTTTTTACCGTTCAAAGAATTTGATATAGCGTTCAGAATCGGGTATGGTGTGCCACAAAGTCCTCTGAAATCATCCATGTCAACTGACCAAGCGGCGGCGCCAGCCAATCCAGCACTTATAACAAACTTCATCTGTAAAAGACAAATTTAAAGCATTTTTATAGCATATACAGGACAAAAGTACCTACCACGTTTAATTTTAGTAACTTGTCATAAATTATTACCTTCTCCAAAACAGTCTCTGGAGTATCGTATGTGACCCATTGGTTATCAAAAACAGCATATGCATTTCCAGCTTCATCTTTACCGCTGATTCCTTTGCCTTCCCTCTCGGCCATACATATCTCGAAGTAGGCAAGCGTGCCTTTCGTCTGAGTGTATGGTCCTTCTTCACCCCAACCGCTGATGGCGGCTCCTGGTGAAGGTGTAGTAGAAGAGGCCAATGTGTAGGTTTTGCCGAAGAGAGGGATTCCTAGCACCAATTTTTCTGCTGCCATTCCATGCCTGATTATATATTTGACCACAAACTCCTGCAAAATATTGCCTGTTTAATGAAAAGTACGTACTTAGCTTACACAAAAAGGAGAAGTTCAATGTAGTTCTGTCTTGTCTTACAATATTGTCATATCGTTGATCTCTTGAAGTGGCACCGGGATCTTTATGTAGAGCGCTGTGCTGTACAGCTCGTGGAGGCGGCTCATCACGTTTTCCATGTGTCATGTCCCAAGCTTGCAAGATAGCGTAGTCAGTTGCTCCGCTGACTGCGCTTAGATCGTAGCCATCTTCTATTTGATACCTGAAATGATCACACTTATATTATAAATGCGAAAGTGTAGATGGATGGATGGATGTTTGTTACCTCTTCACGCCAAAACTACTGAACGGATCGGACTGAAATTTTGCACACAGGTAATTCTAATCCTGGAATCAAACATAGGCTACTTTTTAACCCATGAATCAGTTCCCATGGGATAGAAATCACCTTTAAACGTTTCCATAGAAACAACGCGTGCGAAGCCGCGGGCATAAACTAGTTTGTAATATTCGTAAAATGTCTTGTCAATTGTTTTATTTGATTTTTTATGATATTGTTTCCAATTTTACCTGAATGGGGGAAGAACCGTTGATAAAATGTATCCATAGGAAGAGAATTTTTCGCGAAGTTCGTAAAGTAGAGCCGTCAGAGAATCCCTTTCTCTATCGTCCTTTTCTCCTGTAAAATGAGAACATTACAGTTTATACAGTCGGTCAACAATGGGTGTCAAAATTTATGAACGTAGATGGAACGGGTTGTGCTATGAAATAAGTACCTACCTGGATACACCCAGTGGAGATCCAGTCCATCAAAGTCATGCTCCTGAAGGAACGAAATGGCACTTTCGATGAACATGTTCCTTCTTCTAGGTTCTTGAACCATTTCACTGAAGAGGCGGTCTGTGCCTTCGCCTCCAACGCTAATTATGACTTTTAGACCTGGGATTCTTCGTTTCAAACCTGTTGCGATGCGATAACCACCTGTGTTGACAAACGAAAATTATTTTTAACCAACCTCCAAAAAGCAGGAGGTTTTATGTTTTTTGCATGTTGTTTGAGGATTTCGAAAATACGTTTTTGATTTTAAAAGGTTAAACTCCCACGGTGCGGTGTGATTACAATTTTTACCGTATCGAAATCTTAAAAAAGTGTACGTTTTCAGGAATTTGAAGTCGCTACTGAATTTCAGCGGCTACATACCTTTAACAATGTCATAGTCTTCATTACGAGGCAGAACAGCGTAAGTATGAGGATGTAGAGCTGCGAATGCGTAATGCAAGTGCGTGCATGACTTTGGCACGAGTCCAGCAGTGTAGGCCAGCGGAGGTGATCGGTACGCGGCCCAGGACTGCATGTAGCACACCACCAGCCGTCTGGCTAACAGCGAACCCGAGGTCTGCTGCATTTCTTGCAGGTTCGCATTGCCGAGTTGTAATCGCTCGTCGTTGCGCTGTGTATTGCTGTAGTAGGATAATATTGGTCAGTCAGCGGCCTTTTATATGAGTGTGAATAAATAAATAGGAATGTGAAATACTTATGAATGAAAAATTTTACTTGTTCATGTGAAGAGCTGCTCCATAGTAGGACTTTAAACCTTCAAACCCGATGCTGTCGGCGTCCTAAGAAAGAAATCGAAAAGTCAATGAATTTGATATACATGTAGTTCGCTAGTTGGATTACACTATTAAAGGTATATTAATACATACTTCTACCTCTACATATTTGAAAGAAGATCCTCTGTCGATTAATGAAATCGGTCTTTTCTCAACTGCATCACGCAGGGGTAGCCTTCCTTCACTTTCTTCACGAAGGGCCCTATAAATAAACAATATTATTCATTATTTCAGCAATTTTTCAGTAAAGTATGAATTTTATTGCTGATTAGCAATTACAATATTGATAAAGAGCATTATTACCTGAGAGGAATGCTTTCAACGGATGCTCTGATAGGAACCGGGATCGGTTCATGATGTGGGATGGTTTCCACTGCGCTTCGAGTGAAAGACGACCTCACTCTTGGTGATGCCACAGCGCTTGTGCAAAACACTAGGGCCAATGCACACTGAAAAAACATTACGAATTAGTACTATTCCTTCAAATTTAAAGCTACGAGACCTGAATAGATTCGTGAATTGGTAATTCCGTTTGTATTAATTCCGAACACCCATCGTGATCTGCTTTGCATGAGTTTGCCGAACAAAACTTTAAGAGATCGTTGACCCTGAACAAAAAGCCTTTGTATGCGTACATCTTTCGGTTCAACAATGCGAATAGAAATCAATTACCCGGGGACACTTGAATTAAGAATCTCGACCCGTTATCGCTAGCAAAAAATACCTAATCTTAAATCGTACCAATGTATACCCCGCTGCTTTGTGTCCCCAACACAATAGAATTGAATGGGTCCAAAATAGCCGGTTAATAAGTGTTACATAGCTTATTGATTACACTGTACCTACCTACCCACTGAAAATATAAGTGTGGGCGATTGCGGTCGGTGACCCATCGATGAGGTATCGCACACGAAGTTGCCGTAATTTACATAACTTGACAAGATCAACACTTGAGACGAGTTTACTAAAGTCTGTTTATTTTCTTCTAATTTTTGATAGTGTCAACGACCACATGGTAGTCGGTATAAAGTACCGTAAGAAATCGAAATGGTAAAAATAACAAAATATTCTATGATGTAACAGGGCGCGCTACTCTATAGGATTGCTTGATTGAATACCTGAGTACCAAAAAAGTTATGCCCCGGTAAGGCATAAGTTTTTCGGTGCGTAGACCATTACTTCCCATTTTTTTTGACTCAGGGGAAGAAGCTGAGAGGATCCTGGTGGACTCTCATGTTTTTATTAATGAGTGAACACAGCCTTGCATGGGAGAATAAACGGAAGAAAAATAATATACCTACCTAAGGTCTGCGGGGGAAGATGAACACGCGTTTGCTTTTATCCACCCTAGGGTGTTTTTAAGGGCGGATAAACGAAATAACTCATCTCAACGATACACTCATGACAATCTGAGCATTCTTACTGTTCCTACCAACTCGTTAAGCTCTACCATGGCTCTAACTTACTAAAACCCTTCGGACACGAGGCAGTTGTCGTTTTGTTTAACGATGAGTGATGGAGCTAAGAAGCTCGTCTAAAAATTAGTGCAAAATTATCTTTTGTGTGTCCATTGACTCGGGTCGATCGGGATTTGCATACAGGCAAAGCAAGCAAAAGCAGGTAGACGGCTGAGAGGTCATCGTCATCACCCCAACCAGTCTTTAAGCTTAGTTATTTCCGCGCGACATTTCGCTCAACGATTAGGACTGGCTCTTTATATTTTTTTGGAACACATCTGGGATAATTTAATGCTATAAAAATCCCATGCGGTTTTATTTAGCTAATCTCACGACATATCAGTTTTAGGGCTTATAAACTGTATGCAATAAACATTTTATTGGCAGTTGAGTTGGGTTGAGAATTTGCGAAAGGATGATTGATTTTACGAGCTGTTAATCGTAGAAATGCGTATCTATCATCGTGTTGTCTGCTGTACCATCAGATTATGAGACTGCACCTGTTTTTGCGCATTGTGCACTATAATAATGTCCTACGTAGGTTCCCATATGGCTAGTCTCCGTTGAGACTGGCCGCCGTAGCCGAATTTCGGCTAGGCTTCCATCATCATATTTTTTTTTATTACTGGGCATTATCAATTCACTCAGCATTATCTACGCCCAAGATAAGCAGACCTTGTGTTATTGGTACTAGGTAACTCATTCCGAAATACACTATATAAAATACACTCCATAGATAGTTTCTTTATAGCAATGCTGATGCGCTGTGCCAGATACTGACCAGCTCTCGGGTCACGCGTCGCTTCGACCAGACGCTCAGATAATTTTTTAAAAACCCGATGAGCCTCGGTACCCCACGGACCTAGGGTCTCGACTCCAAGAGGAGCAAAACTGTTGGCTCTGTCGACTGGTATGGATCTGTTGAGCTACCTGTAGATTGTTTGCAACAGTCTGCAGTTAGCTCAATTGTTTAAATTGTAAATACAAGTTCTGATTTATTTCTATTATTTTATTGTATTTTCTTTGTGAATAAAGGCTTCTGCCTTTTTGTTTCTTTATTATACAGAAATATAGATACATCCAGATCACCCGTAACAAATATCTGTAGATCGTACAAACATTGTTCCGAGGCGGAAATTCGGCAATCTCCTGCGTCGCAGATGGACCTTTGCCCGCCGCCGCGCCACAGAGCTCGTAAAAGTCTACCTATCTACGAATGCCTTAAAATCTTGCCCGTTTCTTGAGTTTTGAATGGTATTGAAGACTTCCACATGACATTGCAATGTTCAAAGAGCGACACACGATCCTTGTTTCTGCGTGCAAAGCATACCTATATGAAACGTAACGAGTTTGAGCCTGGGTATACTTTGAAAAGGCAAATGAGCCAATTCCAGCTCCGTTTACTTTAATAATGAGGTTTCTTCTTTTATTATAGGCAATCATTATTCCCCCGGTATTAACCTATATCACGTCACGAGGGCTCGGCCGATGCATGTTGTTTTTATCGTACCACTGGCTTCGGCCGCGGCTTCGCACGTTTTTTCGCGATAAGCAGTACCTATAAGCCATGTCTTTAACAAAACAACAAATTAATCTATCCGGAATTTTGATCCCGATCCGTTCAGTAGTTTAACACACATTCAAAAATCCAAACTTGAGTCTAATTTTGTTGTCCAGACCAGAAAATAAAAATACTAATCTCCTTATTGTTGATATTTGGGTGGAGGCACCGTTAATAATGTTAATTGCACTTTAACGAAAGTAACGCACGATCAACGTTTTATTTAAACGTAGGAATTAAAAGGTATAAATATCTACCATTAGGTACTATTATTTATTACCTATATCTATATTTAAATTCTTATTAATTAAGTTTTTATATTTTATTTATGCTAGTTTTAAGGTATACATGTAATATAGGCCATATAATAAGTTAAATACTAGTTCTAATTTATTTCTATTATTTAATTCGAATTTTCTTTGTGAATAAAGGCTTTAGCCCTTTAAAAAAATAATAAGATCTGTAACTTTTCTATAATCTGAAATAAATAAATTAATAATAAACTTAGTTCATAAGCTGACAAAGGAGACGACCACAATGTAAGTAACTAAGTTGCGGCTAGAATAGAAATGAACTTAATTAAAAATAGTCGCACGCACGCATGTAGAGTAAAGTAATAGAAATTGACTCGATGATACTCATCATCGTCTTGCCCTTTTCCCACTTAGCTGGTGTCGGGACAACAGGTTTTCTTCTTCCATTCGCTTCTATCAGTCGTCATCTCAGCTCTCACTCCTCTCTTACTCATGTCATCTTTCACACTGTCCATCCATCTTTTCTTATGCCTACCTCTACTTCTATATCCATCCACATTCATACAGGCCCATCATTCAGATCCATACAATAGGACAGTTCTTACGATGACTTTAAAGAGTTTTTCAAATTGACTCGACCACACCGGTAGTGGGAATTTCCTCATTATGAGTATGAGATGAAGGTTTAGATGTCATTGCTTGATAAATACAGCTGAGTTTAACTTCCGAATCGGCAAACAGACAAATAAAGCTAGTTTGTTTTTATTATAACAGTTTTTCAAGTTAAAAACACACGAGAAAGTTCGTCATGGCTTTGTCAATTGACTTCCGTTAACGGGGCTTTGTTGTTTAAACACTTTAGCAAGCGTAAATTCAGGGTGCCAAGAAACCCAAAACTGTTTTTGAACATACCTACCGTGAAATATATAACACGCGGTAGCGTATAAATTAGTTGGAAGAAAGTTTGAAGAGTCTCTCTCTGTTCAAAGAAATTAAAAACAAAACACTATTGCAACCGGAACTTAACAGGTTATTAAAACCTCATTATTAGAATGCACCACCAAAACCTTGATGTAGTCCTAGTCCCAATGCCCTGTATAAGTGTATAGTGTAACCGATACACGTGGGTGTGGGTACTTTCGACCATTACTTACTAGGTCGAATGCCGTGCATAAGGTATGAGCCAAGGCATATTCATTTCACTTAGTGAAATTTTGGGACACTCAATTCGTCACTGTCAATCGAAAATTTATGGGCAGAATTTAAATTCTTCGGAATTAGTAGACTACTGTAGAACAAATTAAAAACCTAAAATAGTGATTAACTAAAACAAAAAAATACAGTAACTTGGAGTAGTTTGGGCCATTAAAATAAAATCGATCACTTATGCATATAAAGTAGGGGTCAATAACTTCGGATAGATTGAAAATCATAATTGCCTGTGCCATTAGATTGATAAATCAGAAATGTTTAATGTAATAATTTGTAGTAGAGTATAAAAGACGTCAATAAATCTTATGACTCTAAAAATGCACAAAGAAGCTGTATGGAATATTTTAAATTTTCCTTGTATTGTTATGCCGAAATTAAGTTAAGAAGAAATATGTGCCTAACTTAGGAACTTAATTAAATTCACTTACCCATGGCGTGAAGTTGAGCCCCATAATGGGGAACTTTGGACCTCGCTGATGTTATCTGAAACCAGAAAAACCTTTTTAGCACCACACCTTTTTACATTTTCGTACAAACCTCATTTGATCGACAGAGAGTTAAAAAGTAAAGGGTTTGAACTTGAACCTACTTTTTACATTTTCGTACAAACCTCATTTGATCGACAGAGAATTAAAAAGTAAAGGGTTTGAACTTGAACCTACCTGTGTTATTGTTTTATAGAAAGGTAGTAAAGAATGGAATGGGAGGCTTCACCGGTGTCGCGTGTGTGGTGCGACTGAGCGGGCGGCGCGCGATACCCCTTGTGTTAAATACTCGGACATCGCCTGAGAGTTCCAATCGCATCTCGCATCCATATTAATGCACATACGTTTTAAGATTTAAGGGATATACCGAAGTGCGTATAATTTAGAGGAACTTTTAGGGTTGTTAAAGCTTTTATTTGGTAAATTTTAAGTAGAGTCACATCATAGAGTGTGGTTTGCAGTTGCTGATTGCTGATGCTGGAGAAATATCGTTTAAAATAGGATGTCATGATCGAATGATTTCATTATTTTGTGTTAGTCTGATTGAATTCTAATTGTCGACCTGTGCCACAATTGGCCAAGATCCGTCTGCGAAGCAAAAGGTTGCGGGTTCGATTCCCGCCTCGGGACAAATGTTTGTACGATCTGCAGATATTAGATTCGAGTGTTCTGGGTGTTTGCTTTGTATAATAAAAAATATCTGTATAATTATGTATCTACTATAAGTTATCTAGTACGCATAACACAACCCCAAGTCCCAATAACACAAGCATAACATTTAGCCACGCAAATTGAGGCTAAATGATGCTGTGTCAATTAAATGTCTAAAATAATTAACTAAAAGATACAATTAAATAATTAGATTGTATGCAGATTGTATGAATGTTGATTGTTTGCAACAGTCTGCAGTTAGCTCAATTGTTTCCATTGTAAATACTAGTTCTAATTTATTTATAAGTATCATTTTTTTTTATAATTTTCTTATTTATAAAAGTGACTTCATTGACAAAGAAATGAAATAAAAGAAACAAATTATAACTAGTATTTACACTTAAAATAATTGAGCTAACTGCAGACTGTTGCAAACAAAATCGACTGATCAATTGATCCATCAATCTGGTGATTAATTTATTTTAATATATTAATCTGACTGTGTTATATAAATCGAATGGTCACCCTAGAGAAAAATTGAGACTCTAAATACTACCGCTACCGGTTCCTATGAGCTTTTATTATTTTATTAAATTACAACTACTTGTGCCAATGTTCTTATAAATCACACAGGCAGAAACAAATCATTTCGTTGGTTTCATAAAGAAATTATAACGTCAAACGACGTTATAATTTCTTTCTTTCGTTACTTAATTCCTTAATTTATGGTGATATTTATTTTGTTAGATTGTAATTTTTTTTAGAATTTGAAACAAATCATTTCGTTGGTTTTATAATTTCTCCTAAAGAAATTATAACGTCGTATGTTACTTAATTCTTTAATTTATGATGTATTATATTTATTTTGTTTGATTGTATTTTGTTTTGATTTTCGATTTTGATTGAGAATTTATTTTGCTTGTGGCATTTCCCAAAGTTAATTAAGACAACGAAACAAAGAAGACCGACCCTAATAATGGACTTGTGGTTTTTCTTAGTCATTCATTTAGCCAAATATTACTCACCAAGTTTGTTTATCTCATTTGAAAGTACCTTTTACCACAAGCACATACCTCTAGTACAGAGACCTTTAATTTTAAATTGTTGGAAACGATGCACACTATTGAGTATTGACCACAAGAGTAAGTAGGTACCTACTAGTTGATGAGTACGCTACTCTACATTTACCAGAGGTCGCCAACATAGGCCTCTTTCTACATTTTCTTTACTTCAACTTCCAACGATGTGTTTTACTTCAATATTGACGACATTGTCCTGATCAAAACGGGATGGCTTACCACCAGGAAATGAATAGGCGACTTCTAGACCATCGTGGTAGTCGTCAGCCTCACCGACACTTGCCCGAGGTGAGATTGCTGTAGCAGTTCTTTCTTTTTAATCGACTTTGAAAGGAATAGAATCTGTTTTAAGAAATCAAATAATAGGTTATTATGTCCGGCTGTTTGTATGTTTTCTATGTATGTTCGTCGATTTGTCGGACTGATTTGTATGATTCTTTTGCAGGTGTTAAGATGATTCCGAGCTGGATCCATACAAATTTTATTCCCGAGGGATTAGTATTTATCCCGCAAAATAAAAAAAACAGCAACAAAACTGTGGGATTCCAAGTCGGCTTTAACTTAAAAAAAAAAAAATTGTTCTTTTTATTTTAACAGTAAATTGTAATGGATCTTTGTTACCTTTGAAGAATGCAGATCACCAGGAGCTCTACATTCCACGAAAAGTTCTAATACTTAGTTGAAAATGTTTACCATCTATGTTTATTGACCGTCAGGTGGTGGCTACGTGGTGTCTCCGTGCAGCGGCTGGGCGCCTCCATCATTACTATGCGCGCTGCGTCTCTTCCTTTCTTGCTGCCAATGTCACTCGCATTGTGTACCGGCGAGGCGACTCCACACCATCTAACTGTACACCTCGCGTACGCATCAAGTAGACCCTGAAATTGGCAATGCCCTTGTTTCGGAAACATTTCAATGACCTAGCTTTTAGCATCGAGATCCAGTGACGGAAAATTTAGTTATCATTTTGTTGGTTGGTAGAGCTGGCTGTTTAAAAATGGTTCGATTATTTCGCTCGGAATCTGGATCATGCCCTTTTCGAAGGTCCAAGCGGAACCGGTATTATGTTTACATTTTATCAGTACATAACGAGTAATGTGAGTAAATGCGAGCGTGCACTGGGGGGTTGCGGCCGGCAGGCGCGGCCCGGGGGCCGTAGCATCCCGCGTGCTCTTCAAGGCGAAGTTCAAGGCGAGGCATTGGCATTTATTGTGCGATTCGTCAACACCAGTGTGGCTACTCGCCCACGGATCAAGTATCAATGTAATTAAAGGTTCATTTCATTCCTATTGTTGTGCCTAACGGGATTCAATTTGACTCTGAATTTATTGGTAGGTAGGTCATGATTTTTCGATTATTAATATTATTATGACATC
The DNA here is from genome assembly GCA_949316285.1 of Eupithecia subumbrata. NCBI lineage: Eukaryota > Metazoa > Arthropoda > Insecta > Lepidoptera > Geometridae > Eupithecia > Eupithecia subumbrata. Next base: position 7,589,854 of record OX438646.1, read on the forward strand.
AATTGCAGAAAGGTAGATACCTACATCTAGATGCTCTGGCACTGCATCAGCTTGTACTGACGTTGTAAGTAGGTACGTACCTAAATAATGATGTTTGTTTGCTATTGAAATTTATAAATCACCTAACAACAGCATAAGTAACTTTCTAAGCGTATTCAGTTGTTTATCTCTATTTGTGATTTGTTTACTCATAATAAGTTGCTCCATGGTCAGGCCCACAGCAGATAATATTTATCTATAAGAGTATAGAGATAAATTTACAGATCAAAGCTTAGTTTTAAACAACAAGTGATTGGTGGAAGTCGCGAGATATAGTTTCAGTTTCTTTTCACTAGAAATGGTGCTGCTTAAACAGCTGTTTTTGAGTAAACGATTGGTTACAGAAGACAGAATCTTTGATGGCGGTGTGTTGGTGAATGAAAATGGTGTTATTGAAAGAGTCCTCACGAGGGAACAATCTGACCAGTTGATTTCAGATGGCAAAGAAAAGATTACGGTAAAAATATGTCTTTAATACTTTCAAATGAGTGTATTTCACGGTATTGTGTGGTGTTGTTGGCAATTTAGTATCAGTCCGAGCTTGCTTTGATTATTGATGTTTATATTTTTTTGTAACATATTGAGATTAGGTTCGGGTCGTAACAATTTTATGGTCATGTTTTGACGGAGCTTATCCAATTATTTTAGGCTTCTTGAAAGGTTTTATGCCTTGATCAAATTATGTGTAAAGTTTATTAAGAATTTATACTCGCGAATGATATTGATAGTAATGTAATGATTGAACTCTTTATGTTCTATCTTCTATCGACAGGAAAATCTAAACGACGATAAGAACTTTGTGTATTGACTAGATAGTTAATAAATACAATATATATAGATAAACTGCGTAGATATCTCAGCACAGATTTGGTGGGATGTTCGTTTATATTGCCGAGCAGATTACATCCTTACGTCTAAACTAAAGCTATGTGGTGCCGGTTTAGAATTTGCACCACTCCAACTCTTCCCGCGGGTGTAGTAAGAGGCGACTAAGGGATTTCCACCAGGGGTGGGCAGCAGCACCACTTCCAGAACAATTCTATCACCAAACTGCGATCCCCAACCCGCATGCCCAGCGTGAGGATTATGGGCATTACCCCCATAAGATAAAAGCCAATAAGGCGCTTATCAGGGAGAGGCCTGCGTCCAGCAGTGGACCAATACAGGCTGTTGGGGTTGAGGTGGAGGTCTAAACTAAAAGTTCCCATTTGTTTCCGTTTTCCTGTACCTAAGCTACACCATTATTGTTAACCGACTTTAAAAAAAAGAGCAGATTTTAAGTTCGGCTGTATCGTAAATAAATGCAACTAGCTGTATGTACCTATGTTTTTTTATAATTGTTCGTCAATTTTTCCGTCAATTATGGACTGATTTTGAAATTTCTTTCGCTATTGTATGGAGAATAATTCCGGGGTGGTCCCATGAAATTTTATTACCGAGGGATGATTATTTGTCCTGCATAACTTAAATAAAACGTCAAGTGCGAGTCAGACTCGCGCACTAAGGGTTCCGTTTAATTGAAAGACCTTGTTTCAAATATCATGATTCTAGCTCAACATGAAGTAGGTACCCTGTATTTGGTCGAGGGAGAGAATCAAAAAAATTAATTTTTTTTTTGCTTATAAACTTCGAATTTACGGTTTTAGGATTTTTTCCTTTACGTCTGTTAAGTCGTCTATGTCCGAATATTTTAAAATATTCGGACATAGACGACTGTAACTTTTGAGTGCGTTGACTCAGAAGTTTTATTTATATCGCTTCAAGAGGTTACGGACTTGAGTATTTGACGTTAATTTCAACTCGCTACGTCCACGAGTTCCTGAGAAAATATGGTTGATAGACGGACAGACAGACAGACAGACAGACAAACAGACAGACGGACAACAAAGTGATCCTATAAGGGTTTTTTCTTCCTTTTGAGGTACGGAACCCTAAAAAGAGTGTAAATCCGACTTTGAAGTCAGTTTTTAGTTTTTTCAAAACAATCAAATTATTTTTAGGTGATAGACGGTGGTGACTTGGCCTTACTTGCCGGGGTGGTAGACTCCCACGTCCATGTGAACGAACCTGGCCGGACAGCATGGGAGGGCTTCCGAACCGCCACCAACGCAGCCGCAGCCGGCGGTATCACCACCATTGTCGATATGCCGCTGTAAGTGTTAATTATAATTTTTTTTACGACGGGTTACGACGGTGTTCTTGATCTTGTTAGGTCTTGTGTAGACCGCGACTTGGGAAACATAGGATGGCTTTTAGCCAAGTGGGATAACGATCTGCGAAAAGCTGATGGTACCTATATGCTGGATGTGGCAATTAGGTAGGCCCATGTCTAGGAGTGGACTAGCGTAAGCTGAATGATGTTAATCTTCTAAGAAATCAAATAATATCGCATTTTTTTTTACTTCGACGGGACTTGAACCCGAAATCCTTCCCTCAGTACGGGAATGTGACCAACTACACCACGAGGTCAAGTGACGGAAATTAGCCGGAGTGTGAGGCTTACGCACTATAATAACAAAAACTTTAGATGTTAATCTTGTTAGAGACCATGTATATCGGCAAAAGTTCTGCTCGCTCTTGATCAGGTTTTGGCTGAAAATAGTTTTTTTTTCTTTAAAGCAAAAAAAAAACACTTAATCATGACCTATTTGTCTTGCTGCAGCACACACAAACTTACTTACTCTAAGTTATTTCCTAAGTACATACTTAATTTTTAAAGTGCTCGTTTGATTAAATAATAAATAATAATAATAAAGAAAGTTTTTTTATTAATCTATCAAAAGTAGATAGATACCTAACCTAAATACCTTGTTTTAAACTTTTAAAAAGATTTTGGCTTACAGTGGCCCTTTGATAATTCTGCTTCTTATTCCAGAAATTCCATTCCTCCGACGACAACAGTAAAGAACTTGAATACTAAAGCTGATTCGGCGAAGAATAATGTTTACGTAGACGTTGGCTTTTGGGGAGGAGTCATCCCTGGAAATCAGGTAAAAACAGTAAATTATTCAAGGTTGCAGAGATGATTTCGGCCGTAAAAAGAGACATTGAGGAAATGCAGAGCACTGTGCCATCTCCAGAAAAGTGCCTACAGTACCTAAATACCACTGTGTATTGTCTAATAATGATGAATATACAAAATGAAACTAGGAGTTAAGTATTCATTTTGAGGTAAAATAATTTCATGCACAGAATACAAAAGAAGTCAATGTCATAGCTATCTTTGTATTGAATCGAATTTCGAATATAAAAATAGGTTTTTTCCATATTAACTGCCTGATGCGAGATCTTTTTCCATAAAATACTTCATCCAATCGATATAAACAGGTTTCAAAATGTATCAATAACTGTCTCGCGGCGAGAAAGATTTTAAAATTTATTTAAACTGCTTTTGAAATAAGATATTAGGATATTAATTTTCTATTGACATTTATTTTTCGTTGTCCCTCATTCACCAAAAACGTACCTATACTTAGTTTTATTGTGGTTTCACGCAATTCGTATAAACACCTACTTAAATCTACTTATTAAACAGGTATTACACGTGAACGCGAGTAAGAATGTGTATCATTGTATTGATTGATATATAAGTAGGTACCTACGACATATTGCACACAATTTCCTAAAGAAGTAACCCTTTATTGACAACTAGATTATGACCGCGGCTTCGCACGCGTTGTTTCTATGGAAACGTTTAAAGGTGATTTCTATCCCATGGGAACTGATTTATGGGATTAAAAGTAGCCTATGTTTGATTCCAGGATTAGAATTAACTGTGTACAAAATTTCAGCCCGACCCGTTCAGTAGTTTTGGCGTGAAGAGGTAACAAACATCCATCCATCCATCCATCCATCTATCCATCCATCCATCTATCCATCCATCCATCCAAACTTTCATTAGAACTAAGAAATCAAATAATATCCTTAGAAACTACCCGGAGTGCTTACACAATATTTTAATTAGAACTAGTATTTGAACAACAATTAAAACAAAAGAAGAGAAATAAAGAACTTCTGTATCTACCATCTTTGACAATAGAGCTTAAGTTATTTGGGTGCGTAATTAGGTAAGAGGTAAGTGCCCTTTATGTGGGTGTAAACAAAATATCACGGCCTTCTCAGCATCACACAAAGTTAGATTTTGTACCTGCTCATAACTTAAAAAGAAAAAACAATAAATCAGGTTCCTTCAAGATTTATGTAATTAGTGCAAACGAGACGGTTCGGTGCACCAAAGAAGATTTTCCTGCATTATAAACACGGACCAGAGACACTTTGTATTTTCTCGCAAGGTTTGCTTTTGATTTATGTTTTAATCGATTTCAGAACTCGCTACAAGACCTCGTCCATGCTGGTGTAGTGGGGTTCAAATGTTTCCTTTGTCCGAGTGGCGTGGACGAGTTTCCTAATGTAGGGCCGGAGGATTTAGAAAAGGCTTTTGAGGCTTTAGAGGGAACGGGCTCTTTGCTGGCTGTAAGTCCTTTCATTTGAAATATTAATTAATGTTCATTTAGGGCTGGATAATCTGCGTCTCTACAACTGTTCACTAAAACCTGCTTTGAAAAGTCAGGAGCCGAATTTTATCTTTTGTATCAAAAAAATGGAACAAATTAACAAAATCGCCTACAAAAGATTTCAACGCGCACTTTTTTCAGAATGTTGTGTTAAACGTGCTGACATTGTCATTTATTTATTTGTTTTTTCAGTTCCATGCTGAAATGGAAGAAGAAAATATGACAACTGGTAGCAAACGAAAGATTAAAAAGAAGGGTAAGTCACTAATTTAAAGTGACTAAAGTGACTAAGTGTGACTAAAGTTAATGCCTAAAATACTGTTTCTTTTAGATCCCGAAGAATACAACACTTATCTTGAATCAAGGCCTCCGAAAATGGAATTGAAAGCAATTTCCTTGATAACCAGTTTTCTTGAAAAAACAGAGTGAGTTTTTTGTAGGTACTAACAGCCTGTGTAGGTTATCTATCATAAGGCTGCTTTTCCACCAGAGATGTACTACGTTGCTAAGTTTCCAGCCGACCAATAGGATCGCTTCCTCATCGCGTCATTTTAGTCAGTTATGACGTGATAATGGAGCGATCCTATTGGTCGACTAGAAACTTGGCAACGTAGCACATCTCTGGTGGAAAGGCAGCCTAAAGCTAAAGTGAAAAATGAGGCTTCAATTAGATAGCAAATATAAACATAAAGCTATGTATGATGAAGCTGACTTTTGTTTTTTAGCGTCCGAGTACACATAGTCCACGTGTCATCAGCTGAGGTCGTCCCCATTCTAGAGAAGGCTCGAAAGGCTCGCCTGGTCCGAGGTGACGGGTCCTGGCACGGCGGAGTCACCGCCGAGACTTGTCACCACTATCTGACCTTTAGCGCTGAGGAGATACCTAAAGGGAAAAGCGAGTATAAGTGCGCTCCTCCAATCAGGGATAAGGGGAATAAGGTAATTTGACGAGCTCTGTGGCGCGGCTGGCGAGGGTCCGCCTGCGACGCAGGAAGTTGCTGGTTCGATTCCCGCCTTGGGACAAATGTTTGTACGATCTGCAGATATTTTGTTCGGGATGTTTTCTATGTATATTAAAAAATATAATTATATAAGTAGTTTATTGTACATAGGTACATATATCAATTGGGTAGACCGCACAACTGGCGGAGCGCTGTAGAACCATGTCACAACAAACGCTAAACAGCGTTTGTTTTCTTATTGTGACAATACTACAGAGGTCCGCCAGTTGTGTGGTCTACCTACCTATTAAAGGTAGACACAACTGTGGACCTTGTGTTATGGGTAAGTACTATAATAGTACCTACCTACCCATGACACAAGGTCGGCTTAGCTTGAGCTTGATGCTGTGTGTATTGTCTAGTATTATTTATTTGATAATATATATGACCGTTTGATGGATCATTGTTGGCATTTGAAACGGTTGCGCTTACAACTTAACTTCATCTTTTTTTTAATTTTTATTCTCGTCCATTTAGAATGAGTTATACCTATAAATGACGAGAAAATATTTTGCCTAACCTGTGAGAATTTTGCTGACAGGAAAAACTTTGGGAATACTTGTTGGCTGATAAATTGGACCTGGTAGTCTCTGATCACTCGCCCTGCACGCCCGAACTGAAGTGCAGCAATAATTTGGAAGCTTGGGGCGGCATTTCTTCCGTTCAATTTGGTACGTCACATTTTTCAACTAAAACTTTACTATTTTGAAACCCACGAAACAAATGCCGTAAATTCACGCAAAGATGGTCCAAAATTACGCAATCTGAAGCTGAACGTTTTTACTATGAATCTCTTAAAGTTTTTATGAAATAGTAAAAGAAAAGTACTAATTATGTACTTAATAGACTTATGTTTATCATAAAGTATAGAAAAAAATCTAAACGCTTATAGTTTTTTTTTATTTTTTTTATTTTATGTTGGACCATTCTTGCCTATGCTGCCTCCAACTATAGTCCAGTTTAGAAATGAGGCTAAAAACGTATGATAGTGTTACAAATGCCTATTGTTGTGTGCCTAGAACGATTCTATGGTCTAGTACCTTGATTATGATATAAAAAAAAAACATGTATTTTGGAACAAATTTTAGTATTTATTCATACTTTAAAGTAAGTGGAGATCAAATTTCTTAAACTTTCTAGAACACGTATTAAAATTATCAAAAATCAACGATTTAACTTTTCTAAATAATCAGCCTTCCATATAATAAGCAGGTGACCGGAACATAATTACTTCCCCATCTGCTTTCAAGCTCTGGGACCTGGAACACCGCCCTCTTCGAGCTCAGTTTCTTTGGTGTTTCGATTTTGTACTTTATGTCGTTATTGGGGTAAAAAATTATGTCATCTCTTTCGGGCCACTTCCAGGAGAGCCCACAGCGAACCATACATTTAATGTATGCCCCTTCATGTTCTTTAGACCGTACTAAACCTGGCCAAAACTCCCCTTCATATTCGACCACTACGTCGTACTACATCTTCTTGAAACATACTATCCTTTTGGCCCCTAACCGGATTCGGTTCTTCGATGTCACTTTCTTCCGACGAATATTCCGACTCATCTTGTTTCAGGATTCTGTTAAAATGGTTTTCATTTTAACAGAATCCTCAGCATCCGTTTCGTCATCGTCAGTTGGAATGGGCCTCTTATTTTTCTTAGTGGTTCTCTTTGACTTCGATGTTGATGGTTCATTCTCAGCATCCGTCTCGTCATCGTCAGTTGGAATGAACGTCTTATTTTTCTTAGTGGTTTTCTTTGAATTCGATGTTGATGGTTCACTCTCGGCCTTTTTTAGATCTTCAGAAGAGATGTTTTTACCAGCTGCTATATTTAGCTTCTTCTTTCAGCCCGCATATTTTGTGCTTCCGACCACTGATTTCCTTTGCCTATCTGTATAAAACTTATACGGTCTGGCTCCAGGCAATCGACGAGACATAGTGCTGGATCAATCTGCAGAAGAAAAAAAATGATTTTAAATATGGTCCAAAAAAACCGTTGGACTATAGTTTAGGTCAAAGTAAACAACTTTAATATTTTATTCATAAAAACAAAAATACACAACATTTTGTAAATGTTATTATCGTAAAATGGTAACGGATAACTTACCTATTCAACAAACAAAACCAATTTTCCCGCACTTAACTCCAACACCACGATCCCAATAAAAGTTTGGCGTAATTTCGACTCCTGTCTGAACGTGCAAAAGTTTGTGACGAAAAGTTTGTTCGAATGAGTGGTACCGACACCAACCGGTAAAACCCTGTACTAATGCTCAGTTCATTCCCTTTAAGATGACATACTCAGAAATCAACACATGGCGTTACTTGTCCTACAATTCACCATATTGTTGCAAGACCCATTTGGAACATAGTTGTCTAGCAGGACTAAAGTTGCGTGATTCTACGGTGACGTTTTTGGCAAAATTGTGTCAAACCAGATGCAGAAGCCATTTGCCAAGAAGTTGAAGTTAACAAGTTCACTAAAACGGTCGTAAAACGGCTCTATGCGATTCTTTATGGAATACCCTCGTTTTATGTAAGGATAAGATGCAAGCGCCGCTATTTATTTTTTTCATAAATTACTTACGTTTTACCTTACGTCATACAAATAAATTACCAAATATTATCGCCACCTTGCCTTGGTAGTAAGTGTCCATAAAGCTTTTTAATACCTCTGTAATAGTTTTGCTAGGTTTAAACAGGAAATTCAGAGAAAAATATTTGACAGCCATTAAAATTTACTGTCAACGCTAGTTTCGGTTGTATCTCCGCTTTTAAAAAATCATCTCAACAACGTCTTCAGTATTATGAAGTTTCTTGACACTTTACAGGATTATCATTGTTTTGGACATCGGCAAGCGCCCGTGGGCTGGACTTGCGGTCTATCAGCAAATACCTGTCCTCTGGCCCAGCAAACCTTTGTGAACTTCAACACAAGAAGGGCGCTATTAAATCGGGACTAGATGCGGACTTAGTTTTCTTCGATTCTGAAGATTATTTTACCGTCACTGCTGATAATATAAGGCACAAGAATAAGGTCAGATTTAACAGTATACCTACCAACTTTTTTTACCTACACACGTAAATCGTATTATGCCAATGTGTATTTTATTTTATGTACACAAAACTTTGTTCAGATGAGAATAATTATGTGTATTACACATCGATTTAAGTAAAATTCGGGAGATTGGGTAGGTACCTACTAGCTTCTCGAAAGTGGAATGCTCAAATTAGTTCCAATCCACCCACCTCAATCATAGTCGAACAGGCACCCCCGGCGTTCGTGTTACGCGCGTATTGTTGTCTCGGTCACATTTAGTTGTAACACAACACGAGCCATTTGTTGAGTTAGCGCTGGGAGAACGTATGGTACGTTATCCCAGCGCTAACTCGTCAAATCTACAGATCTACAAAATTTTACTTATTTCTTTGGAATTACATGGAACAACTACTTTTTTAAAAAGCGCCTTAGCTTAAACCAATAATAATTTTACGAGCGGATGGATCTTAAATTACTTACTTAAATTGTATTATTTGTTTCAGCTAACACCTTACATTGGTCGTAAACTGAAAGGTGTTGTGAAGAGAACCTTTCTCCGTGGACAGCTTATTTTCGACAAAGAAGTGGTTGGTGAACCTAAGGGAGAATTGTTATTGAACACATCTGTAGATTGAATGATTTATAAAATATTTGGCAACGTTAAAATTGTTTTTATTTGTTACGCTTAGTTGGGTAGGTAGATATAATAGGCTCAAATAATCATTTCATTTGTAGATAAGTACCTACATAATGCCTACCTAGGTACCTAACTACCTAAATAAGGTGAATCCTCCATCTTTAGATACGAAAGATCTCTCAGACTATTAAAAATTGGCTTTGACTCCTCAGTAGTATTCAAACCGACCATAACTCATACCCTATGTTTTACTAGAGTTATATGTATAGTATTACAATATCTGTTCTAGAGTTATGTTGATAATTTGAGTGGACAACAACGCTTTCTAGTGAGATAAATTTATTAGAAAATAAAATCACCATGTTAAAAAAGCTCCATCTAGTGTCAAGAAGTCACAAGTGTATTTCTACTGAACAACAGATGGCGCTTGGTCTAGCTAAAAGACTTGGGTGCCAATCAATGAATTTTTTTCTGAAACTTATAATGTTGGTAGCCCTGCACTGATTTTTCCTTGTTTTGCTTGCTTGATTGCTAACGTCGTTAAAGTTTTGAAAACTTTCTGAAAAACTGTAAAAAGAAAATTCATGAAATGTATATACTAACGTACGCATAGTAAATGAAGATACAATTTTCTAATACGTTATGAAGTTGTAGAATATCAGAGTTTCTAAAAAACAGAGGTAAGTTGTCAAATCAAAATGACACATAACCTAACTAACCCCGTTCAACGAAATTCAATCAAAAACTTTAGTATTCTGTTTTTCTAGTATGCATTTCTGTTTGTAGATGCCGACAATAATAGCTAATGGTATTGACGCTTCACGATTAGCTGACGGCAGCAAGATGAATCTTGAATCCTTGGAGATAGCCGGCTGTACGTTGGACCGGTTTATTTGCACTGATAATTCGCGCCCTTCATTTTTAGAGGTTCGTTATTCATTTGCTCAACATCTTATACATTATTATGCTTATTAGTACTCTTACAATGATTGCCAAATTATTATACATTACAAGTTTTACGAAAAACAATAAATTCTAAAAACTACCTCTGTGTTTGTAGATCACTGGTATAGCTGCTCAAAGAAACCCAACATGCAGTGGTCTGAACGCAGGAGACTACAGGAACCTTGCAGCACTGCTAAACCATCCAAACCTATCACAGTTGAAGATTGTAAACAAAGTTCCTTTACCATCGGAGATCATGGAACACTTTGCTCGTATCCTTTTCAATTTGAATTTAAAACCAAGAATGAAGTTATTATGTTACATTAGTCTATCTTGCTTCTTGTCTGTGTAATATTTCTTAGTATTCTGATCAGATATGCAGTGCCATTGTTTGATGGGAGTATTCCCCGAAATCAGTCGGGTATGGCTAGCCATAGATAGCAACATTTATGTTTGGGCTTTTGAACATGGCAGTGATGTGGCATACTTTGATGGCTTGGGAGAGACTATAGTCAGTGTAGGATTAGTGAAACCTAAAGCTGGGGTGTTTCAAAGTTTTGTCAAATACTTGTTGGTTTTGACTACAACTGTGGAAATAGTAGTTCTGGGTAAGCTTTATTTATAGTACTAATGATATAGAATTGTTGTTAAAAATAAATTAACCTACTCTGTGACTTCCACCCACCCTTGAAATTTGATTTTAACTTTACTGCCCAACAAAAGGAGTGTAATTATTTTTGATATTAGTCTTCTATGTCCTCTGCTGTTCAAAACAATTGTTTTTAATCTGTATTTATTTCACAGGAGTAACCTTTTTAAATAGCAAAAATGATAGGTCTGGAGAACTCCAAGAGATTCAGTTGGTCCCTGAACCTGTATTTGTTCTCCCAACTGATGGTATTGCAATGATGTGTGTAAAATCAACTACCAAGGGGAGGATTTTCATGGGAGGCAAAGATGGGTGCCTTTATGAAATCACATACCAGGTATTTGATTTGTATTTACTGTTGTCTCAGCTTCTAAGCATTATCCAAGTATTAAGTTTTATTTTTATTATTTTACAGGCTCAACTAGGCTGGTTTGGAAAACATTGTAAAAAAGTAAATCATTCCACAAGTGCATTATCTTTTCTGGTGCCATCATTTATAAATGCGGCCTTGTATGATGAAGATCCAATAGTCAAAATAGAAGTAGACAACTCCCGGCACATCTTATACACTCTGTCTGAAAAGGGCAGCATAGAAGTATTTGATTTAGGTCATGATGGAGAAGGACTGAGTAGAGTTGTGAGATTATCACAGGGAAAGATTGTTTCCTTAGCCACAGATATTGTAAAGTAAGAACTTTCATCCACACAAGTATTTTTTTTGTTGGGGCTTGTTTTCTAAATGTTTATTACTTTTTCAGAACATTAGAGGCAACAAACTTCAGACCAGTGATAGCAATATCAGCTGTAGATGTATCGGAGTGTGAACATTTGAATTTGGTTGCTGTAACACAGACTGGTGCAAGATTGTATTTTAATACTGGAAGCGGAGAGTAAGTCCCGTCTAAACTGTCCTTCTTTCCTTACTTTCTTTTTATTGATGATGGTCCAGCATTTGGCCACCAACTCACTTTAAGTAATTGAAAATTTTGCCTAAGATGGAACACACTTTCCCAGAAGGAACTTATTTATCCTGGATTTGAAGACTCCAAGATTGTACTATAACAGGAAAACAGATGCAGCATGCTTATTCCACTCTTTGGCCATGCATATTATGCAAGTAGAGCAGAATTTTTTGTTATGTCGACCAGGTTCGGGTAGTATTTTTTTTTGCATCTGCTGGTCCTATGGTCAAAAGGAGAAGGTGGGATAAGGTTGTGCAATGCTTCCGCACAATCACCAAAGTGGTACTCGTAGAACACTGGCAATCTGGGAATGCGCCGTCGGTGATGAGACTTTGTTGGCTGGCCTCAGCAAGCGAGCCATCGCCTATAAATCTAAGAGCGCGTCTCTCAATCGAGTCGAGAGCTTCAAGCTGGTATTTAGCTGAGCTGTCCCAAAGGTAGCAGCAGTACACCATGCAAGTTCGGACCTGTGCTTTATATAGATTGAGAAGTGCTTTATCGACGACCGATGTGAGCGGCGATCGAAGGTCCGCCTGCGACGCAGGAGGTTGCAGGTTCGATTCCCGCCACGGAACAAATTTGTGTACGATCTGCAGAAATTTGTTCCGTTGGTCTGGGTGTTTTCTATGTATAATAAAAAATATCTATCTATGTTGTATATTGTAATAAGTATATCAGTTATCTTAGTTATCTAGTACCCATAACACAAGCTCTGCTTAGCTTGGGGCTAGATAATGCTGTGTGAATTGTCTAGCATTATTTATTTATATTATTTAGACTGTCCTGGTGTGAAGTACCGCCGAAACTTAGCCAGGATGCCCAGCTTCATGGTAGCAAATTTGGCCTTCGACTCTATACGGGAGCCAAAGTTCAAATTCGAGCTAAGCTCTTCGCCCAATAGGTACAGACTGTCAGTGATCTGAAGCGTAGCATCACAAAAGCTGGGCACAGAATTAAATTGTGTCTTCTTTGCCATGAACACACACGCCTGGGTTATGGATGCGTTGAACCGCACAAGGTTTTTAACACTTTCATGGCCGCAGACGTGCCTCTCGATCCCCGTGTCGTGGCGGTATGACCCGCAGGAGGCAAGGCAATGAATGCGTTTATTATCTTCTGCAAATATATCCCTTTTAGTGAGCCAAAGTGATAATGAATAACCCTTACTTACTTCTTTTGTTTCTTTTGCAAAATTTGCCATAATTTATTTGTATTGTTTCTTACAGCGCGAGCCAAGGCGACATCGAGCGACCACAATACCTGTCGTTGCTTCACGTCAGATTGCCGCCTGGGTTCACGCCCAACGCTGCAGTACTAAAACCGAAACAAGTTCATAGTGCTGTCTATGAAAATGGTGAGAATCTGGTTCTTATTCCTCGAAATTTTAGATCTTATGTAGCACGCCCGCTGCGAACAAATTTTCGACTGTTTAGCGTAGTTTTGTCTCGCTCATATGTCGTGCCAATATGAAACAAAACGCGACAAAACAGACGGCAAAAACTTATTGCGGCACGGTTACCCTGCCTCTGTGTTTCGGTGTTGGCTCAGATTGTCCAGTCAATATTACAGCACAATATTCACTTCGTATTTTTCTGTAGGATCCCTTGTAATGGTGTGTTCCGCGGGTGGCGGTGGTGAGGCTGAGACTCTGTGGTGCCTGTCTCGCGCCGTCCCTGGAGGCGACGGCTTCAGCGAAGCTCACACGGTACTGGCGCTCGATGCGCCTGCGTGGGCGCTGACTGCCTTGCCGGCCCAGCATTCGGCGCATCTGTCTCCGGCTTTACTCTCCAAAAAAGGTAATTGTTATTGTTACAACTCTATTTACGCCTACTGGGATGCGTACACGCAGCACAAAACATTTTCCTCTACTTCAAGTAGTTGGGCTGCTTCTCTTCTCCGGCTAGGCAGAGGAGGTAGAATTGCCAAAAATTCGAAAAACCCTACGAACATTTTATTTGAACGGCAACACTGATTTTCTTTAAACATACCTAAGAAAATGTCTTTCATGTGACCTTTTTAACAAAAAAAGTTGAATCCAAATTGTTTTTTTTTTATTTTCACCGGGGGCGAGCAGCGCACCCTGCAGAATAATTCTACCAGCAGCCTTAAGCTATATTTTTACCTATAGTATGGGACTCCCCTGTTAAAGGATGTTTAAAATTCAATTTTGAACAAAGGTCAAGTAGATGAGTAGTACACGACTTTTTTCGAATTGTATCTCAAATCAAGGGTACCGTTTATATAAAATTTGCACCACCCCAACTTTCCGCGGGGGCGTAACAGGCGACTAAAGGATATCCACTTGGGGCGGGCAGCAGCGCCTCCTGCAGACCTTCCACCACCGAACTGCGATCACCAACCCGCATGCCCAGCGTGGGGATTATAGGCATTACCCCAATAAAAGCCTAAGAGATAAAAGCCAATAAGGCGCTTATCAAGGGAGGCCTGTGTCCAGCAGTGGACCAATTCTTGCAGCAGTGCTGGTGAGGTTGAGGAGACACTAGAATAATGAAACTCAATTATTTGCAGAAGTATGGGGGGTGTCCCGGTGGGCGGTGGTGACGGGCGGCGGCGCGTGTGTAGCGACCGCGGGGTCCGCGCCCGATCTCTTGCGGCAACTACTGCGGGACTGCCGTGGACCTGACGCGAATGCTGTTAGAGACTTCTTCCAGGTTTGTTATTTACTAAGGGCCGATTTTTCAATCCTCAGATAAACAACCAGATAGCCTTTATTCTATGAATAGCGATATTCTGGGGGCGCGGCGTCTAGAAATCGCGCTATTAAATCGCTTGCACACAGATGGTGTGAAGTTGGCTAGCTTGAACCACTGATAGCTATTTATTTTTATTTTATATTTCGTTTACACAAACAGTATACAATTTTCTTAAAGTTAACAGTGTATATACGTACAAACCAATCAAGATGCCACTAATAGGAACATTTAAAAACATTTTATAGTAGCATTTTATGCTGATTGAAAAGTTGAAAATATTTATTTGCCTGATAAACAGACATATAATTTCATATGCTAGATAGCTATTCGACGACTTAACTACGGATTGAAAAATCGGTCCTAAGTTGTATAGTTCACCACCTTAGTTGTATTCATACAACCTGTTTGTGATAATGTTTCTTGAATTTTGGTTAACCCCTGTGGTGTTTAGGAAGTATTGTATTGACCTGTCAGTAGAATCACAATCACCACCTATGATAATGATTGTTTCGAAAGTCTTCGATTGGAGGGAGTTGGCTTTTGGCAAACAAATGTGAAAAGTATGGGGTACTCCTTTTCCCAGTAGTGGAATATTATTAAAAAAGTCTTCATAGGTCTACCACCCGCAATTCAATACACAGTTTTTGTTCTATTTTTGTTAAACACACTTAACTTACCTCTTCAAACGGGTTGGGCTGAAATTTTGCATATAGGTCTGGAATACATGAACATAGACTACATTTTATTCCATAAATTTAATTTAATTTTATTATAAAATTTCAGGAAAACTTACAGCTAGAACAATTACAAAATATGAAATATTAATATAAATACACGAAAACTACACTCGGCTATTTATGAAGTTTCCACTGGTAACAAAAATCATTATATACATTTTCAGTGGTAATGGACGACTACAAAAATAAATCTTTATTGAACTTATTTGATACACAAAATAAACTAAAAATTTGAAGACACATTGCACACACTTAAAAAAATATACCCGATGGATAGAAATACCCTTTGAACGTTTCCATAGAAACAACGCGCGCGAAGCCGCGGGTAGAATTTAACCATATCTGTTTTCTCTTGTGATAGCTGCACAGCGTCGACCAAGCGTGCGCCTGTGCAGCGTACCTGGCCTGTGAAGACACGACCAGTGGCGACCTCTCGATCAGCGAGTGGGCGACGCGAGCTTTCTTCCTCTACGGCAGTCAGATACAGCCAGCACCTTTGTACCACCCCTCCTCGCAAATGACTTCCGTTATAGGTTTGTTACGAACTTTACATCCATTTTTAGTCCAGTATTAGTTAGGCCGCGCTCACTTTAGGCACGCTTTCGTGCGAATTTGATTCGTGCGGTTACGTACGAACACGTACGAATAAGTACTATGAGATAAATTCCATGTACTATGAGAGATAAATTCCATGTACTATGGTAGCGCGCATACTGCGTACAATTATTCGTATGTATACCTCAGTGCGTTTTGTTACGACGTCTGAAAACAATCCGAACTTGTTCGGATTTAACCATATTTTCGTGCGTTGAACGCGATATCTCCCAGACACTGCCTATTTGACGGAGAAAAATGTATTCATTATGCGCTCTTAATTAGTAAGAACAGTATTCATACGTTTACGTACGAAACAAATTCATATCCAAAGTGAGCGCGGCATTACATGTTTGTAACGAGCGATGCTCTTGGTACAAAAACGTATCGAAATTAATAATTTTTGAGTTGCGACTTAGAACAGCACTAAAACTACACTAAAACTAGCTGTCCTTTTTATTTCAATCAAAAAGAAAGCGATGGTAACCTATTTACTACTGGCAACCAACCAAAAGTGGTGCCCCTTTTGGTGGTTAGTAGTTTGCCCTGCTTTGGGATGCGGGCTAAAAATAAAAAATAACTATGTACCAATAGAATCAACATCATTGATATTGGTGTTAATTCATACATAATACACATAACTTCCATCCTTCTTATTTCGAACGAAAAGAAAAATCTTTCTTGGTGCTGTCAAATTAGAGTTTAATTTTATACCATCTGAACTGACATGACACCAAAGTGTACTTGATGACCATTGATAAATTTGTTATAGGGTCCCCAACATTCCTACCTCGTCAGATGTCTACTCCAATGAACGTTAGAGAACAGCAGGGTCAGCAATCAGGAAAATTTAACCAATCCTATCAAAGCCCATTGAACCAAAGCTACCCGGGTTCACCTCCTATGATGCCCCAGTCGCCTTACCAGAACATGATGAGTCCAACGCCCTTCAACCAATCCTCGTTCACGGGCAATACGACGCAGCAACAGAGAGATCCCAACCAATCCATGCAGATGGATTTCAGCGCGAAGCATAATGGACTTTACATCTATGTGGGCAGGATTCTGACTCCTATTTGGAATTTGAAGTGTGTATCGAAATCTAAGGTGCAGGATAATCAGGAATTCGTAAGTATTACATTTCCTCACTACATTTAGAGTTACCCTTGAAGAATATTTTATTTGGTTCTGGTGCAGAGTGCAATTTTTTGTATAAGTCAACTTCAACTTCTTGTCTACTGGCTTCTGCATCTGGTTTGACACAATTCTGCAAAACTCCGTCTCACGATAGCATCGCAAGCTTTACGGAGTGAGCAACAACCTCTTTGCATTGTACAGTATTTACAAAAAAAACAGCAGTTTGCAGTAAACTACAAAACAAAATTAAATAACCCAAAACTGCGAGATAATTGAATTTACAATAAATAAACACAAACCTACTACTACTTCTACTAATTACAACTTTATATCATTAACCCCCGAATACTCAAACGCATCTCAGATATAAGCACGTCTCAAGTGACGAATTTTTGACACATTTTCATTGAAAACTGTCAAAAAATCGTCATTTGAGACGTGCTTAATCTGAGATGCGTTTGAGTATTTGGCAGTAAGTTGTGTAGATAGAAAATGACAGCGAGACAGCATGATGTCTTGCTTAGATCACATTTGCTGTCATCTTCAATCCCATTCTTTATTTACACGACATAAATATAAACATTGTTTTGTTTTTAGATGAGCAGTAAAGTAACAGGAGAAGATTGCGCGTACGTCGTTCAAAAGCTACAGCGTGTGGCTGCCTTCATGCAACGAACGCTGGTACAACCGCATTCAGAAGAGCACGCTTCATTGCAAGCCTTGAAGTTATTCATAAGTATGTTGTCAAGACTCCTGTTAACTATACATAAATAGTAGACACCATTGGAGAGATCTCTCCCCTTTAAAAAGGATTCCTTCTCTTTTCCCACGCTATAATAAGTGGTTTTCCATATAGTATTGAAAGCAATGATCACATCTATTTTTTTCTTTTTAGATTTATCAATTGAAATGTTGAGTTTGTGGAAAGTGCTCTGTGAGCATCAGTTCCACGTGATTGCTGCCAGTCTACCTCAGGATCAACAAATTGCCTTACACGCCGCCAGTTTCAGGCAAGTCTCTAGGATAACAATCGTATTTCACAAAAAAAATACTTGACGACTGTGAAAAATATTTGAGCTCGATTTTCATAAAACATAGCTAAGAATAACAAGAACAAAATTAAAATTTTAAAACCCCCCGACAGATTTTCATGTAACATGGCTAAGAACACTCGGGATAAAATTATCTATGACACAAAAAAAACTAAACGAAAATCGGTTCACCTGTTTGGAAGCTACGATACCACAGGCAGATACACAGGCAGACACGTTAAACTTATAACACCCCTCTCTTTTTGCATCGGGGGTTGAAAACAAAATCAATCAAAATGGATTAGGTACAAAAATCCTTACTAAATATATACTTTCGTAGTTTGACGAATTCATATCAATGTAAGCGGGTTAATTAAGAACCTACTTTGCTTTGTACCTTATAAAGTTGGTGTTTTTCCAGCACAAACTAGGTTCGATTAACCGCCTTACAATAATCTACTTATCTTAATGTTTGTTTCTCTTTCAGGGAGTTGTTAGTAGGAGGCCAGGAAGTCGCCTGCCTGCTCCTAGGATCTCTAGTCGCAGGTTACTTACGAGACAATGCCTCCGTGGACGGAATCTCTCAGAAACTACGACAACTCTGCCCCACTCTGTACAGACAAGAGGATGCTACCTGCTCCAAAGCCAATGAGCTACTGATATTCGCAAAGCAACAGAAGAATGCGTCGGAGCGAGAGGAAATGCTGCATCATGCTTTGAAGTTGTGCAAAGTAAGTTATCTAATATTTTTTAATGAATATTCCCAAATACTAAAAGAGCGCCGATTTATGACAATGTTTATTCAAATAAGTACTAAAGTCATTATGTAAACGACTTAAGTGTTAATAACCATGATGGATTTAAAAGTTTTATCTTTTAACCTGGATTTACTCTTACCTACCATTCATCAGGTAGCCTTAATACTTGCTCGGGTTTCTTTGGGGCTAGCTAGACGATACTGGATGAAATTATCCAGCATTATAATGCCTTTTATTATTTTATATTAATTAAGATGGAGAACAAACTGCATGTAAAAGAGTAGAAACATTGGTGATACATAACTAAAGCTGTCTTCACATATAGCAGTAAAAAAAATATAATGAGGGATGAAATACCCACTAAAATACACTATTAGTGTATTTTAATAATAAACTTTCAGGACGTAGCACCCAACGTAAACCTACCATTAGTATGCAGTAAGCTGCTATCTGCCGGATTCTATTCCGGCGTGGTCGAGCTGTGCGTAGCGTGCGCCAGCAAACTGGACCCACAGGACAAGGCTCTGCACTTCTACAAGAGTGACCAGCCTTCTCAGGACAGAGAAGGGCACCTCACTTATTACAGAAGGTCAGTAGTTATAGTGTGTGTACTCTTTTATCTGCACTGAGACTCGAGTTGTTCCATTGTGCGTGGAGGTTAGTAGTTTCTGAAAGTGAAAAAATGTACAGCATTCCTATTTACAATGTGAATTAGTGTCTTTGTGTCTAGTGGTTTCCTTTTGGAAACCAGATGAGACACTAATTCACACTGTAAATAGGTATACAGAGCGTCCTACGGCCATGCCACATGGAGGGAAAGTACCTTGAATATTGTAGATAGAGCATTTTACTGAAAGAAGACATTATTTTAATTTCAAAGACAATTTAAACTGCATTCATAGATATTTAAATAATTACATGGTTGAACCGGGAATCGAACCCGTTACACGAGAAAAACAATCATTCTGTAACTTTATAATACCGATCGAAAGGCTTCATCATAAGGATTATTTTTTGCTAAATAACATAGTGTCAGAAATAAAAGGAACACCATGAATTTTAACATTAGATGTAAAATTTTGTTCAGAAAAATTAAAAGCTGGCATTGCCGTAAGGTAATTTTTTCATTTTTCTATATACAGGGTGTTTGGTGGAGGGTTAGACAAACTCGGTGGGTGTGTAGGTGGACTTATTTGTGAAATACAAATTGAAGGAAAAGACCCTCACTGTTTTAAATTTTTTTTAATCCTGTTTTTTGTATTTTTTTAAGATTTTCCGAATATTTACCTCTCTACACCTAGAACTTTTTTTTGGAACGTGTTTTCTAGTAAATTTTTTAATTGCTTTTGGTCTCAGATGTATCCTTCGTCTTTTGAAGGCATTATTTATTTGAAAGAACGTGTAAATAATTAGTTATAAGCTCTCAAAGTTAAAAAAAGTAAAAAAAATAATCAAGAAGGACAACTTTGCATCGTTTAAAAAAAAAAAAAATAGCGAATATAATAATACAGGTGCAGCACAGAGACTGTACAGAGCTTGGAGCTTGGAACGCTTGGAGTATGGCTTCGTCCACACCAACATGCTGCTGCGTTGCACTAACTCGTGGTTCTCGAAGAGTTAAGTTTCCCGTTTCTCGAAGTCGCCGAAAGATATTAGAAAATGTGCTATGGTGTGGCACACGTCTTTTGGGATGCAACTCTCTGTACAGTATCTGTGCTGCACGTGTATTTCCATCGCATCGACCGTACGCATAAATAATATCAGCGTATTCTTCAATGCTGAATTCCGCCATTGTGACAAAAACAACGATAACAAAACAAAACAACAAACAGTTTATCAAAACATAACAAATAACCAAAATAAGAACGAAATTTAACGATTACAAATATTGATTCGATTTCGAAATTCTCGAATTTCGAATCTTCGAATTAGTCGGATACCTAGGTATGATAAAGAAGGTTTTTTTTAAATTAATTTAGCGTTCCTACCTTTGTATCAGAAATAGGGAAGTGATATTTGAACCAAAGTTGTTTTAATACAATGTTTTATTCTTAGCGTTTTTACTCCCATTTCACCTATAAGTGCTAATTTTTGTCAAGTTTATAGACTGTTCGGCTACATGTGGTATACCGTTGTAATAAACGATGTTTAGAGAAGTTTTTAAAAGTATTTGAACTTCTCGAACGCTATTAATTTTTTTTTTTTAAAACGATGCAAAGTTGTCCTTCTTGATTATTTTTTTTACTTTTTTTAACTTTGAGAGCTTATAACTAATTATTTACACGTTCTTTCAAATAAATAATGCCTTCAAAAGACGAAGGATACATCTGAAACCAAAAGCAATTAAAAAATTTACTAGAAAACACGATCCAAAAAAAAGTTCTAGGGGTAGAGAAGTAAAATTTCGGAAAATCTTAAAAAAATACAAAAAACAGGATTAAAAAAAATTGAAAACAGTTAGGGTCTTTTCCTTCAATTTGTATTTCACAAATAGGTCCACCTACACACCCACCGAGTTTGTCTAACCCTCCACCAAACACCCTGTATATAGTTATAACATGAGTTCATAAAATTTATTTTATTTGGGAAACAAAAAGCTTAAAATTATTCAGAAAGCAATAGAAAAACAGAAAAACAAAAGAAATCGATCTAGAATGTGCGCCAAACTACTTTGCCGCAAGTTTTATAGCTTGTAGAATGCAGAAAACAGTAAAAACCGTTTATATTTTCATTTGTCGCTGTTGGCGAACTAACCACCTTACCTGCACATTTCTCTAAACTTTTTATGAATTATTTGAAGAATGTTCCCAAAGCATGAACTTTTTTTATTCCTAGGATGGAAATCTACCGAGAAGTGTGCTCGGCACTAGAACGCTTGTATGAACGGAGCAACGACACATCTGTCGTTGAGCCAGCTCCAATGAGATCGCCCCCTGCCAACGACTCTATCAATCTTTCCCCCGATGACGCAAATTTCCAGGTAAAATATGTAACTTGGTAAAAACAAGCGATAGAGAAAATTTACACCGCATCGTCATCTAATGCACAAAATATTAGAAATTCATATCTTCAACTTCAATTATTTACGCAATGTATGACGATTCAATGTTGTTTTCGTCCATTTTACTTTAGACAACAATCGCTGTGCTTTCCTTACTGAGTAGATATCATCTCTCACTACTTTCTGCCGGCGGCTTCGCACGCGTTTCTATGGGTGTTTCTATGGAAACGTTTTCTATCCGATGAGAACTTATATAAGGGATAAAAAATAGCCTGTTTGATTCCAGGGTTAGAATTACCTACATGTAAAATATAACAAACGGAGAGGTTAAAAAAGTGTGATTAGTGTGATTTTACGAATTTTAAGCTTATTATTTTTACAGGGTAGAAAACTGGTTTGGGAGTGTTTATCGCGCAACGACGAACTATTACATGTCGCAGTGTACGAGTGGCTTGTTTCCAAAAACTTAGGATCAGGTGAGCTTTCTGTGTTTTACAATTTCCTTGGCAACTTGGTCTTACTTCATTATTATTTTAAGAATAAATTCTAAAACCCAAGCGTTCTGACTGCCAATTTAATGCAACTTTATAATTTCTTCTTAAATTAATTTCTTTGTAAAATAAAAAGATAATTTCTGCAGTTCACGCTGTATACGCACGCACTGTTTTAGCAAATGAAACATTTTTGACATTCGCTTCTAACAAAACCCTTGTATTTATAACAGTTTTACTGATTCTGAGCGGAGTGGAAACGACCAATCAGAAACCAGCGGGATGACGACTATTTCAACCAATGTGATTGGTAGATTAGATTCCGCTCCCAACTATATTAGAGTATACTTTTTCCAATAGACTATCAACTCTATCCCATATGTTTTAGAGCTTCTTTCCCTCGGCGCGTCTCCGCCGCCGTCTCTCCGGACATACCTACAGGCGGCGGCGCGCGCTGCCTCGCCACAATCAGCGCTGCATCTTCTGGATCTGTTATGGAAGGTGCTGGAACAGTGCGGCGACCATCTGTCCGCTGCGGAGGTGCTCGAGGGCTTGGCTACTCGACCAGGGTGAGTAGAAGCGGGTCGATGACTTTTAAACCACCTTAGGGTGACACAAAAACTTTGATGCCTATCTAAGAGTAGGTGAAGTCAGGCTGTTAATGTTCACTATGTTACGTACAGACTTAATAAATTCCTTCTGTATTTTTGATAAAGTTTCTTAGAAATATCACATTTTAACCTAGAGCATCGTAAGCCAAATTGCCTTTTTTATCTTTAAACCCACAGCAACTCTCAGTATTTTAAATGTGTATGTGTTTTTTTGTGTATATACGAGCTTAACCTTCATCGACAAGTGAACAAAAAACATACAAGAAAGTTACCAATTGATTAACGTATTCACTGCCCATCCTCGGCGGTGCCGCTTCACGGGGCTGAAGAAGAGCGTCTGCGTCTTCGGCCATGAAAGTGTTAATATATTTATTAAGGAAAGCCATCAGCTATAAAAATACTAAAGAACTCAAAATCGCAACAGAGACCTTATAAGTATATTCATATTAAGATTAACTTCAACTATTCCAATGAAATTTATATTTGTAAGTTGGGCGATTTCTTGCCAGTTTTGGTTTTAAAATTGTAAAATAAAATAATTTTCAATTTACTCCACAAAACATTTAATAAGAGAAACAATCCGTTAACACAGATCGGGAGCCACCCTCGCCCAGCGTATGTCCTGGCTATCAGCGGGCGTAGTCTGCGTACGAGGCGCGGGCGCCGGCGGCTCGGGCGGCGCCGAGCTACTGCGGAGGTTGGAGGAGGCTGGGGAGGTCGCGAGGGTGCAGATGGCGGTGCGGGCCGCGGCCAGCGCGCTGCCGAGACATCTGCAGCCGCAGCACCATCTGATGCAGCGGTTAGATGACGAACTGTTGGAGATCACACAGGTACTAGTTTTTACCTCACAGCTTACTAGTTTTTACAATTTCCAAACCGGATGTTTTTATTAAACTTGTCTAAATCACTTCACGTGTTTTTGCTTTCATAGTCGTCATATGGACAAGGTTTATTTAAATTTATAGATGCAAAAAAATGGTGTTATATTATAAATATAGCTTTTGGCATGGCTATAATTAAGACCGCCGCCGTCGTCAATCTATTCACCTAGCCAGGACCTACTTAATCCACGGCAGTGAAAGTGTAACATGTTATT
Organism: Eupithecia subumbrata; assembly: GCA_949316285.1. Classification (NCBI taxonomy): domain Eukaryota; kingdom Metazoa; phylum Arthropoda; class Insecta; order Lepidoptera; family Geometridae; genus Eupithecia; species Eupithecia subumbrata. Next base: position 7,613,808 of record OX438646.1, read on the forward strand.
ATTTTAGCACGACTTTTACTTCGCGAAACTCGAACGTTGTTACGGTTATTCGAATCATACAGCAAAAAAACTACCAAAGTAGTAACTTCTTTTAATCAGAGCCATAATAAAAACAGTTAAAGTGATTGTATATTTTTCTAACCCCAATAGTTATACGAAGAATACGCTGACCGGTACAACCTATGGGAGTGCAAGCTAGCTATAGTGCAGTGTTCGGGTCACAACGACGCCATTCTGGTCGAGAACATTTGGAGCAATATCTTGGCCGAGGCTGAAGCGGCCGCAAGAGTGTTGCCCTCATCTGATGAAAGACTCGCCTCTGTGCTTAGTAAATTGACATCGCTCGGCAGGGAGTATTTGAACACGGGACATTGTTTCCCATTGTGTAAGTAGCACAAAATATCCGTAACTTTACTACAACAATAGAACCACAATGTTTCAGACTTGCGTTTTTATCTTAGCCGCTCTTTCTTTAATGTCATCGTAAACACTCGTGAAACACATTAGAACGGACCCACATTCTCAATTACAAAGATTACTATGAAACAGTGTCATTGCAACATAGTAAAACTAATTGTTTGGCATAGTTAAACGTGCTAAAATCGTTAAAGTCGCACATGAGGTTAAATTGCTTATAAAATTTTATGAGTAACTACTTTCTTACTTTCAGATTTTATCGTCCGTCAATTAGAAATAATGAGCTGTAAGTTGTCTGCTGATCAAAGCATGGTGTTCAGAACCATTTTGAATATCGGCGTGACGTTCGAACAAGTTTTGGATATCTATATCAAGTAAGTCTCCTAATTCATCCATTTACCATTTATCGTAACATTTACAAATGCTATGCTCTTGGCGAAAATAAACAGATCTCTACCGATTTGGTCTAGGTACCAAATGTGAATGAAAATTCAGTTAATATGTGTCTGGCTATTTACTCCAAAGCGCGCTAATTTTGCTCACCAATTGTAAATGGGAAAGGATTTATTTGTAAAGTGGTTGTGTTCACAACCAACCCTAATCTTCTAATATGTAGTGATGTCACGGAAGGCAAGCTCGTTTTATAAGGCGTGTCGCTCACTGGTAAGTTGAGGCGAGGTTGAGGCTGCGTCGTGGCGTGATTTCTATGTAAAGTCGAGTCGAGGCGCGAGCGGCTATGCTTCCTTTATACAAATTCCTTCAAAATGGCGGCTGAGTCGCGACGCGGGTTGGGTTTAGACTCCACGTCGACCACGCCGCGCCTTCACCTCGACTCCGCTGCGCCTTCACCTCGCCTGTGACGCAACTAGTATTTGAGCTCACTGCCATTTATTTCTAAAGCTGATGAACGATGCGCCTAAACAGTATTACCTGCTTATTGTAATGGAATTGCCCTTTAGAATGGTGAGCGTGAACGAGCGCGTTTGGCTAGGCTGCGGAGACGAGACGCACGTGTGTGCGGCGGCGGCCTTACTGCTGGAGGCGGCGCGCGGCGAGCTGCTCCCGCTGCCGCCCGCGCTGCGGCGCCGCGCGCTCGCTCGCTGCAAGGACCTGCACGAGGCTGCGCTGTCCTCACTACAGGTACGATCGCCTTATCCACTCCAACCTCTAGACTTAGTAGTCTAGTGAGCGGTCCAAAAAATTGCCCTACACACAGGCGTCGCGCCTTGCTGCGTCGGCAGGTGCTTTGTTGTCGGTCGCCTACGTGTTCCTGAGATCTGTATGAGTTTGCGCTGTTTTCACTTCAGGGGCCCAATTCTGCTAACCAATCGCTTTACTATGACAATGGTATCGTCGCATAAACGTCATATAGAATCCTTAAGGGTTTTGCATATTCACCCAGAACCGCACAGCACAAAAATAAGCAGTTAAATATGAGCTTAAACTCAATATCTTTAGATACATTTTACAGTTACTTTTAGGTTAAAGAAACTAAATAGTTGCGTGCTATTCGCACGGAGACAAAATGATTGTTTCAACCTTGACACATTTGACGCGCGTCCCTCCATCATACATCATACAGATGATGACCAAAAAGGGTCATTTCGTAACGATACCATTGTCATAGTGAAGCGATTATCAGGATAGGGATCCATGTAACCTGTCTCGCCACTATCGTGAGCCATTCCGAATTTAATATCCTCAATATTATCTATCGTTTTGGCTCTACACATTTGCATATTGACTTTTTTATACAATACGAATCTAGGCTATATTAATAAAAAAATATCCCTATTTCCCTTGGTCACGGCATCACGCGTGAACGTCTGGACCAATTTCGCTAATTCTTTTTTGTTGTGTTTCTTATTGTCGTTTTCGTGCAAACGCTAATCTTATGCAAGCGACATAAAAGTTGCTTTTGACCAAAACGAAAATGAAACTTCGATTTTCCGTTTCCGAGTAGACCTCCAGGAAACATTTTCTCCAACTAGTGTTTTTTGTTACAGGCGCGTCCCAATACAAATCGACTCATAGAAAAACTATCACTGGCGCAGGCGCATCTCGATCGCATGGATTGAGCACTCCACTCCTCATCCAATAGTAAAATAAACAAATAGTAAGTTATTTTAGGGCATAGTTTAAGAAATATTAAAGTTTGTTCTACATTATTCTCACTGGAAGATACAAATGAAAATGAGAAAAAAGTGTTATAGATTATCTATTTAACTTAAGATATAGTTCAAGCTTGATCGATGTTAAATGGCAGCCAGTTGTGTTCAAATTATTGTAAGGAAAAATAATTCCAGTTACATAGATGATTTCATAGATTTTTTTCTTACCAACCTAATATTGATATTGAGTTTTTCATAAAAAGTTAATAAAATGAAATAATAAATAAAATACACATGAAATTGATATTATATTTAATATTGAATAGTTTTTTTTACAGTAAAAAAGCAATTAAGTAGTAGATACAATTATTAATTATTCAACAAAACATTTTGTAATGCAATATTTATAACCTTTAATTACCTAGGTAATTCATATGGCAGTGACTGATAAATTAATTCATCTGTAAATTATCCTTAAAAACTAATACGAACATTTTTGATAAATGAGAGTAGTTGAGAATCAAACACAGCTAAATCCGTATTGGGTCAATACGGATTTAGCTGTCTTTGATTCTCCACTACTCAAATATGCACAGTTTTATAAAAAGTGTGAGTAATTATTCCAATATGTTGACATAGTTCATCCAAACATTTTCTATGAACATGCTGAATTAATTTTGTTTGATTAATTACTAACTACAATCATGTTAATAGTGTTAAAAGTGATTCCACTACAGAAAGGCACTAGGATGGTTTCTATTTTTGTAAATAAATGATTATCTAAAACAGTCGTTTGTAATTACTAGGTGTAAGATACCTTATTAGTCGAGTGGTGCACATGAGACTACTATAGTATAAATGCTTGAGCGAGCTCTAAAATAATGTACGGTCAACGCCAAAATTGCTGAACATTGCCCTAATTGCACATTTAAAAAAACCTTCTATTCACATCTATTACATCTATACACTAGCCAAAATCTATGTGATAATTTGTGATGTTTGTAAACAAACCACGACAATAAAAAACTTGCTTGGCGTCGAGTTTCAGATAATAATTGTAAGCAATATTTATTGAAGGAAGGATGTCAAATCGACAAGTAATGTAAATTGCGTATAAAACGACGCGGCAACATAGTGAATTTTAGGTTAAGTTTGGGAGGTTTGTTTACAAACATTCTACATCAAGTTTGGCTAGTGTATAATTATAACCTGCTTACTCAAAGAATGGGTTTGAGAATGACGTCATCTCTCAGGCTGTCCTGCACAGTTCGAATCCAATCCGAGTGGGACATATGAGATATGACGTCATTCTGAATCCCATTCTTTAAGTAAGAAGGTTATATTACATAGCCCCTTTGAAAGGTTAACCCAGTTCAGTGGTGCCGTTAACTATACATTTACAAAACTAAGTAGTCAACTTTCTACATAGAACCATTCAAAAACGTTTAATACATACATCTCTCATCAAACTTAGAATCCAGATTCTTTGTGATAAGCAAAAGGCGCATCCTTTAAAATAAACAAAACATTTGATTAGAAAAAGTTAAGTTGAGTCATCGTCATCGAACGGGTTTGTTGTTACCTGATGCGTATGATCTTCATCTGGGTAAGTGTATAAGCTATTCTGTGCCCCGCTTACGGTCGGAACGCCGACAACATTCATCGGCGACATTGGCGTATACTGCTGTCTAGGTTCCTTCACCGAATTACTTCTCTTACTGATGGTCGTATAAGTCGGAATCGATTTCGTCGGGATATCTCGTATCCGCGTCGCCGCTCTATATGTCCCGAACTCGTCAGGCGGCGGGGGTAATGAAAAACCGTCTGATGTCTGAGTGATTTCCGATACCTCGTCGCTTATTTCCTTGGCTACTTTTTGCCGTAACTTCCTAGGCATTGTGTAGAATGTGTTCATCTGCAACAAAGAAGTAATTATTTCTGAGCAGTAATGAAGTATCATTGCTTTAAGCTTTGCGCACATTAGTCCAACGCCACAACAGGATAGCAGAAAAAGTGCATTCAAATACCTATTCTGTATACAAGTGTACTGCGCTATGTCCCACACATTTCCATTTTTTATTTTTAAGAAAAGCATGATAGTTTTTAGTTGTCCTAGTTTTTTGATTACTGTTTATTTATATGTATAATGTATAAGCTTGTTTTCATTTTGTGTACTGCTAAATCGGAATAAACGTATTTCATTTCATTAACTCGACTTTAGATAAATTTTACACAGGTAAGTTTAATCCTGGAATCAAACATCGGCTACTTTTTATCCCATAAATCAGTCCCCATGGGATAGAAATAACCTTAAAACGTTTCCATACAAACAACGCGTGCGAAGCCGCAGGCAGAAACTAGTTACTTATATATTTACCGGTCTAGGGACATTGTAGTTTGTTTCCGGAGGCAAGTGTAGAACTAAGTGGTCGCAGAACGCGTCCATATCTCTCTTGCGACTGATATTCTGCATGGAATGCACTCTGCAGTTGTTGCCATGACGCATCATCTCATTGCACTTGATCTCTGGCTCTGCGTCTTGCATGTACCGGGCGGAGTGGAATGAGCTCGTTCTCCGAACATCGAAGTTCTTAGAAGGATATCGCGAGACGGCACGTCGAAAAGATTCCGTTCGTCTTACGTTACATTCACTGCCCTCGTCGCTGTCGTGGTACGTCTCGCAATTCGATTCTGCAATTAATTTCTCTATTAAAATGACAGCAATGTGAATGGGTCTAACCTTGTATATTTAATCGTGAAAGGATATGTCTAGACTGCCAACATTAATCATAAATGAACAGTGAATTGGAAAGAGCTGATTTACGATAAGTTTTTTTATCACAGCAGGTTACAATTAGAGATGGTTAGTGATATCCTGTATCGCGCATTTGCATTTTATAATTTCTCAATTAATCAGTTGTGTTTAGTCACCTTCAGTGTTATAAGCGCACAGCGGTGGGTCGGAATGGGCCCGCGGCAGGTCGACTCTCGACCCACGCTCGTTTGAACACAAAGTTAACCCGCACGCCGCTAATGCTACTAAGAGAACTCCTCCAAATAAAGCCAACGCAAGCGTTGTTATGTTGGACACTGCACTCTGAGGTATCTCTGGAACTAAAATACATAATTATTTACTACGTATGAACATAAATAAAACCGTGGTGAAGTGATTTTTGTATTTTTCTATAGCTGAATCACGCGATACACAAAAGCTCGTGTACCTACCCATAATTTTACCTCTACATATTGCTTTCTGTTCTTTCATCTGAAAGCTTAAAACGAAGCGTAAGGAAGGTTCGAAGTGAATGAAAAATATTTCCCTAACATGCTTGCACGCACACGAACGAACATAATAAAAACAGTCTAGGTAGGTAGGTACATTAAGAGAAACAAGATCCGTCAAGTGCGAGTGTAACTCACGCGCCGAGGGTTTTGAACGTTTGTCAACAAATATGTACCAAAAGTACCGGTTAGAGACATCTTAACGAATACCTAAGAATAGTAGGTACCAACCTGCAATTCAGATGGATCTCTCTGCATGCTTCGGTTAAATGGGTGGATCGGTTAAGGTGGGTAATGGTAAATTTTTCGACTTTTTTCGAAATATTTCAAAAAGTATGAAAGTTACAGAAATTTGAAAAACTGGTTTGAAATGTCCAAACCGATACCTTTCATTTGATACCCCACTCGGTGGGGTAGCCCCCTTTTGAAAATTATTCCTTTTTGACCATTTTTCAAAAAGTGTTCTTTTTACAGACTTCTCTATATTTTTCCTGTAAAATATAGATCCATATCTACAAACGCTCCATACATTTTAAACGGATCGCTCTGCAAACTTCGGAGATAGGGGGGGGGGAATGGGTATTTTTTCGACTTTTTTCAAAATATTTCAAAAAGTATGAAACCTACAGAAATTTGAAAAACTGTTTTGAAACGTACAAACAAATACCTTTCATTTGATACCCCACTCGGTAAGGTAGCCCCCCCTTTTGAAAATAATTCCCCCCCATTTTGACCATTTTTCAAAAAATGTTGTTTTTTCAAATTTCTCTATATTTTTCCTGTAAAATATAGATCCATGTCTATAAACGCTCCATACATTTTACATGGATCGCTCTGCAATCTTCGGAGATAGGGGGGGGGGAATGGGTATTTTTTCGACTTTTTTCGAAATATTTTAAAAAGTATGAAGCCCACAAAAATTTCAAAATATATTTTGAAATGTACAAAATGGTACCTTTCATTTGATAAGGGTTTTGAAACCGATCTTCGATCATCAAAACCCTAAAAACTAAGTTAAGAATATATTAATAAAAAAATAAAATGATAGTGTCTACACTTTTTTTTCTTTGCGGAAGGAGCTTACCCAGCAGTGAGTGATCTTAAGCTAGAATGAGGATGATATTTAGTTTTTCTTATTTAGCTACTGTGTAGTAGTCTAGGGCGAATATATTCGGCATGTATGGTCCATTATGGTCTCCATTCAGCATTATGCCGGCATTGACATGATTGAATGATTTCTCCCAGCGATGGGATTCAGTGGAAACCAGAGGAGTCGTGGCACGCCACGACCACCTAAGGCTTATTATGAACTAGTTTATTCCCGCGGCTTCGCACGCGTTGTTTCTATGGAAAATTTTAAAGGTGATTTCTATCCCATGGGAACTGATTTATGGGATAAAAAGTAGCCTATGTTTGATTCCAGGATAAGAATTACCTGTATGCGAAATTGCAGCCAGATCCGTTCAGTAGTTTTGGCGTGAAGAGGTAACAAACATCCATCCATCCAAAATTGCGTATTTATAATATTAGTGTGATTAACCTAACCTAATTATTGATAACCATTAAAATTTCAATATGCTAGCTAATCATAAGATCCACAAAGTTATACATGTTTTAATAATAGGTAAGCGTAATCATTCTACCCATGAGAGGTTAACTAAAACTAACAAGTTCACTACCTATCGCATCTAAAACACTAACTATTGAGAACGCGTGATTGCTATCTTAACGGATATTAATATAATTTTAGTCTGATGCTGCATGACATAAAAAAGAAAAACCTATGTTCAAGTTTTAGAAAGTTAGTTTGGTTCGTTGGTATCTAACTAAACCATCCAATTAAGCCTGAGGTCAACGTAGTCGACTATGTCATGTCAATTATACCTATGCAAAAATTCATAGATATAATTTGCGAGTCTGCTTTTTTGGATGTTTTTAAACTTTTATCTTATACTAGCGGCCCGTCCCTGCTTCGCACGGGTGGACAACCTAATCCAACTTTGTTTTATTTATAAGGATATATGATGCACAAATAAGATAAAAATTAAAAACATCATCAAATGTTATACCTTCCGATTTATCAATAACATCCGTTTTCTCTATGACCACTTCTTTGCTGTCCCCTTTTTCGTTGACTGCTAAAATTACGAATGTGTAGTTCTCCAGTTTTGGTTGAGGGATCATGAACTCTGGTTCTCCATTGATTATTGAGAGTAAATGACCCTCTGCGTCGGATGACGAGACGGTGAACTTGAATTTCTGTAAAACATCGATTTTGAGTAAGAAGGTACCTAATCCTAATCAAACTGTGCGCAACCTTAGGGCTCTTGTTCACGCTCGTTTTTTTCGCCGTGAAAATCTACGGTTAATTTGCCGGGTGAAGGCACGGCGCCGTACAAACAATATTAATAATTATCATTTATTTTCTACACAAAGGTTCTCTTAAAGTAGACAAAATATAGCCATTTGGTATATTCTACAGATCGACCTGTTTTGTGAAAACTGGTGCCTGTTGTAGCTTTACTAAAACCTGTATTACAGGTCACCAGGGCTTCACTTCACGGACTCGTACAGTACCAAACACACGGCGAATTAACCGTAGGTTTTTACGGCGAAAAAACCGGTGTGTCAACAAGCTTCCATAGTGATCCAAAGAACACTGACAATGACAATTGTGCCTTCACACGGCAAATTAACCGTAGGTTTTCACGGCGAAAAAAACGTGAGGGCCTTTGTTTGGCCCTTACTGTACTGTAGTGTAGGTACGTAGATACCTACCAAACTTTCTATTGTATCGTGCAAAAAATTTTAATATAATGTTTAAAAATAAATTTTGAGCTAAGTACCTGTAGATTGTTTGTAACAGTCTGCAGTTAGCTCAATTGTAACTAGTTCTAATTTATTTCTATTACTAGCAACATTCTTACTACCCGTTGTCCTATTACCCGTTTTCCCGTAGGAATGAAGCATTTTCCCGCAGTAAAAAGTAGCATAAGTTCATCAGGAATAATGTGGGCTTCTAATGGTAAAATAATTTTTCAAATCGGTCCAGTAGTTTCGTTTCGGAGCCTTTTCAATACAAACAAAGAAACAAACAATCAAATCTTTCCTCTTTATACTATTAGTATAGATAGATTTGATTGAAATTTTCTTTGTGAATAATTTGATCGTGCAACCGTTTTATCAATTTCACACATAATCTTGATTATCTAGTATTACCTGTGGCAAGCCCCCATCGTGTCCTTTCTCACATTTCACGATGATATCTCCAGCTGTATTCTTTGTAGCCCCACAATTGATAGGTGGACGCGGTATTGTCTCGTCGGTTACTAGAAATTTGCACGGAGTGTGGACGTTATCTTTCTCTGGCACACCATTTACTCCCCAGCAAAATAGACTGCCTGAAATTTTAAATTTTATATAAGCACTTTTTAGGGTTCCATACCCGAAGGGTGAAAATTTTACCCTACTAAGCCCCCGCTGTCTGTCCGTCTGTCAGCGGGCTGTATCTCATAAACCGTAAAAGGTAAAAGTAAAAAAGTAAAGTAAAAGTATATTTATTGTTTAATTACATGTTAAATGGTACAATGTAAAATGATAGTGTAGCAATGTAATTTGCTCTATATGGGCGTGCAATTATCTGTCTATTACATGCAATATGACAACTAAAAATAAAAACTTTAAAATCACAGAAAGAGGAATGAATAAGTACATAATGTCAAATTCAGAAATAAAGTAGGCCAGTCAATAGAACATAAGAATTAATTTTGTTATTTGTCAATACTCATATATAAAATCTTTTATTGTTTATACAAGCTTAAAACCTTACTGTATGATAAATGTTAAAGGTTTTAAGCTTAAAACCTTACTGTATGATAAATGTTAAAGGTTTTAAGCTTTCTCTGAAACATCGTTGTAGGCAGTTCTCTTATTAGAAGCGGTAGAGAGTTGAAATATCACTGAGTGTGTATTTCTATCGCCACTATAGCAATAAACAGTAAAATGAATCAATTTAATGATTAAGGGGATAACGTACAACATACACATAAGTTGTCTACCATCACCCAAGTAAAGCAACATCGGGCGGGTCAGTAAGGGCAACCTAATTGGATGGATGACCGCGTCATGTTGGGTTAATGTTTTTTTATCATTAAAGTTTAGTTTTAAACGATGGTACGGAACCCTTCAGGTGCGATTCGACGAGCACTTGGCCGGTTTAATTGTATCATTTTTAACCGGTTACTGCCTGGATCATTTAGAGGACTAAATGATCCAGGCAGTAACCGGTTAAAAATTACTTACTATTATTAATATAGTAAGTTATTTTTAACCGGTTTCCTACTGCCTGCATATGCATAAAAAATATACACAATATTACGACATAATATATCGTGCTATTGTGTATATTATTTTAAACGGTTACTTTACTGTCCGGATCATTTTAATCCTTTTAGACTTACTATAAGTCGTGCTATTAATTCGTTCGAAAACTAGCACATTTTCATCAGTTTCGAAGCTTCTCTGCGGATGGTCCTTCATCGTGGTATGATTAAGGTCACCGTCCACCATGACCCAGCGATACGATATCGGTTCGGGGTTCCCTTTCACGTTGCAAGTTATGTTCATCGACTCGTTTTCTCCTAAACCATACTCTATGGTACTTTCCTCTTCGCAGTATGCTGGATCTGATGATAAAAAGAAGTTTTACTAATGTTGATATTTGGATTCTAAATCGCATGGCCTAGCTACATTTTAAACATAATATCACATCACACTAATGTTTTAAATGCGAAAGTTTCGATGTTTAGATGTATGGATGTTTGGATGAATGTTTGTTACCTCTTCACGCCAAAACTGAACTACTGAACGGATCGGGCTGAAATTTTGAATACAGGTAATTCTAATCCTGGAATCCAAACATAGGCTTACTTTTTATCCGTTAAATCAGTTTCCATGGGATAGGAAACATTTGCATAGAAACTACGCGTGCGAAGCCGCGGGCAGAAACTAGTTATGGTTATAATCTCTATAAAGTGCCTAACTGATGGCTTTTTGTATTTTCACGTTCATATTATGTAGATATAAATAATTCCTAAACAAAAATTCTATTTTATATTTTCTTAGTTTTCGTACTCTCATCATCATCATCAACCCGACTTCACCCACTGCTGGGTATAGGCCTCCAAACTTTTGTGCCGCTCCACACGGTCCTGCGCCATCATCCAGGTTCGCCCTGCGGTGTTAGAGATATCGACAATGATATCTTGCCGCTATCTCTATATGAGATATCTATATATGATATCTATATAATTATGAGATATCTTGCCGCGCTGGACGTCCAACGCTTCTGTATCCAGTTCTTGGACGGCATTCAGTAAGCGCCTTGCTCCACCTTGCTTCCACATATTATCATGTAAACAATTTTTTCTTCTCGTATTTTCGTACATGTTATATTAATAACGATTGGATCGCTGAAAGTCGACCCCAAGTCATTGGTAGCCGCACAAGCGTATTCGCCTCCATCGGCCTCTGATATGTCCGCTATTTCTAAAACTCGCTGAATTTCCTCGATTCCATCCTTGCTGTGGGTGAGTATGTCCTCCTGAAACATAATAAATAATAAAATAAATAAATAATGCTGGACAATTCACACAGCATTATCTAGTCCCAAGCTAAGCAGAGCTTGTGTTAGGGGTACTAGATAACTGATATACTTAATACAATACATAACATAGATAGATATTTTTATTAGAACAAATTTAGAGAAACATAGAGCTTAATTAACGCATTCAGTGCCCAGCCTCGGTTATGCGACCCGCAAGGGCACGCCGCCTCTATATGGAGGTAGACGTGACCGTCTGCGTATTGGGCCATGAGTGTTGGTTTAGTAGAAATAAGATAGATAGATGGATAACTCTTTATTGTACCACATAAACATAAAATACAATACATAATGACGACCTCAGTGGCGCAGCGGGCGAGAGTCCGCCTGCGACGCAAGAGGTTCGGGATTTGATTCCTGCCTCGGGACAAATTTGTGTACGATCTGCAGAAATTTGTTCCTTTGGTCTGGGTATTTTCTATGTATAGGTAATAAAAAATATAATATCTATCTATGTACCTATCTAATGTATTAAATATATCAGTTATCTAGTACCAATAACACAAGCTTTGAGTAGCTAACTTTGGGGCTAGATGGTGCTGTGTGGATTGTCCAGCATTATTTATTTATTTATAAGGAAATGCTGATGATTAAGGAATTACAAAGGGCGGCCTTATCGCTTTGAGCGATCTCTTTTAAGCAACCTTGGGATGGACTAGAAAGATAGAAGATAATAATGTGAAGGCAGATTTACGCAGTACTGCAGATCCGATTAGTCACTTCTAGAATTCTAGATATTTTTTTTGTAAACTATGGTTACAAAACCAAAGAAATATTGATAGAAAATGACACTGGTAGTATAATCGGAGCGAATCGCAGAAGTCCAAGACAGATTCTCGTTTTGACAGCTTTCATCCATCTATTAATTTGTCTGTTGTCCGTTTTCGAACTCGAAATTGCAGCGTTTTCGCTGTGCGTGTGCATTGTTAAAGTTGTCTTTGTTTATTATTGTTAAGTTTTCATACACAAATGTGTCTTTACCAAAAATATCTAGGAATGTATAGCACCGAGTACTTGTATTTTATATTGTAGAATTTCTCACTTCATTTTGGAAAGATACCTCATGGAACCAGATTAGCTGGTAGACATCAGGATTGGCCAGGTAGCTGCACGCCATCCGCAGTGTCGATCCTTTAGTCACCTCGAACGTGTTATTGTCGTTTGAACTTTCATCCATTTCGTCTACTACCACGTGTAACACAGGCGGATCTAAGGCAACGGACATTTTGCAATCAGACATTATTATCAAAAAGGCACAGAAGTTGATATCAAGAACTGAGTATTTAAAAGGCGAAACTAACGGGTTGTTGTTAAACTAGGCCTAGATCTCAGTAGGTAAAGGCTCACGGGTACCTACCTGATAAAAAACTCGAATTATCATTTTTCTTTTCTTCGGTTCCTTGAATGTGAAAATACGATTGAGAAAAAAAATACGATAAAAAGAATCTGAGCACTGTTTAGCACATCATTTGGTAGAGATCTCAGGAACCCTGCTGCGGTCTATTGAAATGCCTATGTTTTGATTCGTACTTAGGTTATTTTATTAAAACCCGACGCAAAAAGAGAGGGGTGTTATAAGTTTAACATGTCTGTCTGTGTATCTGTCTGTGGTATCGTAGCTGAAAGGCACAAACAAATAAACGAAAATCGCTTCTATCGATTTCCGCCATGTTTCACGAAAATCTGTCGGGGGGTTTTTAATATTTTTAATTTTGTTCTTGTATAATTACTAATTATTTGGTTCCAGCTTCTTCACACTTGAACCATTTTCACCAGTTTCTTCTTATGTAGTAGTTTTCTTGTGAATAAGCAAAAACTTGATTTTTGCGCTTGTCGTTCCAAAAACGTATGCTCTGTCTCGCTCCTATGAACGCGAAATCCTATGCTTATCCTTTTCATAAAATGGCGCGCAATGCACCCTCTTGAGTTAGGCCATGTTTACTAAAGGAGTCCACCAAAGTCGCCGACACAGCCCCGCGGGTTGGATGTTGACGGGTTGGTCGGCGACATGCCGCAGTCATATCGCCGCCGGTTTGGTAAACATTGTCGGCTGCACGAAATCAGCAAATTTTTACGATGCAACAATCGTAAAAATTTGTAGTGTGTATTCGTGTTGAACGTTCTCTATAAACTTTAGGCGTGACAGTACAACTCAATAAAATAAAAAGGGAATGCTAGATTATCTAGAGTGGTGATACTTACACAAGACAGTCAGAGGTAATTTTTCCGCGCAAACGAATTTCTCGTCGTCGCGCGCATAGGCGGGCGCGCAGCACGTGATGCTGGACTCGTCATACTCTCGGTCTATGATCAGCTGGATCTCGCTTACCACCAGCCTTTGAGAGGACTCCATCTGAAAATGTTGATACTGATCTGGGTATTTTCTATGTAGGTATAGTAAAAATATCTCTCTACTGTATCAAGTAGGTATACATATCACAATTATCAGATCAGTTATCTAGTACCCAAGCTCTGCTTACTTTGGGGCTAGATGATGCTGTGTGGATTGTTCAACATTATTAATTATTATATAAAGTTACCTACAAATCGATGCCACTGCCAGGAAATGCAAATATGAACTCTGGTGATAGACTGTTTGTGTCTGTCTGAACTGAAGTACCTAGCAAATAAAATAGCTGTGAGATACATCGTTGATACAGATTTCAGATATTCTGAAATCTGTGATCGTTGATTATGTGCCACTATTACTATTATTGGGCTGAACAAAAGTTACTATACTACACTCAAATATAATGGGAGTCTTTACGGGTCTTTTTTTAATCAGGTACCTAGGTTAGGTACTCACCGTAATGTTCTGTTCCAATCCGCTGAGTTGATTATCGTCCCGCCGCCACAAGATGGGCGGCAGCGGGCGCGCGCCGAGAACTCGACACTGCAGGTCCATGGTCTCTCCCGCGCGGACTCTTCCGCTTTCGTGCCCTTCGGCCCGTAACGAGACCAGCTCTGGGGGTACTGGCTCAAAACCACGTTACACATCAATGAACAAAGATACTGATTCCATTGCCTTCTAGAAGCTAGAAGCTGGGACCTATCATGAAAATCCATAAAGCCATTCAGTTATAGCAGTTAGTCGCGTAGCGCTTTTATCATGTTCCGTAGAGCTTGTAGCTATTTATTATTTTTTAAATTCGTTTGTCCTATTATAAGCACGTTTTTAATGTTTAGCAGGACAGGGTAACCGCGCTTGAATGGAGTGTGGTCACCAGGATCCCCCAGAGGATAAAGCTGGGGGATCATGGTGGCCTGACTTCTTGGAATGTAGGTATCTAGGTATTTACTCACAAAGCATGTCAACAACGACATCAATGGACAACGGTGTGGTCCGTTCATTATTTTTGGCAAAGCAGGAGAGAACTCGACCGTGGTCCTCGGGCCGAAGTGGACCATACATGATGTCGCTTCTGACTCGATGCTCTGATAGAGGAGTTGAAGTGTTTTTGAGTAACCTTTGGTCAGTCTCCCAAGAGAGGGATGCTTGTGGCTTGCCTAGAAAAGGAAGTTACGTAAACGAGTGGCCAATAGAAGTGGTGTAAATTCTCTCTATGTTCAGTAGGTAGGATACTAGTTTTACCTCCAAAAGCAACGCAGACCAGATGCACTGTATCCCCTACATAATAGGGGCCGATGTTCTGACTTATGTTGACCCCGGCGCTTGCCTTCGCAACATGTGTGCCGTTCTCGTGAATCACCCATAGGTGACGGGTAGGTTCTAAAACATTTATAAAATTTACATACAACATAAGTAAACATTAAATTGGTAGGTACCTAACTGTGCAGCCAGCGTCCTGGGGGACGCTTCCGACTGGTATAGATCGGTTGACCTACTTGTAGATTGTTTGCAACAGTATGCAGTTAGCTCAATTGTTTCAATTGTAAATACTAGTTCCAATTTCTATTATTTGATTTTCACTAAGCCCCGACGAAAAAAGAGAGAGTCATAGATAATTTTATCCCGAGTGTTCTTGGCCATGTTTCAAGAAAATCTATCGGGGGATTTTTAACCATTTTAACATTTTAAATTTTGTTCTTGTTTTCTTTGTTAATAAAGGTAGAGACTTGGTAGGCCGTGTGTTACATTAAATCCTATATGTACCTAAGTATTTAGCTTACGGTAATCATCGCATCGTTTACCCAAGTTCGTACAATGTCATAGCATCACCTTTATTATCGGTACTACAGCATGACATTTTCAATCCAATCTTTATCTACACTACTTACCTAATACCTACGTTACCTATACCTAAAGATTTCACTCACGACACCCTAAGAACTGTATAATCTCTAATCCAGAAAAATGGAACGTAACTTAAAATAGGTGAATGAGTCTGCTTCTAATGATGTAATATTTACGTAGCATAATAATTATTGTTTATTAAAATGGAGTGAATTGTTCCGGCGCTGTCAGCATCCTCATTAACCGGCGGACCAATTAGTGGCCGTGCTGTTCCGCTGGATAGACGAAAACTCTCTTTGCATTTTTATTGGAAACAAGCAACGGAGCTATTGAAATAAATGCACAGAGTATTTTCTTCCGAGCCGAGCAAACGAATGGTAAACAACAAGAGTAAATGTTTTGTTCCGGCCGACCCAATCATGCGCCGGAAGAAATTTCGTGATTAATTCGATCGATTCAAATTCTTATCAAGGTCAATATTTCCGTCCTTTGGCCTTCCCAATTTGAGTTATAAAAGTAGGGCGGTATCTAATTTAGTCATCAATCATCACATTATCATTGTAGGTACCTATGCAACGATTGTGGACAAAGTTACCTCTAACTTTCCAATTTCCGTTCAAAACTTCAGTAGGTACAGTTGCGGTCATAATTGGAGACATACTTTAGAGATCATACTCGCTTGAAGGTTACTACGATTTAAAATAGTAAATTTTATCTACATACCTAATTCCAAATTTCAGCTCAACATTATAAATAACTGTACACGGCGGGTGGGGCTAAAGATGATGTTGTGTGGATTGTCCCTCATTGTTGATATTCAAGATTTAGTTATTCTATTACTTAAGTATATCTCACCTATAACATTAAGTTGCACATGTGTCTTATGCGCGGGGCTAGCAGCGAAGTCAGCGAGGCACACGTAGAGGCCTGCATCGGACGGCTTCACGGTTACGATCTGCAACTTGTCAACGCCATCGTCGCTGGTCACCAGCCGGTAGCGGCCGCTCTGGGTAGCTGCTGGTTCTTCTTCGTCAGCTTGGTCTTCGCGCAGGTCGCGACTGCTGAGGCATATTCTTTAGATCCTAGCTGGTCATATATATCTCTAATCCAAAGATTGATTATACTATATTTTTATGTATAATAAAAAATATCTATCTATGTAATGTATTAAATTATATCAGTCATCTAGTAGGTACACATAACACAAGCTCTGCTTAGCTTGGGACTAGATGATGCTGTGTGGATTGTCCAGCATTATTTATTTATTTATATTTGACGACCGATGTGGCGCGGCGGACGAAGGTCCGCCTGCGACGCAGAAGGTTGCGGGTTCGATTCCCGCCCTGGGACAAATGTTTGTACGATCTGCAAATATTTGTTCCGGGTGTTCTGGGTATTTTATGTTTATTAAAAAATATTTATCAATGTAGTGTATTGTATTATGTATATCAGTCATCTAGTACCCTTAACACAATCTTTGCTTAGCTTGGAGTTAGATGATGCTGTGTCGATTGTCCAGCATTATTTATTTATTTAAAGATCCTGCCTGAAAACCCGGGTTGCACCTTCTTTTTGTAGAGCAACATTTTGCTAAAGCAGCAGTGACTTTTGGTACACTTGTAATAATTTTTAGGTAGGTCTACTTATCTACCGAAACACATAAATAAATAAATCTTATTCATAGGAAAATTAGTAAAAAAATTTGCTAAATTAATTTTTATTCTATTCTATTCTAGTATCTACCCGAAAAGTAGGTACTAATTGTAGGCTCTACTTATAGAAGTATCTTATAGAAGTAGAGCCTACAATTAGTGCCCGAAGCTTTCATTGGAGCTTTTCGGGTAGATACTAATTGTCCTATGAATAAGATTTATTTATTTATGTGCCTAGTATCAGTTTACTCCTTCCTCATCAGTACACAAACATTGCCAAATATACCTACATACCTCCCTCAAACAAGGCTGATTTTGACATAATCACGCTTCGCAGGGGGATATCGTTGATCGCAGTAGAGGTGTTAAAAATACATAGAAGCTTCTGCCCTCCCAGGCAAGGAACCCTTTAGTTCGGCTCATACTATGTCCATGGGCTGAGTTCAACATCATCATCAGCCTACATTAGTCCACAGCTGAACATAGGCCTCCCCTAATGAGCGCGATAGCGCCCTCACGCTTGCCGCATCCAGCAGTCTTTCGCAGATCGTCATCCCACCTGGCCGCAGGGCGTCCTACACTTTGTTTGCCGAGTCGCGGTCTCCACTCAAGAACACGTTTGTCTATGGGCTGAGTTAGAGGGGTTGATTCTTACACCACGACCACAAAACACACGACGGCAAAATAAGGATCCCTATTCATATGTATAATAAAAAGCTACTTATATAGTTAATAGGTTCTGCGTTGAGTACCAATGTTGAGATTCATTATAAGATTAGGACCTACCTAAGCGATTCCATGGAAATGTATATACATAATAAGCCTTTATTCAGAAACGATGAGCAATCGTTAAGCAATGAGAGATGACCACCTGGTTTTTGTTTTTGCCACCTGTATCCGAGATTTTAATATGGGTTTCATTCTTCTCAACAACTAAATCAAGTGAAAATGAGGACCAACTAGGTAACTCATTAATAACTTAGGTAGGTAGGTAGGTACCTAAGTAGTTGTTTTTATGTCTGTTTTAGGTTTTTTCCACATATACCTCCGTCAAATTGTGTATTGTGTACCGGTATTGATGAAACTGTCGCACGACATAAGTAGAAAGGTAGGCTACTTAATGCTTAATATCCCAAGATGGTCCCATGAAAGTAATAAATAAATAAAATTTATTTATTTATAATTATTAAATTAATTAATTATTTTTACCTATTTTGCTACAATTGATACTAGAAAGAAATTAATTTGTTATGGCGTTATTATTACCTACATAATTGACCTAGAGTCCTAGAAAACCTCTGATGAAATTGAACTTGACGTGAGATTTTTGTTAACCTCACCGCTCGATAAATGGTTGACCCCTTAGATAAGATCGAGATGAAAGGCTCCAATAAAACGGGATTTTACGTAGGTTCTAGTAGTCTGGTAGGTATACCTGTAGAAAGCTGTCGAAGACCCGTTTCTGTACCACGCGAGGATTGTCAGTTTGTCGTCTTCCACTTCGGCTGTCACGTTGCAGGGAAGTTCTGCACTGTGACCCACCACTGATTCCACTAAAACCATTTCTATGATTAGGAAAAATCCTATGTTGCCATAGGGAACTTTAATTTTAAATTTGTACTATCTACGGTACGGTATCATAGCGATTCTGGACAGGCAAACCATACAAAAATTCTTCTCCATTGTTAAAGTGTACTTTTAAATTTACCACTCTGTTTGATACTCTTTTTTATCGACAATAGAATTGAATTCTCTTTTTTTGATAGGTTTTACCTAGGTCTATAATTATTTGACATTTATATTAACAGTTCTAGAGGCTGCGATTGACGACAACACTCGCCAAAGATAGGCACGTACAGTTTCTTCATAAAAATCTTCGATTACGATAGGAAGGCATGCTAAACTTTAAACTCACCTGTTTGAAAAATATCCTGTGCACCTGATTTATTCAGAATAATCGCCACAATAAAATACACAATCCAACTCATGTTTACACACTGTTATCCCCGCTCGTTTCATTTAAATTCACATGATCGTTTCGTCCGAAATTTCGCGGGAGTATGCACGTCCGGATTGGGCGCGAGGAGCGGACACGCGGTTCAATTGGCGCTTTCGACCGCAATAAGGTACCTCGGTCCAGAGCAGGGACTTCGTTACCGGCTGGGCAGAGCGTTCCCGGCCGCTTCCGGCCGTTCCCGCTAGTTACGTCACACCCGCTCCTAGACTAGACGAAGTATTCATTTTTCTGTACCGCCCGCCTCGATAGTTCAAATCAAACACAGCCCGATTCATCATTTACCTTACATTTAAATTGATGAGGTCAAAACAATTGGGTCAGTACAACTGGATTTGCTTATTGTTTACTGTACTGGGAAATGGATACATTTTATTTTCGGTGATATTTCTACTTCCGGTTTGTGTAAATCAGAATGAAATGAATTCAAGGCACATTCTTGAACAGCAATACGTAAATAATTTAAACACGAGGACTATAGTTTGACCGAAACCGCTGTACCGCTTCTTAAGAAAGTGCGGCGAGGTGGGGGCCGAGGAGAAAAGAGCAAGAGTGCACATGAGATCGATATTGTCTGGCTGATGGTCTGTTGTGTTGTCTGGGAGACTGATGGATCGGAGCGGCCGATACTTCCCCCCCGTCTAGTCGCGCGCATACCTCAGGTGCGGTACAGCGGTTTCGGTCAAACTATAACTAAAATAGATCAATGCTGTATGAAAACACATTTATTGTAACAGAAAATTGTTAAATCAACACTTAAGATTATGATAATATGAGACATATTCGGTACCCGCTTATAGTTTTTGGCGTCTGAATAGTAGTAGGTATTCTTGTCAACATTATTTTAAATTTTTTAAAGATTTGAAAAACATCAGGCTCAGTATGGCCACCATGGCACTGCCAACGGCTCCAACCAACAGTTTTTTATTCCTTTGCTTATCAGATTCCAGGGACACTACCTGAAAATAATAATGAATGAGCATGAATAAAATAAAAATATAAAAAGATACAATCAGTCACTAGTTAACATGTTAAAATTGTAACTTCAATCATTCATGTAGACAGCTGTATGCTAAGTAACAAAGAACTAGCTGAATTTTTTAATAAAGCTCCGTTATTTCAAGGTCAAATTGACAGTGTAAGAAAAAAAAAATTGGATCATAAGGATTGAATATTGGATCACATTACTATAGGTTCTTGGTTCTAGAGTCCTAGATATTATTTATAAAGAATTATTATTATTATTATTTATAAATTATGGGGTTTCACAGCCAAATAAAGTCATACTATTGGTGGAAAATATAGTAAGACAATAGTATCATATTGTGAGCATATTGTGAGCATATTACAAAAGATCAAAACAATTTTTGGTTTTGATAGCTATCATTCATAATTTCATTTGACTCTTGTCCATTTTCAAACTCAAATTTGCACCTTTTTTGCTCTGAAACTATGCGTTGTTGAGGATTTTGTATTTACTTATAGTGGCTTCATTGCTGTTTTCTGTTAGTGTTATGTTTTCATACATAATTAATACAATATTTAATAATAATAATAATATTATTAATGCTGGACAATTCACACAGCATTATCTAGCCCCAAGCTAAGCAGAGCTTGTATTATGGGTAGGTTGTAGATAACAGATAACTTAATACAATACACTACATAGATAGATATTATTTACATAGTACATAGCAACCAGACAAACGGAACAAATTTCTGCAAATCATACACAAATTTGTTCAGAGGCGGGAATCGAACCCGCAATCTCCTGCGTCGCAGGCGGACTTTCGCCCGCTGCGCCACGGAGGTCGTCAAAAAATGGCTTTGCCTATATAAAATATCTTGGATTCTAAAACCGAGACTAACGAGAAACATGTTGATTCTATTTAAATAAATATAATAAATTACCCTCATCTGCTTATGCAAAGCCAATTCCATTGAATTTAAAATATTTGTCATTTCATCAAGTGTGCTCACTGCAACATCAGAGGCATACTTGTCTCGGTGCAGTACACAGTCTGTCACATTAGATGTCTTCTTAAGACCTGTAGTATTGTTTACCAAACTCACGTAGATCCTATTCAGGTGCTGGTAACTTGCATCTAATATATCTGTGAGCTCTAACGGATTCATAAAACAAGTTTCTTCTGTGCTGGAAGAATAAATAACAAAAATGAGTGATGGGTGGACATTGTGTCTTTAGTTAAGACTTTTTTGTCTTAGGTTGATTTTTATGATTTTCTTTATGGTTTAAATCTTAGTTGGCCTTAGTTAAATTTGATTTCACTTGCATACTATAATTTTTACTATAGTTTTTCTAATCGTAAATTCCTAGTTTAGTTTCTATAATGTAAGTACCTTACAATGTATTGTGTCATGCAAACTTATTTCATTAGTAAAAGTAAACGTTGTAAACTTTTTTCATTTCAGTTGTATTTTAGATGTCTAGCGTTAGATATCTCAATCACTACTAGCTCTGCAAGACATATTTGGTGTACTTAAAACTCATTTACTTACCTAGTCTGTGTGGGCAGGTCTTTGTATATTGGCAAGCTTCTGACTCCATCAATAATTTTTTGCCTTATTTCAGCATCATCCACTCCTAGCTTTTCAAGATCCTCGTCTGTTAATTCGGTAAGGGTGCATTGCCCAATATTGTGCTTACTAAAACCAAAATAACGATAAATAATAACATACCTCACAACTACAAGTGTGGGTAACACGTCTTGAACTAACGGATTTTATAAAGTTTACGAATCTAAAGGTACTATCTACTTACCGAAATATATCCTCGTAATTTTCAGCACCTACTTCGGTTAGAACTGTGCTAACAGAAATATCGAATTCTGTCGGATCAAGTTTTACATCTTTCAGTGCGACACTTTTCTCATCGCTACCCATTTTCAATCAGCTATTAGCTATTAGTTTCAATCAGCTATTAGTTTATTATTTTCTTTGTGTAATATTTATTTTGACAATAGCCAGAGATTTTAAAAACAAGCCTTAATCAAGCCGGGTCCAATGCCGGGTTTTAGGGTTTTAGTTTATAAAATAAACAAAACAAAACAAAGCAAAGCAAACTTCTTGATTGACTTCTTTGTTAGCTTCAACTTCTTTCTTATTTTGGTTTACTTTGCGTACCTAACACTTCGCTACAGTTCATGGAAATTTAACTGTCATGGAATGGAAGCGTGGTTACATTATCAGCCATCAGCGGTAAATTTTGAAAAACACTATTTATTTCCATCTTAATTTCCATCGATGATGTAGGTAAAATTCTCTGGAGAATAGGCAGGCTTATTGAAAGTGGAACGCTCAAATTGGGTTCAATTAGGTCCACCCCCTCAGTCATAGTCGGACTGGCGGCGCGGCGGCGACGGCCGGGGCGGGATGGGCGCCTGTAAACTTACTTACTGTAAAATAACATAATAACTTGATAATTAAGTTTCTAACTACTAGATTGTAGTTGTATTCACTGTCTGCTAGCCATTATTATGTACGTTAACTACTTTCATAGTACTCAAAAAATTTGAAAACATGTTTTTAACATTTTTCTAATGTCTTCTAATGTTGCTGCGTAAATTGGACAGCTTTTTAAACAGTACATATTTCAGAAGTACCTAAGCTTATCAGAATCTTTGTTCAAACGCCCTGTGACATCGTTTTTTTTCATGGACACCCTACACCATGTTGCATCGTGCTAGACAAGGACAAACTACTACTTTCAAGCCTTCTCACTCGGCTCGTTTTTCTACTCTGAGACGTCACAAAGAAAAATGAGCCTTGTGATAATTATGGAGTTACAGAGTACTTTTGAATGAATGAATTATGTTCGTGTGCGATCCAGTTTACTTTAAAGATTCATGAGTCAACATCAACTTCTTGTTAAATGGCTTGTGCATCTGGTTTGACACAATTCTGCCAATAAACGATTCATGGTTGCTTGAACTTCAAATGACAGTAAATCATTTGATAAGACAATAATGTGACATTGTGACTTCGACTTATGCATTTTGGCTATGGCATGAATTACAGATCACTATATACCTATGTACCGCATGAATCCCTAGAAAACAAAGATCATATGACTACGTTCCGTAATAACTTTGCTAGAAAGTTCTTTTATGTATAAACTAGCTTCTGCCCGCGGCTTCGCACGCGTATTTTCCGTATTTTTTATAATATCGGTACCTTAAGGGTCCGGCGACGGATGAATTTCCCATACAAACGTAATACCAAAATGATTTTTAATTTGAGCATATTTTCACTATGGTCTGCTATTAATTGTATTAAAATAGTATTTATCTAGGTTCCTGCCACAATTTTTTTTCAAAATACCTTTCTGAAATGAAATTAAACCTAATCGCATTTTTACATGAAAGAATGAATGTTGTCTTAGTAATTGTGTAGATAAGTATTTTGAAAAAATCTTATGGCAGGAACCTGTATAAATACTATTCTCACACAAATAATAGTAAACCATGATGAAAACATTCTCAAATTACAAATCATTTTGGTAGGTACTACGTTTGTATGGGAAATTCATCCGTCGCCGGACCCTTAAGTACCGATAATATCTAAGTTAGGCTTTACTCTAAACGTACGTCAAATTTCATATTGATCTATCCATAGTTTTAGATATCCTAGGTATCAAAAATTATTAAAAAATCTATTAGTAGGTAGTAGGATCTATGATCTGTTTAAATACCTATATCAAAATATATTTACATACTTTACGTTCTTGGGATAAGGCTTGAATGAAACACACTAGCTAATTTACGTGAGCTGTTAAGCATGTGGCGCGAAATTTAAATATTAGTTTTTGATCTTTTCTGTAGGTACCTAATCTCGCAAATCGAACTACGATCAAAAAACAAAAAAATAATAAAAGTTTCTAAACCTGTGCTATTAATAATATTCCATTTATTTATCTTTACTTTTTTAATGTCGTAAGGACGTTTATAGGTTTACCGCTAGTTAGCTTCGGTATACCGCCTATTCTCTTAGAGAAGTACCTACCTACCTAAGATAAAATCGAAATACTTACGCAAATATTTTTAGTGGTTTTTTCAATGTTCCTGTAGTGATAGCGCTACTTCGCTTACCTAAGTTCATTAGATGCGAAATTTTACAAGCTATCCGATGCACTAAAAACAGAATACTAGGTACCTATTGACTTTTTTCAGTTCTTACCGCTTTTTGGCTTACGAGGGCAGAATAGTTGTCATCTATGGTCGTCGGGATCATGAATAAAACAATACATCGTCTAAAGTTATAAAGATATTATTTGTTTTAAAAAAATTAAACTAATACTAATATTAAGTATTCGTACCTACCTACTTAAATATATAATTGAGCAATCAATAGGTACTTAAGTACTAGCCACTATCCTACTTTTATCTACAACCTACCTACATTCCTAAGCATTTTCTATATAAAAAAAAAATGCTAGGTGTGTTTGTATTTTCAAATAAATACCTAGGTAAAGCAAGTTTACTGTATTGGATTTGTGTAATTCCATGTCCGTACGTTAGAGGCGCTGCTGTACTGTACAAAATCCTATAGAAAAATAAGACTTCACGATCGATGGCGTGATGGCGGCGGCGGCGCGGCGGCGACGCGGCGGCGGCGCGGCGTCTCGTTTCTCGATAGGTACTATCAAAATAATAGGTAAATTATGGTCCTTGTTTATTAGGATTTCAGTCCCATGTTGTCAGTTTACATTTTACAACGTTGGACTCAAATTGTCTACAATGGCTCTGACTGCTTGCCATGTTTCCCGGGCAGTAGACATTATTTGTGAGCCGGGCAATAAGAAACCATAGGGGCCAAAGGAGTCCCGTAGATCTACGTGGTAAGAAAACTTAATACCGGCACGTGCTTTCGCCCAGTCATGTGCCATCCCTGATGCAGGCTGCCGGATATCAGCTGCTGTTCCAACCTGAAAATAATGACCAAATAAGTCACACCAGACCATCGATCTAAGAAAACAGGGGAAATGAGGTCCTAGCTTGTCGAAAATGGAAGGCTCAAACTAGGAGTAATTAGGTCCTCCACTTCAGTCATAGTCGGACCGGCGCGGCGCGGCGGCGCAGCGTCGTTTGTGTTACGCGTGCTTCTACGACGTAGGTACTTTAGTGTTTTTCATTCATTGACTAAAAGGCTAAAATAGCAATGCCCTAGTGTTTGTTTTATGTTTGTATAATTATAGCACAAGATTAAAAATCTAACTGTGAGCGAGTGTTTGACTGTAGTACTAATACAGGCCAGTTGTTGAGTAAGCGCTGGAAGAGTGTACCATAGCTTCAAATTTTAGTTAGATCTATGCACTAGACAGCCAAAGCTAGAATTAGGTACTTAAATTTTAGTAACCTAAGTCACAGTAGATAAATAGTATCTACTGTGCCTAAGTTCCAAGCTTCTGACTTAAAAACTTACCATCCGTACGAAAGTTGTGTACCGGTCGATTTTGGTCGGTTTCGGTTTGCTTTCAATAGATAAAAATAACACGATGTCTAGTTCAGAAAGTGATCAAGAAATGATTACTACTTACAATACTTACAATATCAGATTGGAGTGACACCGATTCGCTCAAGTCAGAACCTTAGAACTTAGGTTAGGTACTAAAATTTAAGTAATTCTTCACATTCTAAGGAATGTGGTGGTAGGTAGGTACCTGATACTTAGTGCCATACATGTCACCAAGAGCGGTGGTAGCCAGCTTGCCCATCTCCATTAGTATACCATCGTCTTCGGAAGGCCCAATCGCATGAGAGCTGGGTATCAGCCATGACTGCGAGTATGCGTGGAGCGAGATGAACACCTGTTAAATAACGTTTTTACAACGATAAACACAAATGCCTCTATTCATAATACCTACAGTACATAGGTAATGATAGGCACTAACTGGAGGGCGATTACGGTGTGGTAAGTAAGGCACGGCATTACGGCTCAAACGTTAGCAGTTGAAACGTTAGCGTTTCAACTGCTAACGTTTGTGCCTTAATGCCGTGCTTTACCACACCGCTGCACCGTGATCGCGGCCCAGATCACAATCTGTTAGTAGCTTATTATAAGTTACATTATAACAGTTGCTTATCATTTATGTCTCATACCTACACAGTATTGTGGATAAGGGGGGAGGCAAACTTAGACGAAAGCAGCAGCGTTAAGTAGGCGAAATTGCGATCCAAAACGATTCCGAAACGCATTGATACTTACCGCGATCTAGCTTGGGTCAATATTAGCAGCGACATCTAGCTATATTTTTGCAAACTGCATTTCTGTCTTAATTTCTTGGCTTGCGTTTATGTAATGGCAGGTAAAGTACTTTTTTTTGTCAATAATTCGACCATCTCAGTATCAGGTGTATAAAAGCCAAAAAATCTAGTAGGTAGCTTAAGTTTCGTAACTATCTTTGTAAAACCAACTAGGAGGGAAAAATTGGAGGGGTCAAAATAGTACATTGTACACCTAGGCAAGAAAGTGCCCAATTCCTATCGAGTGTGTCATTTGAGGGCCGAGGCGCAGCTGAGGGCCTTAAAACACAAGAGGAGGAATCGCACTTTCTCTCTTGGAATCTTCAAAATCACTGGAGTAAATTCAAATTGCAAACTCAAATGTAGCAATAAATACGCGCACGTACGATTTACACATGCATGCATGGTTCTTTTTTTAAAATTATTGTTCCGAATACGGAAGAGGCGGATATCTTAAGGCGGTTTCGGATTAAAAACTTTTTGTTGTTTGACCTATTATGAAAATAACCATAGCTACTGGCAGATAATAAGGAAAATAAAAAAAAATACATGTTAGAAATGGATTTCCATACACTTTTATCTCCTGCTAAACGCGTGAGAAATGAAAATCCATAGAGTTTTCCCTCCCGAATTTCAGTAAGTTCTCCCGCCTGCAATGACGTACTTTCTCCCTTATGTTTGGAAAAGGAATAAGCAATTTTCTGAGCAGGTGTAGTATAAAGATAATTATTATTATAATATGACAATCTAGATACCTAGGTGGGTTTATAAAACTTTATCATTAAGAGTAAGGTAACCTACTAAATAATAAGGACAATTCGTGCTCTGTCGGTTGAAACAATTATTACTTAAAGAATTATGTAGGTAGATTTTACTTTCTGTGGCTTTTTCGATTAAGTAAATACCGTTTCTTTAATCCTCTCCCCCACAGAAGCGTTTTTATCGTTCGATAATATCGCATGCGCGTTATTGCGAAACATTTGCGAAATCAGTTTTCAGTTCATTTTGTATTTGGACCCATACGATCTTATATTAAGATAGGAATAGGTAGTGCAATTTGGGGTTGATGACCTCAAACATTATAAATAGTATGGATACGCCCCGGGATTCCGGGATTAGAAAAAATATTATACTTAATGCAGTACTACCCGTTTTCAATGACTGCATTTTACAAGCTTTACTTGACTTTTCATCGTCATCATCATCATCATCATCAGCCTATATGTATTAATCTACGGCTGGACATAGGCCTTTTTTGTTATTATAGTGCGTAACCCCACACTAAGGGTAATTTGATTGGAGATAGGCCACCCAAATGAGCGACATAGCTCCTCTCTTCAGCTTGCCGCATCCTGCATCTGCCTGCAGTCTTTCGCAGATCGTCATCCCACCTGGCCGGAGGGCATCCTACACTACGTTTGCTGAGTCGCGGTCTCGACTCAAGAACACGTTTACCCCACTGGTAGTCGGTTCTTCGCGAGATATGGCCGGCCACTGCCACTTCAGCTTTCTAATTCTTTGAGCTATGTCGATAAGTTTTGTTCTCTGTCGGATGTATTCGTTACGAATTTTATCCTTCAGAGAGACTTCGAGCATAGCTCTTTCCATAGCCTTCCGAGCGACTTTGAACTGGTGGACCAGCCCTACCATGAGTGTCCACGTCTCAGCTCCGTGCTCGGACGAGTAGGACGCACTGATTGAAAAATTTAGTTCTCAAGCATTGCGGTATAGATGACGACAAGACTCGACGTAGTTTCCCAAACGCTGCCCAGCCTAGCTGGATCCGCCTCTTGACCTCCTTCTCAAAATTATATAAACTTAAATGCAGAATTTGACCAAGGTAAGTATACTCGGACAATTTCGAGAAGGTGACCTGATGACGACTTGACTTTTTACTTAATAATAAAATTAATTGCACTTACGATCTCTTCTTATCTTATCGCTGCCTTTATCATGCCGAAATAATGCATTCTATAATATTTTTGGTCTAACTTGAAGTAAATACCAATATGCAAGTTAAGCTTCATTCATAATAATATGTTGAATTGATGATATCGTAAGAATATCTTTATATTTAAAAAATATTTTTCATAATATTAAATAATACTTTTTAATTCAATTCCCGGGACTTGTATGGCGCGTCCATTTTTCATCAATATCCCGGGACTTGTAAGGCATGTCCACATTATGATATCCTCATGAAGTCCCGTTAAATTGCACTACCTATTCCTATCAAGTGACACTGACTACTGCGTTATGCGGTAATGTACGTAGGGTACCTACTACTAGTACCTCATTTGGTGTAGAAATATCCCGCGATAAAAATGCAGCAGTGTGCAAGGAAACGAAACGCACTATCGCAAAACGCAAAACAGCTTGCCATATTATCGTCCGATAAAAACGCGCCTGTGGGGGAATGGCTTTATGATTTGGTAAGTTCTTGATTTGAAAGTCAATGGGCACCTAAGATGGGCACCCACCAATTCACTGAATTACATTGTGGTGTGGCAACATAAGTAGGTATGAAGTCTATCTAGGATGTCGCCTTTGCTGTCACTACAATTTCCCCGAGCGATGTGCGGTCTACCTTTACGGCTTTGAAACGATGATAAATGGCTACACTTGATATTGTTGACACGATTTCTGATTTCTATCATAAAGTTGCACATTCGAAGAACACATTCAGAAACACGAGGGTTCACACCCTCGTGTTACTGTACCAAAGTATGAGCATTTAAATCGGTTGTCATATTATGTGATAAGTTCA
The DNA here is from genome assembly GCA_949316285.1 of Eupithecia subumbrata. Taxonomy (NCBI): domain Eukaryota; kingdom Metazoa; phylum Arthropoda; class Insecta; order Lepidoptera; family Geometridae; genus Eupithecia; species Eupithecia subumbrata. The sequence continues at coordinate 7,643,170 of OX438646.1, forward strand.
ACCGCATAAAAACGTTTCCTGAAACGAATTAAAGATACTGTAGCCAGCTCGGAAAATTAGAAACCATTAAGGCGCTGCCGTGGAAAACTAAGACTGTCAGATTGCATGTCAATATTACCAAATGTGGTCGGCAGAGGCGCTTATTTTTAACATAGACTTATGCCAAATTTATCTGTTGTAGAAGAGGCAAACTTTTGTTTTATTTTGGTTGATAGCACAATCACAAGGTAATAATGTAATGTTAACTAACATTTGCCCGCGGCTTTGCTATCGTTGCATGTAAAATACCTTAATAAAACCTATGTCGCTCATTGTAGCTTCTCAATTATAATAAAAATTACATTCATCGATAGTTATTCATAGAAATCAGAATAGGCACCCCGTTTATACCTATGCGGTACCGACAAAGTGCGTTACGTGCCTAGAAAGTAGGTAGGAAAAGTACCAAAAAGTTTTATAAAATGTTTTTATAGGTAGTAATTTTGTGGGTTTTGCCTTGTTTTTAGGCCTTATCATAGTTTTCATATTTTAGTTATCACTGTAAAAGCCATTCATCTCGGCGATCTGCGCTAGCCTGCGCCATATCCTCATCAACAACAGCCTAACTCTGTCAATAAATAATAAAATATAAAAAAACAATAGTCTTTACCAATCCACTGCTGGACATAGTCCTCCCTCTCCTCTTAAGTACCTTATCGTCAGGGGGTTATGATCCCCACGATGGGCATGTGGGTTGGGGATCGCAGTCCTGGACCCCATATATAGGGCTGCCATCTCTAACATTTGGCAACCAGGACAAGACGCGTGAAAACCCCGGATTTTGGAGCCCAGAAGGCTAGAACCCGGACAAGTCAACAGGTTTTTTTCAAACATAGTCAGTATAATAAATAAATGTCAAGTGCGGGTTAGACTCGCTCACCGATGGTTCCGTTCCGTATCAAACGTCAACCGTCCGTGCCGTTTTCGAATTTTTGCCTTATATTTTGCTGACCTTGCTTCTTGCCAAATTTTATGATTCTAGATCAACGGGAAGTACCCTATAGGTTTTATGTGCATGTGATTCCCTTGGAAATTTCAAAATATTCGGACACAATCGGCTGTAGGTAACTTTTGATTGCGTTGACTTAGAAATTTTAATTATATCGCGTCGCCCGGCGCGGCGGCTTAGCCCTTATAATATTTATACCCGGACTACAAATGAAACCCCGCCCGGACGCTCCCCGGACGCCCTCTAAACTAGGACAAATCCGGAGAAACCCATACCTACCTTAACCCAAAGATTTAAATCGTTAGATACGCCCTGACCCCTGACACCAAAAACTGTGACATTGTCTTTGAATGCGTGCGGTAACAAAATGCTAACGCACGCGTACTATGAGTAGTAAAAAATTGTGTTTTCGTCAATAAACCTAACTGTTATTATTACCATTTATTGTGCAATCATATTGCATGAACTTTTGTGAAAAACACACCAAAAAAAGCTGATTCCAAATGAGCGAGCTATCTCATTTCGCTTGACAACAACACGGCGCGGTACGGAAAGGGCCTATCTAATGATTTAAATCTTTGCCTAAAACCAAATCAAAACTTACTTATGCTTACCTTTATCAAGCCCCTATGCTCCGATAAGAACTCAGAGACAGCCCTCGTCTCTGGTTCGCTGAAGGGATGGGAGCCTGCGAAGTTGTCTGCGCACGGGTCCTTGGACGAGGCCAGCTCGCCCCAGCGGTAGTCCCAGTTGCGGTCCGCGTCTACGCCAACACACTCCGTCTTACCCCAGTTCCAGGGGAACCTGGACGGAAGAGAATACCAACTTGAAACTGGATTTTTTTTCCTTACAGAAATTTCATTCTATTCAGATATCCGACTAATATTAAAGAGCCGAATGTTTGTGAAATGTGAAATTTTTGTTAACTTGGATCTCCAAAACTGTTGAACAGATCAAGATGAAATTTGGCATACATTTAGATGTAGGTAATTTGTTTTGGAAGAGCGAGATATAACTATCACAGGTATTTTCTTTACGTATTTAGAACATAGCCTAACTTAGATAATAGGCTACCTATTATACCGAAATTACGCGTGCGAAGCCGCGGGCAGATCCTAGTTAAATAATAAACAAAAAAATCGACTTCGATGGGATATTGAAACCTCGACCCATTTCTTAAAAATTCCCTAAGTGTAAGGCACAGTTCTCTAGCTGTGAGAAATCTTCTTCCTATTTTCATTCATGTGCAATATTTTGCAATATAATTCGTTAAAATAATACTAAACTAAACGAGTCATGAATAGAGAAATTGCTAGAACCAACTTCATTGAAAGTATTCGCGATTCATAGACGTCATTCTTTGCAAATTGCATGCCACTGGATAATGTAGGTTTACCTACCGTCCGCGTCCGACTGGCAAATAGCCAGTCATACTCAGTCTGGGCCTATAAAGTAGGTTTCTGACTCAGGTCAGAAACCACCAAACATGTCTTTGTGAATAAGAAATGTCCAAAATCCTGCACATAATTGAATAACATTCAATAGCTGTAGATCTTCCTATCTTGCGAAATTATTTCTTGCAATAGGTAGGTATAGGAAAAAGGAACGGTCTATTTCGATGACAGTGCGACGGTTATTTTTCTGGTCGAAGCAAGTAATTAGTCAAACAGCATAGTTAAACAGGTAACCCGGTAGGTTCCTATTTAACCTACCTAATTTAGTGACTGTGAGTGAATCTACAAAATTATATAAGTGCATAGGTTAATTGGCCAGAAGATACGTACAGAGCAGTTACGCGTAGAAACTACCTTAGCGTGCTCAAATTTTCTCTGCAAATCTTTTTATCCTACTTTCACGATAACAGGTTAGTTTAAAAGTTTAAACAGAAAAGTGAGAATTAACCAATTTCGATTGTTTTATGGGAAACAGTATAAGAACGTCGGCAAAGGTCCGCCTGCGATGCAGAAGGTTGCGGGTTCGATTCCCGCCTCGGGACAAATATTTGTACCTACGATTTGCAGATACTTTTTCCGGGTGTTCTGGTTGTTTTCTATGTATAGTAAAAATATCTATCTGTGCAGTATATTGTATTCTACGTAGTATGTTTGCATTATTATTACTAGCTTCTGCCGGCGGCTTCGCTTCGCAGCATATTGTTTAAGTAAGGCTACGTTCTAAGTGTGTGCCAAATTTCATCTTGATCTGTTCAGTAGTTTTGGAGATCTTAGGTAACAAAAATTTCATATTTCACAAACTTTCGCATCTACAATATTAGTAGGAAGTACCTATATTAGTTATCTAGTACCCATAGCACCAAGCTCTGCTTAGCTCTGGGCTAGATGATGCTATGTGAATTGTCCAGCATTATTTATTTTATTTATTTATTCGGACCCTACACGGAGCGCATGTGTGACTTACACGCACCCTATCCTATTAGGTATGTAATATTATTAAGGCGAACGTTTGTCTCGTTGTGAAGAAGTTTGGTCAAAGGCAATGCCAAAACTACTGAATGGATATCGGGTTAAAATTTTGCGCACATAATGATCTGAAATAACATAATAACTAATTTTATTTAAAAAAACTTGTGCGAAGCCGCGGACAGAAGCTATTCTAATAAATATATTTGTGGGAATAAAGAATATTTGACTTTTTCTTTGACTTCAATGAACTTCACTTGATTTTTTAACGCATGTGACGAATTTACTTTCAATGTACCTATGGAGTTTACAAAAATGTGACGAATTTACTTTGTGGCAAATGTACAACAACCCGTTTGTTTGTTTGCTTGCTTGCCATCATTGATACTGACAGAACCGTGGTTTTCCCATTGCTAGCCATGAACGTTTTGCTTTCTTGTTCGCAATCCAGTTTTCCTCAAGAGCCTCAACTCAAGCACCATCATTAAAATGAGTCTATTTTATGACTCCTGTCAGTTTTTCTACTATAAACTGATAATTGAGGTATTAACATTAAATGAGGCATTAAGAAATACATAGCCTTTGTAACGAATTTTCTAATGCACAGTTCAGACGAAGTGGGATCGGTTTTGCGAGACAAGGACGAGCGAACGTTGCGCGGGGAAGGCGAGAAAGGAAGGCGAGAGCCGCGGAATGGCCACCCCGCGCGTAATTTCACAAGTCGTTTTTTAAAAATTAGTTTTTTGCTCTAAAATGGAACTCTTTTGCAAAAAAATAAAACCATAATCGTCTAAAGTATTTATTAGGGAACACATAGACAAAATTTAATTGAAATATGATAAGTAACTAGCAAATGAAACTGCTTTTTCCGTAGAAGTATTCGTGCAAATATGAAAATTTAGAGGGAACTTTGCGATTTTTTTGTATCGAGTCAAGTTTTGTCAATCGTGTTTCGGCTCCCATAACTTACTAACAAGAATCCTAAACTTTGTTGCTTATCAAAAAATTATAAAAAAAATAATGTTTTTTTGCCTTAAAATTGATTTTCCGTAAAGTCAAAACGTGGGTTTTGGGACTCACTTCACCTTTAGGTTTATTGGGAAACCTTTATGCCCTTATTTCTTGACTAGCTTCTGCTGCACTGGACATAAACTTTCGGAGTTATAATTGCCGAGCGAACAAAGTAAGCGAAAGTCTCTGCTTCAAGTCTAGCAAAATTAGCGTTTCTGTCAGTATGTCCGTACTCCTCTAAAGATCGTATTTTACAACCGATCCGTACGAAACTTGGTGTACAGATTCGACGATTTTATAGTTTTTTTTTTGCCGTCGGGGTTTTTTGATTAAAGGCGTACTTCCTCCAAAAAAGGCGATAAGGCTTAAGAATATCTCCGCTTGCAGACATCTTATTTCGATGATTATATTTTAAATTAAAAGGTTGTTGTTTTTAATTGTTCTCATAAAAAATGGTAAAGTCTGATCAGGAATTTTGGCATGACGAACAGAATATTAAGCGAGCCGTCTCGCTAACAGCGAGCAGAGTTAGGAACATTATTTCTATCCGTATAAGGCTCAAAGTTGATTTGTGAAAACGAGTAAGTAAGGTATCAGTTAAGAATTAACATTTCCCGTGCCCTAGGGGCAAATTCTCATTATATATACCTACCTACAAACAGGAATTACAAAAAACATGGTAAGTACCTACCAAATCCTGTTTTAAATAACGTAAGTAATAAATATATTAATTGTTAAAAAGTTAGTGGTCGCGAGGTCTACTGTTCGTAGAACTACTAGTAATATAAATAAGGTCCATGCCAAGAAACCCCAAAACTACAAAAAAACATAGTACCTACCTAAATATCCCGTTTTAAATAACTCTAGTAATACATAAGTAAATTCACAGAAATAATTATCTTTATATCTGTGAGCATAGATTTATATCGTTAGATAGGCCCCGACACCAAAAACTGTGGCATTGTTTTTGAATGTGTGGGTTAACAAAATGCCGACGCACGCACACTAACGGTTAACGCACACATTCAAAAAAGTAGTTAAAAAATCGTGTTTCTGCCATTGTAATTATCTGTTGTTATTACCATTTCGTGTGCAATCGTATTGCACACACATTCCTGAAAAAAGTATACCCTTAGATGCCCTGAAATCGAAAATGTTTGAATGTGTGCGTCAACATAGTGTCCAAAACCTGTGCAATTTGTGTTGAACAAATAATAGTTAGAAATAGTGTTTTTGCCAATAAACCTAATCATTATTATTATTATTTCGTGTGCAATCGTATTGCACATACATACTTCTATGAAACAAAAAACGGCCTAATAAGCCCTGAAATCGAAAATGTGACCATCTAAACAAACCTGTGCAATTTGTAAAACGGTGCAGTCTACGCTGAAGCGTAGGTACCGAGAAAATAGTGTCATCTCTTTTTCTCCCAGATTAGTTGCCAACACGACTTTCTCTTTCGTGCACTCGCACTTTAAATTTGTTATTTTCGGACAGTGCGGAAGAAAAATAAAAGTTTTTCAATGAAATCGCAATACTTACGAGTGAAATGTTACACCTCTGGCTTTATTTGTGTTTCTAGAATTGTTGTTAAACTTTAGAAAGGCACACGATGGCATTTTGTGACAGTAAACTGCTCGCAAAGTTCGCAAACGTCCTTTACAACACGTCCGGCTCACACTGTGTTAGGATGTGCACTAACTCCAGGTTAGTGAACCTCACTCACTTCGACTGTGGAACAACACGGCGCGGTCTCACTGCGGTAAGGGCCTATCTAACGATTTATATCTATGTCTGTGAGTAAATTAATTGTTGAAAAAAAGTTAGTGCTAGCGAGGTCAACTGTTCGTAGAATTACTAGTAATTAGTGGGATTGACCATATAAAACCAAGTTACAAATAAATAAATAAATAAATAAATAATAAATAATGCTGCACAATTCACACAGCATTATCTAGCCCCAAGCTAAGCAGAATATAAAAAAAAAATATAAATATAATGACACTGTTTGTTATAATTGTACAAGTAGGAATAGGAATCTCAGCTTATTCATATTAATCTACCAGTGTCTTATCATCTTTTCTACTATAAAACTCTTAATTGAGGTATGTAGGTACATTAAATAAATAAAGGCATTAATGAAGAAATACATAGCTTTTAAAACGACTTTTCTTATGCAGTTCAGCTTTACATCTTTAAGGCCTCTTATTTCTTAATTGACCATATAAAATCATGATACTTGTACCTATTAAACGTACATTAAAGGTACAGCTTACGAAGTCACATTAGGTAGGTACACAGAAATATATCTAGATATGACGACCGATATGGCGCGGTTGGCGAAGGTCCGCCTGCGCTGCAATGTTTGTACGATCTGCAAATATTTGGCTGGGTGTTCTGGGTATTTTCTATGTAAAAATATCTATAAATAAAAATATCTCTGTATTCTACTGCATTATGTATATCAGACATCTAGTACCCATAACAGAAGCTCTGCTTAGCTTGGGGCTAGCTATTTTGTGTGGATAGGTCCAGCATTATATATTTTAATATACATATTTCTGTGAGTAGTAGAGAACTACTAGTAATATTTACTACCTACTGTACTCTTTAATAAATTAGGCCGGCTACAGACGCTGAGACACGCTCTAGCCGACCAAGAAGAAATAAAAAGAAATCTATAGTTTGCCTAATTTTAGAACATAATTTTATACGTATCTTTTTCTGTTTTCTTTTCTTTTTTCTCTCATTGTTTCCTGTGTTGTATGTAACCTCTCTATCTACTCTTGTCTGTTTGTGTTTTAATTGTATTGTTGTATAATTGACCACCTTTGTGCCACCACACGAGGCCCTGTCTGAAAATCAGCGCCGCTACTCGCTGTGGCTTGTAGCGGCACAATGCTGAGACAGGGACCTTTTTGGCCCCTTTTATGTATTTTATTTTATTTTATTACTTTTAATATGTGTATTGGGTCAAATAAATGGATTTTCTTTCTTTTCTTTCTTTCTTTCTTTACCTAGTACTACCTCACGAGCACTAACTTTTTTCAAAATTAATTAATTTATTACTAACATAGTTTAAAAGGGGATTTGGTAGGTACCTTCCATGTTTTTTGTAATTCCTGTTTGTAGGTAGGTAATGAGAATTTGGCCTTAGGGCACGGGAAATGCCCTTAGGGCACGGGAAATGTTAATTTGTAACAGATACCTTACTTACGTACCTTACTTACACATACCTTACGTCGTTTTTATAAATCAACTTTGAGCCTTATGTGGTTAGAAATAATGTTCCTAAATCTTGAGAACAATTAGTTTTTTTTTTGCTAAATTTGTAAGATGATTTATTATTATTTTTTTTTTATATTTTTTTTTTATGATTTTTATATTTTTACCAGCCCACGTAATAGTCGTCCGAGTGATCCGGCTGGCGTGAGCGCGTCTTCATCCAGAGGCGATCGTGTGTGTGAGAATGCTCGTAGCCGTCGGGGTTCACAACCGGCATTATGTAGAAGTCCGCTTGCTTCAGCGTCTCGAGGTCACCTGTCGGTTTATTTTAAAACAAACATGTAAAAAAACTTAGTAATACAATTCATTACGGATGTAAGCGGGTAAACTACGAACTTAATTTGTGTTGGAAGAACACTAACGTTTCATCCCTTAACGACGGACATCTTCAGGGTGAGTGCTAGATGCGCTTACATCCGTATTGAATTCGTCAAACTACGATAAGTTTTATAGTAAAATTAATAATACAATGTTTGCATGCTTTCACGACCGATGTGGCGCGGTGGGCGAAGGTCCGCCTGCGACGCAGGAGGTTGCGGGTTCGATTCCCGCCTTGGGACAAATGTTTGTACGATCTGCATATATTTGTTCCGGGTGTTCTGGGTATTTTCTATGTATAATATAAAAAATATCTATCCATGTAATATATTGTATTATATATATCAGTCATCTAGTACCCATAACACAAGCTCTGCTTAACTTGGGGCTAGATGATGTTGTGTGGATTGTCTAGCATCATTTATATTTATTTGCATAATATTCTATGGAATGCAATTAATAATAAATAAACAGTGCTGGACAATTCAAACAGCATCATTTAGCCCCAAGCTATGCAGAGCTTGTACAACGCGTAGATACTAGATGACAGATAAACATAATACAATACATTACATGGATATTGTTACTAAAAGTAGTATTTTATATTAAAATTAGTGTAGTGTTAAATAAACAATTTTCTTTCTTTTTCTTTTTATATATTTTTATTATAGGTACATAGGAAATACCCAGTACAACCGGAACAAATATTTGCAGATCGTAAATTAAGCTGAAGATTTCGAGGTTAGAAAGAACTATCGGATAAATGAAGCCGTAAGCTACGGAGATAGTAATAAAACGACTAGTTTATGCCCGCGGCTTCGCACGCGTTGTTTCTATGGAAACGTTTAAATGTGAATTATATCTCATGGGAACTGATTTATGGGATAAAGAGTACCTACCTGAGTTTGATTCCAAGATAACAATTACTTGTATGCAAAAATTCAGACCGATCCGTTCAGTAGTTTTGGCGTGAAGATGTAAGAAACATCCATCAGTCCAAACTTTCGCAATTACAATATTAGTGTGATGTGATGTGATAGTGTGATAAATATCCAAGGCATCAAAGTCTAGTGCAAGCAGGTGAAATCCAAATACCTAGACTTGACTAGAAAGTGGAATAAAGTGGTGCCATTTTTTCTACACGATCCACTATATTAAATTAATCCATCATAAATGTACGCACATTCATCGCATTACCACAAACATTTTACTTAATTTTTTTCAATCTTTTTTTTAACCTTCACTGAAATTTAAACCGGTCTGCTCGCATCATGCGCTTGTCAAACACAAAGCGTAATTAATTTTATTCAGGTTTTATGGTATGTAACTATCTCTGCATGGTATAAAATAAAGTCCCTTCCTGCTGTCTGTCTATCCCTATGTATACCTAGATCTTTAAAACTACGCAACGGATTTAAATGCAATTTTTTAAAATAGTTAGAGTGATTCAAGATGAAGGTTTTTATGTATAATACATGCATAATATAGAAGAGAAACATTGATAATTTTAGAGGTTTCTAATGGGCTGTCGAAAATAAACACATTTTTTGCGCTTACATGGCAAACGATGGCTGAACCCTACGAGATAAATCAAAATAATGTACTACAGTAGGTTACACCTTAAAAAGGTCTACAAAAAATCCGTATCAGCATTGCACCCGTGCGAAGCCGGGGCGGTTCGCTAGTACGTAATAAAATAACTGACCTGATCCGTTATCTCCTTCGACGAGGGTATGGATCATCCAGGTGGCCACGGCCGGTGCGATCCACTCCCTGCCATGGGCTCCGCCGTCGAGCCACACTGCGGGCTTCATGCGTGACCGCAGCCGCCATTTCTTCTTACCTTCTTTGGTTAGTGTCTCTCTTGATATCGTATCATTTGTTGGTAGTGATACCTGAGAAATAAGTCTGTTTAATGATTGTAATGAGAGTACTTTGTTATGGTTAATTCCCTGCCCCCTGCTACGTCAGCTTCCTAGCTAATCGTAGCATGTATTTGATGGTTACCTTCACAGCAACAAGGGGAAGCCCCTCAGACGACCGTCCTAAAGGAATGAGCTCCACCACGTCCGGGTGCGAGTGTTGCAAGTATTCCAGGTAACGTAAAATATCTGCATAGCGGTGGTACCTCCTCCAGGTCATAGGGTGACCTCGGATTTGTTCCAGCTCTATCCTCTGCTTTTTTGAAAGGCGCGGGTTTTCGTACATTATTGCTTTCTGTAAAAAAAGAAATTGGTCAACTGCCAATTGACATGGTACTTTTAACACACCTAGCCCAAATGTGTAGGTTACCTGTAAGTCCCATAGAACGACTTCAAAATCTATTTTGGAAGATTTCAGGTGATCTTTCACATCAGCTAAAAGATCGGGAGGAACGAGTAAATCCGTGGACCCATTGAGAGAGGGCGCGGTCCACCACATCAGCCCGGAGCCCTGAGCGTCTTCTTGTAGATCCAACAAATCCTGGACCTTCCATTTAGCGTCTGGATACGTACGGAGCAGTTGAAAACCTTTGTAATTTTTCTTCATAGGTTTTTTTGCAGATTTCTTATCTAGAAATATAATTATCATAATTAACGACACGTTGAGTGCTGATTATCTGTCCAATTAGCTAGATTAGGTACGGGAAAGCAAAGCATGATGCACCATTCTTAAAGAACACCTAAACACAGTGTAATAGCGCAAGAAAGTGAGATACAGTAGCATGTAGGTAGGAGGTACCTCTACTAATGATAATGTCTTCACTTTCGAATCCAGGGATGTTTGGACATAATAAGGAACGTTTCTAAGAAGGTACCAACTAACTACCTCATCATATCACTCGAGAGCAATGACTTTTACGACAGGTGATAGATGAATTATACATATGTATGTTGCTTGCGCACAATGTTGGTTCTGGTTGTGTACACACAACCTAGCTGTGATAGAGTAGATTCTATCAGAGCTACATCATAATTCTTTTGATTTTAGATACTTAGTAGGTACTGAATATAGAAAGAAAGTTTATTCAGAATAGAACTATCTTGTTGCAAAGTTGTACATTCTTTAGATAGCTTCAGCAAGTTTAAGTAACGAGTTTTGAAGATGCATCTACGATAAAGAGTTCTGAGTGTTTTGGTATCAAATTACCGACGTCAAATCTTCAGATTGATAAAACCTTGTAAATAAACCAAATTCGTTGGATCAAAGACACGATTGCATAACATTATCTACCTACGTCCTATAATTATTGTGTAAGTTAACTTTAAAAACTCTTTTTATACCTATTACAGAGTTAATTTCATGAAGACTAATAATTTCCTTGCACAATGAACATAATTTGCTCGCCTCTCACAATTATCATAATTTGATAAACAGGAAAAAAAGAAATCAAACTTACTAGTGCTTATATCATTGGCAAGGTAAGCGGCATCATTAGAGTCTTCAGAATCCAGAAAATTCTGGAACCAACTGGTTGGAGCCGTGTTTAATGGCATAGGGGTGGTGGTGGTCACCGGCGGCCTCTTCGGCTTGGGTGTGTCAGAGAACCAGCTGCCGCCACCAAACCAAGACTTGGGCCCCATTATCCAATCGTAAATTTTGGAGAAGATACCTGAAGAAGTTTAAAATCAGAATAGATAGGTATAGGTACCGCCTTAAATCTAGTTGCTAAAAAGGAAGAGTAATTATTTAATTGTTCGTTTCCGTTTTCCTTGTGAAGTTTTCCAAGTGCTACGTTTAAGGAGAAATCTTTTTATGTCAGTGGGCCGAGATACTCGTGTGAGAGTCAGTTAGACGGGTGCGCGGACGACGCAGCCACGACTAAGTAAGGCTATGTTCCGCATTAGCCACGGATTATTCGCACAGGTCACAGGCATACAACGTGGGAAAAAATATTTGACTAGATATTTTATTAATATGTATTGTTTTGTTGCCCTATTTTTATATACGACGACCTCCGTGGCGCAGCGGGCGAAGGTCCGCCTGCGACGCAGGAGGTTGCGGGTTCGAATCCCGCCTCAGAACAAATTTGTGTACGATCTGCAGAAATTTGTTCCGTTGGTCTGGGTGTTTTCTATGTATAATAAAAAATATATATCTATGTAGTGTATTGTATTAAATATATCAGTTATCTAGTACCCATAACACAAGCTCTGCTTAGCTTGGGGCTAGATAATGCTGTGTGAATTGTCCAGGATTATTATTATTTTTTTTTTTTTTTTATATCCTTACTAGTTTCTGCCCGCGGTTTCGCACGCATTGTTTCAATTTGCTGTTTTCGGATTTTTTCCTTTACTTGTGCTATAAGGTCTTGCTTCTTGCCAAATTTCATAATTCTAGGTCTGCGGGAAGTACCCTATAGGTTTTGTGTGCATGTGATTCTCGTGGAAATTTCAAAAATTTCGGACAAAAACGGCTGTAACTTTTGAGTCTGTTGACTTATAAGTTTTATTTATATCGCGGCTCCAAGAGGTTACGGGTTTGAGTATTTGACGTTAATATCAACTCGATACGCCCACGCGTTTCTGAGAAAAGAGGATTGACAGACGGACAGACAGACAGACAGACGGACAACAAAGTGATCCTATAAGGTGTCCTTTTTTCCTTTGAGGTACGAAACCCTAAAAATAAGTAAGTTAGAGAAAAGTCGTAAAAGGAGTCATGGGTTCAATTTATGAGAAAATATAACAAGCACACTTTTTTTACGGATTTTTTCCCGGAACTCTCATGGTTTCGGATTTGGCGATCCACTCCAAAAAATGACAAAAGCCTATCCTTTATACCTTGCGGTGTTTGTTTTTGGGTGTAGGTAATTTAATGGACGGAAATGGCTGAGTCAACAATTTATTGCCTAAGCATTTTATTTTATTTAGATTGTTCATGTCGTTGTCGTCGGTCAACGACACGACAGTCGTGTCGTTATGGAAGAAGACATAGTCGTTATTCCATTAAAATGAATATGTTCACCTGGAAAAACAGGTAAGGACCTGTTTACCTATAATGTCCCTTCTAAATGTTTTGCAAAGCTCATAAACGAAATAAATCCAGTCTCTAACAGTATTTTTAAGTAGGTAGGTATGTGGTTAACTTTCCTTTTGAGGTAGAAAAATACATTGTTTGAAGTGCGCAATAACTCAAGAAAAATCTCAAAAGTAAACTGAGTTTACACAAAAATGGAACCTAAGCAGAATGAAACTTTGGTGCGCACTCTCCCTCTACTTTTTAGGGTTCCGTACCCGAAGTATACCATCTTACTAAGCCCCTGTTGTCTGTTTGATTTTAAGTAATAAGTAGTAATAAGTTCGATTTTGGAAAACAAACTTATTACTACGCAAAAACAATCTACGAATCAATTGTAGACTCCAAAACTACAATTTATTCAAAGTTTCTTTGAGCAAAGATTCATAGCAAATGTCTTACAATGTGCGCCAAACATTTATCTGCTATTTAAATTACCTAAATAATAGTAAAAATCCCGATTTTTTTCGAGCGTCGCTAACCACCTTAAAATTTAAGGGAAATCATTGAAAAACATTCCTTCCCTTTAAGTTCCATAATATACAATTCTTGCCTTTTTCTACCTTAAAGAGTGCCTTAGTGCGACAATAAAGAACGTGATAATGACGTTTGCTGACGTTAAAACTAACTAGATGTCGTTTTTTAGTTTTTTACCCTACGCGTGCAAGTCAACTCGCAGTTGACCGGATTTATTTACATTAATTTTTGCGGTCCTATGGAACGTGACTGTTAAGAAATCATGAATCATACACGTGAATGAAACAAGAAGACAATCTTTTAACAAGATCTTTTCATGCACCGACTCTAGAACCTTACTAACCTACTCGTTATCCAACAAAGCAATCAATGAAAGCAGATGTTACTGAAAGTGACATAAGTGAATACTGCGTAATATAACTAGGTATCATTAAACCCTAAACAATTGGAATCGTGCGCTTTACTTGAAGCAATAATTATAAAGCCATCAACTAGGCAACGACATGTTGCCGGTACTAGTAGGTACGTCATCACTTGCGCTTTCATAAATCTTATAGGGCAAGTTTTCTAAACTATCTTAACTGGGTACATATTCATCACAACTACCTTGGAAACGCCGAGCCCACATCCGGTTACAGCAATTTCGATTGAACATTAAGATATTTATATCGATTGAGACAATTATGGTGGTCTTTAACAATCAAAGCAGTGCTTTGATCGCTTCACGGACATATCCCTTTTACATTTCACCTTTTACCTGTTACATTTCACATTTTCCCTTTTACCTTTCAGAACTACTTATAAGCAATAGCTAAATGCGTTTACAGCAATTTCTATTGAACATTATGATATTTATATCGATTGAGACAATTATGGTGGTCTTTAGCAATCAAACCAGTGCTTTGATCGCTTTATGGACTTATATTCCTTTTATATATACATCTCTCAGAACTACATACCTATATGCAATAGCTAAATGCGCTTGTTTTAGATAGTATATGCGTAAAACAAAAAGTGCGCGTTGAAGTCTTTTATATGGTAAATCTTAACATAGATCTTCCTCATCAAAATTGGTATTTTTTTATTCTAGAGTAAACTAAAGCAACCATTTTACAATAATAATCATCATCAATTTGTCAAGGATCGAGTGGGGTAGAACCATGAACAGGGAAATTTCTGAACTACCTAGGAATAAACTTCATCATAAACAAGCGAGCGCGTTGAAGTCTTTTGTATGGGCGACTCATCGATCAAGGTATTTTTCGCTCATGATAAAAAGTAAACAGTTTTTGTTTATTTTTTTAAACTGTGTTAATTACTCATGGGTTCGAGAATTGGGTCTTTAATATGCGCGGCATATGACAGTAACGGACACGGACATAATATTTAAAAGTACCTACACTTCTTACTTTTAACATTACCTAGTTTCTAGTGATCATTCCGATTGCACTTAGATACGGCCGTGATACTCGTACAAAAACCGCAATGTTAACTAGCCTTCCGCCAGTTCGAAAGTAAATCTACCTACCTGTAAACCAACCTGATTTTGCCGGTTTCTTTGGAGTCTTCTTTACCAGTTTGTTACTCTGGAAGAATGAAGAGAGCCACCCAGGGTTTTTAGGTGGACATGTAGTTTTTCTAGTTGGAGCTTTTGTTGGTTTAGGTGTGCGACGTGCAGGGCGGGTAGTTGGGCGGCGCGTGGTGGGCGGGCGGCGAGTGGTAGGCCGACGCGTCGAGGGCGGCCGCCGCGTCGTGGGCTTCTTCGTGGACCTCCTGGCCGGGTACTCCTCGGGAGCTTGCACCAGGATGTACTGACCGTCTAACTCAACCATCGGCGGCTGCTTAGTTGCACCGTTCGGCTTCAATGGAGGCGACTTCGTCACTATAAAGTTCGTATGACTCTCAATGTTAATATTCGTTGTTTTAACCACTTTTTTGTCCTCACCCTTAGAGTTTTTAACAGTCACATTCACTTTGGGTCCTTTGCCCCTCAAGATTACTTTGGTTATGGGGGTGGATCGTATGCGCGGTCGCGGTGTGGTGTCGCGGGAGTCGTCGTAATCGTCCCAGAGGAGGAAAGGGTCGGGTTCCGAGTCGGATATGTCCTGGGAGCTGGATCGCGGGCGCGGGCGCGGGCGGTGAGCGACCGTGGCCGCTAGAAGTACCAGCAGCGCCAGGCGACGCGCCATGTGGCGAGCGTGTGCGCATGGCGAGGTGCGCGCGCACTGTCCGCGGCGAACGCTCCGCCGCCGCGCGTTCGGACCACCTTCCCTGCCACTGTTATTATGCGTCGATGCCGATGTCGCTTTCAACGCGCGTTCACTAGGTCAGCCCGCCTGTCCACCAGATCGAGCGACCCTCTAGTCATTGACCAGAACCTGATGCTAGAACGTTCTTTTGGTAAGTAAATCTGCCAGTTCTCGACGGGTAACGAGTCAACCCCTAAAATGAGCAATATAATCAAGAGAATCTCTAATAATGGAATATTTTAAAAAGAATTCATTTTAGAATTAAACTCACCTTTGCCGTTCCTTCTCTAGTCTCATGTTTTACATGTATGTTTTATTTAGTACAATAAATAATTAAGAATTATATTGTGTGCTTTCTTACGAGCTGTGCATATATATATTATATTATATAATATTTCTAAAAAGAATTCTAATAGGCCACGCTATCTACCTTTTTTGGCTGTTGTCCGAAAAATAAAAACTATTGCTAAATTACTGTGCTTAGCATGTAGGTACTTGGTTTCCGCGAAGCATTTTCCGACAGATATAAGTATATGTTTTCTAATGTGTGGTAAATCCATCTAATACATATTGTTAGTGTGAAAACCGCGTGAAATGTAGTCCAGAGTTTATGGTTCGATTCGCACTGCGCACGCCTATGTACTTTAGTGGGTATGGGTACTATAATGTCTCAGCTTAGCAATAATACATTGTGAATCAAACTTGGCTAAAATAGTAAACATTAACTTTCCCTTGTTGGTTTATTTATTTGAAATAAATAATGGACATGCTTTGGTGAACATGGATTGAGCCCATAATGAGATATCTCGAACTGCCAGCCTTAACTGAATCATACATTAGAAAAACGACGGAAAACGCCTCTTTACTATACACTCTACTCTCTACCAACCCTCAAGGAGTAAATAATATATCCCTACCAATATATTCCATCCCGACGCAAAAATAGGGGTGTTATAAGTTTAACGTGTCTGTCTGTGGTATCGTAGCTCCCAAACGGATGAACCGATTTTCGTTTAGTTTTTTTTGTGTCATAGATAATTTTGTTCCGAGTGTTCTTAGTCATGTTACATAATATGTCGGGGGGCTTTTAATTTTTTTTATTTTGTTCTTGTGTTCAGCGGGTTAGAAGATCTAAGGTTTTGTTTATTTGACAAGTTTTTTCAGCAATAAATATAAAGAAAAAAGGAAAAAAACCGCCGTAAGAAATCCTTTACTTAAGGCGAAAGTACAAGCGAATCTAGCGCCACTCCTTATTTTTTATTTTATTACGATTTTCGGAGTAGGTAGGTACCTAGGTATTGCGGAGGATTTACTAAAAATTCTCAGCGCCAGCAGTCCCTGATCCCAATCTTATGTTCCTTTTTATACCCTTTTAACGGCACATTTACACAGCGCGGTTCGTTTTACAACACTGTTTTTAACGGATCCGTCCCGTCTCGCCGCGTCGTCGCCGCCAGTAGGAGACATTTCTGTGTTTTGCTTCGTATGGTCTGACTGAACATACCCCCCCCCCCCCAAGTGACAGAACTGTTATTTTTTGTTCGGATTTCTTGACATAATTTGCAGCTAATTCTAGTGCATTCTTCTTGGCCAACATATTCGCCATAAGTATGGCCAACACCTTGGCGAACAGCTGTGCGATTACGCTAAAATATATCCCATTAAATGGATCGCCATCCGGGGAGACTGTGTACCCATAAACGATATTGGGTTCCATCACATGGTACAAAAACCAATACATACAATACCTATAATTTTCTGGATGGATGGAGCCGACCGACGAAGAAGCTGCCAAGGCCAAAATACCACAAATGACTAACTTTATTTATTTGTTAATACATAAACCTTGTACCTCAAAATTATGAACTTGTATTGCTCGACTACGTTTCATTACTGCAATTTATTTCCTATTTGTAACTTTGAATCAGCATTGCTGTAATCGAGCAAAAAATGTCAAGTGTGAGTAATATGAAAATTGGTTTTGACATGAGGTCTGGACGTTAACGTTATAAAATTTCCGTCGTCGATCGGCTACATCACGTCAGAAAGTTGTATGTATTTTTAGTACCATATTGGAAACCGAAATCTTTTAAGGCCGATCTCACCGAATGGCCCATTCAATGGGAAGAATGATGGGAAGAATGGGAGATTTTAGCGTAATTGCACAGCAGTTTGTGATGGCGTCCACACGTTCGAAGTTCGTTCAGTTTGCTTCGGTTTAGGCCTTGGCCGCACACTGGTGCGGATGATTATTAGGAAGTTATTCAGTAAAATGGATTTTTAGGCGATAACGGCCGCTTTTATTTATTTTTACCTCTGTGACGCAGGAGATTCCCACCCTGGGAAAAAAAATGTACGACCTGCAGATGTTCAGAGTGTGCCGGGTGTTTTCTATGTATATAATAAAAAATGACCACCCTGGGAAACATCTACACATCTTTATCTATACAACGAGCTATAAATCAATGCACTTAGTTTAGTCGACAAAATTTAAATAAATTTGACAACTTATAATTTGAAAAAAGTCATAAAATTTACCATTACCTCCTAATCTCCGAAGTTCCTATCTAAAATGTAGGTTGGTACCTACTATTTTCAGGTTTTCCTTATATAGCGAAGTCTCTAACCTTTAATACATATTTGACAAACGTTCGAAACTCTCGGCGCGCGAGTTCACTAGCACTTGACGGATCTTGTTTTCTTTGCTTCTAAAGGTAAGTCCATCAGAGATACCTAATACAAAACTACGCGCGGTAATATTCATTTTTAGTCATAGAGTAAAAACGCGCTGCCATTTAATACTTAGTTTTCTTTTACTATAGTATTCTCTCAGAGTATTCTCCGTATTGTCTTTGGCCATTTAGTTTTATACCAAACCTTATTAATATACTGTTTACGTAGTTATTGTATTCTCGTTGATACTGTTTTGCGAGATACATTTCCGAGATGATTTTAAATAAAATATAGAGTTTTGTATGTACAAAGTGAGACGATTGGAGTTTAAAAAAAAATAATTGGTGCCTACTCGTTATCTGTTTATTATTAATGATAACCTCAAATACAACGAATGTAATGTGGCTCGCTGCTGGAAAGTACGAAACAAACACGAAACAAATAATAAAATACGGAAAACATAAAATAGTTCATGAAGAGAGTTAGTAGGTACTATACCTACAATTCGTTTACGTTCATGGATATTACAAACCTTAAATAAATGTTAGTACGTAGAACTCTGTGTTAGCAGCAAGATTTTCTTTATATAAGTATGTAACTATAAGAACTTACATGCTCGTTACAAGCTTACAAGTGACTCCTTAAGGGTCCGGCGGCGACGGATGAATTTCCCATACAAACGTAGTACCAAAATGATTTGTAATTTGAGAATGTTTTCATCATGGTTTTCTATTATTTGTGTTAGAATAGTATTTATTTAGGTTCCTGCCATAAGATTTTTTCAAAATACTTATCTACACAATTACTAAGACAACATTCATTCTTTGATGTAAAAATGCGATTAGGTTTAATTTCATTTCAGAAAGGTATTTTGAAAAAAAATTGTGGCAGGAACCTAGATAAATACTATTTTAATACAAATAATAACAGACCATAGTGAAAATATGCTCAAATTATAAATCATTTTGGTATTACGTTTGTATGGGAAATTCATCCGTCGCCGGACCCTTAATTCTAAAATAAAATGTTATATTTTCACAATATTTACCATTACAGCACAAGACTTCAAGGAGACGGCAACGACTAGGTACTCCAGAGATTTATAATACCTACCTACCTACTAGAGATTGCTCTACTCGGTGAGCTACAGTCTAGAAGTCTTGAAATGCTTTCAACGAAATATGTAATCAGGTACCTTACCTATCATCATATCTAGCTTTAAAGTTTTTGTTTGTTTTCTATAGTGCGTAAGCCTCACACTCTGGCAAATTTCTAAGTCAAGTCGCAAGTTCAAGTCCCGCCGAAGTCGTAAATTTTTGCGATGTTATTAATTATCTAGCTATATAGTATTATAATAATAACCTATCTAGCTTTATATATTATACCTAATAATAGTTCTATGATTAGATCGATGTACTTTAATACCGAAAAAGCAAAGAACAACTCAACTAAGTAATTTGCTTTTACAGTTTAATTTTTTTCTGAATGCTGCATATTTTTAGTATTCGAAAAATAGTATTTTTATTTATCTAGATACTTTGTATGGCCTATATATATATAGAATAAAGATAGCCCTTATAGTGGCGAATACCTTGCGTATTTGCCACTATACGGATACGGACATCAATCTTCTTTTGCTAAAGCAAAATATTAGTGAGAGACAAAATATGATTTTACAGTGAGTGAATCAATCAGTGTTTATACCTTAATAGTATCTACCCCTCCCTACCAACAAGCTTACAGCAGTTATAGGAAACCTACTCTAGGTTTCCCTACATTTTTTCAGGGAAATGTACCTAGTATTTTTCAAAATAAGCTATTAAATATAGGAAAAGCCTAAAAAAACAAAAACATAAAGGCATTTTATGGAAAAAGGTAAAAATAAACAAAGATACTATTTATTTTTTAAAAACTATATTTTTTGGCACTTCTCCCACTTTTTAACATCATTTAAGGGTATCATATGCTTTATGATATTCAATTTTAATGAAAAATACATGAAAGTTTTCGTCAAATTTTAATTCATATCTAGATTAAAAACTCATTTTTAGGGTTCTGACTACAATTTTTAGGGTTTTGAAGATCGAAGATCGGTTTCAAAACCCTTATGGTCTCGCTTTGTCTGTCCTTTTTTCCCTCCTTAATAACTCAAAAACTACTGCAGCTATCAACTTGAAATTTAAAATAATAATATATTTCGTGCGCCTGTACAGATTTCGAGAAAAAAAAATGAAAATAAATGAAAAATAAAAATGAATATTTTCCATACAAATTGTGATGCCGAAATTTTAAAAGATACCTACAGAGTCATATGGGATATCAAATGAAAGGTATCATTTTGTACGTTTCAGAACAGTTTTTGAAATTTTTGTAGGTTTCATACTTTTTAAAATATTTCGAAAAAAGTCGAAAAAATACCCATTCCCCCCCCCCTATCTCCGAAGATTGCAGAGTGATCCATGTAAAATGTATGGAGCGTTTATAGACATGGATCTATATTTTACAGGAAAAATATAGAGAAGTTTGAAAAAAGAACACTTTTTGAAAAATGGTCAAAAAGGGGGGGAATAATTTTCAAAAGGGGGGGCTACCTCACCGAGTGGGGTATCAAATGAAAGGTATCGGTTTGTAGGTTTCAAAACAGTTTTTTGTATTTCTGTAGGTTTCATACTTTTTGAAATATTTTGAAAAAAGTCGAAAAAATACCCATTCCCCCCCCCCTATCTCCGAAGTTTGCAGAGCGATCCGTTTAAAATGTATGAAGCGTTTGTAGATATGGATCTATATTTTACAGGAAAAATATAGAGAAGTCTGTAAAAAGAACACTTTTTGAAAAATGGTCAAAAAATAATAATTATCAAAAGGGGGGCTACCCCGCCGAGTGGGGTATCAAATGAAAGGTATCGGTTTGGACATTTCAAAACAGTTTTTAAAATTTCTGTAGCTTTCATACTTTTTGAAATATTTCGTAAAAAGTCGAGAAATTTACCATTAACCACCTTAACCGAACCACCCATTAATCCGAAGCATGCAGAGAGATCTATCTGAAATGTAGGTTGGTACCTACTATTCTTAGGTATTCGTTAAATTGCGAAGTCTCTAACCGGTACTTTTGGTACATATTTATTGACAAACGTTCAAAACCCTCGGCGCGCGAGTTACTCGCACTTGACGGATCTTGTTTAACTTTGTAAAGAGTTGATTCAATGTTAGGTCGTCCATTTCGATACTGAATTTATTTTGTAGATAAATTTATAACTTCTAATATTGTATCACAGGCATGAAATGAAATCTCTTGTTATAATTGAATTTTGCATAACCAATTGCTTTTACCAAAATCGTACCATTTATTAAGATAGGCTAAACATTTGTAAATAAATACCCAAAAAATCTTTTGAATTTCATGAGTTTTCTGTGGGTGATTTTACTTCTTAAGATTGCAACATTTCAGTTGTTCTTGTGCTGTTTTTAAATTTGACATAATTGTACACATTTAAGACTGTGATGTGTTATTGCTTTCAAGTTGTTTTACAGCTTTATGAAAGTTATGTAAAAATGGCTCGCAATATGCAAAAAGATTTGAAATTCACTGATTCCATAAGTTTAATTCATCATCAAAGTATTTTGAATATGTGTAGGACACTCCTCCCCTAAACTAAAAAATAATCACTCAAAGCCATCCAATTACAAATACATAAGTATGTTATCCACACAAGGTAGCAATGAAAGCCGCCTAGTACCAACCAACATGTCTTATCAGCTCATGCCATTCCCCATCAACAGCGACATCAAATTTTTTAAGCTCTGCTCTACGGACTGCGGAATCGGAGAAATGGCTATAGATTTTTTTATAACATTTTCAACATCAATTCTTAAAAAACATCATTGTATGACTATATGACGGAAGTTACCGTTCATAAACGTTTAAAAAGGAGGATTCGTTTGTTAGATTTCGGTGTTGAAAATATAGTATTTTGCGTACTATGCCTACTATATTTCTTCAACTGTTTATAGTACGCAGACTCGAAATATAGTATTATACTATATATTATAAGGACGGTTGGCAACCCTATGTCAGAGATAGTTTCAAAAGATTCCATAGTTTGCGAGTTGCGACTATCATAACTTTCTTTATTATTTAATATGCACTATATTCTGATGGGAAATTTTCTATCAAACCGTATTTTGCTTGTCTCACCATGTTCATATTTAGCCAAAATACCTAATAAATACTGAGGCATTCAAAAGTTTCACACATTTGCTTTTTTTTTTTTTTTTTTTAAATAATAATATTTTAATTTAACCTATTATCTAAACAGACTAAAAGCCTTCGAAACAATGTTAGCTAATGATCAAAATAAAATAATTGATACAGGAATTAATGTATTTCGTATATTCGACTTGGCCGTAAATTATTTGTTATAATTTTATTGCTTGCAATCCGATCCACATGCCCGCTGCGCCGTCTTAACATTATGGGCATTGTGTCCGTATTTCGTTAGTTCGTTACTCGTCCGTGGATGGAGTATACAATTTAGTGCCGTGAAGTGTGGACGCGTCGGTCGTGCTACTAAATATAGGTAAAGTACCCACCTACTTTGATAAGATAGTCGCTGTACCCTACCTTCGCTTCGTCGCAAGGTGCGCTAGTTGCGAGTTTTCGGGGTCAATGCGGTTCACTGCCAGGCATGCCGGCGCCGCTCCAACGCGGGTCACTGCCACAGAATGTCAAGTAAGAAGCTGGAACACCTAAACGCTTAAAACATAACTTTTTGGGGAGTTGGGGGGGTCATGGACTACATTTCTCAGGTAGACTCAATGTCATTAAAGTCACCGTTGCTGGGATATGATTTTTATAGTTTTTTTTTAATTACCTAATATCTTGCCCTATTTGTTTATGGTTTTAATGCCTTGTTCGGTAAGGTGAGAAGGTAGCCAATTTTGAAAAAAAAACTCTAAAAACACCAACTTCTTGGAGACCCCCTTAAATTTTCCCCATTTTTTATTTTGAGTATTTGTTAGTATTAAAGTTGAACTGTTACTTACTTATAAAAAGTTTCTATTATGGTTCAAGAGATACAGTCGCGATAAACTTAGCCAAAAAATAGATTTTTTTGTATGGGTTTACTTATATTTATTTTATTTTTAGTATTTGTTGGTATAGCGGCAAAAGAAATACATATTCTGTGAAAGTTTCAAGTTTTCAACTGTCTAGCTCTTACGGTTCATGAGATAGAGCCCTCTGACAGACGGACAGACGGACAGACAGCGGAGCACACGCTTCGGGTACGAAACCTTATAAAGTGTCCGCTTTATCATGCATGACCCTAGCAGTCGAGCATCTCTCAGTTGGACCACCTAATAAATAATTACATTAATTACCTACATAAAGTACCATGTACTCGTAGCATATCGTTGGAAGGGTAAATTATAATAACTGAAAAACTGTTTTAAAATAAATTAAATTCAAAATGACGTTTAGTTTTTTTTTATTATTTAGAAGTTGTCACGATTTTTATAAAACTTTTGTGTAGATTTTTAACTTTGAATGCTCCTAACTTGTTTTTGAATTCAAATTGTGGCAATAAATTATTTAGTTAGAATACTTAGAATGAATAAACCATCCAAATCGGTTCACAATTGACAGTGTTATAAACCAACATATTTTTTGTACCTACTTACATAAAAAAGCAATAAAAAACATACATAAACACGAAACAAAGATTTTTTAAATAGAGCACATTTACGTGATTTTTAGTGCCAAGTCTATTGCAGTTAGTAACCTTGCCTTGGTAACAATTGTTTTGAAGAGAACCTTCGCGAATTATCGTTCAATAAATAAAACTAGGTGTTTAGGTAAAGTATGTATTCATAAAATTCGGGTATGTGCGTAAACAATTTAAATATATATATAACGACACAAGTAGGTAAAGTAGGTATACCAACCTAGAGACCTACTAATTATTATGGCAAGGTTAGGAAGGCCAAGACATCATTTGCATTGCTTAAAGGTACCTACTCCAGCAATACGTTGAGGAATCGTTTGTAGGATAACTCTCCTTAGTTGTTCGCAATAATAATATTCTTTGTGATTTTAGAAAGGTGAAGATGCTAGCACCGGTATGGGGATTGGCTTTATTAGTGGCACTACTGAATTCATTTGACATTCTCAAAGCCCAACCAAGCCGCGCGATACGAGCTTCGAGAAACGAGATATTTGAGGTAAGCCAATGTTACTTATTTTATTCCAAGAGATAAAATGCGCTTTAACAACATTAATTTATTAAAATACCTACTAAACTAACTCAATCAAAAATAAAAAAATGGCATTGATCAATTAAATTTTAGGTACCTATGCCTAAATCAATTTTATTGCATGTGTATAAGCAATTAACTGTTAGGTACCTCAATTGCGAAATTTATTTGAATGATCACAGACATTCTTATACGTAAGACATTATTTATTAGTTGGCAGAGGGTTATTTTACTGAGCAATATAAATTTTGAAAAATATAATATAACTTGACTGCGTTGTTTAACTGAAAAGCAAATAAAACCGGCCACGTGCGAGTCAACTCGCACACGGAGGGTTCCGTACCAAACTTTATATACTTTCGCAAAATAATAAAGAGAAAACCCAAAAACATTTTTAAATAGAAAAAAAATCAAAAAACCAACATGACGCGGTTACTCATTTCAGTACTCACTGCGCCCAACGTTGCTTGACTTCGTTGTTTAACTTTGTTTGGACGTTGCCCCATTAATTATTAAATTCATTTTATTTTTATTATTTGTTGTTATATGGGCAAGTCAATGGCCTCATTGATTCGGGACCGGTCGTCGTACATGGCCACTTTCTCGAAATTGTTTCTTTGTATACTTACCTTAGGCACATTCTGCAGTTAAGTAAAAATAATTTTGAGCAATCTGTCCGAAGTTTTGTTGAAATTTTGAATTTTCTCATCTACATACAAATGACTGAAAAGACTCATCAAGAATTGATGAACCAAGGAGTCGAAGTGAACATTTATCTACAACAGCTGCAATGTTGGGGGCTAAACTATTGAATTTTCCAATGATATTGTTTTTGTTTTTGTCTACACAAGAGTCCGAAATAAAAAGCTCGCATTTTGAAAAATTTAATTCCAAACCTATTTTTTGAAATTCGTCTGCGATGATTTTTAGATCATCAAAAACTGTGTTCACCTCTCCACCTAATGTTCCATCATCCAAATACCAAACATTGAGCTTGGATTGGAGACGTTGAATGATTGGTTGGATGGCAAGGCTAAATATGGCCGGACCAAGAGGGTCGCCCTGCTGACAGCCAACTGCGGACGAATTACTTTGTTCCTGTAAATTAATTTTGACGGTGAACCATAACATTGCCAAAGAAAAGGGTAAATTTCTGGAATTTTGTCTTTAATTTCTTTTAGCAATGCGCCCCTGTCTACGGAATTGAAGGCGTTTTTGACGTCAACCTTCAGAATTACCTCCCCATAATATTGATCTAAAAATGTACGAAGGGAATGTACTTCGGCCTCACAACCGCCTCGCGAACCAAAGCCTAGCTGAATTGGTCGGAAATATAGTCGGCTTCTTTCCGACAGCAGACTTTAGCCGCAAGGCGGCGGCGGCGGTAGGTTGTGCCCACAATTGTCCGTAGTGAATTGGTCAACAGTAACATTTTTCAAATAAATTGATAGGCAGTTTTTAATGTTATTATGTAAGTTATTATAAATCTGCGCAACTTTATACATGATGTTTCGTTTATAGTCATTTAAAACTACTATTAGCCTTTATGGGGGGTGACAATAATGACACCTGTATAAGATTTCGATGCTGAAACCAGGTGTCAACATCAACAGACAATATGGGTATACATACACGACCAAGCACGTCATAGGTAGGTAGGTAGATAGGTAGCTCGCACGATTAAGATAAGGATAGGAGTTTGTTTCCAAAGTAACATGCCTTTAGTTTGTTGTAGAACGTTGCAAATGCCGGTGTTGTGTTGAATTAAAAATTTGTGTTCCACATTTTCAACTAGGCATCGATGGATGGTGAGAATTGATATATTTCTATCCTAAATTATTTCGGCCGTAGGTATTCCTGGCTGGTCATTTATTCTGAGTATTTAAAAATATTGTTCTGAGCTCTGAATGTTCTGAGTGTGTAAAAATATTGTCTTTTTTCTTCGATCAACGAAACAAACTATAGTCACATTTTTTATTTTGTTTGTTAATTGTTTCGTCAAGTGTGCTATAAAGAATTTTCTATCTATCTAACTATTATTGATCTGACTTTTTCAGCAATTCTCGAAGGTTAGGTTAGGTTACCTTCACAATTGAGTTAATGACAGACAATGCATTCAAACAGCTATTTATAAATACGTTCGATGACATTCAAATAATAAGTTACGAACAAACACTATAAGTAAAACTGGTTTGTTCATATTCATTTGTTGCTCTGGTTACCATAATAAGCAGCTTAGATATCGACAGACATAAATATTTGTGAAAGTACCTACCTGCCTATAAAAAAATAATAATTAATAAATAATGCCATAAACACCTGGTGTGGTGTGTGGTACAGTCAAGGGCAAAAACATGTATACACATACAGTTTAAATAGTTTAGTATTCATCTACAGAGGCAATAAATTGTATACATTCAAGCATTTACAAGTATGTTTACTTTGTCCAGGGCAAAAACATGTAGACAATCAATTGCAAAAACATGTATGCATGTAACTACTAAAAATATATATCCTTCAAAAGCAGCACTAACTTGTATGTATACGCTATAATGCCATAATGAAAAAACAGGTTAAAATATTTTCGTGCGTTTCAATACTTATAACGGGAAATTTAAAACTAGTTTCTGCCCGCGGCTTCCAACTTCTGCTTTCAACTTGATCTGTTCAGTAGTTTTAGCGATTGGTAACAAAATAAAATTCACATTACCACTTTGTAAAATTAGTAGGGTGAGTTTAGAAATCGAAAAACACAAAGTTATTTAAATTTTTTGTTCCATGGAAATAGGAAGTATCTACGTTTTAAGCCCTTGTCCAATTCTATCTGTCCATGGTTTTCCCTTCCGGAAGTAATATTTTGACCACATTTTCGTTTCATTCACAAACTTTCGCGCTTATTCATTCATTTGACTCAGAATTGTTTTTGAATGACAATTTACAACAAGTGTCATGTCAAAGAAATAAATATGCAAAAAATAAAAATGTCAGTCAGTCGCATTATAAAAAAAAACAATTCAAATAAGTATGTGTTGTAATCTTAGAGTATTTATTTCCTGTAGGTATTGAAATAAATACTCTGTAATGAGGACTTCCTTATTAAATTATCAATCATTTTTAGGTAATTACTCCTTACCTTAGAGAGTGAGTGGTGGAATATGCTCTCTAAAGTTTGGTTTGATAAATGTGTTTACATATTATTGCTTATAACTATGGATACATAATTATCAACATTATTTAACATTATTCCAAATTCTAATAATTGACTGTACTATAATTTTCGTACTCTTATATTACATAACATACCAAATTTATAAAAAAGTGGTAGGTAGATGGATGGAAGGCTGCATGCGTCTATCGATAATATAATTTGTTTGTTTTTATATGTCAGTCTCAAAATGCGAATCACCACATCTCCATTGAAGGTGACAACTTCATGGTCGATGGTCAAAGCCTGCACATCGTGTCGGGATCCATGCACTATTTCCGAGTGCCAGCGTATTACTGGCGGGACCGCCTTCGCAAGTTGAAGGCTGCTGGACTCAATTCTGTCTCCACGTAAGTAAGAAAATAGATAATATAATAAAATATTTGTGGAATAGCTCCAAAATATTTAATAAAATACCAGCTGTTCTACGGGAGTTAAGCCTAGTGATGTGTAAGCAAAAATTATTTAAGATTAAAAAGCTACTATCATGTTAAAAAATTTCAGGGACTCGAACATTTAAATTTTTCAAGTTCTTACACCAAAAAAAATAAACTTTCTAAACGATAATTTCTTAACTATTCTTCGAAACCCTGACAAAATTAGCTGCTCGATGTAAATACGGCTGGATTTTATGCGGCCCTGATGGGAAGCGGTTACCACAGCCCTATGGACGCCTGTAACATCAGTGAGCTGCCGAACCCGTAAATGCTTTAGAAAACCCTGTTTAATAATAATAAATAATAAATAATGCTGGACAATTCACACAGCATTATCTAGCCCCAAGCTAAGCAGAGCTTGTGTTATGGGTACTAGATAACTGATATACTTAATACAATACACTACATAGATAGATATTTTTTATTATACATAGAAAACACCCAGACCAACGGAACAAATTTTTGCAGATCGTACACAAATTTGTTCCGAGGCGGGAATCGAACCCGCAACCTCCTGCGTCGCAGGCGGACCTTGGCCCGCTGCGCCACGGAGGTCGTTTGAAAGACCCCATACCCCGTCCGTGGGGAAAAACTTGATTTGGGGAAGTAAACCATTTAATTTTTTTTTATCAGCTGTTAAATGAAATGCATACCTAATACGAAAGACCACCTAATACGAGGCCTGCCACGTATCCAGCATCTGCCAGATGCGGTAGGTGAAGACAGGGCGCTATGGCGTTAGGGGAGGCCTAATGTCCTGCAGTGGACTAACATAGGTTCATGATGATGACATATATAGTTGGTGTATATATTATTTTCAGGTATGTAGAATGGAGTTTCCACGAACCAGAAGAGCGACAGTATAGGTTTGAAAATGATTACGACATCGCATCATTTGTCAAAATAGCGGCAGAAGAAGGCTTGCATGTTCTTTTACGACCAGGCCCATATATTTGCGCTGAAAGGGACTTGGTAAAAACTTAAGATATATTTTTCTGTTCATTACTTTTGAAGCAAATAACGTATAAGGTTGTATTTGTCAGTAGCTATACCTACTTTCTTTCACAGGGTGGTCTTCCGTACTGGCTATTAAGCAAATACCCCGACATTAAGTTACGAACAATTGATAAAGGTAGGACATTCAATTATTTAGGTAGGTAATAACATAAACACAATGAATATTACATATCTATAGAAGAGAAGTAGGTACCAAGTATTTAAATACAAACACGTGTTTATGACTAATAATAATTTATTTACAGATTTTGCAAGCGAATCCGAAATCTGGATGAACAAATTATTCGAACAAATAGGGCCCCTGCTATTTGGAAAGGGTGGCCCTATTATTTTAGTACAGGTAACATACATTTCAAAGTGCGCTTATGGGTTTTTTTCTGTAACGGTATATACTGAAACTAAACTTAAATACCAACCTATGAGGCATATAATAAACGAGTTTATTTGTTGATTTAGATTGAAAATGAATATGGCAGTTACGGCAGCGATATGTCGTATAAAATTCAACAGAGACTCATAATTTCAAATCATGTGGGCACTAACGCAATTCTTTACACCACCGATGGTGCTGGGACCTCCTATTTCTCGAACGGAGCTATCCCTGGCACTCTCACTACCATAGACTTTGGACCCAGTTCTAATGGTAAGTGATTTTACCACAGTTAGTAATTTGCTGTAGGTACTAGGTACCTACTTAACCAAAACCAAGTATATTCATCTACTCTCAATTTAATTCAATTTATGTCTCCCCGCAACTTGATTAGCTAGTTATTTTACCTCGTAAGGTAATAATTTCTGGTTACTGTGATCATTATACAGGGTTATTGTTATTTCACTGAAGACACTGCGTAAACAGCAGGTTCTGCCCATCATTAGGAACACGTTAGTGAATACGCCAGGTCTTAATTCTTAATAATACCTATAATGATATAGGTACTTACCTATAATAATAACATACAAAATAATGTCCGAACCCTAAATTAATTACTGAAGACCAATCTCCCACTCTTATTTAAATCAACATCAAAATCATTGGCTTATTTTACATCTACGCAAGATGATTTGAGCGGCTTTAGCCTGGCTGGAAGTCCGCCGAACACACACACA
Source organism: Eupithecia subumbrata (assembly GCA_949316285.1). Classification (NCBI taxonomy): domain Eukaryota; kingdom Metazoa; phylum Arthropoda; class Insecta; order Lepidoptera; family Geometridae; genus Eupithecia; species Eupithecia subumbrata. The sequence goes on from OX438646.1 coordinate 7,673,613, forward strand.
CACCCTCTGATTATTCAGGGCAGAGCCGTTTTTAGGTTGAGTTTCTCAGAAAACCTATATAAAAACCTATAATGAACCAGTTTTGAATGAACGGGGGTGCATAATAATATCATTCCCATTCCACCAATTTTAAGAATTGAGACCTAGCGTCTTCACGGACGTGTTCATGATGGTGGGCAGAACCTGCAGTTAAAATAATGTTAGTGAATTACCAATAACCCTGTATAATGTGGATATTATGCGTTTATTGGTTACATTGGTTTTGGTCTACTTTTTAGGGTTCCGTAGAAGCAATTTAAAATTATTACTTTTCACTGAAAAATATAATCATCGAAATCAGATGTCTTGAAGCGGAAATATTCTAAAGCCCCCTTTTTGCCTTTTACTGGAGGAAATACCTACGTCTTTAATAAAAAAACCCAGATGACAAAAAAATCTATAAAATCGTAGAATCTGTACACCAAGTTTCGTCCAGCCAGATCGGTTGTAAAATACGAGCTGTAGAGGGGTGCATACTGACAGAAACGCAAATTTTGCTAGACTTGATGCAGAGACGCTTCGCTCGCTTCGTTCGCTCGTCAATAAAGTTTTGTACGATGGTACAGAACCCTTCGTGTGCGTGCGAGGCTCGCACTCGCTCGTGGTGGGTTTTCTTCTCGCATTTGGAATCCTGAGCTCTTGTGTATAATGTGTATAAAGCTGAGTTTTTTTTTACACAGATGCCAAAGACTTGTTCCGCCCATTGCGTAATTACATGCCTAGTGGCCCGCTCATGAACTCGGAGTATTATCCGGGCTGGCTGACTCATTGGGGAGAGCCTATGGCAAATGTTTCCACTGCAAGTGTTGTGAAGACTCTCGAGGACATGCTTAAAAACAATATCAACGTAAACATCTACGTTTTCTTCGGTGGCTCTAACTTTGAGTTTACTGCTGGTAAGGGGCAATTTTGCCGTGTGGTGCGGGGCTTAGAATTTGCACCACCCAAACTCTTCCCACGGGTGTCGTAAGAGGCGACTAAGGGATATCCACCGGGGGGCGGGCAGCAGCGGCGCCCTGAAGAACAATTTTATCACCGAACTGCGATCCTCAACCCGCATGCCCAGCATGGGGATTTTAGGCATTACCCCCCATGAGTTAAAAACAAATAAGGTACTTATCAAGGGGAGGCCTGCATCCAACAGTGGAACAATATAGTCTATTGAGGTTGAGGTTGAGGAAGGGGCAATTTAAAATGATGTTGTGTTTTTGGTAAGTAAACTAAAAAAGCCGCAAAACTCAAGGGGACTGGGCTGGACTATGCCCGTATGTCAGGCCAGCAGTGAGCGAAGATCGCTACTGACTGAGGCGGACGGACGATACGGCCACATGAAAGGTATAGACGGAGATGGTGGGATCAGTGGTCGCTTTCGACAAGACATGGGCCCTTCTTGCAACCGGAAACCGAGAGGAGTGGAAGGAGGGGAGGGAGGCCTTTGCCCTGCAGTGGGTCAAATCAGACTTTTATATTAATATGGTAAAACGAATAACGTAACGTACTTTCTGTTAAAATTTTACAAGTTTCTAAAGGTGCCATGTAGCGTATAATCTATCTAACATAAAATAGCAAAAAAACACACTTTTGTAGGTCTACTCATTTACAACGAGGAATATTTGTGAAAAATATTTTGTGACAAGTAAGTAGGTACCTACTTACGTGTTATCTTAAAAATATTTGAAAATGTAGATGTAGTAGACAAAGAAAATAACGAGTTGGTATATTAGATATTCTTGGTGTTATCTATCATAATTTTAAAACGTTTAATTATTACCATGGTAGCGACGCATTATAAAAATATATGTATAATTTCAGGAGCTAACTACGACGGAACGTATCAACCAGATATTACTTCGTACGACTACGATGCACCATTGTCTGAGGCGGGGGACCCTACGCCGAAATACAATGCCATACGGGAACTTCTGCTAAAGGTACTTTCTAGACCTCTTATACGAGCTGTGGAAAGGGCTAACGCGACGTTTTTAAAATAAATTTATTTTTGATATGATGATAAAAATTTAATAAATGTTGTAAAGGAGACATTTAATTATAAGTTGTGCATTTAAAATGATAGAATCTATACATATTACTGCAGACCCACCCTCCAACCGGGGGTAGGCTGGCACGAAATCATACTGCCAAAATAGTGCTGTCCAAGTACTTTTTCTACCACAAGATTTACTAAAAAGACTAAGTAGGTGCTGAAGATGTTTATGAATTGTTTGAAATTTTACTATTGGTACTAGTATAGTATTATAATATCTGTGCTATTGGCGAAATGTTAATTATACTTATTGTTCATTTTGTAGCACAACTTTGGAGATCCGAGTATCGATATACCTCAACCTTCACAAAAAGGAAATTATGGTGTTGTCAAAGTTTGTCCCAAGCTCAATCTTCTGTCACCCGAAGGCAGGGCTGCTTTAGGAAAATCATACAAAGACGTTCAGGGCTTGCCATTGCCGACTTTTGAAGCTTTGTGGCAACGTGGGGGCTTCGTTCTGTACGAAACTAACCTCACCCAGACCGATGCCTTGCTTCATATAGAACAGCCAAGAGATCTGATCTTCGTTTTCGTGGATGGTGTAAGTTTATTTCCTGTTATTTTTGTAATAATATATTGCATTGCAACGTTTTTTTCTGTCAGATGTGTGGTGTCCCAACTGTGCCCGCGGGTGGGCGACTAAGGGACATCCACTGAGGGCGGGCAGCAACGCCCCCTGCAGAACAATTCTTCCACCTAACTGCGATCCCCAACCCGCATGCCCAGCGTGAGAATTATGGACATTACCCCGTTGAGATAAAAGCCAATAAGGCGCTTATCAGGAGGACGCCTGCGTTCAGCAGTGGACCGATAAAGGCTGTTGTAGAGGTGAAGCATGTTTTCCTTGGTGCATATATCTTGAGCGATAAGACCGCCAATTGTCACTTAGGTTATAATTATTTAATTTTAAATTGTTTCTTCGTTTTAAGTTTGCAATAAAAGTATTTGATATTTATCTTTCTATCTACTATATTGCACGGTTTTTATTACAGTGCTTTTGGTTTTCAGAAACTCCAAGGCAAAATAAGCAGAATGCATAAAATTTACTCCCTACCATTAATTTCGAAGAATGGATCAGTCTTATCTTTACTTGTCGAAAACCAAGGTCGAATCAATTTCGGGATTCATATACACGATTTCAAGGTATTTATGAACACCAATGATGTTATAAATGATGAACACATGAATTTAGAAAGCAACACAAAGTTTGTATTTTGTTTGCGAAGGCCGGGAGCCAATCGCTGCCCATCAGTTAAACTTAAAATAATTTCAGCATACGTAGGCATGGACAAACTGGTTTCATTTGTCTATTGTATCTGGTACGTAAGTGTATTTTTACCAATCTCATTTTACTTTATCTTTTAGGGAATTTTAGGTAATGTACGTTACGACGGTAAAGAATTGAATGATACATGGAAGATCACAGGCTATCCACTCGAAGTTGTGCATAGTGGCGTTGATTCGGCAGACGAGGTGGATGATGTCCAAGTTCCAACGTTATTCGAAGGCCTATTCACTCTGCCAGAGTCATCAGCTACTGTGCCGTTAGATACGTTTTTGGATACAACTGGATGGGATAAGGTAACAGTGACTTTGAAAAAGATGCTACTATGACTTTTTACTTTTAAAAACTGACATAATTATGGACATTAAGGGTCCGGCGACGGATGAATTTCCCATACAAACGTAGTACCAAAATGATTTGTAATTTGAGAATGTTTTCATCGTGGTTTGCTATTATTTGTGTTAGAATAGTGTTTATACAGGTTCCTGCCATAATTTTTTTTCAAAATACTTATCTACACAATTACTAAGACAACATTCATTTTTTGATGTAAAAATGCGATTAGGTTTAATTTCATTTCAGAAAGGTATTTTGAAAAAAATTGTGGCAGGAACCTAGATAAATACTATTTTAATACAAATAATAGCAGACCATAGTGAAAATATGCTCAAATTAAAAATCATTTTGGTATTACGTTTGTATGGGAAATTCATCCGTCGCCGGACCCTTAACATGTAGAATTTAGTTAAAGCATTTTTTACAGCTGTTGCTACAGTATTTGCAACAGGCGCCCATTTCTTTTCAATTTTATCCATAATCCTCTCGCTTACGACTGATACCTACTTTTTATGTTTTATGTTACACCAAGACATTTGGCTTTGTATTCCAGGGTTTCATCTGGATTAATGGTCACAACCTGGGGAGGTACTGGCCTCCTCTGGGCCCTCAGGCAACATTATACGTGCCGGGAATTTGGCTAAACCCAGCTCCACAGAAGAACTTGATACAAGTGTTAGAACTAAACAAACCTTCCAATGAACTCACAGTGAATTTCATAGACCATCCAATTTTGAACAAGACTGGTAGCTTTTCATGGATTCTACAGTAATTTGGACAAATTTATCTTTAGGATTTAATTTTGTACTATCTATTTTCTTTTTAGAATATATTTCGATTCACGCGTCTATTATTGCATGTATGTACCAGTACCTATAGCATTAATTAACTACCTAGGCCAAATTAATAACAGGTCAGAAAAGAATTAAGAAATTCTTGCTGTATTAACTACTGCCTACTGCATTCTGAAAGTCATGAAGATTGATGCAAAGCCATGGAGTTTAATAAATGCATTCTACAATTTACTGTTTTTTATTGTCCTTTATGATTGAACAAGGATAAACTCTACTTACGACGCCATCGAGAAACCTAACTAACTTCACATCAGTTAAATGTTATTCGAAACAATTTAGAAGTTCCAGCAAGTTAGCAAGGTTAACAATTCGCAAATATTATTTGATAGTCACAAACACTTCTATGCCACAAGAAATAAGATTCAAAATAACAAAATTAAACTGCAAACCATCGCATAGCAGCAGGATTCTAGTGTGTCGAATACGAACAATTTAACAGGCCTAGGTACACAGTGATGAAATGCTGCTAGTAAGAGAAGGAGATATAATTTATCGACTTGTAAGAAAGAGCGAAAACACAGAAGGACCTACCAACCTACATGAAGTTTGACCCATGTGATAAGATGCAGAGTAGGTACAATGGGTACAATGGTCGAGCGAGACCGGTCTGTCTGTCGTCGTGGAAACCGCGACAGCGTCGGACCGCTCTGTCCCGGCTCCTGAGCAAACCACGTGGCCGGCAAAGTGAACCTACAAAAGTAAGTTTATGTTCGTAATATGTATTTCAACGAGAGCTTCACTGTTCGTGTTCTTTATTTTTGTGACATAAAATTTTGTAGAGGTTTATTTAAAATAACACGTGTGTGTGTGTGTGTGTGTATGTATGTGAGGAAGGTAGGTACGGTATTGTTTCTCCTAGAGGTAATATCTTCCATACACCGACTTTAGGTATTGTAGTAAGTACTTTGATATTAAATGCTCATTATGGTTTATTTAAATACCTACTTCATTGATATTTTAGACACTTATTTCGTGAGGTGCGTATTTTGAAAAATCATATCATTTATCAAAAATGAACGTGAATATCCTTAAAACTATTTACCGTATATTTTATGCTTTGTTTCTGAACTAAGTACTTATCTTTATGTATGAAAATATGCACTAACTCTACTTTGATCTTGTTGTGCTAAAGGAAGCACTAAAATAAAATATCAATAATTAATCTAAATTAAATTACATACCAAAATCACATTTATTATTAGTTACTGTTAGTACCTATACCTACCTATCAGGGACGTGACCAAGGGTCATGCCATGCGTAAACGACAAATTTACAGACAAATTTATGTTAGAGGTATCACAACATGCCATCTGAGACATTACAGTCTCGATTTCTCTCACAATCGAGCCAGTTAGTACCAAGTAGGTATTTACCAATTGGTCAGGCCATCCAACGGTGGCGTAGGTACAAAGAAAGAAAAATATCTTAGGGTGTGTTTAGATATGAAATAAAATTTACATCAAAATTTCAGAAAGAAAATAGTACAGATACCTAATAAAATTTTACTGTAAGTTAGATTTATCAATTTTATAGTAGGTATCTCATATTATCTTTGCGGAAGTGTGTGTGTGGAAGATGACGGAAGTTTATTGTTTTTAACCACAAAAGATTGGAGCATAGGTTTTAGTACATTGATCATCAGCTGTTTTCGGTAAACTTAGGGTATGTTTATCTAATTTAAAATCAAATGATAAAAAATATGTCTGATCTTGTGATATCCCAGTCTACCATCGTCATCATTGAAGCAAAAATAACTAAATACATAACCATTAGGTACCAAAATGAGAATGAAATGGTGTTCGTCAAAATGATGTCTAAATATATGTATTGTTAATATACACGGCGGTTTTTTGAATAGGGCGGTGATGGCCAAGTCCGAAACCACGAGAGTTAGAGAAAAGTCGTGAAAGGAGTCATGCCTTTGATTATTAAGAACACAGTAACTTCATAATAATTTCAATGTCGAGAACGTTTGGTGGAGGGAGGTAGCCCTTGGCGGTTCCTCCTCGGGAGTGCTAACGCCATCAGACTCCATAACCTCGCAGACAACCAATAAATTCATTTTAAGCCCAGGTAGTTCTGCAGCAGGCGTAAGGGAAAACGCGCGCCTGCCAAGCCGCCGCGCTTGTGTTGTTTGTAGTTATTTAAACATGGTGATTAAGAAAATCATTTTATCAAGTCAAACTCTACGAATTTGTTTAGAATTATTAAGTGTCCTTAGTTGAGTACAAAAAAATGTGATATCTGTAGCTCGCTAGTCATAGTATTGAAAAAACGTTAGAAAAAGGGGTAACTTTGGGCTTTTTTTCTATCGAGTGAAGTTCATTAGATCTTGTAACTGAATGCGACTTTGACTAGACTAGATCCTTAAGTAATATATATCTTTTTTTCAGATCTTTAAACACTATTTTGTAAGTCTAAGATGATTTTAAAAATCACAAAAATTCGGACTCTGCTGGCATACCAAGCCTTAAATTTATTTCCTTAAATTGATTTAAAAAAAATCATAACAAAATGTGTCGGAAGTACCTGTCGTAGTGTAAAATAATATCAAAATAAAAAAAAACAAAAACTTTATTTCCATAAATACAATAAATGTTCACTTAGAAAAGGTTAATATCACATCGTAGTTACGATATCTATCGAAAACTATTTTGTCACAATTGAAAAAATGCAGTCTATCAAGAATAAGTTTAATGTTTGTAAAAATTTATAATAAAAATATATTTTTCTGTGGAATATATTAAAATCAATTTTGCTTACTTTACTACCATTTCCTTGAACTCTATTTTGGCGTAGTACATAGCCAATATACAGGTTTTATGTTGACATCTCTAATGAATGACATACATAATCATTTAGTTAGCCATGAAATAATGGTACTTACAAAGCCAACTACATACAGTCTTACTGCGTTTAGGTCTCCATAGAAATGTATTAGCGTTTTGAAAGCGTAGCCCTTGTAATATTGTGACGTACATAGCCACCTACAGATTCTGTTTCGCTCTCTTTAAAAGCTGTTTTTTTTTTAATTTAAAAAAAATCTAATTATCAATATTTCAGAAAAATGGCGGCCAGTGATTTGACTAGCGAAGTGGGCCCTCCCTGCAGCCTCGTCCTTGCAGATGGGTCTGTGTTTACCGGCCGGAGCTTCGGTGCTGCAGTGCCCGTTGAAGGAGAAGTTGGTAAGTAGGCAGCAGAATTTTGGAATTTTTGGGTGCCTAGGTGTTTTCTTTTGTGTAAGAAAATTATTATTATAGAATAATAATTAATTTATTCAAGTTAAGGCCTTATAAACAAAAAATAAAGCATAGTAATGTGTACTATAGACCTATTTCACATGTCTATATCTTATATACTTATAATAAGATACATACAGCCGATATAGAACCTCCTCCTTTTGTGAATTTGGTTTTATCTCGGAATTCAGTACGATTCCCTTGGGATAGGGGATGAAAGTAAAATTTCTTGGCCGTGCATCATGCCGAAACTACTGGACGAGTTCAAATTAAAGTTAGTGTGATGTGAGTTCATACTACGAGAAAAGACATAGGGTTATTTTGATCCCGGAATTCAGTATGGCTTTCCTTGAGAATCGGGAGGAAAGTCAAAATGTGTTATTCATTAATGTGTTATCCGATTTAATTCATTCTTTTTTTGCTAGAAACAATGTTGCAAGATCAATTTCATTAGATCAGTAGAAGGTCGAGTAGAAAATCCGTAGATTGAAGAAAAAATTAAGCTGCGTCTTATCTGTACGTTTTTCAGTCCGATAACAGTTCCGCGATTCTGATTACTTAAGTACTTAGTTTATTTTTACACACTCACATGTTTCAATTTTCAATGATGACATTCATCCGCTCGCTTTATATTACGTTCACCTTCATCAGATACATGGTGCCTAATTCTACTAACCAATCGCTTCACAGTTCAGTATAATAAAATAATGCGGGACAATTCACACAGCGTTATCTAGCCCCAAGCTAAGCAGAGCTTGTGTTATGGGTACTAGATAACTGATATACTTAATAAAATACATAGAAAACATCCAGCCCACCTTGAACAATTATCTGCAGATCGGACAAACATTTGTCAAATCTGATCAAAATTAATTAAGATTTTCGTCTGATTAACGCATTCGTTGCCCAGCCACGGGGGGCGGTGCAGCCCGCGCGCAGGGGCGCGTTGCCGCCGCGCCGCCGCCGCGACACGGGGATCGAGAAGCACGTCTGCGTCTTGGGCGATGAAATTGTTTATTATATAAAAATAAAAATAAATGACTAGTGCAGTCGACTGTACTAAAGTTTGTAAAGAAAAGTACCTACCTAAAGATAGTTTATAGACAGACGGACCGCGGCGCTGTCGTCGAGTGATAGCTTTAGAGCGACAACACAAGACTATAGTTGTCATTGTAATGGATAACTGATATTTTTTTATTTCGTATTACAGTGTTTCAGACTGGAATGGTCGGCTACCCCGAGTCGCTGACTGATCCGTCGTACCACGCGCAGCTCCTTGTCCTCACCTATCCACTGATCGGCAACTATGGCGTGCCCGATGAAAAAGAACAGGACGAATTTGGACTACCCAAGTACGTAGTTTTTATATTTGTTCGTTCTATTAGGAACCCTACTTAACATGTTAATCACTCTATGTCAGTACAAGAGAAACCAAGCTGCACTTCTGCCTATATCATCACCCCTCCCTCCCCCTTCTCACACTACGCTCGGCAGGCGGGTTGGTGATCGCAGTAGAGGTGTTAAAAATACAAATGAGCAACCAGCTACCATTCATCTGGTAGGTCCTCCGATTCTTACAACATCCACGGCTGGTTGGGGGTTCGATTCCTACGCCACCGCCGCCGCCATATCATAAACCTATTGTTGATTTGGTTTGTCCCACCCATCGATCAAAGTATTCGCTGCTTCTTCTTACCAATAAATTTGTACGCCCTACATTTTTCAAAGTAAAATGTTATACCTGCTGTCCTCCGAAGATGGACTGGTACCTAGTAAATGTTTTCTGTTAATTAGCTTATGTATTCTGTTTCTGCCATAGATGGTTTGAGTCCAGCCGAATTTGGGCCGCCGGTTTGATAGTCGGCGAGGTGAGCACAAGGGCTTGCCACTGGCGTGCCAAGCGATCACTCGGTTCCTGGTTACTGGCTAACGGCATACCAGGTCTCTGTGACGTCGACACCAGAGCGCTCACCTACAGACTACGCGAGGGAGTCACACTGGGTCGAATAATACCCGGTGTGCCCCCGCTTGGTCCATTGCCACCATTAGCAGACCCTAACTCCAGAAACTTGGTTGCGGAGGTTTCTACAAAGGTAAAAATATCATAGCTTGATAGACTGACATATTTTGTAACCTTTATAAGATCGATGCAATGATCGATTCCATGCATCTTTACATTGTTTACAAATAGCTAAATTTAATATTATGATATTTCAGGAAAAGAAAATATTTAACCCCAATGGCGATTTTACAATTTTAGCTGTTGATTGTGGTCTAAAATATAATCAAATCAGGTGTCTAGTAAAGAGGAACGCTAAAGTTATTTTAGTGCCATGGGACTACAAAATAGATGTGAATGAGTATGATGGATTATTCATCAGTAACGGCCCAGGTGACCCAGAAGTGTGCAAACAGGTTGTTGACAATATCCGTGTAGTGATGAAAGATAAAGTAAAACCGATATTCGGTATTTGCCTTGGACACCAATTGCTTTCGACTGCTGCTGGTTGCAGTACTTATAAAACTAGGTAGGTACAGGTAAAATGTAAAATAATTAATTTTTAATTTTACGGGTTTATTAAATGATATAGGTACTTAATATTCCTTTACTACACTTTTCCAGTTATGGCAATCGTGGACACAATTTACCATGCACTCACAGTGGTACTGGACGGTGTTTCATGACATCACAAAACCACGGTTTTGCAGTTGATCCCGATACATTACCTGAAGATTGGAAAGTACTGTTTACCAATGAAAACGACAAAACGAATGAAGGCATCATACATAAACATCACCCCTTTTTCAGTGTTCAGTTCCACCCTGAACATACTGCCGGACCCACAGACCTTGAATGTTTATTTGACATATTTGTTGATGCAGTGAAATCTTTTAAGAGCCAAAAATCATATGTAATTGACGAAATGATAACAAAAAAATTGGAATTCAAACCAACCCTCTATGAGAGACCAAAAAAGGTCTTGATTTTAGGTTCTGGGGGGCTTTCCATTGGACAGGCTGGTGAATTTGATTATTCTGGATCTCAAGGAGTAAAAGCAATGCAGGAAGAAAAGATTCAAACTGTACTAATAAATCCAAATATTGCAACTGTTCAAACTTCCAAAGGTTTGGCTGACAAAGTTTACTTCCTTCCCATCACTCCCGAATATGTGGAACAAGTTATAAAAGCCGAACGACCAACGGGTGTTTTATTAACTTTCGGTGGACAAACAGCGCTTAATTGTGGAGTCGAACTACAAAAATCCGGTATATTTGAAAAATACAATGTAAAAGTTTTGGGAACACCCATACAATCTATCGTTGATACGGAAGACAGGAAAATATTTGCCGAAAAAATCTATGCAATCGGCGAAAAAGTGGCCCCTAGTGCAGCTGTAATTTCGGTCGATGAAGCTATAGTAGCGGCTAACCGGATAGGATATCCTGTTATGGCGAGGTCGGCCTTTTCCCTAGGTGGATTAGGTTCCGGATTTGCAAATAATGAAGAAGAGCTAAAAGCACTTGCTCATCAAGCACTCTCTTACTCTGATCAATTAATTATCGACAAATCGCTCAAAGGTTGGAAAGAGGTGGAATACGAAGTCGTACGAGATGCTTATGACAACTGTATAACTGTTTGTAATATGGAAAATGTGGATCCTTTAGGTATACACACCGGAGAGTCCATTGTCGTTGCACCAAGTCAAACTTTATCTAACAGAGAATACTATATGCTACGGAACACTGCTATTAAAGTCATCCGACATTTTGGCATTGTTGGAGAGTGTAACATCCAATACGCACTGAATCCCCACTCTGAAGAATTTTATATCATTGAAGTGAATGCAAGGCTATCAAGAAGTTCCGCCTTGGCTAGTAAAGCAACTGGATATCCACTAGCATACGTTGCTGCTAAATTAGCACTAGGGATTCCATTACCCACCATTAAAAATTCGGTCACAGGTGTCACTACAGCATGTTTTGAGCCAAGCTTGGATTACTGTGTAGTGAAAATTCCAAGATGGGATTTAGCTAAATTTAATAGAGTCAGCACAAAAATTGGTAGCTCAATGAAAAGTGTCGGTGAAGTAATGTCCATTGGTCGAAATTTCGAGGAAGCTTTTCAAAAAGCTTTAAGAATGGTTGATGAAAATGTAACTGGTTTTGACCCAAACATTAAGAATGTGAATGAAGATGAACTCAGAGAACCAACAGATAAAAGAATGTTTTTCCTAGCAGCGGCTCTGAAACAAGGTTATACGGTCGAAAAACTTTATGACCTTACCAAAATCGATATATGGTTTTTAGGCAAATTCAAAAACATAATTGATTATTACAAAACTCTGGAAGCAACTAACAGTGGCACCATTACCAGTGATATTTTGAAGAAAGCGAAAAAAATTGGATTTTCTGATAAACAAATCGCAGTAGCTATTAAAAGCACAGAATTAGCAGTAAGGAAGTTACGCGAAGAGTATCATATAACACCATTCGTAAAACAAATTGACACTGTAGCCGCAGAATGGCCTGCTTCCACGAACTACTTGTACTTGACGTATAACGGTAGTACGCATGACATACAATTTCCGGGAGATTTTGTTATGGTACTTGGGTCAGGCGTCTACAGAATCGGAAGCTCTGTCGAATTCGATTGGTGTGCGGTTGGATGCTTAAGAGAGCTCAGAAATCAGGGAAAAAAGACAATCATGGTTAATTATAACCCGGAAACAGTCAGTACTGATTACGATATGAGTGATAGGCTTTACTTTGAAGAAATTTCTTTTGAAGTTGTAATGGACATTTATAACATTGAACATCCCGATGGAGTTATACTATCAATGGGCGGTCAACTTCCAAACAATATTGCTATGGATTTGCACAGGCAACAAGCAGTTATTTTAGGAACCTCGCCGGATATGATTGACAATGCTGAAAATAGGTTCAAATTCTCGCGAATGTTGGATCGCAAAGGAATTTTACAACCAAGATGGAAAGAGCTTACTGATCTCGAATCTGCAGTAGGTTTTTGCGACGAAGTTGGATACCCTTGCTTAGTACGCCCATCGTATGTACTGAGTGGAGCTGCAATGAATGTGGCTTATTCAAATCAAGATTTAGAAGCATATTTAAAATCAGCTAGCCAAGTTAGTAAAGAGCACCCAGTGGTTATATCAAAGTTCATAATGGATGCAAAAGAAATAGATGTAGACGTTGTTGCTTCTGATGGAATTATTTACTGCATGGCAGTTTCTGAGCACGTTGAAAATGCAGGCGTTCATTCTGGCGACGCAACGTTGGTCACACCACCGCAAGATATTAACCAAGAGACTTTAGATAAGATCCGAGAAATATCTAGCGTCATAGCAGAAACCTTAGATGTGACAGGTCCATTCAATATGCAGCTGATAGCTAAAGACAATGAATTAAAAGTAATCGAATGCAACGTGAGAGTCTCAAGGTCGTTCCCGTTTGTATCCAAAACTTTGGATCACGATTTTGTCGCCACTGCTACCAAAATTATTCTGGGTATACCTATGGAACCCGCCAATATCATGACTGGGTGTGGAAAAGTGGGCGTCAAAGTTCCGCAGTTTTCCTTCTCGAGACTTGCTGGTGCCGATGTAACATTAGGAGTGGAGATGGCTTCTACTGGAGAGGTGGCTTGCTTTGGAGAAAATCGCTATGAAGCCTATTTAAAATCATTGATGAGTACTGGTTTTAGAATACCAAAAAAGGCGATTTTATTATCCGTTGGCACATTCAAGGTACAGTGTTTATTACTTAGACAATTTAGATAGGTTTTTAAATAATAAATAATGATGGACAATTCCCACGGCATCATCAGCCCTAAGCTAAGCAGTTAAGGATTATTATAAAACCACTAAGGTACAAAATGCTTTTGAAATTTTATTGCGAATAGCTATGTAATTTAATAAACTAAATGTAATTTTCTGTTTTAGCACAAAATGGAACTTCTGCCAAGTGTCCGTGTCTTACAAAGTATGGGATATAAATTATATGCTAGTATGGGAACTGGAGATTTTTATACTGAACATGGAATTGAGGTAAGTACCTAACCACCATTGTAAATAAGAGGATGTTATCGTTTTGTGATTCCAATTTTTAAACATCAAACTATTTTTAGATTGAAAGTGTTCAATGGACTTTTGACCACATTGGAGATCCAGAAGATGACAGATCTGATGGAGAACTTTTACATCTAGCTGATTTTATGGCAAAGAAGCAATTGGACTTGGTCATAAACTTGCCAATGCGCGGAGGAGCTCGCCGCGTCTCATCATTCACTACTCATGGATACAGAACTAGACGGCTGGCGGTTGATTACGCTGTTCCCCTGGTCACGGATGTAAAATGTGCCAAATTATTAGTTCAGGTGTGTAAATTGTGTAATGCTCGTATCGCAACTCAAAGGTTTTAGCATTATTAAAAAGCTAATATAAACATAATATTTGCAGGCCATGCTACGCTGCGGAGGTATTCCACATATGAAAACACACACTGACTGTATGACATCGAGAAATATTATAAAGTTACCAGGATTTATAGACGTTCATGTACATGTCCGAGAACCAGGAGCAACATATAAAGAAGATTATGAATCGTGCACTGCATCTGCTTTAGCTGGTGGTGTCACAATGATATGCGCAATGCCCAATACGAATCCGCCAGTAGTTGATCGCACTTCTTTTGAGTATACTGCAGCTTTAGCACGAGTTAGTGCACGATGCGACTACGCATTATACGTGGGTGCATCTTCCACTAATTTTGATACCATAGCTGAGCTGGCTCCTCAAGCTGCCTCACTAAAGATGTATCTGAATCAAACCTTTACAACTCTGACTCTCGATGATATGACTATTTGGCAAAAACATCTACAAAATTGGCCAAAGAAAATGCCTGTTTGTGCTCACGCCGAGCGGGAGAAGACAGGCGCTATCATTTTAATGGCATCTCTACTTGATCGACCTATTCACATATGCCATGTAGCACGGAAAGAAGAAATATCTATTATCAAAGCAGCTAAAGAAAGAGGCCTGAAAGTGACTTGTGAGGTTTGCCCGCAACATTTATTCTTGAGTTCCGCTGACTTTGACCGCATTGGCCATGGACGAGCAGAAGTACGCCCTGTATTATGCAGTCCTGAAGATCAAGCAGAGCTTTGGAAGAATATTGATGTCATAGATGTGTTTGCAACTGATCACGCGCCACATAGCGTAGAAGAGAAAAACTCTGAAAAGCCACCTCCTGGCTTCCCCGGTCTCGAGACTATCCTTCCATTACTTTTGAACGCCGTTCATGAAGGGCGTTTAACTATAGAAGATTTGATAAACAAATTCCATCGCAATCCGCGTAAAATATTTAATTTACCCGAACAACCGAACACTTATGTAGAAGTGGATATGGATTATGAATGGACCATTCCAAAATCAATGGAATTCACTAAATCAAAATGGACTCCATTCGAAGGCATGCGTGTCTGTGGGGCAGTTCATCGTGTAACATTGCGTGGTGAAATCGCTTATGTCGAAGGGCAAATTCTTGTACCTCCAGGATTTGGACAAAATGTACGAGATTGGCCTACACCTAAAAAGCACTTATTCCCAACATTTGCTATCGAGAAAATTGAGAAAGAGATAGCAATAAGTAGACCAAATTCTGCACTCGACATGCACAATTCAACTGAGTTGAGTAAGCTTAGTGATTTCGAGCTTGATCAAGTGGAACTATCGAAACCAGAAGGGCTAAATAAACCCAACGTTCACTTCAACGAAATCCCAGGAATGCGAAGCATGTCCCCTCTGCCTCAGACTACAATGAGACAAAGATGTGATAGCTCCTCAAACTACCTAACTGCACAATCACTTCCTCATCGTCAACGGAGTGATTTATTTGGGAAAAGTATCCTGACTGTAGATACTTTTAACAAAGAAACACTGAACGATATTTTCAACCTTGCTCAGTTTATGAAGATAAGTGTAAATAAAGGACGAGTGCTTGACGATATATTGCGTGGAAAAGTCATGGCATCCATTTTCTATGAAGTTAGCACCCGAACTAGCTGTAGTTTTGCAGCTGCAATGCAAAGACTAGGGGGTTCTGTAATTCACACAGATGCTACCAGTTCTTCGGCTAAGAAAGGCGAAACCCTAGAAGACAGTGTGGCGGTGATGGCAAGTTACGCCGATATTGTGGTGCTACGGCATCCGGAACCCGGTGCAGTGTCGGTAAGTTTATAAAAAAATGTTACCTGTGCTCTACCTATTATTTGATCAGCTCAACCTGCATTACCTGTATTACGTGTTTATAAATGTATTTAACATTTTTCTTTTTCAGAGAGCATCTCGCCACTGCCGAAAGCCAATTCTAAATGCAGGTGATGGAGTTGGTGAACACCCGACTCAAGCTTTGTTGGACGTTTTTACAATACGAGAAGAAATCGGTACAGTTAACGGACTTACAATTACAATGGTTGGTGACTTGAAGAACGGTCGCACAGTCCATTCTCTGGCCAGACTGCTGACCCTTTATCAAGTTCAATTGCATTACGTTAGTCCGCCGGGCCTGGGAATGCCCAAACACATAATGGACTACGTTGCGTCAAAGGGGATACCTCAAAGAGTATACGAGCGACTTGAAGACGTACTGGCGGATACACATGTTTTGTACATGACACGTATACAACGTGAAAGGTTCAACAGTCAAGAGGAATACGAAAAGGTAATAGAACAAGCTGTTATTAGTTTCTTCGGCTTCTAAATATAATTTAAATAACTAACTAACACTTATGTATTCTTAAATTATTATTGCAGACACGAGGCTTGCTGGTCGTGACTCCTCAACTGATGACTCGTGCACGAAGGCGTATGGTTGTAATGCACCCATTGCCTCGAGTGGATGAGATATCTCCCGAGTTCGACACCGATCCCCGAGCAGCATACTTCAGACAAGCTGAATACGGAATGTACGTCAGAATGGCACTACTCGCTATGGTAGCTGGTGTAAATCCCCTTATATGAAGATCTCCTACTTCAGACTTGAATATACGTATCATTCCTTCCATTATAACCCCATTGTGATAATATTCATTCGTATACACCAATACAATGGTATGCAATATGGCAGATGACATAAAATTGTGAGTGTACCTACCAAATTTGAATTCAGGATCAATACTTTGTTAAAATAAAAATGTATTTTATTAAAATAAGTAGAAGGTACAATATTATGTATATTATTACTGGATTAAAAGTTCCAAAAAACTATTCAAGTATTTTTAGTACTATCTATGCACTTATCTATGTAAGATAGGAAAGTAACATTTATTTTTATCATAACATAATTCCGATGTAAATAAAAATACCTATCTCTAGCATTACATGGTAATACACAATACATACATACATCTTAGCCAGAATATTAGGTACAATTTAGATTTATTAGCATATTATGTATATTACGTACATTATATATACACACGTACATTACTAAAAATGTTATACAAACTTCTAATATTATGTAAAAAAAATAGTTGGTAAAGTAGTTCAGAATGCTAGTGAAGCTATGTAGAATAGTTATATGGATCTTACAGTCTCTAATCACCTACTTCTGACCGTTGTTCTGAGATTCTATAGATAACGAGGAAGCTATGCAAAAACTTTAAAAATTCGCTTAGTATTTTTGGTCTGACTCAACTTTTATAGTCCACAGAGTAGTAGTTAAATAATCCTTGAACGTATGTAAGTAATACTAAGAAATGATTAAAAATTACTACTTAAGGATTAAGTATAATAAATATTTTAAAATTTAAGATGATAACTTATGTTCTATAATTTCGACTCTTCGCCTACAGCATCGTTAAGCCTCATCTGGCTGACAGGATTCTCCACGTGAACGTCGACGAATGTAAATGCCGATATGCCATTGTTTTCATTCGGGGTTGGGGAATTTTGATTAAAGATCTGCTCGAATTTCGGCCGTGTCCTGCGAAAAGGCTTTTGGACTGATCTTTCCACGTAGCTTTCTCTTCGTGGAGGCAGCTTAAACCCACCCTGATTGACTAGTTTTCGTTGACAGTCGGCCAGTTTATCGCGGATTACTTCCAAGTACTCGTTTCCAGTTGTGTCACCAGCTGGTTCTTCTAGTAAAAGCATGCAGAGTCTTTGAGCTTGCTCCAAGTATATGACAGCTTGTTTTATAGCGTCGAATTTTTCGCTAGATCTGGCCATGGCAATGAAATGGGGAATGAAAAAATCGAGAACCAACCGTCTCCGTTCCGCTTCCATTTTTGAAGGCAATATTATCTGAAACAATGCAGAACGATAAAATGTAGACGTGAGTCGTTACGTCATTTTCAAGAAACGTAACGAAACTAGTGACTTGATCGGCGTCACCTGTTTTAAAACTAGTGATTTTTGTAACCAGGTTCTTTTTATTCTGCTACTGTGATTGTTAATATAAATAACTCAACCACCAATACAGTTACTCGCGAAACGAAAATTATTGAAATCACATAACTGTTTGTTTGTAAACAGATGAATCAATAACGTAGGACAAACAAATTAACTTCCCCTCATACTTTATTCAGGCTTAGGACTGACTGCATTAAATGAATGCATTAAATATTGCTTTTTATAGTAATTATGATTAGTGCTAACTATAAAACCATGATTTTAATAATATTTTATAAAATTTTGTTTACAATATTTTTTGTTAAAAATTACAGTTTATTTACAGTATTTGGCTATTTACATTTTTTTTTACATTTTTCAGTTTAACAACTGACATTTGTTTTTTTATTTATTTTTGTTTGGATATATACAATTTTTTTATGTTATACAGTTTATCAGTTTTTTTGCGGTAGCGCGGTGCGAAAGAAATGAAACGCACAGGGCAGAGTACAGTAACGCGTTCCAAAAATCACTAGGTACTTGTCATTTGACTCGAAACTAGTTATTCGGTTACATGCTGCGTAGCTAGTTACTGTAACTGGCGACGTGAAATAACGCCCACGTCTAATAAAATAAGGCGCGTTCTATGAAAGCGACGATCCTTACTATTGTATTTCTCTATAATTTAATAACAAAAACGGAGAGGTCTCGTGCGTTAATGTAGTTGCTGATTATACATATCGATATAATAAACACTTACCTTGCTATTTATTTCCTTCTCTTGATTTCCCGTGTTTTTATGCTTTTTGATATTTAGCTGGACCTTTCTTCTCTCTTGCATTTGTCTCTGTCGTTCCTTTTTCCACTGGTAATGTTTATCATGTGATTTAGCTTTGTCCCAGAAATTGGTACCAGTATCTTCTTCGCTATCTGAGCTTTCATTATTATTCTGTACAACTGCCGGCAAGTTAGGGTTCAACATCCGAAGAGGATTTTTCATTGTTAATATGTGATATAGTCTCTGAGAGTTAAAAGTCGGATAAAAGTCCTTTTTATTGTATTTTAGCTTATCGATAGCGTTAAGGACGTGCATGACGGGAGACTCCAGGATGTCTGCTAGTCGCCGCTGTAGTTTCAGCAACACAGGCTTTGGAATACTCTTGAATTCATTACAGCTTTCAACAAAGTAATTTGGAAATCTTGACTGACCAAAGTGAACGTAGAAACTCCGAAGAAATAATCTGAAAGTTTCACCTAGACGATCTTCTGGCCATTTCGCATAATTATCTTCACATTGCCAAAACAGATGATTTTTTATGTGACTTGCATCAATACCAATCTTTGAACCTTCTATTTCCATAAATGTCTTGTGTAAAGCCAGTGTGAATAAATAACATCGAATATGAGAATGGGCCAAACAACTTTCTAAATAGCGTTCGGCGGCTGGAAAAATGATTTTCCACTGAAGAGTTTGTTCTGGATTTAAGCCCCTTTTTGGTCTGAATCCAATGGGAACCAACAAACAACCAAATCCGATAGATTTGCTTACCATATATTTAGTTGGCCACTGATAACTAAAGTTTGTTCGAGGGTTTTGTATTATTTTTCTTTCTCTTATAATCCATTGGTTCGCTGCGTTTGGCCATGCCGCTAATAAAGCAGGAAAGACTTCACATCCCATTTTTGTTCCATTTTTAGTGGAGTCACAATAAATACTCGCTCCCTGCGTCAAAGCATCGTCGATGGCATCTTGAGACAAACCCAATCCACTTCCCAAGTTTAGAATGAAGTTGTCGACAAAATTACTCATGAACCCTAATGAATTCAGGTAGCACAGTCTTTCATACAAATTTCTCGACGTAGACGACTTAGAAGCTGCATCATCCATTTCTTCCTCGTCATCACTCCAGCGACCAACTGCACGGACATCTATTGTCGTCCACGACTCATCTGGTAGGACACCACATGTAAGTGAATAATTTGATTGCAAGCTCAGTTCTATCTTCTTTGGCGTAGCTGATTCGGTGATAGTAGAATATCCGTAATCAGATTCGGCTTCACTGGATTCATACTGGCGACTGCTTGCATTAGACCTATAGCCAGACGTTTCCGTATCTTCTGAAAAATTAGTTTCTTGTGATGCTGCGCGGCTATTTGATTTTGGTAGTGATCCACTAAAACGTCTTGTAGGTTTGAGAATAGACTTTCTTGGTACCATACCTTCATGTTTAGCATCTTTCGCATTATTGCGATTCTCTCTTTCCTCAGCTACTGCAAACGATGTTGAACGAATGTTTTCCAAGTTTGTTAAATTACCTTTAGCAAATTGCATACTTTGTTGTTTAACTGGACCGCTGTATCTTCGACCGATATTTTCATCAGTTTCTAATAAAGTGACCTTCAAGCCACTTGTGCTTGGAATATTATGACGTTCGATTTCTTCATTTCTTTTCATCTTTTCTTTTATTTGTTGTAAAAGTTGTGTGCCTTTAGTGGCATACGTAGAGTCCTCTGAGTCAACCGATTCCTTCTCTGAGTCTGTGAAGATGCTATCATCTGAATTTGTTCTATTAACCTCATTTACTTCTGTTTCTTTTTGTAATGTACTCTCTAAAACTTCTATTTTTTTCAATTTCACAAATCCTGAAACAAAGATGAAAATATTTTGTCAGTGAAATGATGATTCTAGAAACGAGTATAAGTGTAAATAATTAAATATTGAAAAACTAAGTCAGAACCTTGTTCTTTGGCGTCCTCAATCAGAAGCTTGTAAAATGGCGCGTCCAACACTGCGCTGTAGTCTGAAGTGTCTCCAGGCTCACTGACTTCCACATTGTCGTAGATGACGAACATCCTCGGCGCAGAGAGCGGCTCGGTCTGCTTGCGCTGCCGCTGCCGCTGGAAGCTCACATGCTCGTGCACCGCCTCCTGCAGCCGATCAGCAAAGAACACGTGCTTGTTGCTCCGGACCATCGCCTCATTTATCAGATTCTCCCTCTCACTGAATGGGTTGGTTTTAATTTGCTGCATCTCTCTGAAATTACGAGCAAAATGTTATTTTAACCGACTTCAAAGAAGGAGGACGTTTTATGTTCGGCTGATGATCGATTTCTCCGTCAGTTAAAATTCTTTTCGCTATTATATGGAGAACGATCTCGTAGTGGTCCCATAAAAATGTTATTTCCTAGGGATTAGTATATGTCCCGAAAAACTAAAAAAAAAACAGTGTAAATACTAGGGAATTTGAAGTCGATTCTTAGTTTTTTAAAACAATAAAATTATGGATATGGTATCTCTCTGAATCTACAGACTTCCGTCGGTGATATCGATATTATAATTAGCCTGAAAGAAACGTGTAAGTAGGTACAAAGGCTACGATTAGGCGTGATTTTATAAATCAAAAATCATTGTTAACTATAAATCCTTGATAAATCAATTCATATAGGTACTGATGCATATAAAAGATAAGATATTTAATTTCCACTTATCATTATCATATCAACCGGAAAATTATTTATTTCTGCTTATGTTTATGATAATTAAGTGCTCAAGACTCAATATCATGTTTCTTCAGTGCCGCAACTTTTACTTTGGCAACATTTTACTGTTGTAAAATACTTGCAAAGAGAAACTATACAAGAACTTTCATGTAACTTGGCTAAGAACACTCAACACAACAGATTGTCATGAAACTTGGCTAAGAACACTCGGGATAAAATTATCTATGACACAAAAAAACTCAACGAAAATCGGTTCATCCGTTTGGGAGCTACGATACCACAGACAGATACACAGACAGACACGTTAAACTTATAACATCCCTGTCTTTTTGCGTCGGGGGGCGGGGGAAAGTCATTGACTAGGACATTGTACATCTAGGCGAGAAAGTGCCTAATTCCTATCGAGTGTGTTATTTGAGATCCGAGGCGCAGCCGGCCATAAAACATACGAGGTAGGACTCGCACTTTCTCGCGAGTGATACATATTGCTTTATCCGTCACCTTCGAGAAAAATCATCGTTTTAGAATGTTTAAAATCACATGAGTAAATTTATAAGAAAACCAGTACCTAGTTATTATTTAAGGAATGCCCGACAGGTTGGATGCTAAAAATATATAAAAAAAGTTTTTTCATTCGTGGAGTGTGCTACGACGCTACGAAGTGTCCGGGTAAGTATTCAAAAGACATCAACGCGCACGCATCAATCGTGTATTTTCATTCGTAGAGTGTGCTACGACGCTACGAAGTGTCCGGGTAAGTATTCAAAAGACATCAACGCGCACGCATCAATCGTGTATTTTCATTCGTAGAGTGTGCTACGACGCTACGAAGTGTCCGCGTAGCATACAAAAGACATCAACGCGCACGCATCGATTGTGTTTTTTCATTCGTAGAGTGTGCTACGACGCTACGAAGTGTCCGCGTAGCATACAAAAGACATCAACGCGCACGTATCGATTGTGTTTTTATTCCTAGAGTGTGCTGCGACGCTACGAAGTGCCCGCGTAGCATACAAAAGACATCAACGCGCACGCATCGATTGTGTTTTTAAGAATAAAAAAAAAAAAATAATAAGAATAAAATAAATTTATTTGTGCAGTCAGACTTACAACGTTTCTACAGTTTAGAACATAACAAAAAAACTTATAAATGTAAGCCCGAAGGCACAAAATGGCTTCTGCCTCAGCATTGGTTGGTTGCTAGCAAGCTAGTAACCAACGCTGGTCTTCCGTCAGAGCCATTTTTCATTCGTAGAGTGTGCTACGATGCTACGAAGTGTCCGCGTAGCATACAAAAGACATCAACGCGCACGTATCGATTGTGTTTTTTCATTCGTAGAGTGTGCTATGACGCTACGAAGTGTCCGCGTAGCATACAAAAGACATCAACGCGCACGGATCGATTGTGTTTTTAACCCCCGACGCAAAAAGAGAGGGGTGTTATAAGTTTAACGTGTCTGTCTGTGTATCTGTCTGTAGTATCGTAGCTCCCAAACGGATGAACTTTTGATTTTCGCTTTGTTTATTTTTGTGTTAGAGATTATTTTATCCCGAGTGTTCTTAGCCATGTTTCCTGAAAATCTGTCGGGGATTTTTACGATTTTTAATTTTGTTCTTGTTTAATTAGTAGATTGCGCTAGGATGCTACGAAGTTCCCGCATAGTATACAAAAAACGCAAACGCGCACGCATTGATTGTGAATTTTACAACCTCGGAAACTAAAGCCGAACCGAGTTATGATTTAATTCCCAATGTAAGGTTTTCTCTTAGGAGTGAAGGTCCTTTTCCATGAATTGCACTCTTTATAGTAGGGACAGGCACTAAGTTAAAATGGGAAATAAATTTCTAAAATTTAAGTATACCTACTACTGGCCATTTACAAATTAATAGTAATGATGAAGCTACAAAAAAATTATATTAATAAAACGTCTTATCTATTACTTTAACTAAGTCACCTAGTACCTATATTAATCTTAATAAGGTGTGTCGCGTATTTATAGTATTAAGGTGGCTTGACTGATGTTGGCGAGAGTTTTATTTTTCAATTTTTGATATTTTCTGCGTTTTAAGGATTTTTTTTTGCCTTGAGCCATAAGACCCTAATAAAACTTTTCTTAAAATTCACATAACCTTTACCATAAAACAAAGTTATCAAAGTTAATTAGGTAAAGTTATAGCTTTTTCAGATGATCCTTTTTTTTTGGTTACTATTTCGGAAAATTTAGTTACCCCTAGTTTTTTTACTTGTATAACACAGAAAGTTTCAAAACTGAAAATAATGAACTCGTGCCAACTTGAAGCACCTTAAGTTATATTTTTACCTATCGTGTGGGACTCCCCTGATAAAGCACGTTTATAATACAATTTTGAACAAAGGTCAAGTAACTACACCACTTTTTTCGGATTGTATGTCAAATCAAGGGTACCGTTTATATAAAATTTGCACCCCAGCTCTTTCCGCGGGGGCGTAACAGGTGACTAAGGGATATCCACCTGGGGCGCGCAGTAGCGCCTCCTGCAGAACTTCCACCATCGAACTGCGATCCCCAACGCGCATGCCCGGCGTGGGGATTATGAGTACTACCCCCCATGAGATAAAAGTATATAAGGCGCCTATCAGGGGGAGGCCTGCGTCCAGCAGTGGACCAATATAGGCTGTTGAGAAGGTTTATTGCAAAGCTCAGAATAATAAACACCCTCTGAGGAAAATTAGAAGCCACACACAGATAAATGTATCTTCGTCAGAAGTACAAAAATTAACTCACCTTTCATAATTCTCAAAAAACTGCACGGACAGAAGAATATTGTTGAGTAGAAATGCGTCCGAGTCGTTGTGCAGTTGATACCGCATGCGGTCGAGGGCCTCGTCATCGTAGGATCGGTGGTGCGCCGGCGGCGGAGGCCCCTGGGAGGGCGATGGCGGCCCCGATACCGACAGCATCGACGGCGCTGGCTGTTCCTTGGCTGCCACCCGCTTGACGGCAGTGCTCACCAGATACTCGCGTTTTTCTTTACGTTTCTGCTCCCTCCATTTCTCCCGTTCAAAAAACTTATCGGGCTCCTTTTGGCCTTTCTTTGACTTTGAATTACCCATCACAAGGTTTTTACAAAATCCTTTACTAACTACTTTTGAATACAATTGTTTAAATCATCTAACTAATTAATAAAACAATCTGGCTCTACATGTATGTCCGTTAGAACGTTCCGCGCAATACTGGTATGTTCGGTACATTTGATTGATACGAATCTTAGGCAGAAATATGTTATCAGGGCATGATAATTATTCCATACTTATCGTATAAATCAAATGTAATTGCAGTGCTTTGCACGCTAAACAGTATGCGATGTCGCAACATCAATAGTGGCTTTTGAGTAGGTACCTGAAAAAGTGGGGTAAAAGTGACTTGTTTCGTTTCTGGAACTCACTGGAATAACTACATTCCTATTGTTAATTTTGCTGTTCTGTAAGAGTTTTTGCACCTTCAATAAATACCTACTAACTTCCCCACAATAGACAACACAAAAATTAACACAAAGCGTGATTTTTTTAGGTTTTTTTTAGTATGAGCCTTGCAAAGCTTACGAAAACTATAGAAGTTTATGTTTCCTTCCATACATTTGGCTCCTCGCAGCGCACGCCTCGCAGCGCCTCAGCCGAAAAATTAGAGGAAACTACTAACTTTTCTTAATATGACGGCGATCCAATAGTTTTATATGAACTTGCTTATAGTTTTCAAATTATTTTGAGTGGTTTGTTGGATTTTGGCAGAACAAATTTTTACTTTTAAGCGGTAGAAAACTTACATGTTCTCTGAAAACTTTTTCCGTTTTCGTCATTTTCCAACATAGAGTAGACTTACAGAATATTCTGTATTATGTTTTGTATCCTTCGCATCGTCGATCCGTCTATCTATTAACGCATTCGCTGCCCAGCCTCGGCGGTGCGGGGCGGGGTGCACCGCCGCCGCTACATGGAGATGGACGTGACCATCTTTATCTTGGGCCATGATAGTGTTTAATCTCTGATCTGTCGGTACCACTGGTTTCTACTGTAGATGAAGGTCAGGGCCGTTACTATTTATGTACATTAAATTATCACATTTCAGAGTCCCAAATAGTTAAAATTAAATTATACTGAGGGGCGAGTCTATTTGACGTTAGTAAGGAGACGTGATCGTGACGTCTCCTTTTAGTAAGGGATTTGCGTAGTTCAATGTCCGCACAATAGAGGCGCTGGCTGTACCAAATTGTATGGAAAAAGGAAAAGACAAATAGACTCGCCCTGATTCTTTTTCGCAATTTGTGGGCTAAAGTTAAGGCGCTACCCCGACCCAAAAAAGCGCCACGACCTATTTCTTCTTATTATTCTGTTAAACGAAGGAATTTTCAAAAATTTATTGGCCAGTTTGTGAATCCTATCATAAACTTTTTTTAATGCCTCTGTAAAAGTTTTGTTTAGTATACTATAAGCAGAGATGCGCAGTTGTTCCACAATGTTTTGGCCACCATGTTGGCAAAAAAGAGCAACTTCGCATCTCTGCCTACACTATACAAACTAAAACATTTATAGAGGCTTTTAAAAAAGCCTATGATAGTATTGACAAACTGGCCAATCTATTTTTAAAAATTCTTTCGTTTAACAGAATAATAAGAAAAAATAGGTGGTGGCGCTGTTTTGGGTCGGGGTAGCGCCTTAAGTAAAATAAATACTTTTTATTCTTCCAATAGTATTTTATTACCTATTTGAATAAATATTGTTATTAATTATTTTTTTGTCTATTTTGGTTGCAACACCATTTTCTTGTGCCATCGAATCATGCATGAATATCAATAATTAACCTTTACTCGGTATTATAAAAATAAGTATCAGTGAAACCTAAAAAACTTTATTTGCCTTGAATATAATTTCGAGATTCCACCTTGATTTTGATTTCATTAATTTAATTATATTAAATAATTTCCTTATGTCTACGGAAGTGCTACGTAGGGCTTATGGTATATTGCGTAGGGCCTCCGCCGGTGGTATGCTCAGCCCCGATTCTTCCATGTTATTCGCTATACTTGCACTGTCATCTTCTGGGTGTGTGTTGATACGACGTTGGTTCTTCATGCGTTTAGCGTCACTCATTTTCTTGTCTAATAATTTTCTAGAACAAACGAAAAAACATTATGAAATCATTAGTGTAACTTAACTATCGGTAAAATTTGCTTAGCTGGTCTTTTATGTTGTTTTGTTGTTTATTTTTGTTTAAAATAACCTCTCAGTTTTATAGTTTCTGTTTGAGGTATAACTCGTGTAGATAAAGAAAATGATTGAAAAGATCTTATTGGTGGAATGTGATCAAAGCGGGATAGCATGACCTTTTCAATCACAATCTTTATCTACACGACTTACGAGTGCATAGTTCCAATTCCCCGTTTGCTGCCAAAACTAAGTTCAGTTTGATCGCGTTCAAATTCATAATACCTATTATGTGACATTGTATGAATTTCGAGATCTTAAACCGGGTCGTCGGCAAAATGCGCCGAACTCGTATAAAGCGCTAAACTTAGTTCATCTTATAATGAACTTTTACTCAAACAATTGGTCCGTGGGGTACCGATGCTCTTCGGGTTTTTTTTTAATTATGTGAGCCAAACGCTCACATAATTAAAAAAAGAAGTCGAAGCGACGCGTGACCCGAGAGCTGGTGAGTATCTGGCGCAGCGCATCAGCATTGCCATACATCGGGGCAATGCAGCCAGCATCTTGGGGACGCTTCCGACTGGTCATCATGGATCAGTTGAGTTACCCGTACATTATTTACAACAGTCTGCAGTTAGCTCAATTGTTGCAAATTTAAATACGGGTTCTAATTTTTTTATATCATTTGATTTAAGCCTTTATTCACAAAGAAAATTACAATCAAATAATAAAAATAAATTAGAACTACACAGTATTGACAATTGTAATTTTCTTTGTCAATAAAGAATGTAAAAAAACAATTGAATACTCACTGCTGCCGCCAATCGATGAGCACTCCCAACAGAAAGACCATTGCGATCCCTACAAGAATGACCACGGTCACGCCGATGATTGTGGCCACGGTCATGGCCGGCACCTCTTCGGACAACACCGACGACACTGACACGTTCGGGTCCTTTGTAACTTCCATGAAATCTGGAAAAACGTGGATATATTCAAAAATAAAATTTAAAACAAGCTTTTATATCACAGAGACGGGAACTTCCCGTCCTAGATGGGGTTCGGACGTTCCCAATGGGAAGACAAATCCAACGAACCCAAACTCGACAGGGTTAAATTATTTCGTTTAGGAGTACCTACACATGGCCACTTCCTGTCTCCATCATCAGACCAGGAGCTCGATGGTACCATAACATTACATTAACTTCAAACTTACATATTATGTAGGTATGCCAAAATTCAGGTCAATCGGTTGAGGATAATTGGTCTAAAAGTTGAAGATTTGGCGCACAAATACTCGTACTAACAGAAGCTTGTAATAATAACTTTCAACCAGAAGTTTTCAAATGCCATGGCCATTTATTTTTACAAGACTAGAACATAATATGAGATAAAATTCAATAAGGCGTTTATCAGAGGGAGCCCTGGGTCCAGCAGTTAATATCAGCCTAATGAGTAACACAAAATTAGCACATCAGTAATGTTCGAAGAAAGTTTTCATGGCATGTTGCATACCGTTAGAAAGGGGATAGACTAGAAAACTTTTTAAAAGAATTCGAAGAACGTAATCAGTTTTAGTTTTTTTTTTATTCCATTCAAAGTTGAGCTTTAATGTTATTCATACTTGTATTAAAAACTTTGTGAATTAATAGACTAGACATTGCTAGTGAGTAATTTTGATTTTAAGGCGCTACCCCGACAAATACCAGCACCCCCACCTATTTCATCCTATTATTCTGTTAAACGAAGGAATTTTCAAAAATTGATTGGCCAGTTTGTGATGCCTATTATAAGCTTTTTTTTAATGCCTCTGTAAAAGTAGAAAATAAGATAAAATAGGTGGTGGCGCTGATTTGGCTCGGTGTAGCGCCTTAATAGAACCGTACAATAATACAAATAAAATACAAATACAAATTTGGAGGATACACCTAATATTTTTATTTTTATTCAAGTTTAAACGCTGACTTTTGTAAATTTTCAACAAAAATTTAAAAAATCGGCTTAAAAAATTCCGAGGGGTCAAGATTTTTTTATGGGGGTTGAGGAAATCTCAGCAAACCCTCACCGAACCCCCCATTTCAATTTGGCAAACGATGCACCATACACCCTGTTCTTATGATATATTTATGATATATTTTAGATATATTATATTGATATATGATATATTTTAGCTCTTCGCGCGGGTATGAATTTATAATTATTATTAGGTACTAGCTGTACCCGCGACTTCGTTCGCGATTGCCTTACCTGCCGACTAATTAAGTTCACATTTAACCATAGTCTCTCATATTATGAAACGCCGCCGTCCAAAAAATCGTGTAGGGTCTACGGGGGATAGCATATTGTCATCTTCAATCCCATTCTTTATCCACACGACTTTTAGCTACGACTCGGCCAGCGTCAGTTTTAAGAAGTGTCCTACTCGTCTGACTTACTCACAGCTGGGGCCCTATTCTGCTATACTAATCGCTTCACTATGACAGGGCTATCGTCACAGAATGACACTTTTTGGTATTCCACCTTGGATGAAAGAAATTATGATGAATGCAGATGGAGAGACGCGCGTCAAGTTTGAAACTTCATATTATTAATTTATCTCGCGCGCACTATCTGGAATTTTATTAATCTAAGGATTCTACGTGATGATTCTGCGACGATTCCATTGTCATACTGAAGCAATTGTTTTGCAGAATTGGGTTCCTGATCCATTTGACTGGACCACCGTAATTTTTTTTCGTTAGTAGGTAGGTACAGTTGGCTGTGTACCACAATAAAAAATATTTTTCTGCGGTCCAGTTAGTTTAAGTGGACCACAATAATTAATTAATTTAATTGTACACGAAGTTTGGTTGGAGTAAGACTCCAACCAAACTTCGCTGGACCAGCTAAACCACCATATATCATGTAAGGCAGGAACCTAACTTATTTTTCCAAGACCCACCACCTTAGTAGGTAGGAACCTAACTAATGGGTGCGTCTTGGAAAAATAAATAGATAGGAACTTACCTACCCTTTATCTACTAATTTGTTTCTTCAATCTACAGATTATTTCATCAATCTACTGATTTTCTACTCGACTTTCTGCTGATTTAGTCATATTCGATCCAGTCATATTCCCAGGGAAACCTGACTGAATTCCGGGATAAAAAGTATCCTATGTCCTTCCTCGTAGTATGACCTAAAATCGTGCCGAGTTTCATTTCAATACCTTCAGTAGTTTCGGCGTGATGCGCGTTTAACAAACAGACAGACAGACAGACAGACAGACAGACAGACAGACAGACAGACAGACAGACAGACATGAATGAAAAAAATTGCAGTTTTGGCTTCAGTATCGATAATAGAGTGCCCTCCAAAAAAAAATTTCTAAATATCTTCAATGTACAGAATTGGACCTGTTACAGTTTTATTATAAGTATAGATTTTGTTTACATGACTCTAACGATGCCCATTTACAGCTGATCTATTTATCAATTTACTTATTTTTGTATGTACCTATATTCCTAAGTTCCTTGATTATTTTCCGTCTTGTCTGTTTTATGGCTTTGAATTATAATTTAAGCACAACAAATTGTAACCCATGTATATATAAAGTGACATTTCCAAGTGTGCCTTGTGCTCCTACGGAGAATAAATGAGTATGGGTGTCGTAAGAGGCGACTAAGGGATATCCACGGGGGGCGAGCAGCAGCGCCCTCTGCAAAACAATTCTACCACCTAACTGCGAACTCCAACCCGTACAGGCTGTTGAGGTGAGGTTGAGGATATATTAGTATATTAGTTTATCGTTTCTAACGTAAGCTCCCAGAGTTCTTACTTACCATCCTCAGCCCAGCTAGCAGAATTTTCATACTTTGCCATTATAACTTGTTTAAACTTCGCAGCTCGGCCTTCTGCAAGATGATAGCATATATTAATTTAGAATAAGAATTATGGTAAAGGATGTTTTCTGCATGCAATTTTTTCTAAAAACAACTCAAGTGACGTCAATTTGATAATAATCGCTCAATCTTGTCGGTAGTCGCGATTTGTTAATCACTGATGTTTATCTGATTTACCGGAAATACAAGTATTTAAAATTATACCTGTCTCTCTATTAAACATATACGACACATTTATTATTTTGTTATCCTCTTTTTATAACCTTCCATGGGTCTGTACTGCTATAAAAAATAACAACTAACATTGTAAAGGTTTCTTCGTCGCTTCTTTACTATAATCTACATTCCGAAGCGACAGAAATCAGAAATATCACTTTATTTCCGTGTCAGTGTTTAGTTTTATAATTTGAACTTTTCCGAGTGTACATTTGTTGTGTTGTTGGTTAGCACATTCCGGTACTGACGGAAGAACGCGGGTTCAAGTCCCGTCGAAGTCGAAAATTTTTGCGATATTATTTGATTTCTTAGAAATTACCCTAAGTGTGGGGTTACGCACTATACTAATAAAAAACATATACATTTATTGTATTTATGGAAATAAAGAGTTTTTGATTTTGATTTTATATTGTACCACAGACGGACCGGGAGAGACCAACAAAAGAGATCAGTGGAACGCGAATTGGGAGCATGCAAATAGGTACACCGGTAGGGCAAAATAAACATTTCGTCTACAGTCTGTGCCTAATTGGTAAATTAGGCACAGACTGTAGACGAAATGTTTATTTTGCCCTCTGGTTGTGATCGTCATCACATCATTCAGATGGATTGTATTGTACCCATTGTACTATCTCCATTGTTAACTGGGTACCTACAGCGTGACGTAGGGAAATGGTATTTCTGCCGACAATAGGTGATTTCTATCTAGCGCTTGAAATCAAGTGGGACATTCAAGTATGCGATTTAATTTTATAATTTTATTGTAATAAATAACGAGAAAACGCATGCAATTTTGCGAAAATTTGCGAACACTTGTAGGTGTGTTATTGATACTTGGTAGATGCATACATTGACCAAAAATAAGAAATTTATTGTTTGGAAACCTGAGTTCTAATAGGTATGAAAAGTTAACTATGATGGGGACAACAGGAAATTCTGACTTCCCGTTGTCCCCATAGCGGGAAAGGGTCAATGGAGACAACGGGAAAGAATTTTTATGACTTCCCGTTGTCCTCATAATGGGGACAGCGTTAATGGGGACAACGGGAATACATCAATTTGTCGCTTCACTTTTTGCAATCTTTTTTGTGAATTTGAAAAATTTACTTACAGAAATAAAACTTCAGCCTAATAACACCTTTATCATTTCGATATCATTACACGATACCGGTCAAACAAATAAAAGCAATAAATTAACAAAAATGTGGGTCACGAAAGATTTGCATCTAAATCTGAAATTAAATTATCCTTGCCCAGGGTTGTCAAAAACTACTAGCAAATAAGTATCATTGTGTGGTGAAGGTTATCGGTCGACAATATGAAAGTGTTCTTGATGTGTCTACTTAGTCTATCCAGAAAAATAGCTTTAACAGACTGACGACCCAATGCGACGAATGGATAACGACAATCTTAAATTCTATGGAATCAGTTTTAACCTTTTAACAATTTGGACACGCAACCCGAAAAAATCCGTTCGAAATCTGGGTTGTTGTTTTTGTAGTGGGTTTAGGTTATGTTTTCAATAAATTTTACAGTAGGTTAGGTACGTAACGAATAATGTAAATGGTTGTAAACATTTATTAAAAGAAACGAAGGCCATACTGCGAGGATTCGTCAAGGCTCAGCTTTGTACGAATGTTCTTTCAATTTGACACTGCGCTATTAAATTATATACCTTAACTAATTAGTAAATGCACCTGATACTTGGTGTTATCGCTGTCTCGTTGATAATCAACGATAACGACAATACATATTATTATCAACTGATAAAAAACTTTGTCTCAACAACACCAATGGCATCTATTGTGTAGTGCGAAACGAATACAAAACAACCCGTAGGTTTCCACGAACTTACATAAACATTCAGCCCGAAACGACGACCGGTCCTTTCACTATACAAAAACTAGTTACACAGTTGATTTTACACACTAATACTTTGGCACAGTTTTATGGCAGGTAAGGCAAGTTAAACAAGAAATGTTTTGAGGTCTGCGGATGTGCTCTGGCGCCTCGCTGGTCCGTCGCATGCGCTGCACTCCACAGCGCGTTTCTCACTGCGGAATCTTGTATGAAGTTGTATGCCGCCGCCGCCGCCGCGTCGCGACGTGTTGCCTGAGAGATCAAACCAGACTTGCCGTAAGACAAACTCGACTTAACAATGGACAAACCCGCCCCTCTAACTGTAAAAACAGGAATGCGTAATAAGAGTCGAAGCACCGTCGCCGCCCCCTCGGGTGAATGTAAATTACAGACAAATAGTCGCAGATAAGCTATCATAATAATTATTCATCATGTAGGTATTGAACTTGCGCAGAATAATATTGATTCACTTGATATACATAATTATATTAATAGAATAATTTGATTGTTTACAAAAAACTAATAACCAATTTCAAATTCCTTAAAATTAACACTGTTTTTTAAGTTTTGTATATATTTATATTAACCTATATTATATACTTACATTGGCAGAAGCCTTTATTCACAAAGAAAATTATAATATAATTAGTATTTACAATTGAAACAATTGAGCTAACTGCAGACTGTTGCAAACAATCTACAGGTAGCTCAACTGATCCATATCAATACCAGTCGGAAGCGTCCCCAAGACGCTGGCTGCATTGCCCCGCTGTATGGCAATGCTGATGCGCTGTGCCAGATACTGACCAGCTCTCGGGTCACGCGTCGCTATATATACTTACATATATATATAATATCAATCCCTTGGGTATAAGTTTTTATAGGACCATCTCGGGATCATTCCCTAACAAAAGAAACTTAAAAATTAAAATATTAAAAAAAATATGTTTACATAGGTACCTAAGTATGTGGGGATAGTCAGAAACAAAAACTGCTTCTTTTCTGAAGTCGCTTAGAATTACTATACCTACCTAGGTACTATCCATTTCAGCAAAGGTCGGATCGTAAGGTCATAATTATGGTAGTTTACTTACCTTCTTTGTGAAGAAATGATCCATGCATGATGACGTTGATGACAAATTTCGATTCTCCAACAGTTTTTTGATTGACTCACACACTTTCACTTGTTAATAAGCATTCTACAAATTACTCCGAGACTAGGTACGAAAGGTGACGTCACGTGACAACGA
The DNA here is from genome assembly GCA_949316285.1 of Eupithecia subumbrata. Taxonomy (NCBI): domain Eukaryota; kingdom Metazoa; phylum Arthropoda; class Insecta; order Lepidoptera; family Geometridae; genus Eupithecia; species Eupithecia subumbrata. The sequence goes on from OX438646.1 coordinate 7,707,712, forward strand.
AACATTTCAACCAGAGGTTGTTTGCACAATCAGCTAGCCGAAACTGCTCGCTCGTAGGAAACGATGACTCTAAAGCCGTTTTTTCTGACAAATTTTTACAAAATTAACCGTGATACACCCGTAGAAGAGCCATTTTCCAATGGCTGCAACGTTTTATGGCATGTGTTTTCCACTTCTCAAGATTAAAACATCCTCTTAGATATGAAAATGAGGTTGGTGCGCTGAAATTACGACGATAAGATCCTTTATCATCGCTTGGCTTAACCAGAACAGTACCTAAACATAGACATTCTGTTTCATATTAACTTATTTCCAGTGTCTGAAGAAGACCGCAAAATTTACAACCTTGCTTTAAGTTATTTCTGTAGATATTGGTTTATATTATTAACTAGCTGTACCCGCGACTTCGTTCGCGATTGCCTCACCACCCATTCTTTATCCATACGACTTTTAGCTACGACTCGGCCAGCGTCAGTGTTAAGAAGTGTCATACTCGTTTCACTTCTTACTGATGGTTCCGTTCAGCTGGGGCCCTATTCTGCTATACTAATCGCTTCACTATGACAGGGGTATCGACACAGAATGACACGTTTGGGTATTCCACCTCAGATGAAAGAAATTATGATGAATGCAGATGGAGAGACGTGCGTCAAGTTTGAAACTATTAATTTATCTCGCACGCACTATCTGGAGTTTTATAAATCTAAGGATTCTACGTGATGATTCTGCGACGATTCCATTGTCATACTGAAGCAATTGTATTGCAGAATTGGGCTCCTGATCCATTTGACTGGACCACCGTAATTTTTTTTTCGTTAGTAGGTAGGTACAGTTTGCTGTGTACCAGAGTAAAAAATATTTTTCTGTGGTCCAGTTAGTGTAATTGGACCACTTACTGTAACCAAACTTGGGTAGTACAGTTAACTGGACCAGCTAAACCACCATAATATCATGTAAGGTAAGAACCTAACTTATTTTTCCAAGACGCACCACCTTAGTAGGTAGGAACCTGACTAATGGGTGCGTCTTGGAAAAATAAATAGATAGGAACTTACCTACCCTTTATCTACAATTTTTTTTCTTCAATCTACAGATTATTGTATCAATCTACTGATTTTCTACTCGACTTTCTACTGATTTAGTCAAATTCGATCTTACAACACTGTTTCTAACAAATAGAATGCATGAAATCGGACGACGCGTCGACCCGTCGTGATGCGCGGTTTAAGAATTCTACTTTTTCCTCTCTCCCAGGGGAACCTTACTGAATTACGGGATAAAATGTATCTTTCCTCATAGTATGAACTAAAATCATGCCGAGTTGCATTCGATTTCATTAAGTAGTTCCGTCGTGATGCGCGGTTAAAGAATTTTACTTTCATCCTCTCTCCCAGGGGAACCTTACTGAATTCCAGGATAAAATGTATCCCATGTCCTTCCTTGAACTCAAATAGTACCAATTCAGTCCAACTCATTCAGTAGTTTCGGCGTGATGCGCGGTGAAGGAATTTTACTTTCATCCCTTCTCCCAGGGGAACCTTACTAAATTCTGGGATAAAATGTATCTTTCCTCGTAGTATGAAATCAAATTATGCCGAGTTCCATTCGAATTCATTCAGTTGTTCCATCGTGATGGGCAGTTAAAGAATTTTACTTTCATCCTCTCTCCCAGGGGAACATGACTGATTCCGGGATGAAATGTATCCCATGTCCTTCCTCGTAGTATGAAATCAAATCGTGCAAGGTTTCATTCCAACTCATTCAGCACTTTCGGCGTCATGCGCGGTGAAGAAATTTTACTTTCATCCCCTCTCACAGGGAAACCTGACTGAATTCCGGGATAAAAAGTATCCTATGTCCTTCCTCGTAGTATGACCTAAAATCGTGCCGAGTTTCATTTCAATACCATCAGTAGTTTCGACGTGATGCGCGTTTAAGAAACAGACAGACAGACAGACAGACAGACAGACAGACATGAATGAAAAAAATTACAGTTTTGGCTTCAGTATCGATAATAGAGTACCCTCCAAAAAAAATTTTCCAAATATCTTCAATGTACAGAATTGGACCTGTTACAGTTTTATTATAAGTATAGATTTGTTAAATATTGTTAATATGTACCAAATATAGGAGATGTGGTCGCTCAGCGACAAAGTCTTTATTTGTGTGAGGTAAAATAAAATAAAAACAAAGTCATTAATAGTGCATCAGGTGTGTAATCAGGTGCATGATAAATATTGTAATTTGTCGAAAGGTATTTTGAAGGTCATGTCATGAACCTTCAAATGGCAAACGAATGCGGAAACTGCACCTAAATTCAAGACAATGATAGTGTGAGACAATCGTTACGAAAACATAGGTCTCGTATTTTGTAAACACAGACTAAGGTGTCACTGTCAACTAATACCAGTTCTTACTGGTGATGACAGCCATCTTTTGTCGTTTTATGCAATACGGGAACCTCTTTAATTTAATTGTATCAAATAACATAAAACGTGTTAGGGTTTTATGCCATGATAACAACAAATACCTACCGAGGTGGGTTCTACACATTTTTTAAATACATAGCAATTTGTCTGTTTAATTTTGTAAATTCCAGCAAGGAAAAAACAGGTGATGAGTTAATACAGTTTCTTGAAAGTGGAAGACTCAAATTAGGTGCAATTATGTCCACCCACCTAAGTCATAGTCGGACCGGCTTTGGTTTACGTGTGTTTGCTTCGGGGCGGCGTACCACTGTGATTTATTGACTAAAAAAAGACTACAGCAATGCCCGAGGGCATTGCTCAGTTTCTGCGTTTGTTCAGCACAAGATAGGAAATGTAAATTTGAGCGAGTGTTTGCGTGTAGTTACAACTTACAACACAGGCCAGTTGTTGTGAAAACGCTGGGAGAGCGAAACATATCTATCTACAGATTTTACTTAGATCTATAAAAATACATGATATCATGGTAATACTCTAGTTTATCAACCTTCCACATCCTCCAGGCTTCTTGGTGCAAGTTGCACAACTAGTTATTCGTATTTATCGATGCTACCGTTATCATTGCTAGAGGCTGTTGTTGACAGAGCACAGTGGCCTCGGAGTCATAAAGACGGTCGTACCTGGCACGCGGAGCGCCGCATCAAAACAAACTGAACATTCAAGTTTTTAATACAGAAAATACAGCATTTATTGACGTTTTAACTTAATATTTATCTTAATAGAGCGTGCCCAGTACGCCAGGCACAGGGATTGTTGTCTAGGGTAGAAAAGACAAAAATGACATGGCGTAATAAAACTAATAAACTATTCCAGTTAATTAATTTCATATATTTCACGGATTTGATAACCGTGATCAAATCCGTGAAATATGATGATGTGACGTATTTTTTCTATATTCTACCCTAGAAAATAATCCCTGTGCCTGGCCTACCGCAGTATGTATTTCTTTACTTAGTTATTATATGAGTATAAATGCGAATTAAATTCGATAAATGCAAATGCGTTTATAAACTTAGTCGAAACTAAATAAGTCGAGAGTTAATACATTCGAGGGTTTTTGAAAAACTTATAAGCTAAATACGCATCCACGCCGTGTAGTATTCCAAGGATTACTCCGACGTACTGAAACAAAGAATGCAATTTACATATTTCTCACCACTCTCGCTTGAAAACGGTGAGCAAAATCGGGTTTTGCTCACCTTTTTTGTAATATAATAGTACATTATGGTACTAGTGTGTAACATTGGTGATTACCGCCGAGGCGCCATTGAGACCCGAGCCGTAGGCGAGGGAGAGCCGAGGACGGTAATCATCAATACACATTGTATCATACGACGTTTTTCAACACACTTGTGAATGTAATAACAATAAAAACTCATTTTATTGCAGACAAAACAAAAGTTATATTTGAGTGAAAGTTTTATTTATTAAACACGTACGAGTTAAAATTATCTATTTAAATAAGAAGTTGCATGAAATGAGCAAGCAATAGGAACATTAATTTATTTGTTCTATTGAATACGATCTTTTTTTTAATATTAACTTTTTTAAGAACAAAGCAACTGCACCAATAAAATTTAAATAAATATCTATAACTCACTGAAAAAGTTACAGTTTGATTATGGGTGTCATTCTGTGCCCAATTGCGGTGACCATAGAGCCACTTTATGAGCAAGTGTGTTGAAAAAAATATTTTTATCTCATCAATCACTTCTAACACTTCTTCTTGATAAAAATGATCTTTAAACGTTTCCATTGAATATGTTCACAGCCGCGGTCAGAAACATGGATACAAATAATTGCAAGAGACCAGTCGGTAGTTATTCTTGAAAGTTTGTATTGTACCTATTGTTAAAAGCAATAACGATTCCACTCACATAGACGGCGGTCATGGCCGGATAGGCCGCGTACATGTTGACCAAGGCATAGCGCGGGTACAGGTAGATGTTGACCGCTACACCCATGTAGGATGACGCCGACAGGTAGAGGAAACAAGCTACGCTGTTGAACAGGCATTCCTGGAAAACAAAAACCGATTACAGCCCCTTCCCACTGCTCATCCCGTTTTTTACAGGTACGGTTTCTTGCAGGTACAGTTTTTTGCAGGTACGGTTTTTTGCAGGTACGGTTTTTGCAGAATCCCGTTTTGTCATACGTGTTTCAATAATAGCATTCACACGAGTATTCTGTGTACGGTGTCCTGCAAGAAACCAATCCGTTCGAATTTGTAGTCTGATTTTTTTATTTGGATGCAAACTACTGTCTCAACTACGCGCGTAGAGATCGCTATCAGCGATAAGGCCGTACTTTATACTTCCTCTATTCTAAGCTTTTCTCTATATTGTTTCCTGTCTTTGTGTGGTAATAAAAACGTATTTTCTATCTATCTATCTACTGTGTTTGAAGTGTGAACATCAATGATTTTTTCGGGATCCAGTCTAAAACCGTTCCTGCAGAACTGGACGGCCGTAGGAAAGGGCCGTCAGAAGTTTGCGGGTTTGATTCCAGCCGTGGGACAGTGTTTGTGTGATGGGCTAATTGTAGTAGCTGTTGGGTAAGTTATTGTAAACCACGATTACATGATACATCGATACATCTACCTCAAAATTTGAGTTGTTACATCTAAATTAAATTACAGTACCTACCTACACTAGAGCCAAATTCAATGTAGAATGTTTGTCAACAAACCGCCCATACTTAACCTTAAATTCACTCTGTTGCCGCGCCTTTATGTACACGCAATTACTTGTCGATTTGAGATCCTTCCTTCAATAAATATTGCTTGCAAGTATATCTGAAACTCGATGCCAAGCAAGAGTGAGTTAGTTATTTGTGTCGCGGTTAGTTTACAAACATTCTACATCGAGTTTGGCTAGTGTATAACTAAGAATATGTGAACATATCAATAGCAGTGTGATGGATTATACCTAAGTAGTTCGTGCAGTGCATATAGGTCCGTATTAATAAAGATATGACTCAGTCATGAAGAATTTAATCAGTGTTTAGTAATTTTCGAGGCTACTCGGAACTTCCGAAGTCATTGTTTAAAGAAGTGCCTTGTGTTTGTGATTCATTCTGTGTCCAGAGGAAGTTAAGGACTAATCTAAAAAAGGATAAAAGTAATATGGGAAACATCATTGAAATTATAAGGCCAATTATCTCGTAAGTGGCCATGCTAATTCAGGATATGAATAGAATAAAACCGCTATATTGTGCGACCGAGACAATAATACGCACGTGAAACACGAACGCCAGCGGCGGCGCAGGCCTGGTCCGACTATGACTGAGGTAATTGGGTCTAATGTGAGCGTTCCACATTCGAGAAGCTAGTATAGGTACCCAATCTCCCGAATTTCACTAACATCGATGATAATAAAACCTTTAGGTATTCACAAAGAAAATTACAATAAAATAATAGAAATAAATTAGAACTAGTATTTACAATTGAAACAATTGAGCTGAATTTTAACAATTGCAAACTGTTGCAAACAATCTACAGGTAGCTCAACTGATCCAACTCACTCGTGAACTTGGCTCGAAATAAAGAATATTGAATCTTGACTTCTACCAAACCACTGCAACGCTGTTGTACGGTACAACTTGTACCTACCTAGCGCTACATATAAAGGTCTAACTAAGTGGTATAGGTAACTCGTTTTCTAAGAACCTACGTGATTTTCCTTATGATTCACTGACAATAACATTTATTATTGTTTAGAGTGCGATTTTGATAAACAGTGAAGCAATCGCTGAAGCAATGAACGTGACATAGTTAAACTACCTAGAATTATCGGAAACAACTAAGTACATTAAATATTATCTGAATAAGTACCAATTGTGTGCTGTAGATTATATATCTACCCCTCCTACAATAACAATGAGACCTATTAATAAATAAATAATGCTAGACACACAGCATTATCTAGCCCCAAGCTAAGCAGAGATTGTGTTATGGGTACCAGATAACTGTTAAACTTTAAACAATTACACTACATAGATAGATATTTTTATTGTACATAGATAACATCCAGAAAACCCGGAACATTCTGAATCTGCAGATCGTACAAACATTTGTCCCGAGGCGGGAATCGAACCCGCAACCTCCGGACCTTCGCGCGTCACGACGACGACACAGAGGTTGTCCATAAAACCCTTGGTTTTTGTACGTATTAGCAACTTTTTTTTCTGCAGCTACTCACTCGTTATTCCGGTTAAAATCCTTGTTTTAACTTGAATCTAGGTTTGTAGGTACAAGTACCTGTCCGAGTAGAATTACAAGAAGACTTGCGTTTTGCTTTTTTAAAATGAAAAGGGTTTGCAAACCACTTTTTCAGATTTAGCCTAACGAATGACAAAAGAACACAACAAAAAAGGACATCGTATCGCAAAATATTTTTTTTAATCAATTCTGTGAGTCAGAAATAAGTAAAAAAGCTGAATAAAATTTGCCTTATTTGTTTCTTTTATTGTTCTTCTTTTTCATAAATAAATTTGTGTATTCTTCAAGTCTGGCATGTTCAAAAAACTTAACAAACCCAAAATAAATGATTAAGAAAAAATACTTAGCTTGGCATTATTTTAACTTACAAATATGGACTGCCGAATCAGCTGCTGCGTCTTAGAAGACAGGACATAGCAGGTTATGAGGAGCGCGGTGGTGAGCAGGCAGGCGGAGGCCGTGGTGAGGAACCCGTGGAACGCCGAGCCCATGCTGCTGGCTTCGGACATGCCGTACTTCACCAGCAAGCTTTGGCACATGCCGCCTAGCATCTACGAGTATACATAAAAACTGTTTATTTTAAGTCAAATCAAAAACTCATTATTTCTGACACGGAAATAAAGTGATATTTTTTATTTCTGTCGCTTCGGTATAAAGAAGCGACGAAGAAACCTTTAGCCTGTTAGTTGTTATTTTTCGAGCTGGAGCAAAACTCGTCATAAGCTTTTTTATCCTCTAGATCATGCATCTTCAACCTTTTTTTGTGCAAGGGCTAATAATCCATTTTTCATCGCCCGAAGGGCCGCAACCTGCAATACTCTATTTAATTTTACTATCTACCCTAAAAAAAGGAATATAAAACAAGCAAGTTTAAAATTTTCAATAGTCTTTATGCGTTTATTTATTATTAAAAAAATATTTATATAATAAAAACCTTACAAAATAAGTACAGGAACTTGAATCAATGCGATGTTTGACACTGTTTATTTTTGACGAGTGTATCGATGTCAGGCTCTATTTTTGAAGTTGAAACCCGTAGACTACTTTCCAGTAATAGTAATAGTAATAGTCTGTAATTCTTGTGCTTGTTTTAGACTTGATATTTTTCATGCGAGAAAACAGTTGCTCGCACACATAAGTGCTCCCAATGATATAATTTTTTGGACATGTTTGTGTATCGACTCGATCTGCGAATAGCGAAATATTTAGCCGCGAATACCGCCGCGAAACGAGTCACAATTTTTTTACCCGCTAATAGAGAAAACGCGAAAAAGGGAACCGTGAATAAGAAGTTATTACTGTAAATAAAATATTATAGTTTGCTATGGCCTCCGAGGGCCCCAAGAAAAGACCCGGCGGGCCGCATGCGGCCCGCGGGCCGCGGGTTGAAGACATTTGCTCTAGATAATCTGAAATTTGAAGTAAGTGGGATAAGAACCGGAAGAAGATGATGATCTGAACATTCTATTCGATTCGCCGCGGTGACACACCAAGTGCATTAAATAGCGCGCCAGCGCGGTCAGTACGAGTGTGAAGTTATTATTTCTTACATAGATAGGTAAAATTGGAATTAGTAAAATAGAATTGGTAAAATTAAAATTGGTAAAATAGATTTTCTGTTGTTTTTTTTTTAAATGAAAATTGTATTTTTTTGTGAATAAATATTTTAATATGATATTAAAATATTTATTCACAAAAAAATACAATCAAATAATAGAAATAAATTAGAACTAGTATTTACTATTGAAACAATTCACAAAAAAATACAATCAAATAATAGAAATAAATTAGAACTAGTATTTACTATTGAAACAATCTATTTAGTTTTTTTTTAACGGGCAGAAGCCGTTATTCACAAAGAAAATTATAATATAATTAGTATTTACAATATCTATTTAGTTGTTTATTTATTTTCTATGATCTTATGTGCTTTGAAATGTAATAAAAAATAAATTAACTGTTTTGTATAGTTGTGCGGAAAGTGCACAGACAAAGCTGATCGTCCGATTATATTAGCTTTCAGATAATAAAATCAATTATTATTTTATTTTTCAGGTGACTAGGTACCTATTCTCTTTTTCCAGACATTCTGGTTCGAGTGTTTTAGGTATGTTTAATCCACTTGTTAGCTGAAACAAGCTCTGTTGTAGTTCGCTTAGGTCTTTTGAATGTTTCTTTTAATTATTTTATTTTTGTGCTAACCACAAATCACACTAAAATTATAAATGCGAAAGTTTGGATGGATGGATATTTGTTACCTCTTCATGCCAAAACTACTAAACGCATCCGGCTGAAATTTTGCATACAGGTAAGTCTAACCCTGGAATCAAACATAGGAGACTTTTTATTCCATAAATCAGTTCCCATGAGATAGAAATAACCTTTAAACGTTTCTATAAAAACAAATCGCATGTTCATGTATGTTTATAAAATTGCCTATAAACTAACTCACCGCTTGAACCAATTTAATAAGTCCATGTTGAGTCGTAAGGTATCCGAAATTAATACACTCACAGCATCTACAGCAGCAGCATTTGATGCCCGCTCCATTGTTCCCTCCTGGAGCCACCCTCACTATTGTCGGACCACGGGTCATTTCACAATAAAAAGCTTATCTTAGCTTTCCCACAAACCACGAATTTATCCTTAAAACCCACCTAATTTTTTCTGAAAACCACAAAAATTCAGTCTCAACTGTAGGCCTGTAGGAAGAACGCACTTCAACTATGTATCATCACGGGAAGCTGGAGTTCAATTTCACCATTTACGCGGTCAGTTAGTCAACACAAATATTTTTAGATGTTTGGCGTGCGCTCATTCAGTAGAAGTTCAGCGACCTACACTACAACCGATCAACAAAACATTGAATAGTTCTACTGTTGAATTACTTTTAAAATATTTGTTTAGGTTTTAAACAAGGAGCATGTGAGTCCTTGCTCGGCGTATGTCTAACTTATTTTGAATTGTCGCGTGCCAGGATGCCACACGCCACCGTCGTCGCCGGCGCATCTCAAAAATAGATCACAAAGCGGAGGGATTGATTCTATTCTTGGTGATTGTTTTCACACGCGTTGACCTGGTTCCTTGATCCCAAAGAGGGAAGTTGTTAGCTTCAGAGCTATGATAGTAGATTAATGAAAGAAGGAACAATATCTTGTCCTAATTCTACTAATTGTTTCTACTCCTGAGTGGTTAGGCATTTATGCTGAGCCGAGACCTTTTTGCTGCTGTAAAACTCAGTACAGTCCACGTACAGTCTCTCTTTTTTGCTATTTTTTTTGTGTGATTGTTTTTTTCTCGTAATGTAAGTTAACTATGTAATATTTTTTTATATTTGTTTTGTACTGTGTAAGTAGCAAATAAATGATTGTCTATGTCTATGTCTAATAGTACTATTACGATTTTTTTTTATTATGTTTCTATCATTAACTATTAACATATTTTTAATTCATGTGAAAATGGATTTCCAGAGCAGAGGGTCCCGTAGTTAGATAAATTCTAGCACACAGGCCCTAAAAAGAGAGAGGTACGTAGAAATATTTTATTACACTTACTTGCAACATTGACTTAAAAATATTCCTTACATTAGAAATACCTAAGTGCCTTTTCTGATTACTAGGTAAGGTTTCGGTACGACATCAGCACGCTCGGAAGTCGAAAGCTTACCGTTAAAGCAGAAGTCGTACCGAACCTTACAGAGTAATCAAAAAAGGCACTAAGACAAAACTCTTATGAGTAAATTACAAAAAGCTTCAAATGGTAGGCAATATATTCAATGGCTTCGATGATCAAGAAATTGTAATGGAAGACGATAGACTAGGTAGAATCGACACTTCTAATCATAATTCATTCAGATACTACAACAGATTTTTTTTAATAATACGTCCATGTCACAATATAAAATACTTATTAAAGTAGACTGTATATTAAAAACATTTTCAGATGATTGATACTGAAGTGTACTTTACTTAGAACATAGCCCCGAGTCCGTATGACGGGAATATCGAGACGTGATCGTCTCGTTACGTCTCATTTTTAACCCCCGACGCAAAAAGAGAGGGCTGTTATATGTAAGTTTAACGTGTCTGTCTGTGTATCTGTGTATCTTTCTGTGGTATCGTAGCTCCCAAACGAATGAACCGATTTTCGTTTAATTTTTTTTTGTCATAGATATTTTTATCCTGGTTGTTCTTAGCCATGTTTCATGAAAATCCACGGGAGGTTTTTTAAATATTTAATATTGTTCCTGTCCCATAAAACTTAGGACACTGCCTTTATCATGCAGACAGGGAACTACGCAAATCCCATACAAAAATGAGACGTGATACACGATCTCGTCTCGATTCTATCGTCAATCGGACTCAGGGCTCAGAGCACTACCAAACCTAAAATAAATAACTTAGATCTTTTAAGATTAATACAGCGTATAAAACTTGTTTGATATTACCAGCGTATTACTAGTCGAAACTACATAATATCTTAAATAAAATACTTAATTATTGAAGGCGTAGCTAGTGTACATATTAATTTCACCCCAGCAGCGTGAGGGTTCATTCATTACCCCCTAATGATAAAAGCCAAAAAGATGCTTACCGGGGAAGGCCTATTCCCGCAGTGGACTAGTATACATACATTAGGCTGAGGTTGTAGATGTAGTATGAAGAACACATTGTACGTAATGAAGTATGTAGAACACGTTTCATAGGAAGACACAAAATAAAATTACTTATTTAAATCCTTGTAGGTACGAGTACCTAAAGCGAGTTCCTTTAAGTATTATTTTGAAGATCATAAGAATCACAAAGTAGAAATACTTAACACAACTGACAAGATTTTTTGGTGTGCGTATCCATGGCAGTACATTTTATTCAAAGGTCCGATGATTCGATAATGCTAATAATTAAATTGGGCTGGCATAATTAACGATTTAGGCCTTCAAAAGAAGGCTTTACCTTAAGTACAATCAAGTACACATTAGGCCTTTTGAAGCGCGCGTTTTAAAAACCACCTGATCCCCTACATCCAGCACCACTCCTAGAAGCGCGCATTTGGGTGGTGGGATATCATTATATCCCCCCTACATTTAGGGAGATTGTAGGTGAGCAGAGAAAGGCCTTAGTACTAAGTTTACTTAATTTCCATACATTTAGAGCCTTGCAGCAGTTTCAGCGCTTGTACTGGTAACTCAGAGGATTTCATAGTTTGACAGCGATCAAATAGTTTCATACGAGTTCCATTATTCTCTCAGCTGTTGTCTGCGTGTCTCAGCCATTTGTTGCATTTTAGCATTACAACTTTGATGGATCACCAGTAGTAAACGAAAACTTATTTCGTAATGATATCGTGTAAACCCATAGATACAAAGCTACTCTGATGGGTTTGATGGTTACCAAAGCGCGCGCTTCAAAACTCTATAAGTGTACAAAATCGAACGTTTTTTTGAATAAATGGCATACTGGTTACAAAAAAAGCTCTTCAGATCATCGCAACTTGATTAATATCCTCGGTATTGACGGTTTGCCAGGAATGTGCTCAGTAAGTACAGCCCGGCTAAAATCAGTCCCATGATCTGAAAACAGAAAAATGCTATTACAAAAACAGGATCAATAGAGTATAGAGTAGTATAGAGTATGTAGTGAAATGTCAATAATTTTTTTTAGCAATTGTTGACAAGGTTTTCTAGGATATTTAGACTAAGATATAATTGAATTTTAATCGTAAGGTATATTAAAATACATACAAATAATACGGTTTATCAAGTCAGAATATAGCTATGCGTGTTTGTTTTATGTCGCTTTTCATCATTATTTTAAGGTAAGTATCTGTCTATGCAGAGTGATATTAATAATATAATGACAAAAACGCTGCTTTTAGAAAGAAAAAATGAAAAAATAGCAAAGTATAAAAATTGTAAAATATTTTATAAACTTAAATAATGCAAGACTACGTGTAAAACAAAAAAAGGAAGAAAAAAAAGGGAATTTATTGCAAATAAAATAATATTCATAATTAAAAAAAAAAATATTCACAAGTTTGATCCCCTCGGGGTCCAGAGTCACTGCTGTCAGTTTAGTGTAACCCCCCCGGGAAAAATTCAGTTTGGCAATGGTTTACCCTTTCCGTGGTACCCTGTACAAATTCGGCATTGATTTAACTAAATGTTAACTTACAGAAGCTGCAAAATAGCCCTCGTATGCAGCGCTCGAACGCCTGCTCTTGTGATTAACTTCTATTATCAGAGTGAGTCCCGCGCACAAGTAGAATATAAATGCAACGGTGTGGTATATCACCTCCTGCAATGAAGACAAGAAGTTGTTATAACATAGTTCAACAAAATATTATTTATTTATGAGAAATCATAGAAAATTACAGTAACAGAAAAAAACAATTACAACTTATATCTATTTCTTACAAATCTAAGCCATCACCAGAAGGTAGTGTCCAGAATGCTGGCAGCATGGCCACGTTGAATGGCAATTCTAATTTGTTGACCGAAATAGAAGCCAGTATTCCGATCACCTGTGGACTCTATAAGAAGTTTGGTAAGATCTTTATAAATTGCGTGTGCCGCAGGACCCCAAGGACCAAGGGTTTCTACCCCAACCGGCTCAAATAGGTAACCTCGGTTTAGGTTAGCGTATTTTCGCCGTTTAAGGGACTCTGCTGATGTTGCTGCAGAACCGGCCCTTACCGATGTCCCTGCAAGATGGAAGACGGTATCTACACACGTGGCATCCCAAACTACAGGCCGACCCATCTTCCAGTGAAGATAACATATATTAACATATATTATTAAATATTTGAGATGCAGAATGAAACGCCATGTAAACGAAACTGTCACTTATTCCCCTTGGCCAACCCACAAGTTCTACATAATCCATTAATCATAAATGTAGCTACGAAAAGCTGCAAATTGGCATAATACGAGAGGTAAAAGACCACCAAAGAAGTTGTTTTATGGTTTCTGTTTCTATATTTACCTATGTCTCACAGGTTAAAAATAGCTATCGTTTTAAGAATTGAATTAGTTTATAATAATAACATTAATTACTCATGTCACTCAGGTTAAAAATAGCTGCCATTTTATTATTTGTACTTTTTATCAAGAAACAAATTGGTAAAACATCGTTATTAGGCTGTAAGTAAAAATCGAACTTACATAAATCGTTTTAGATATAATCGAGCCGGTAGAAACCGACACCAAACACGCCGTCAGCAGACAGAACGTTCCTATGAGGAACGTCGTTGCCGTCAACAGGAAGAACAGCGGCGGACGTTGGTCGTAAGCCCTGTAGCCGTCTCTGTCGAAATAGTAGGCCACCACTCCGACGCATGCTGCACCCAGCAACTGAAATAAAATGAGGATTTTTTAATTATACAGGGTGCCACGAAAAAGGTGTACTAAGCCGAAAGGGGGTGATTCTGGACATTGAGGGGGTCTTACGATAAAAACTGTCGTAGTTTGACGAATTCATTACGGGAACGTTGGTGTTCTTCCAACACAAATAAGAACATCCGTAACCAATTGAAAGGGGTCATTTCTTCTACCATTTTTTGAATTTCAATTTTCATTTGACTATTTTTTTAAAATTAAGGTGTTTTTTCTTAATTTAGTTTTCTTACATTGTTATTTGAAATTTCAAAGGATTTATATCATTTCTGTAATATTTTCATGACTAAAAATTGGATCCCCTCGGGGTTCAGAACCACCCACTTTCGGCTTCGGACACCCTTTCCGTTAGCTAGACGATCAGATACTGGCGCGATTCCCTTTTGTTTTTCCTATACTGGAGGCCTGGATTTGTGACGCATCAGCCAGCGTGGATAACTGAATGATAAAAAAATTGAGGCAGCTTTTAAAGTGTATCGTGTTTTTTCTTGTGACCAAAATTTTCAGACAAAAAACAACTCTTAGCTGTTGCAAAGTTGATAGATATTTTGATGTATTTTTTATATTTCGTGCAGATTTAATCGCAACTACAGAAATGTTTATCCGAGTAGTTCATGCATGTGTTTTATGAATTCTGAGTGACTAGGTGGTGGCTATTATTCCAGGAATAAGCGCATGAAGTCACGGCCTCGTGTTAAAATTAGAGCACATGCAATCGCCCGATACATCACCTTTGACATTGGAAGAAATTTCAGAGTTGATAACAGGATTTGGCATTGAATTAATCTGGATAATATTCTCTGGTCGAGGGTAATGCCAGCTGGTCGATTTGATGTATTCGTTAGTGTACCACTTATACTAATTTCGCCAATATTTTCTGCATTTTGATTACGTACAAAAAACAAAAGAAAATCAATCAATGAGTGGCGAAAATTTGATGTAGGAGCATGTATGAGTGATACGCTCACAAAAACATCTGAGCCGACCTGTAGACAACTTAAAACTAATCACATCACATCGGATCACTCTTGGATCTTTAGATGTATGGATGGATGCATGTATATGTTTGTAAAATCTTCACGCCGAAACAACTGATCGGCTGAAATTTTGCATACAGGTAATTCTAATCCTGGAATCAAACATCAACATACTTTTTATCCCATAAATCAGTTCCCATGGGATAGAAAACGTATCAATAGGAACAACGCGTGCGAAGCCGCTTGCAAAAACTAGTTTTATATACGTATTTGCTGCGAACGCATGATTATATTTTGTTGTTTTAATAAACACTACATTAAATTGTCTCCGTAACAGTTCAGAGTTAAGAAAAAAACTAAATAGGTAGGTTATATGAATTATGTATTCTATTGTTTGCCTGAAAATATTGATCGGGGTGACGCATCTAGCGAGTGAGTGACATCATGCTCGAGACGAGGAAGGAAAAGGACGAAGTAAGATTGATGCAAATAATTTGAAAGGAAACTAACGAGTCTTTCGATAATCCATTGAACTAATTAATACAATAAATACAATTTAATTCGGTTTATGATATTTTTAGTTATTTAATTTATTATTATTTATTTATTTGACCATAAAGATATAACATGACAGGAACTTAGCCTAAGCAGTTACATCTCTCATATAATATAAACTTTCACAATAAAAATTACACAGCAGAACACTATTCATATAAAAAATGGAAACACAATACATATAGGTAACTAGCTGCTGCCCGCGGCTTCGCCTGCGTAGTTCCCGTTCCCGTGGTAATTCCGGGATAAAACATAGCCTATGTCCGTCTCCTGGTTCTAAGCTGCCTCCCCACCAATTTTCAGCCAAATCGGTTCAGCCGTTCTTGAGTTATAAATAGTGTAACTAACACGACTTTCTTTTATATATATAGATAATAATGTACAGGAAAATTAACATGAATAAAATTTACACACTTAAGAAACAAACTCACAAAAAATTATTAATTTAGTTTAGGTACCGATATCGTACGTATTGATATGGATCAGTAGAGCTACCTGTAGATTGTTTGCAACAGTCTGCAGTTAGCTCAAATGGTTCAATTGTAAATACTAGTTGTTATTTATTTATATTATTTGATTGTAATTTTCTTTGTGAATAAAGATTCCATTTAGGTACCTACTAGTTTTATTTTATGCTGTTTCTTGAGAAAGAGCCGTTGAATCGTTTGGTATCTTCTGAATAAAGAACGATTGAGCTGAGAAATAGTTATTTGTTGCATAGTTCTGAATTCAAATTACTTTTTCTACAAGTTGAATTGTATTCATTATTCCACATGTGAGCAAAACCCGGTTTTCCTCACTGTTTTTAAGCAGCTAAGTCACCGTTTTCGAGCGGGAGTGATGAAAATAATATTTTTGTAGCAATAGGTTTGTTTTCACAAGAAACTAAAATAACTTTGTTCAAAAATTCATATTTTTTAATCCGATCTCCATCTGTGATGGTCTCGGAATGCTCTCAATTACACAACAACGTTGATATTCGTGGCACAGAAAGTAGGTTACCAAATCCCTGAACACGAGGATGCGGTAGGTATTTATAACTTCATTCATAATCAATGCAATTTCAGGCAATTGTCTCATTCTAACTTAGATCCACCAACAAACCAAACGACTTTTAGCAATAGCTAAAAGTCTACGTCTTTACTTTTTCAAAAGACTTTTACTAGGGTTGCCATCTCTAAAATTTGGCAACTAGGACAAGACGCGTGAAAACCCCGGATTTTGGAGCCCAGAACCCGGACATGTCAACAGGTTTATTTAAACATAGTCAGTATAATAAATAAAACGTCAACAATGTAATAAATAAAACGCGAGTTGGGCTCGATGTTGGGTTGGGTTGAGTTGATATTTGATGTTAATTTCAACGACGGACAGCAAAGTGTTCCTATAAGGGTTCATTTATTCCTTTTGAGGAATGAATCCTAAAAACAGTTAAAATGTCATAAATCAACTTTATGACGCGCTGTCGACGCGTCGTCCGGCGCGGCGGCGGCGGTGGCGGCGCGGTGGCCCAGACTTGAAATTTTTAAACCCGGACTACAAATAAAACCCAGCCCGGACGCTCCCCGGATGCTCTCTAAACTAGGACAAATCCGGGGAAACCCGGACGGATGGCAGCCCTTTTTAGCAATAGCTAAAAGTTTTACCAAACTTTTGGCTGTTGCTAAATTTATTATTTTATATTTTGGCAACAAAAACTTTTACCTAAGCTTGCGGTTTTACTGTCTGTTAGGTTATTTTATAAGTTTTGGGGGTTCACAATAGAATGTTACAATCAAGAAAAAAAAATTACAATCAAGTAAACTAATTAGAACTACAACCATGGAGGATCCAACAATGGAACTAACTGCAGACTGTTGCAAACAATCTACAGGTAGCTCTACTGATCCTTATACCAGTCAGAAGCGTCCCAAGACGCTACTGACTGTATTGCGTAAAGGCAATGCTGATGCGCTGCGCCAGACACTTCATCAGCTCTCGGCCTCTCGGCGCTGAGATAATTTTTAATAAACCTGGTGTGTAACGGTACTCCAATAAACTTTATTATACGTTATCTATCTGTTTATTTTTAGTGTACAGCGGTGAATCATATGAATTAGTTAGTCTTAACTTACCAGTTGTGCTAGTTTTAGCAGTCCCGGCGTAGTGCCCAGGTACCCGGTGTTCACGTAGACGTGAGTCCCGGAGGTGGCCACCGTTGTTCTGGTGATTGTCACTGAGTGCGACATGTTGACTGCTGAAAAAATTGAACAATATTTTGTCAATAAAAAATTATAACATGAAACATTTATCATCACTGAAAAAAATATAGTCCAACTAAGACGCATTTTATCTCAGTTGGCGTCAAAATATTGGAATGATAAATATCTCATTCAATACAAACAAGAATGCATGGTAGCTGCAACATATCGAACTTGTTTAAAACAAAAAACAGGTACATTATTGACATATCAATGCTCGAAGTCAAAATAAATATTCACTTTGTCATATTAAACATTTATTTGGACGGGGTTAGCAAACAACTTTGTTGCATTTAATCTCTGAATTAAATAACTACACTTTAAAAGGCCAATTCATTACTTGGTAGAAAGAGCTATTACGATTACTAAGTTCTCATAGTCACAGAAGACAAGATCTTATCAGGCTCATATGGATTCATGATGCTGATCACATTATACAAGATCTTAATCAATGTAAACAATTTTTTTTTCAGTGATATAGTATATCAGTTATCTATTACCCATAACACAAGCTCTGCCTAGCGTGGGGCTAGATACCTAATGCTGTGTGAATTGTCCAAAATTATTTATATATTCAGTTGAGCTATTTGTGGATAGTTTGCGGCAGTCTGCAGTTAGCTCATTTGTTTCAATTGTAAATAGTACTATACTAGTTCAAATTATTTTTTTTATTCTAATTTTTTGTGACTAAATATATTCCTATTATTTATAATTTACAAAAAAATACTTTGATCATTTACTTCGAACCATCCTAACGTGCCTGCATCGTGTCTGCACCAATTTTCATCGAACCTTGCTAAAAACAATTACGATGAAATCTCCTTTCAAACAAAAGCTAAATCAAAATCGGTAGGTACATCTGTTTAGTAGCTACAAGCACACATGTCTAACATCTAACCCCTTATTTTAGCCTCGGGGGTTAATAAAGAATGAAATTAATTGAGTAAACATTCCCATGAGATCAAAAGTCCTTCCGAAAATGGACTGCATCTTGAAGAGAGGTCAACTTGTCGACGTCAGTGTGTTTGTATGCCGAGGTCGACGCCTGCGCTTGCTTCGCTCATTGTAAGCTGCTTATCAGCTTGCATTTTAATTTTGTCACAACAACTGTCTCCTAAAGTTTCCAAAATTTCATATTTTCTCTAAAATTTAAGTCTCTTATAAAAATTATGAAGAATGAAACTCACGCATCCTTATGAAGGATGCGTGAGTTTCATTAGAGACTAGGCTTGTCCTTTTCCTGTGTCCGTCAATCAAATTTACTGTGTCATAGTTACCTTACAATCGGCTCCTAAGTCAAACATGAAACAAGTTTAACGACCTTTTTCAAGTTTTAATCAAGGGAATAAATCTAAGGTGACTCAAATGTCTCGACGGCTGGAGGGTGCAGTGTACTCCTCCCCTCGCAGACGTCTACGTCGGAAAACTAGACATAACAGTAAAACAGATTGGAGGAAGTGATGACATCACATATTTTATTTGAGAAAAAATAATGTCCTTTATATTGGACGTCATTGTACCAAACATATTGATGATGAAAGAACAAATATTTACCTAAGGAGGTAAAACGTACCTACGTAACTGTACAGTTCAGTAGTTACATCCAAAGATATCTTAGATACTAAACATTTTGGTCAGAAGCTTTACCTACGCCAGCTACACCATTGTTCATGTTCTTAGTTCTAATGTTAGTTTAGTAGGTATATCAAACAGGTGTTTAAGTATTATTTCAAAACAACCCTTACTCTAGCTAGAGTATAGGCTGAGTGCATAATTCTGTCTAGCAGTTTCTTACAACACTATTTAGATTAGCGAAATGATTAAACGGTAGACTGAGTAAATAAATTAATAAAATACATGTCCTATAGTTAAGTACTTACAGTTTAATATTTGTCCTGTAAAAAGCTGGAGGAAAACGCGCGAGTGCACAAGCGAACAACAGCGAACCTTGGAAAAGACTGCCGTGGGCGCCAGACCACTATATCGCATGACTCACGCGGATTCGCATCGACTTCAACTCAATACATAAAACTGTTGCTTAACTGAATGACGGTCAGGCATATATAAACCATAAAAAGAGTAAGTATTCATTTTCTAGTTGACCGTCTGAAATTTATACAGATTTTAAGTTTATTAACCGAAACGTTACGTGCTAAGTTAACACATACATCTGAAATTACAGCAACCAGCAACAACTAATATTATAACTACCTATGTGTAGTGTAAGGTCCTTAAGGGTCCGGCGACGGATGAATTTCCCATACAAACGTAATACCAAAATGATTTTTAATTTGAGCATATTTTCATTATGGTCTGCTATTATATGTATTAAAATAGTATTTATCTAGGTTCCTGCCACAATTTTTTTTCAAAATACCTTTCTGAAATGAAATTAAACCTAATCGCATTTTTCTATGAAAGAATGAATGTTGTCTTAGTAATTGTGTAGATAAGTATTTTGAAAAAAAAATATGGCAGGAACCTGTATAAATACTATTCTAACACAAATAATAGCAAACTATGATGAAAACATTCTCAAATTACAAATCATTTTGGTACCTACTACGTTTGTATGGGAAATTCATCCGTCGCCGGACCCTTAAGCCATATTCTTATACAAAATAAAAAAATCTAAGATTATACGAAACCCAAATGAAGCCACGGATTACATCAATATCATTTAATTTTCATCTTAGCATTCGCGTAGTGACGCGATTTGTTTATTTATCCTGCTGTGTAAGTGTAATACTTCTGTCTGCTACACTATGTTGGACCATTTTTGTAGTATATGATCATAATTATCAGTTGAGCGACATAAAGATGGTTTGCAACAGTCTGTAGTTAGCTCAATTGTTTCTATTGTAAATAGTAGATCTCATTTGTTTCTATTATTTGATTATAATTTTTCTCTCTCAATAAAGGTTTTTTCAACCAAACTAATAGTATTATACTTTATGTGACGAAACTAAGAGTTGGTGTTATAATTTTAATAGGACCTAATATAAATAGTAGGACCTACTAAAATTATAAATATAATAATAAACTATCATGAAATAACTTAAAGAATTGTTTAGTTATTTACAAAATATCTAAAACGCCGATGGTTTTCGTTTTGGCGAGTTTTTCTTCAATAGGTGAGTATTCAACTCTTCTCGAGTGTGTCATAAGAGGCGACTAAGGACTAGAGGGATATCCATCGGGGGCGGGCAGCAGCGCCCCCTGCAGAACAATTCTACCACCGAACTGCGATCCCCAACCCGCAAGCCCAGCGTGGGGATTATGGGCGTTACCCCCATGAGATAAAAGCCAACAAGGCGCTTATCAGGGGGAGGCCTGCGTCCAGTAGTGGGCAATACAGGCTGTTCAGGTTGAGATCTCATTTATTTATTTATGTAGGTATAGGTAAAGGTACCTATTTATCATTCTAGCCTGGAATCATCATTCATTGCTGGGTATTATGCCTCCTTGGGATCTGTTCTCACTTACCTAAATTAGAAAAGTTTCATCGAACAATGTGATTAATTTTTCGTAAGAAGAAAACTACCATATTTAACGTATGCATACGTAATGTAACAATATATTTTAACTATACTATACTAATATACTATAACATAATAATAATAAGTCATTGTAATTCGAATCGAATGATGAAATTACCCCTTGCACTGTCGAATTTATAAAATTATAAATGAATAAACCGGCCAAGTGCGAGTATGCTCGCACACGGAGTGTTCCGTCCGTCTAATCGTTCAAACCTATTTCTCAAACAAAACTCTAAAACCACCAACTGTTTGGAGACCCTCTTAAATTTTACACTTTATTTTATTTTTTGTATATGTTGGTATTAAAGTTTAACTGTTACTTACTTAAAGAAAGTTTCTCGTGTCTACCTATTAGGTTATGTACCTACAGCCTCGACAAACTTAGAGCAAAAATAGCCAAAAAATTGTGTTTTTATATAGGAGCCCCCTTTAATTTTAATATTTATTTAGTTTTCCGTATTTGTTGTTACAGCAGCAAGAGACACATTCTGTGAAAGCTTCAACTGTCTAGCTCTTACGGTTCAGTAATAGGGTTTCGCTTGCACCCTTTGGGTGCAAAACCCTAAAAATGACCTAAACAAAGCCTAAAAACTTTAGTTTAGGTCGTTTTGAAAGATATTCCTTTCGAAGAAATGACTTGAAAAGCAAAATACAATTTTAAAATGTTTGACAAATTATTTCAATCGCGGTGGTTCGTTTTACTGACTGTTTAAAGTTTAAGTACGTTATTTTTTTATAGTTTTATTATTTTGTGGAAT
Source organism: Eupithecia subumbrata (assembly GCA_949316285.1). Classification (NCBI taxonomy): domain Eukaryota; kingdom Metazoa; phylum Arthropoda; class Insecta; order Lepidoptera; family Geometridae; genus Eupithecia; species Eupithecia subumbrata. The sequence goes on from OX438646.1 coordinate 7,729,879, forward strand.
ACAATGAATAAAACTAGCGGAAAAATACGATTTGCCGCAAATCGTCATGACCCATTTTCCATGAAACCATATTATTATTCCAAACCTGGTTTTCCTGGTAGAACCGTGTGTTTGTTCTTAAAACAAGATCCGTCAAGTGCGAGTGTAACTCGCGTGCCGAGGGTTTTGAACGTTTGTCAACAAGTATGTACCAAAAGTACCGGTTAGAGACTTCGCAATTTAACGAATATCTAAGAATAGTAGGTACCAACCTACATTTTAGATGGATCTCTCTGCATGCTTCGGTTAAATGGGTGGTTCGGTTAAGGTGGGTAATGGTAAATTTTTCGACTTTTTTCGAAATATTTCAAAAAGTATGAAAGCTACAGAAATTTGAAAAACTGGTTTGAAATGTCCAAACCGATACCTTTCATTTGATACCCCACTCGGTGGGGTAGCCCCCCTTTTGAAAATTATTCCTTATTGACCATTTTTCAAAAATTATTCTATTTACAGACTTCTCTATATTTTTCCTGTAAAATATAGATCTATATCTACAAACGCTTCATACATTTTAAACGGATCGCTCTGCAAACTTCGGAGATAGGGGGGGGGAATGGGTATTTTTTCGACTTTTTTCAAAATATTTCAAAAAGTATGAAATCTACAGAAATTTAAAAAACTATTTTGAAATGTCCAAACTGATACCTTTTATTTGATACCCTACTCGGTGAGGTAGCTCCCCCTTTTGAAAATTATTCCCCCCCTTTTTGACCATTTTTCAAAATGGGTTCTTTTTTCAAACTTCTCTATATTTTTCCTGTAAAATATAGATCTATTTCTATAAACGATCGATACATTTCACATGGATCGCTCTGCAATCTTCGGAGATAGAGGGGGGGGAATGGGTATTTTTTCGACTTTTTTCGAAATATTTTAAAAAGTATGAAACCTACAAAAATTTCAATAAATAATTTGAAATGTACAAAATGATACCTTTCATTTGATACCCCATATGACTCTGTAGGTATCTTTTAAAATTTTGGCATCACAATTTGTATGGAAAATATTCAGTTTCATTTTTCATTTATTTTTATTTATTTTTCTCTTAATCTGTACAGGCGCACGAAATGTATTATTATTTTAAATTTCAAGTTGATAGCTGCAGTAGTTTTTGAGTTATTATTATTAAGGAGGGCAAAAGGACAGACAAAGCGAGACCATAAGGGTTTTGAAACCGATCTTCGATCTTCAAAACCCTAAAAACAAAGCATAAAATTTTATTTATCCCAATATAAGTAGCTGAAATTAATCGAACACAATAATTGAAAATACGAAAGCTGCTACGCCCATAGAAATATATCGAGATAGGTATACTTATCGACAAATAAATCGAGATATATTTCTGTGTCTTGTCCCTTGCGTATGCTCTACGAGCATAGATTTTCATACAATAGACATAAACGCGCTCCACAAGTATATTAGTCATCTAGTACCTACAACGCAAGATCTGCTTAGCTTGGGGCTGGATGTTAATGTGTGGATTGTCCAGCATTATTTTATTAAGTTGGTGTGTTTGTTATTGCTACGAGAAAGACACAACAAAGAGAACATATTATTGAATAAAGTATCTGGCCGTCTCCCATTGCAACATCATACATACACATGGTGTCTTCCTTACTAATTCCTCCTTGTCAATAAGTCCTGAATAATTGTATGTACCATAATATGACGCAATAAATAAATGAATGAAAGAATAAATGAATGAAAGAATAAAAGAAGAGCTATTTTTCTATTAACTAAGTAAAAAAGAGATGGGGACTGAAAATCACATAGTTATGTTAAAATATATTTATTACTTTTTACAAATAGGTAATTATATACCATAATAATAAAATCTTTAGGTACATAGGTAAATTGAAAACCTTGTCGTGCGGAAATTATAAATTTTTAGTAACTGAGCTTGATGGTTTCTGTGCTTAAGCTACATAATATAACCTACTTATAGCTCAGTAACATGAATTAGGTATACATAATTATCATAGGGTGATAAGTAGATAAGGAGATTCTGGACGGATCGGGGCCCGTACTCTTAAAAACGAAATCGGAGTTTCTGATTCGTTTTCGCCCAAACGCTAATTTTATGCAAGCGATAGAGTTGGTTTTGCACGGTAACGGAAACGAAACCTCGATTCTAATTTTCAGAGTAGGTCCCCAGAGTGTTGAGTGCGAGTTCATTAATTCTATACTCCTTAGTTGTCCTAAGCTACATTTACTACAGTTTGTATAGAAATTTATTATATTTTCGAATCATAAATCAACCGATCAGTCAATCAGGATCTCAGAATTTTCAAAGACAACATAGAAAGCTCGCACTCCGCAGACAGTAGGTAAGGCACAATGTCGATTGTATCAGCAAGTTTATAATAATTCGTTTTGTTCATTAAAATCTTTAACCCCTCTTCATTTAGACTAGGCTAACATAAAATTATAACAACCATAATAAATTATCGTAATTATTTCTATATAATATGTTATAAGACCACTACCTATCTTAAATCGTAAGATATCACTAAGATTTATAAGTTGTTTTAAAAGTAGCGATATCTAAGTAGTGACAAAACTCATTATAGTTTCTAATAAAGTGGTAGAAAACTGAAACCTGGTTTGAACGTTTAAGTGTTGATTGTGTATTTTTCGTGGAAAATGAGACACGGTAATTAACTTTGTATTTAGTCGTTATCATTTAGATAAAAGTAGGTACGTCTCGGTGTTATCGAAAGGATGAATAGTTTAAGAAGTGGTCTTTTAACATCCAGTTAAATCTTATGTTATTCTTAAAATTAAAAAGACAAGTAGCTTTATTTTATGCGTTTTACTATAAACGGCATAATTGAAAGTATTAGTAAGAATGGTGTTTTTTAAGGAATAAAAAATGTTTTACCTAATAAAGAAATAAACAATCGCTCACTAAAATAACTTATTCGATATGATAAGGTTTTGTGTGTGCAATTATTAAAATAGATATGGTATTATTGAAATAAATGCGTGTCTATTTACATAATTGTGACGTTTTACTAGAATCGACGTCATATTCTAAAGAGATAAATCTTGATTTAGCAAAAAATATGATATTTTTCTGTAGTTGTACTTATCATTCAAGTATGTTCCTTCATTTATTTTTTAAACCCCCCCCCCCCCGTATTTATTAATAATATTTCAATTGTAATGTCTCTAGGTGGTTTGCTTATTAAACATTAAATACCGTTTTGAGCCAAGTAACAACACTCTCCAAACAATTTCAAATGCACAATGAATCGTAACCTAGACCATATCAACACAAACTACGTTAAATCATGTAAGATATTGTAAAACAATTTCAAAATACATAGTATCGTATTCGAAGGCAGTATTTTGTGAGCTGTATTAATTATAAAACGTGGAAAGCGAGACGAATGATATTTTGAAGGCTTATGGCAGAGCTACTGGTCGCTGAAGTTTGGTTCTCACGCCGCCGTCGTCGAAGCCCCCGATTTGTGCTCTTTGTACAGAAGGAAAGCGCTGGCTGCGTACGCAATAGTGTTGAAGATACCGAACACCTGCAAAAACAAACAGATAACATAAGGACTGGGTGATAAAGATTATAGCAATCGGGTTATTGTTTCCTTTTAATAAAGGTGGAGAAATCTTTGAATAACTAAGGCTGGTGTTCATCAAAAGGAAATCGGAGAATTAGGCAGCCTCGTCGGTTAACTATGAAGTTCAAAAACGTCAATTTAAAATGTAATTACTCGATTTCTTTCTTTTTGAAGAACACATGCCAAACTCCACCGCGCAAGCTTACGACGACGGAACTTCCACCGCACGAAGTTTTTGGAACATTTCGTCCATCCCCAAGTTGCGTCGTCGTAAGCGTCGTAAAAATTTCGCTTGTGAAAATAGTAAACAAATGACAGTTAGCATCATTTTTCAAAAACAGAACGTATAATAAACGTTCTGTTTTCAGAACCAAACGAAACTGATTTAGACACTTCTTTTGTTTATTTGAAGATCAATTGAATGATTATTGAAAATTATACGTTTGTGCAATGTTCACAAGCTCATAATAAGTAATATTCAAAAATACAATCAAAAATTCAAAACCGACAAATTATCTCATGACCTATTTCGTCTAGAACTTGTTTCTCAGTTCACCGTTTAGCTTGGAAATTACGTGCATTAAAAATGGCGTAACACAAGAAGTATTACCCAACCAGTTTTCAGAAGAAAGGTCGAACGAATCTGATTGCAGGCATATATCCACACTTATTTTATGTATGCCTACCTGAAATGTAAGTAGATACATATACATTGTCAATGTAAGCCTTGCCTTTTGACACAGAAACTGGTCAAGGAAAGAAATAATTTGCTACAGCTATTTTGTTGTATTCTATACATTCCAGATCACGATTACAGAAGGTCTTTTTGATTTAAATGAGTAAATCCGCAGCTAGAAGGTGTAACAACATTTCTTTCTTCTCATCGTCATATGCCGTATTGTTAGATAGTTTTAGATATGCCATATTCCTATTTATTATAATGTTTACAAAGTTCTATTCTTGTTGCAGAAGGTTCTTCTCCACTAAGTATCTACTGGTGGACGCAGGCGTCCCCCTGATAAGCGCCTTATTGGCTTTTATCTGATGGGGAATAACGCCTATAATCCATACACCGGGCATTCGGGTTGGGGATCGCAGTTCGGTGGTAGAATTGTTATTAACTTATTTATCCGAGAACCCACGAGCTTGTTTGTAAATACATAAAATGAACAATGTATGTGTCGTTTGTACAATATGGTTGCAATAAAACATCTGATACGATTTGAATTGGTACCCTCTTTATTTTTACCCTTGAATGTTCTCAACCTCAACAGCCTTTATTGGTCCACTGCTGGACGCAGGCCTCCCCGTGATAAGCGTCCTTTTGGCTTTCATCTCATGGAAGGTAAATGCCCATTATCCCCACGCATGCAGATTTGGGATCGCAGTCCGGTGGTAGAATTGTTCTGCAAGAGGTGCCGCTTATGCCCCGCCCTCCCGGTGGATATCCCTTTTTCCACCGGAATCATATAAAAGGAAGTCACTTGACACTTGCGGGAAGAGTTGGGGTGGTGCAAATTCTAAGCCGGCTTACGTGCCACACGGCACGGCACGCTTGCATAATTTAGTGTGATCACATACTGTTTCATCATCGTCTCAGACGAACGATGTCCACAGCTGAACATAGGACTCACTGGTCCACCGTTTCCCGCATCCAGCAGCGTTTCCCCTCACCTTCACCAGGTCGTCGTCGGTCCACCACGTGGGTGACCTTCCCTCACTGCACTTTCCGGTACGTGGTCGCCACCCGAAAGCTTTCCCTAAGTCTCACATCACATCAACAGCTTTGACATAGGCCTTCTGATAAGCGCTTTATTAGTTCTCATCATTATGTGGTAATGCCATATTCCCATGCTGAGCATGCGGGTTTGGGATTCGCAGTATTAAATGTACATAAAAGGAAGCTGTTGCCTTTCTCTGGTAGATTCCCTTTTAGTCGCCTTTTACGACATCCCCGCGCCGAATCGGAGAGGTCGTTTCATACGCCTATTAATGTCTAGGCTACACAAAATTAATGTATCTTTCAAAGGGCAATGTAGACGCTTCTACAAACAAAACTCCTAGTGAGTTACAAAAATTATCAGTAAATAAATTCAAATTGTCAAAACCTTGCAAAAAGGCTTACTATAAAATATCAGATTATTTAGATGCTAAAAAAAGCTTGGGACGGGTTTTGCTCCTACTCAAAAATAACAATTAACAGGCTAAAGGTTTCTTCGTCGCTTCTTTACTTTAGTCTAAACACCGAAGAGACAGAAATATAAATTATCACTTTATTTCCGTGTCAATGTTTAGCTTTATAATTTGACTTTTTCTAAGTGTACATTTATTGTATTTATGGAAATAATTTCGGCCAGCGCGACCTCTTGGAGGCGGCGTAAAATACTTGAATAAGAAGAAAACTTACTGCAGCTGCGACGTTGGCTCCGTAGCCATGCGCGTATCCGCCAGTCTGCGCCGCCGAGGAGAACAGCACGATGAATGCGATCAGGTACAGGAGCGCCTCCAGACTCGTGCTGATCAGCTCCTGGAAAACATTATATGAAACATTTAAATTTGAAAACAAGAAATTATCCTGACAGCACTCATACATACGTCGACTGCTGAACTTGCCTCGCCCAAAGAAACAACACACACTACAACTTCTGATTAATACTTAACTTACTACCAATAAGTTGAGAACTTCATCATCATCATATAAGGTTCGTATTCACCTATTTATATTTATTTGAGGGAAAACCAAAGGCTTAAAATTAACGGAATTACAAATTTATAAATACCAGAAAGCTTATTGCTGGGTATTAAAGGCCGCCAAGTATTTGTATCACTTCCTACGGTCCTAAAAAATTGTAGGTACGAGACCTCTTACTACTACTTTCTATGTAAAAATAAATTACCTTTAAAACTTTAGTATTTCAACCAATTTTTATAAGGATATCGATGAAAAACTTAAAATCTACTTTTATCTCAAGCATTGTCTATGCGACTCTACAATTATGTGAATTGTAGAGTGTCCTCTCTATGAAAATATAAATCAATAGTTGTTTTTACTTTTATATTTGTTTTATACTGTAGATTATTTAGTTATGGTTTAGTATCTATGATCAAAAGCGCAAACTCTTCCAAGAAATCTTAAATCTACAGCTTTAATTTAAATGAAAATAAATTTTCGGTTATTGATTAGGTTTAAATTAAAAATGATTATAAGTCACTAAGAACGGTAGTCCGAGGGTTTTTCAACAAAATTTTACTTACCGAGAGGACCCAATTGATTGGTAACTTCAATGCTTCTCTAATGCTGAGGAAGTATACGAAGCTCCACATCAAGGTCGTGATGAAGCTGGTGACGGCCACGAAGACGAACCAGCCCGAGTACCAGGGGGAGGCCAGAGCCATGCACAGGATGCCGAATATCTGAAAGTAAATTATAAGCATATAAGTACTTCATTAAAAAGGTAGATAGGTAAAATAAAGCAAAATCAAACAGCTATATCAATATAAAATCATCGTATAATATAGCTATCAAATCGAAGATAAATTTAAGAGAGATTTGTTGATAAGGTAGCTACTAACTCCATCATTTTCAAGGATGTGATATACATTTGAAACTATCGAAATGTGATATCTATATTCTAATTTTAGCACTGAGTTATTATTACGATACACTGAAAATAAGCCTAGCCAGAATTTATACGTAGGTAGGTACCATATATATTTCCTTAGAAGAAATTATGATGAATTGACGAGTGTTGTTATATTGTAATTGTAAATCTTTGGTTAAGTTTGTATTTCAGAAAATAAACTTCCTGTGTTCACCTATCTCTACGAGCGCATCGTCGGCTAAGTCACATCTATGGACATTTAGGAGAGTCCAAGACATTTATAGGTATTCATAATTTTCTATGTCTTATGTATGTTATAATTACCAGTGAGTCATTTTATAACAACAACAATAGTCAAGACACAAGCAAAACCATTGTGTCTAGTATAGTATTATAATATCTGTGATTGTGTTAAGTACTTGACTTGGTTCAAAATGAAGAATTTTGATGATTGCAGAGAATTATGTTATTAAAATTCCAATTAACGATGCCATTAACGCAATCATGAGTTTTTGTCTAGACTAAGCCGGCCTCAACACAACGCAACGTTTTCCTATTGATCATGTTTCGATTTGTAGAGCAGGTACTTTGACCGATGACTTTTAAGCGGTCGCAGGGAGTCTATGGATGGAGGCGGTTCATGGACCGCTATTTGTGTCATTTGGGGAGGCCTATATCGAATAGTGGACGTTTGTGGACTGTTAAGATGATGATGCCATTTCCGCTAAACAAACTTCACAATAACAAGCTATATGCGCTGACTTCGACATCCTTTCTTATCAGTTCTTTGATGTGTCATCCTGATAAACATTAGAGGACACGACTTACGAGCTCTTATCAACTTTACTGGACTTTTTTTTGGTTGAATCATAACGTCGAAACCAAACCTTTTTTCCTGTATTGAAAATAACAAATAATATTGACCATAGTTTTGGTCTGGCGTCATGCAAACGTGAACTAATGTGAGAAGGCAATTATCTAAGAATGAAAATGAGGTATTTATCAAGCCTTCGTCATCCTAGATACCTACCTACCTCCTTCTAAGATGAGAACATGCCGCATGACACGGGTATAACGTCATCCAAGCACCTACATACAAGGCACAAGGCGCCCAATCATAACCTTCCGAGATCGAGTAACTGGTCTCGTAGGAGTTTTGTAGGTACCCTTGTTATGTGGGTCGCTGTTTAAATGGCACAATTTTTACTGTCGTCATCGTCAGATTCTAGAATCTTTATAAGATAGGTACCTTCCGGAATTTGCATACTGCTACTAACAATGTCTCGTAATATTCTAGCTTCACGAAACTAAATAGACTTTTTTCAAACATTACGTCAGTTGATTTAAGTTGAGTAGGAGGTTCTTCCGACAGTTCTTGATATGTAGTTAGAGATTTAGATTATCATAAGTTTATCTCAAAAATGCTGTGGTTTATTATCTAGCTACGACAAATAAAATTGGTAAAGCAATTCTTTTTATGCAAGATCGATAACATTGTTTGATCAAGAACAATGTCCAAAGATTTATCTAAAGACCTACCTACCTACTACAAATCAAAAAGATATTAGCGTTTCAAGTACGAGATTACCTAGGTTAAGTTGGTTGGTCACGCTTATAGGGCTTTTACTGTTTTCTAGGTTCTACAAGTTATTTGGACAGCAGATAAGAAGTTTTGCTCATATTGTGAGACATTTGATATAAATTTTTGCTAAAACATACTTTGAATCAATCGACAAACCTAATGTTGATTTTAGTAACAAATTCTTTATGTCAATAGACTCCAAACGACAGTTGATTCGTAGTTTGTTTTGGCGTGAGTTCATAGCAATGGCTTACAATGTGCGCTAAACTTCTTATCTGCTATCTAAATAACTTGTAGAACCTGGAAAATACCTTAATGGAAGATATTTTTGTGATGAAATTGAAAGGGAATGTCGAGCAGTAGGTAAGGTATGCTATGTATGAAATATTAGCCTCTACCTCAACCTCTATCACCGGTGTCTAGCTAGTGGAAATTAGGTATTTGTTGACAGACCTGATTATAGTTATTGCAAAAATATCAAATATTAGGGCTTAGATTTTATGTAATAAATAATTCAATTTCCTAACATAGGCCCAATGCTGCCTAAGCCTTTGCACAAATACATGCTAATATTTTCCACCTTTTGTCGCTAGGTATATCGCTATAAAAAGGTAGATATCTTTGGGTCCTAAAATACAGCTTAGGCTAATTCGGGATCCTGTGGGCTCAATATATAATTAAAGTTAACATTTAATTGCGTCAGAAATAAACGATTTGACTTTGATTCGATTTTAATAGTTTCGTGTGCTATCCTTCCTAGATGTGCATAAAATCATAGCCCGCGGGGGCTGCGCGGTGAGAGTCCGCCTTCACTGCGGCCCCTACAGAGAACCGGTTCCATATCGCGCGAACTTACTGTCGCAACAACAGGTGTTATTTGTAGAAATTCCGTCGATAACTGAACACGTAGGTATTTCAATACAAGCTCGTTCATACACTGAGACAACAATAACTGTAGTCTGTATAGTTAATGGACGTGTCTTTTGATCTTGCTTCTGGAAGCAAATTACTTGTTCGTGTCTTCGACATTTGTACCGTTGTTTAAGCCTTGCACATATTATCATCTTGCATCGTCGAAGCTGCGACATTGGCTCTTTCCAATCCGACCCTCGTATACCTATTATGGATCGTAATCAGTAACTGACTGGGTATGGGTACATTGGGTACGTTTCGCTTTGCCCTCATCCCGAAGATGTCGATCGAGGTCAAAAAAGTGTGTCAAGCGAGGCACGTGCACAGTTGCACGGTGAAAGTGCGTCGACACCGCGTCATGAGTATGTATGGGACGCGGCCGCCATTCCGAACTCACATCAATGGGCTCACACACCATCCTCGCTTTTACACGTTGCAGTCGCGCTCCAAATAACGATACGTGGCCGGATTTCCGATGCGACACAATGTGGACACGAAAGCGTTAGAACACGCCCAGGAATCACTTGCCCTAGAATATTATTTGACATTTACTTGCAACTCGCAAATGATTTTATCATCTCGTTATTCCACTAGAAACCAAGGATGTGTGGTAAATTATACATAATAAATAAAACTCAGTTGTATCCGATGATGCAAGCAAGCGCAAAACACATGAACAAATGCAACGTCGATAGGTTTAGTTTTAGTTTGGTTATTTTAGTACCTAAGTGTTGGAAGTCTTTGAAATGGCAGGTTTTCGTTCTAACACAAGTAACTTATTTTTAAAATAACTTTCCAGAAGCTCTTATACGCACATTCGGTCGCCGTCCTTGAAGCCTTGAAGTAAACAACAATCCACAATGGCGGCGAATACTAATGCTTTAGGTACTAACTAAGTATGGATCGATATATAATGAAGCTATTAAGCTCTATTATAAATCATCAACATCATCATTATTAGTATACAAACCTAGGCACCATAATAGTAATATAACTGTAGGTATACCTTTGTTAAAATATAACATAATTGTTTATGCGGGGTGCAATAAAAATTCTGAAAAAAAAATGTTTACTTTGATTAAGATCTTGTCTAACGTGATCATCACGCATCATGAATCCATATGAGCCTGATAACTTGATAAGATTTTGTCTTCTGTGACTATGAGAACTTAGTTAAATCGTAATAGCTCCTTCTACCAAGTAATGAATTGGCCTTATAAAGTTAATTAATTTAATTCAGAGATTAAGTGCAACAAAGTTGTTTGCTAACCCCTAATAAATGTATGATGTATGACAAATGTATGACAAAGTGAATACTTATTTTGACTTAGAGCATTGATATGTCAATGATGTGCCTATTTTTTGTTTTAAACAAATTCAATATGTTGCAGCTACCATGCATTATTGTTTGTATTGAATGAGATATTTATCATTCCAACTATTTTGACCCCAACTTAGATAAAATGCGTCTTGGTTGGACTATATTTTTTTCAGTGTATATACATATGTATATATGTTGGTCTACTTATTTATGTTGGTTTAATTCTCAAAGTTATTTTTTTTTGGCCGCTTACTAACGCTGTCGTCTTAACGGTAAACCAATACAAAACAAATCTCAAATGTAGACATAAAGAGTTTTAAGGGCATAATGGTTTTGCTTGGTGACGTGGAACGAATGGGAGAGGCCGTGCACTGAAGCGAGCCTACTTTGGACGGTTGCTCGGTAGATGAACTGTTCACAATCACTGCACAGTAATAATTGTAAGGAATAAATACCTTCGTTATCTGCCAGTTACCGCTATAGACAATAAAGCATACGGTACCAACATTAGTTTGAAAAAACTGAGGAAAATGTTGAGGAAATGTGAAAAAAGTGGGACTGGCTGGTGCAAGGTAGAGCAAAATAAATGTTGCCCGAAAGTGATTTTAGTATTTTAAGGAAATTATGAGCACCTTAAATAGTTAAGAGTATGACTATTCAAAACTAATTTTAGTTTAGATTTATAAAAATGGATATGGAGAAGATCCGCCGCCGGAAAACTTTATTTTCGAAGTCTCTACGTCTGTACGAATGAATCCTTTCATTGGATCCTGTCAGTGTCGAGTCGACGAATTACCTAAGCGATTGCAATGCGAGAATGCTGGCAGCATGGCAGCATGGCATGGCATTCGGGTCAATGGGTGCGTGCGGCTACACAACCAAACGCCTAATCGCTACAGCCTAGTGCCTTCTAGCCGGTTCAACGACCATACTTTACACAAGGGCGTTTTACGAATATTGAGTGCTTAGTGGCTAGGGTCGCTTAAAGCGATGACTGATAAAAACTGTATCGGCCAGGGTTTTCACTGTTGCCTTGATTAGAATTATACTATTTTTGCAGGAAAAGGTTTTATCGCAAGCTTGTCTTTATGAGTGATTAAATTGTGTGGCGCTTCGAAAACGAAATGTAAAGTCGCAAAATTTTTGTAAATATAAATTTATAACTATTCTACGCGAATAAATAGACTCAGGCGGGACGGATTATGCTATGCTACTCAACTCCAAAAATAACAAATACGAAGCTAGAGCTTTCTTTCGTTAAATCATTTTCACTTCCTTACATTGGATCCAGCCTCCTAAGTGTCCCTTACGATCATTATGTAAAAGCAATCTAGGTAGAGTACCCATTCTGATTCTATGAGAGTAAAGAATTATCAAAATCATATTGAATTTGCCTTTATAGTGGTAACGCCAAGGCAACGACGACGTACATATCATATTTATTAACAACTCGCCGGTCACCAATTTGAAGCTGTGTGTAAATTTTAATGTGGTGCGGTGCGCTCACGCTCACCAGATGACGCAATCTTCAGATCTACACGATCGATTGAACAAATTCTTTAAGAACCCGCTATTCAATCGTATCTTAGAAAATGAAAATGGATTGCGTCGCCTTGTCAATATGCTCAGTTGCCACCTACAGAATAGGTCGACTCTACCTGCCCACTTCGCATACCAAAAGTAGCTCTATGGTTAGTTCGATCGATACAAGCAGCCGATCGAACGCCGCTGACCTTGATACCCACGCCTAGTATCACAAAGAAAAATGACTTTAAAAAAGAAAGTTCTTTCAATTTCATTGACCTTGATTTCGCAACCGTGACGATGACGCTACGTCGCGTACTCACAACAGGAGACCACCAATTCTTACGCCGAATGTTTACAAACAAAATGCCCAATACAATGGAGACGAATGGTTGTAGGAAGTATGATGACAATCACTTGCAGAGAATGAGACGTGTCTGTACCAAGGCCTTCAAACAAGTACCTACCTAAGCATCTAAGCGACTACAAGGTAACTTATGTAGACATTTACATAGCACTAGCAGCGCAACGGCAAATATGAAGTAAAATGTAATGTTTGTATGCTCTGTGATATGAGAATTGCGGTGACTGAACATATGTTTTCGTCCTTCGGAAGGAACTACACGAATGAGGTCGGATAAGTGGGTACGTGTATGAGAAAACAATGAGCAATAACATTGTAGACACGTAGGTAAGAGAAGGGATTTGCGAACACAAAAGAAGCTGTTCAGATTCAGACCATCGTTTAAGTCTGCCTGCCGTCGTAGATTATACAGCACGAAATATTCGAGAAGACATAATTATATTGTGTCCTAATCTCTTTCGTTTCTTAAAATAAAAAGTGATCGTTTTTGTCGCACTTAAAATTTGTACACAAATCGCACCCATAAAAGTATGGGCGTTGAAAGTTATATACATACATACCTAGATAGACCCCAATAGAACCCACGCAAGCAAGTGTCGGAGTCAAAGGGCAAAGATCAAAGGTCATTAAAGAACGTTACCCACAAGCTTAATAGGTATCTTAAGTGATCACAGGAACTTTAATGAATGACTAATTTGGTGACTAACATTTAACACGGCGGGATTAAAACTGAAAACTATTGCTTGAATTAATTACAAGTCATAGGTGTTAGAGTTTGTACCTAACCTTCTATTTAGATGTCGGTTAATAATGAAAATGAGAAAACAAGAGATGTGCGACCGCTCAAAATAACCGGCTGTGTCGCGGGAGATCCACCTAAATATAAAGCAGTAAAAGACACGTACGATAGATACGGCTAGATAATAATGTTTTATCGTGTAATATAAGTAGTAAGTAGAAACGTGACTCTCGTAGGTACAATACAAATGCAATGCTGGTGGAAAGTAAGCAAAATAAATAACCTCTTACATAGGGGCGATACGCAAAAATCGAACAATCTTTTCAATTTTAGATATACCTAGCATCGCCTTAGAGCTAAAAAAACTTATAATGATGTTATGTTTTTAAGTAAATAAATTAATTTTAGCTAAGAAAGTTCGTAAGAAAGTAGTAGGAACCTAATAGAAGGGGAATCACCTAAAGTCAATAAATAGTCAAGTACCTACCTCATACAAACACTTGTAAATTTCTATTTATTTTGTTTAAAAACGCTAACTGGCCCAGTTATTGTTTTTAGAAACGTTTTTACCTGCTAAGTATACCTGCTACTTATGTTATGACTTCGAGTTACCCAAGATAACCTTTTCATCATTATTTTTAGTATAAATTTAGTCAAAATTTAATAGGTTAACTTAAGCTTTAAATAAATGTATTAGCTTAATATATAATTAGCTTTTAGCAACTCTCTTGAACAATAAAGTTTATATTTTAATTTTAATTTAAACCACTCACTCAACCAACTACTTAACTACTCAGTCATGAGAATTAGATACCTCTGCTAAAGACAAGTGGAGCAAAATCATTACAAGATGGTTCCCCAGAAAAGGCAAAAGGAGAAGAGGCCGGCCTCTGAAGAGATGGGACGAAGACATAAGGCTAGTCGCAGGAGTGATGTGGAACAGAGTGGCTCAAGAAAGATCCGAATGGAAAAGGTCTTTGCCGATTGGCAAACAGATCTGCAAAAAATAAATAAACAAAAAATACTAGGTTAAGTTTAATCTAATATTAATTTAATTATACTTTTATTTTATTAAGTTAAAACGTGTTATTTAAGGTCTGAATAAAAGGCTATATTATTATCTATATATATAAAAGAAAGTCGTGTTAGTTACACTATTTATAACTCAAGGCTCAACGGCTGAACCGATTTGGCTGAAAATTGGTGGGGAGGCAGCTTAGAACCAGGAGACGGACATAGGCTATGTTTTATCCCGGAATTACCACGGGAACGGGAACTACGCAGGCGAAGCCGCGGGCAGCAGCTAGTTATTACTAAACAGACGCGATAGAATCATCATTAAATCAATCAATGGTGTTGTTCATTTCGATCCACTGTAATTATACTTAGATAGGTAAGGTATGTACTACTGTTTAACACTTTCCAAGCTACAAAGAGAAGCCATTAGTAAAGACAAAAAATATGTTATGAAAACCTCGATTATGCAAACGTTTAGCATTGTAAACAGTCTCTTGAAATAGCATTTCCATGTGTTCGTGTTTAACACAGTGTACCTATTGTTGGAAATTTTACGCCTGTTGGTCAAGAAACTTACCTACTTTCAGCTCGTTTCATAATCGGGACCACCCACATTAGATCATTATGAGTATGTCGTAACTTAGTAGGTTCCTCTGTTGCTTATGGTAGAGTCATATTTGGACCTTATAGTTTCGCATCTCATAAATTATGCTGTCTGTAGTTAGGTACCTAGTCTCTCTATTCTACAAATTCTACAAACGCAGAATATTGTTTACACTAAGTGGAAAAGGTTTATTTTTATACCTAAAAGGTGGCACGAGCGTGCGGTCCACCGGTGGGAAGCGATTACCGCAGCCTATGGACGCCTGCAACAGCTGCAACATCAGAGACGTAATACGCGCGTTGCCGACCCCATAATTGCTTTAGAATGCTTTAGAAGACCTCATACGTCTTTCAAACACGGGTTCTTCTGATAATGTTGGATAAGCTAAGTTAGAGAGCGAGTAGGTAGAGCTACAGCTCTACCATGCAACATGTGCATATTCTTCATGAAGTTGTCTAGCACTGATAGATAGATAAGATTTATTAGACACTGCAGCACATAATACAAAAAGATCACAATAATTAAGGCACATCTTATCATAACACAGAGAAACTTAAGAGTTTTTTGATGGAACAAAACTTGGGAACAATAAGTAATAGTTAACAATTTAAGAAGTAGGTACAGATTTGTAGAAATGGTGTGTCTGCAGCCTGTCAAAAAGGCAATAACTCAGCACTGTTTTCAGGTTTAACTTTTAAGGTTTTAGAGGGTAAAATTTTATAATTTTTCTACGATATCAAGGTAAGTAGACTAGAGTAGGTAAGGTACTAAGTACCTACGTAATAATATTTATCTGCTCTACGTGTAGAACCTACTCGTACTACAAACAAATCTTGAAGATGTGAAATTATCTACTTTCTTTTCGTATCTTACATAACTATGGTTATGCAAGCTTTCTAATCGGTAGGTATACTTAGTAAAAATAATAATTTCTTTTGGATTTCTATACATGTACAAAGCTCCTTTAGTTACTTCCTGCAACCGGTAGTCAATGAATGGAGGCGGCTCAGGACCACTATAGGTACCTGCGTACGTGCGTCGTTTGGGGAGGTCAATGTTCAGCAGTGGACGTATAAAAGCTGATGATGATGATGATGATGATCAGAAGACATTGGACGTATGTGAATCGCTCTCTCCTCGTGTTTAGATTAGGTCTAGACAATAGTTTTGCTGATGTAGCAATCGTAATGTATCATAATGATAAAGTTGTCAGCGCTACTTACCAAGTGGCTTGCATCCGTACCTACTTTATAACGTGCAGAACAAAGATTGGCTCTAAATTGCCATAACGTATTTTTAGTAGGGAGTAAACATTTTAGTTTTACTTCTCATCTACAGTTACCCGAAACGTTCCCAAACCAAGAGTAATTAGGTACTTTCATGTCGAATAACAAACATCGTGATCGCAGTCAGCCTTCCGCTGTAGATCTACTAACTAACAATGAAGTATTTTAGTTACCCTACTAACTCTTAAGTTTACCATGAAATAGCCTAAAAATATCACGTGAAATGATGAGAAACCGACAGGTTGTCACACCGGCTGCTCGGCGTCGCCATTACCGGAGTCAGTCGGACCACATGTTGACACTACTACTTTCATTTCCAAGCCAACTTTCACCCGATGTCGCTCTCAAATAAAAGCTACGAATGCGAAATTAATCGCTTGTTAATATGCTCGAGGCATATCGTTTACGAATAGGACGAAATGTGCAGCAGATATTTAGTGGCTATGAACTGTCTAGTCTAGTCTTTTAAGCGATGAAATCTTTACTTTCTCGGTAGAGTTCCTGGTAGAGTCCCTTCCGCTCATAACTAAGGGCCCAGTAGGCATGTGGTAAGATAACAGTCACTTCACCATACTGCTCAACACTTAATGATTGAGGTTAATAAGATCAAGCATCTCAAGATTCCCAAGCTAGGGACGGGTAAAAGTTTAGTTTGATTTATCGTTTGTGTTGTTAGACATTTTCTGGTTCTCCACTGCAATAACCATCCGACTACACACCATGCGCAGTGTTTATGGTAAAACCAGGGGATTTTTGCATAATAAATAAATAAATAATAGTGCTGAACAATCCACACAGCATAATCTAGCCACAAGCTGGAGCTTGGCAGGCAGATTTTGGGCGAGGCATGTTCAACGGTAGACGTATGTGTTTTGATGAGGAAATTCTATGGTTCAGTATGTATTAAAATATTTACCTGGTTGCGTATAAGTTTATGTTAAGTAAGTACTTAATACAATTACAGGAATTTATGAGAACAATAACATCGCTAGCATGTTACGTGACCTGCCTGGCTGCTAATTTTAATTCTACACCAAGGATCTAATTACTTGATCAACTCAATTAGTGACAGGGTAATTCGTAGACGAGACATGAGAAAGACAGCGCTGTGAATCAATGTCATTGTACGAATGTTCTTAGAGGTTTTTCCTAGCACATTTTTTTTCAAAGATGGTAATGTAAATATCTATTATTATACCTATTTTTTTTGCAAGCAAACACCCATAGGTAAGGTACCTACATAATGATGACAAACAGCTCTTTTCACTTTTAAGTTTTTTGAATTGCCGACCGTATTTTTTCTATAAGCCAGTTTTTGTCGATTTTAAATTAATTGGGGTATAGTTTCGACCCTTGGTTTCGTTTGGGTGCATTCCACAGCAACCTGCTGTGTCAGCTCCCCCGCTCCCCTTTACCTACTGACCTCCACTTCAATTCAAAAAGTGTTCTCAGCAAAACACAATGCTCTATGACCTCAATGAAGTGCATCAGAATATAAAAATCTACGTCTTTTGCCGACACATCATACCTAAATATAACCGTGACAACACTGTAGGTTAGCAATTGTGATAAATAACCTTGGATTAATTAAGATAAACCTTTTTTCAACATTAACTTTGTTATAATGAAATCCTGGCACGTCACATCAGTTACCCGCCTTCAATTCATTTATATTTAGTTACATGTTGCATCGAGTAAGTACCTAGGTACAATAAAGGTACCTACTTAGATAGATACTAAAAGTTCTGACAAATAATGATGCGGTTTTATTTCTCACATCTTCATGGTCTATCAACAGACTACGCCGTTAGAGGGTCGCAGTAACTGTTAACGGCATCGCTTCACCGATAATGGAGGCAGAAGTGTTGGATAATGATGTTCTAAGAGCATCCACTCTTAAAGCATCATCATCCATAAATTAACTTCTAATTACCAACTGGTATTATTAAACTCAAAATAGATACTTATGACATTATTACAAAATTCTCTAATTAAGACAATAAGCGTATTAAAATAATCCTCGAAGTCTTTTCCATCTAGGTATCTGTACCTTAATGTTAAAAGCAATTAACGATAGTTGTTAACAAAGCTGTGTGGCCAGAGTAGTTCCACTAGAATTTACTTACCAATTCGACCACTTTTAGTATACCGGGCGGAGTTTTGAAATAGTCGACGTTGATTTTAAGCCAGTCCAGCGGTCCACCCTGCTGCGGGGGAGGTCCACCCTGAGGAGCGGGCTTGTTGTGGTCAACAGTTACCACCGTCTCGGGAGCCATCATTATCGGATGAAGTAAGTACACGAGCACAAACACTAGCACTGAGGACGCACTGTGACGATAGCGGCCGCAGAATAGCCCGGTCGTCGCGCAACTGGCGAGTGAAGTGAGGCGGCCGGCACGGCAGGCGGCAAGGCAAGGCGAGCGTGAGCGTTGCGTTGGTACTTGGTACGTAGAGCGACCGACGACGAACGGGAACAAAAAATGGCGTAGCACATGGAGAGTCAATGAGTAGTACCGAGCACCTAGTCCAGACCAAGTGAATGCAATCAACAACAGAACCAAACTAGGGTACCTGCGCGTTGTATCATTTTCGGATGTTTTCCTTCATTCATATCTGATGCAGTTTTGCATACCGAATTCGAGTTCCTAGTTGAAACGGTGGTATTAAAACTTATGAACGTAATTTACTGGGTAGGTAGGTACCTACTTACTTGAAACGACGCATTATATGAGCTAAGTTTTCGTAAATACGTTCGGAACCTACTAGAGTCTTAGGTACTAGGTACTCAAATATAAACAAAACTAAACATTTAAAATGCCATCTCTTGGTAGATTTTGGAACTACCAGGATCGGCACTACCTACGCCATCTATCTTTAGTGCGTATTTATGTTTTTGCTTAGATAGTAGATTAATAGATGGCGCTATGCAAAGGTCTAAAATCATAATCATCATGCGGTTGCTGTAGTGTTAATCTAACTGAATCCCCAAAGTTTGTAGGTTGATGGTTGAACACCATAATAATCTATGTTGAACACTAGTTGAACATACATTTTACACCTAGATGTGCATATACACTAGTCAAACTCATGTGAAATTTAAAAAACACGACCGAAGACGAAATTTAATATTTACTTGCTTGGCATAGTTTCAATAAGATTTATTTGCTTCTGCCCGCGGCCGCGCGGTTTCGCACGCGTATTTTTGCTTTAATAAGTAGCCTTTTATCTAAGTAAGGCTATGCTCTAAACGTACGCCAAATTTAATATTGATCTGTTCAGTAGTTTTAGAGATCCTAGGTAACAAAAAATCAGATGTCACAAACTTTCGGATTTTTAATATTAGTAGGAAGGAAGTAGGATATTTATTCACTGAGGACCCAGGATCTCGTTCGGATCGACAAGTAATGTAAATTGCAAAAAAAAATAAAAAAAAAACGCGGCAACCAGAGTGAACTTTTGGCCCGGTTGTTTACAAACATTGTACATCCAATTTGGCTGTAATATAGATCTAGGCACCTACCTGCTTCAAATCAAACTGTGACAAATATCAAGTTTCATATTTGTCACACAGCACACACACCAAATTACGTGTTATAAAATCTGTTCTGTGAAACTGTAATCTTAGCAACGCAAGCCCTTGGCACATGATTTATTTTTTAATTTATTTATAAAAAGTACTTACACTATTTTTACAAGGGCACTTAATGCAATAGTGTAAAAAAAATCAATGGAAACAATCATAGCATAACTAGCATTTGTCAGACCTAGATAATATGTATAAACACGAACTAAAAATTAAAATTACACAAAAAAATATAAAAATACAAGGGCAAAGCAAATCTTTCCTAAGGTTTTGACATGAAGAATCATTGAATTTACTAGCCATTATAAGAAAATTTCACTACCTAATCTACCTAGTACCTACAGGTTTTAGCACAGGTAACTACATACATTTTATTTTTATGTGGGATTTGAGAAGAAAATCAAATGCATTTTAATTTTTTTGAGTTATATTTTGCTTATACTTAGAAGAAGAAGCCTAAAATTTTTCCTCCAAGATGTTTCCTTCTGGCCTCTTCGTGGTCCATGATTCCACCGCTCGTTGTGAGAACCAAGTAGCTGAAAATAAAAGAAACAAAATTCAACTCAGGAATACTTGAATGTTGAAACAACAGGAACCAAACAGGGTTTTCAATATTCAATTCAATAATGTTTAATTACTTTAGAATTAATCTGCCTATGGGTAAAACCATTTGTTGAAAGCATTCAAATAATAGATGAGAAAATGTACATGTAACTGATAGGTAGGAATAGCTGTTAGACTTAAAATGACAACAATGTTTAAAGGAACACTAACAATATCCCACAACTTACATGGAACATCAGTATGGAGTTTCTTTATTTTAATTTAGCACAACTTATCAAATGTCAACCAACAAGAACTATTGGTGATCCGCGGTAGTTGTGCGGTGGTAATTCAAATTATATTTGAAAATACAATATAATTTGTAATGTAAACAAGATTTATTTTAGGGTATATATGCTGGCAATTATCTAGAAAGTTGCCATGAGTATGGCAATGCATGTTTTAGATAACCAAAACCTTATATCTAGGGACATTATGGCACATAGGCATAGTAGCCATAACAATCCATTCAAACATATCAAGCTCAGTGGCGCAGCAGGAGAATGTACATATGTGACCCAGCAGGTAGCTTCGGGATTTGTAACCATAGTTAATGGTTTAATCGGGTATTTATCGCGTACCTTTGGTTTTTATATCACCTACGTTTCTACCGTGTCACAGCTGTAAACTTATTTAATATAATTTAAACCATTAACTAGGTAGCTTCGGGTTCAATTCAGTTGGGTGGGACAAATTTTTGTGCAATCTGTAGTCTGTAGTGTCTGTAGATATTAATTCCAAGTCCGGGTGATTTCTAAGATAGGTATAAATAATGTTTATAAGTATGTAATGCACAAAGTATATCATTTATCTAGTATCCAACTCAAGCACTGCTAAGTTTGAGGGTAAATCACACAGCATATGTGTGAATTGTCCAGCATTAATTTTAGATTAGCTATGGCATTTCCAAAAACAATCCAAAGAAACAGCTGGTCCATGATTTTGTTTTGGAACTTCTATCCTTGTCTAAGTCTTTTCAGCTACCTACTGAATAGATAACAAATTATGTAAACAATGCACCCTGAATGCATGTTGAGTCATTTGTTACTTCAAAAACATCAATATTCTTACCCGAACTGTCGTGAGGGCAGGAGGTTTGTCCATCTTTCGATGTCATTGATGGGTACGTCAAAACGAGGCGAAATAACTCCACATTTGTTCAGTCGGCCGGTGAGATTGACAACAATCTTTCCAGCTCTGTGGTCGTCCACGATTTCAAACTCTCCAATGTAACCGTGCTTCATCATCACAGTCAAGAACTTGACGATAACTTTGGAGCAAGGCCTGATGAGGACTTGCCTTTTACCGCGCTTTTCAGCATTGTGAATTGATTTCAGAGCATCACTCAATACGTTCATACGCACCATGGCTGAAATAAGACAAATAGTTCTTGAGAAAAAGAGAAATTACCAGCGAAACGCAAATTCTCGCGGAACGGATAGCCATCAAAACACCGTGAAACAACTTAGGTTATCACTGAACTTTAGACACACAATAACAAAAATAAGTACGCCACAATGATACGCAACATTATCTAGCATTTAAATTAGATTGGATCTAGCAGTTTTCTCTCTAGAAACAATGATTACCTAGGATTTATAACCTGCCCGAAAGAACCGAAATGACATGAACGGTCCAAAAGAAAGAAGAGGGTCGTGTAGTGATGTGCTTGACAGATTGATTTAATCGATTCGGATACTTCCTGACGATTCGAAATATTATGAATTGAAACATTTAACTGTTGGAAATGGCTTTTGCTGTGAACTCAAATGATTGATTTGTTTCTCTTGATCAACAAACCCACTGATTTTAGGAAATAACCACTTGTAAGTGCATTCTTTGTACAACTTTTAGACAGTGGTTCCTAACCGGTGGTCCCTGAAAGCATCTGAGGTGGTCCGTGAAGCACCTGAAGTGGTCCGCGGCGCCAACCTTAGACCATGCTCACTTTGTATGCGAATTTTTTCGCACGTATAAATATTATTCGTACGAACCGATTGTGCGTTTTTCTCCCTCAAATAGCAGTGTCCCGATGATATCGCGTTCGTGAAGTTATCTTTATTGCGATGACTAATCTGTATCTTCAAGGCAATCCTCTTCTACACTGGAGATTGCGACGGGGTCGTGATCGCCGTTATTGTAGATCCGAGTGGGTGCGTGAATTAAAAAAGAAGGTTGAATGAGAATCCGTAACGTTTTTACTTGAGAATGAAGATTTAAAAAGCTAAGAAATCCTTAAGAGCCCTGTCACATATCGGAGAATTGCAAGTTTAGGTATTTTACGCACCGAGTGGGCGGCGACCTGCACAAGCGTGCTTTCTTTTGCGACTAAATGATCTTGATCCACCGTAATACAAGTTTTCTTAGGATGGAGTTCGATGGATTGTTTTTTTATGTGAAGTATTAATTTTGTTCATAATAGAGGTACCTAAATTGTTTTTTTATATATTTTTCATTATTTTACGCAGTAATCGATTGCTTACCGACATCCGCAGCATATATAAACAGGGTGGAATTTTGAGACGGTTCAGTAAGGGCAGGTACCTTAACCGTTGAAGCTACATGAAAATGGTCTGAGGAAACTAAACATCCTTTTTAGAAAAAAATATCTTCCCCTTTCATAGATTTTCAAAAAAGTTACGTATAGATTTTTTGAACTTTTTTTGATGCCAATCAATCCTGTTTTTTATACTTATCAATAAGTTCTTTAGAACCAACTAAATTTTCTGTACTAGAAAAGTCAGAAATCACAAAAATAAGATCTCATACATTTTGTAGGGAGTTCAAATCAATTTACTTTTTTCCGTAATAAAACTTTTTATAACCGTGGGTTGGATTGCAAAAACACTTGGTTGAATAGGAAATTTGTGTTTCAAACGCATTGTTTCTTTTTTTTTTTTCAAACTTTATCATTAACATGTCAAACTCTGACTGTGTGTGGTTTTGTTTATTTATTTATTGTTTATTTAATTAAAACGGTTTGAGTGAGTTCTACGAATAATCAAAAAACATTTTGAGCATCTCATTTCGTAAATTGAGATTGTACATAAGAGTGTAAACGTGTACAAATAAGAGTGTGAATAAGTATATTATTGTAAAATACTACATATCAACGTATTCAGTTTATCGTTGGTTTGATTTTTCGTATTTTTCTTTGACTTGGTTTTCAAGGATGTAATGATTTTCTTCGAAATGATTATACATTTTTTTTAAATTTTCATCAGTATGTCTCGGCTCGGGAGCCCCCACGGGGGGCGGGGATCCCGGGGGGCAGATCTCAAAAAGAAATTTTTTGTAAGTTAGCGATCTACACTCATAATGGGATACCGTATAGGTCAGTGCCCGACATAATATCGTGATTTGAAGTTTGACAGCTGTCATCCGAAATGTAGATCTCGACGAGTACTACAATTTCACTTCAGAAACTGGTGTTCTGAGATGATCAGTTCCCGAGATATCGTGATTTGAAGTTTGACAGCTGTCATCAAAAATGTAGATCTCGACGAGTACTACAATTTCACTTTAGAAACTGGTGCTCTGCGATGGTCAGTTCCCGAGATATCGTGATTTGAAGTTTGACAGCTGTCATCAAAAATGTAGATCTCGACGAGTACTACAATTTCACTTTAGAAACTGGTGCTCTGCGATGGTCAGTTCCCGAGATATAGTGATTTGAAGTTTGACAGCTGTCATCAAAAATGTAGATCTCGACGAGTACTACAATTTCACTTTAGAAACTGGTGCTCTGCGATGGTCAGTTCCCGAGATATAGTGATTTGAAGTTTGACAGCTGTCATCAAAAATGTAGATCTCGACGAGTACTACAATTTCACTTTAGAAACTGGTGCTCTGCTATGGTCAGTTCCCGAGATATAGTGATTTGAAGTTTGACAGCTGTCATCAAAAATGTAGATCTCGACGAGTACTACAATTTCACTTTAGAAACTGGTGCTCTGCGATGGTCAGTTCCTGAGATATCGTGATTTGAGGATAGCTGTCATCCTAAATGTAGATCTTGACAAGTACTATAATTTAGCATTAGAAATGTGGCAGCATTTGTGCTGGATGTATTTCGATTCAGAAACCTTGAAAAGTAACGAAGAGATTCGGACGAGATGTCCCCTTCACTTTTGATTGAGGGTACAACTGACCCGAATCTAAAATCAAGAGAATTTAGATTCGGACCAGATGTACCCCACACACAAAATTGAAGTGGACATCTCGTCCGCGGATCAGTTTGAGATTCGGACCAGATGTACCCTAACCCCTTACTGTGTTGGGATAACTATAATGAGTTATCTATCTGGTATTATAATAATGTACAAACTAAATAGTAATTGAAAAATACTGTACGAATGTAAATACTTACAACGATCAAAAACTTTGGACGTAGTTTACGATGTTCTAGCACGCACACTTTGACGCAGTGCGTGAAAAAAACTGACATAGGTCCGACCTCGACAAGCGCTCGCGCGGTACTGAGGGCAGATCGCCGGCGCAATGAAATATATAGCACTTTTAATAAATTCATAAAAAAATAATGGTAGTGATTTAATAAATAAAATTTAAATTGTAGTTTAAGCAAATGTTGAGGATTATTTATGTATAAATATTATGTCAAAATGACGTAGAACTTCGGAGATATTGGGGTTGGTTTTGAAGCCTTTTCGGTCGATAATTGAATTCGGTTCAGGTTTTTTTTTTTGTTTACATAGAGGCCTTTAACAAAAATGTATTCTATTATTATTGAAGAATAGGATATTTGCAATCTAAAAAAATATATTTTATTTATCTATATTCAATAGAATCTACAAATTAGATCAAATTAGATAGGTCTCGCGAGAGTTTTTTCGTAAACATGCATCGGTAGAATGATTATTATAAAATAAATAAATAAGTTTTCTAAAATTTGTTCTATTATTATTGAAGAAGAGAAATTGAACTATTATTAACAAGTAATTGTTATTTCAACCAACGAACGAAAACCATAGAATTTGGACGAGATAACCGTGGAATTTCTGGTTTACTTGTGAATGCCGTCTTAACACACAGTGCAAAAAAATTTGATCTATTTACGACAAAAATTGACATCACACACACACACAATTTGATTTTACCAACAGTAATGTGATAACATAATATCTTCGTAAGTAATGGTCCAATTTGGATAATTATAAATATAGTATATCATTCTTATGTCATAAAGAATAACGTGGATACTAGTTCTATTGAAATTGTTAAAACTTTACTTATCCTCATTCGGTGAATTTCATCATAACTAAGGAAGATTTCATTTTTAGAATGAATTTTCCCACTTATTTTTAATAATATGTTAACTTTTCTACATCCATTGTCGACGACCTCCGTGGCGCAGCGGGCGATGGTCCGCCTGCGACGCTGGAGGTTGCGGGTTCGATTCCCGCCTTGGAACAAATTTGTGTACGATCTGCAGAAATTTGTTCCGTTGGTCTGGGTGTTTTCTATCTATAATAAAAAATATCTATCTCTGTAGTGTATTGTATTAAGTATATCAGTTATCTAGTACTCATAACACAAGCTCTGCTTAGCTTGGGGCTAGATAATGCCGTGTGAATTGTCCAGCATTATTTATTTATTTATTGTATAGGTTAAACGTACCTACGAATGCGTGGTAAAATCCCAATAAAATCAGATTGTTATTGGACGTCGTAACTAAACGCACGTATGAATAATCGCACGCAGTCTATGCGCTCCCATCCCATATTACTTGGAAGGTCGGGATCATTCGTGTGTATTCGCACGTTTCCACATGAATATATAGACGAAAACGTGTCCAAAGAGAGATAGCCTAACTAAACCTCCCCAAAATGTATTCAATACATCGCTTTATGCTGTTTTTTGTGGTTATTTATTTTTGACCTACTGTTAACTTCTTTCACATTGATTATGGTCATCAACCGTGACAAAAAAGTTACGACTCGCTCCGCTCGCCGATATTACCTTCTGATATTTTGTGTACTACCTACGGGTGGTCCAATTCAAGAAATCACTAAGTCCTAAAAGTGACTTTTGAGATAATCATGATTTAATGTTTTAAATGTCTGCTGAAATAACATGCGTTGATTAAAAAAAACAATTTAAAAATACATTTTAGCGCAAAAAAAGTACTTTTATTTATTGGAAGAATCAAAGCGATATGAGTAACAGGGGTCTCAGTATAAAATATAAAAAAAATGGACTTATTTCTAATCGCTGGACTTAGTGATATTACAGTGATAAATAGGGGACTTAGTGATTTTATTGCCAGTACAACGTTCATACAAAATCGGCTTATTATTCCATTTCATCTTCAGAATCGAATTCTGCAGTTATGGGGTCCCGAGTTCCATTAAATAAATCCTCATAAAAATATCTTTCCGATTCAGGAACAGATTCTAGCAACCGCTTTACACCTTGCAACTTAGCAGCTTTTATAGTTAAGGGTGCGCCGTAGCAGTCATCTGGCATTTCACTGATTAATCTTCTGTAACCGACCTTATTTAATGAAAACGGCTTAAAATCTTCACCTTTCATAGACTCAGCAAACTCTGGTTTACCTCTTTTGAAAATAACTCTACGGCATTTGGATATTCCGGGCAGACTCGCTTTTATTCGTTCATCGTAAAGTTTCTTCAAGTCTTTTATTTTCAGAACATCGTTAGAGCTATTTTTCTTCATCAAACTTTTCTCTAAGAATACTATTTTAATTTTTTTTTGTATTCTTACTATTTTTAATATTCTGTTGTATATATTTTGTCATATTTCTTCCTTTTTCTTTCTAAAAGTGCAAAATCGCGATCGATGGGCATCATTGAATGTCATGGTATCGGGTATGAGACTGATATTTTCTCAAAAACTCTTTTTGCGCACAGTTGATCCAAAAAGGTAAATTTAAATCTATTCTTGTTTAAATCTGTCATGCAATTTGACGTTATGAATTGTGTTGCCAGAAGGACTTAAACAAAAATCAATGGACTAAATGATTTCTTCCACTAAAACTAAAGGACTTAGAGATTTCTTGGACATAGGGTTTTTATGAATTGAAGATTCGATTTTTTTATTTTTTATTTATTTTGGAAATGGCACTTAAAGTCTTTTCCCAAGAACCTCGTATAGACCATTCGAAAGAGAATAAAAAATTGAACAAGCCAGTGTTGCTAACTCAAAACCGTAAAAACGGACTTAGTGATTTTATGAATTGGATCACCCTATTCTATTGTGTTCAATTCAACTCAAAAGCAACATTTAATTTTTTACAGTTTCCATCAGATTCGTTCAATGTTAGCCAACCACCATACAGTTAACCATAAAGTTTTATTGTACATGTAAATGTAACCCAATTTGTTACTTATAAAGAACACAAAAATCTGACCTAAAGAGTTGTTAACGAGGCTCGCTCTGCTTGCCAATAAAAAGGCTATCGTCGCCAGTTTGAGGTAACTTTCTGGCTCGCTTCGCTCGTCGGTAACATTACCTTGTGATTCTTCTATGCCAGAGCCTGATCCCTGTGTAATGACGTACACACCACTGCAAACAAAATACACAAAATGCAACATATTTTGCGACTCGCTCCGCTAGTAAAATATTAATGGCTGGCTCACTCGCGTAAAGTTTATAGTTACAGTGCTTGACGGCTATCCCCCTGTTGCTTCCCGTAGGTTTAATTTAATACAACAAGTCAGAACCTTACCCACTATTTTAGACAAATGAAAAAAATTCTACAATATATTTTGAAACCTACAGGAACTGGTACAACACTAAAATATTATTAGTCTGTGCAAATGTGCAATGGCGGTGAATGAGTGAATGAAGTCATTCGCTTACTCATTCACTGTCTCTGTGCTGCCAACACAACATTGATTTCACCGATTTAATGAAAAAAATCACGGTTTTCTACAAACACGTTTTCATTATTAGCTCATTTTTTTTCATAGAAATCTGAATGTACGGTTTTTTTTTAAGCTAGGATTTTCTGTTTGGACGCAAAGAATCAGTGAAAGTGTAGGTGATGTTTATCTGTTTTAGAATCGTTAATATTATAATCATCATCATCATCAGCCTATATTAGTCCATGGCTGGACGTAGGCCTCTCCTAATGAGCACCATAGCGCTCTGTTTTCAGCTTGCCGCATCCAGCCTGCAGTATTTCGTAGATCGTCATCCCACCTGTCCGGAGGGCGTCCTACACTACGTTTGCCAAGTCGTTGTCTCCACTCAAGAACACGTTGAACACGCTGTTGTCGGTTCTTTGCAAGATAAGGCCGGCCCACTGTCACTTCAGCTTGCTAATTCTTTGAGCTATGTCGAACTTTTGTTCTCTGTCAGATGTATTCGTTACGAATTCTATCCTTCAGAGAGACTCCGAGCATAGCTCTTTCTATAGCTCGCTGAGCGACTTTGATGCGAAGTGGCTCATTTTGGCCACCATGGTGGCCAAAAAAGAGCAACTTCGCATCTCTGCCTACACTATACAAACTAAAACATTTATATTATAGAGGCATTAAAAAAAGTTTATGATAGGATACACAAACTGGCCAATCAATTTTTGAAAATTCCTTCGTTTAACAGAATAATAATATAAAATAGGCGGTGGCGCTCATTTGGTTCGGGGTAGCGCCTTAACTGAAATACTTTGACGTAAAAGTGGAGTCATGTTCAGATACACAGGGTAACTCTAAAAGCCTCCCCCCGCAACCCTGCCAAACTCCCCATCCCATTTTTCGCTCGCTCGCTCGCTTGCTTTTGTTGTGTTCGTTCATCGGTTCATGGAGCAATCGCGTATTGTGAAATAGTTTCAAAAACTTTCAAACTTTTTCAAAACTTCTAAAATAAATGAAATCAATAAATTCGATGTGAAGGACAGTTAGATAAAAAGTTCGTGCATTGAGCCAGTCGTGTTTTAGTCCTTGACAAGTTATTTCTTGCATTCAAAGTTACGTGCATAAAAAGTTGAGTGAACTTGTGAAGTGAGTAATTCCTTGCAGCAAACCAAACCAAATTCCACAGGTGTAATAGTGCATTTTCAATGTTGTGGTACAGTATATCCTAGCAACCGGTGATTTGATTGAAACACAATGGATTAGCTCTAATTTTGGACTGTGAATAAATTGACGAAGTTACCATGGAAGAACTAGAGCGGTGGTGTAAAATGTATCCACGGAAACTTAGCGGACCCGTCGTCATTTACTTCACTCTGTTGTTTCACATCACATCATCAATAGACTCAACAGGTAATTTATTTATGTTTTATTTCTAATTATCTGAGAAATGGAACTTCTTCCTGCCTTTGTGTTAGAATTGTCACCTCACTTCTCCAATCCATGTCTGATTAATTAGCTTTGCATTACAACTTTTAAAGTCCATTGTCATGACTTCTCTTGATAAGTTAAAACAATTGAACACAAAAGTTGGGAAGGCCCAATACTTCATAAAGTTTGCTCTAACTATTTTTTAAATAAGCCTATCACGTCTCACTGCTGGCTCCAAAATTGTTGTATACTTACCAACACTAAAATTAAAATAGGTACATATACATTAAAATTCCAGACTTTTTCATTGTTTAATTTGGCTTAATTTAAAAAACTATAAATTGACGTCAAATTGATCTACACAGATAAAATTAATATTAGGTCCGGTTACATATGAAATTGGCGTTTTTCGTACTGGCCACTTTAATCACAAATTTCTCCTCTTTGGTAAGGAATTCCAAATTCAAATTTGTACAGCTATAGACTCGTGTATTTGTGCTTCGATGATCGTCCTTCATTTGTTTTTTTTCTTCTGTTTTTTTCTGTTTGCGTCACTCATTTTACAAAATGGAAAACTTAAAATATCGCATTATTTACGAGTACGAGTTCCGCCGTGGCACTAGTGCTGCGGAAACAACTCGAAGGGTGAATGATGTGTATGGCGGTCGTGTTGCAAAAGAAAACACAGTTCGTTTTTGGTTCCAACGTTTTCGTTCTGGAAATTTCGACTTGCAGAACAAGCCCCGTGGACGGCCTGAGACTCAAGTTGATAATGAAGAGTTGAAGGCTATTGTGGAAGCGGATCCATCGCAAACCACGTCCGAGTTAGCTGCAGGCTGCGGTGTTAGTGATAAATTGCAAACCATGATGGAAAAGCTAGCGGCTAAACAACCTAGGCTGGTCAATCGCTCCACGCCACTGCTGCTTCACGACAACGCTAGACCACACACTGCGCAACAGACGGCTACTACATTAGAAGAGCTTCAATTGGAAAGTCTAAGACATCCTCCGTACTCCCCGGACCTTGCTCCAACAGATTACCATTTTTTTCGAAATTTGGATAACTTCTTGCAAGGGAAAAAATTCAACTCCGATGGGGCAGTCCAAATCGCCTTCAAAGATTTTATTGATTCCCGTCCGACTGGTTTTTTTAGTAAAGGGATCAATGAACTACCTATAAGATGGCAAAAGTGCATAGAAAATAATGGTTCATACTTTGATTAATTATATATTGTGACGTTTTATATTACGCCCCATGTTTTGTTGCTGTCTTGTTCGATTTTTAGTCGATTTTAGCTAGGTTCTCTGTCCATCTGACAGGTCGCGGACATTTGACAGTGACGTTTCGTTTTTGTTTTGTCGATCATATCGAGAATGACCTCTGATTTGTTCTTTTTCAAGGTTGACATTACTGTCGTATTTGACATTTAATTTCAAAATGGACGCACTTTCCTCCTGCCCTCGGACATGAAAAGAACCATGTAGGGGTTTTTATCAAAATTTTTTATATTACCATGTTGTATTAAAACATGAAAGTATTGCTGTGAGTTGGCGCGTTCAGAGTCGCTGCTGCCGTGGGATCATTGCCGTAGGAGAAATTTACTGCCACTTCCTCGGTGAGTTTGGATTTCAATTGCCCCCCTTGGACATGACGCTTCCTCGGAATGTCTGCTAATGTCTTCATTTCTTCTCCAGGAGACCCAGACTGGCATTTATTTATTCGGCGCTCTGACGCGAAGGCGTTTTGGACATTCCATCGTCTCTTGGCACCTTGGAAGCGTGGCCGCGTGTTCGAGCATTTCCTTTAGCTGAGGACCACCAAGGCTTCCGCTCCACGCGATGAAAAGGAACGTTGTACTCGAGCTAAGTATCGCCAGACTCTGAGCAGTGGTTGTCTTTTAATTGTCTTTTACTTGTCTTTTACTGTTGTTTTTGTCTTAGACTTTGTCTTACTATATTTTGGTTGTTTTTGTCCTTTAGCCTAATTTCCCAATCCAAAAATACCTCATGGTCTAACCTTAATTTAAATTAGTGTTTAAAACCTAACTTTTAGTTTAGGAGTGAGTTCTTTCTCATATTCTAGTTTCTTTACACGTCCTACGTCTGGTTTTTCTCCAGAAATAACATAATATTTTCTATTTTGTAGCGTTGAACATCCTCGGAACACACACACTTTTGCATAACTTTATTTTTTATAAGGATGCAGTGGTAATTTACACCCTAGTTTTAAGCTTAGCTACCGCCTCTTTACTGGCGTGTCGTTTGTAGTAAATCCTAGTTTCTAATTTTGAAATAAAACTTAATTTTAATTTTTTAAGGTCGCTCTTCTAGCGGACCACACTCAACTTCTTGTTTACTGGTCCTACAGACCTACCAAAGCCACAGGCAGCCTTCTGCTACCTGTGCGCTTCATAATAAGGCATTTTTTCCACGCCGCCATTCTGGAACATTTTTTCAGTTGTGAGACATTTTTGTTTTTTTTTAATGATAAACCAAGCTCCGGGCTGCCTTCTGCGACCCATGCGCTTCTTATTTTGCCAATTTTCTCACGCCGCCATTCTGGAACATTTTTTCAGTTGGAACATTTTCAAATTTTTTTAATAAAACAAGTGTAAGATTTTATTGAAACGCTACTTTACTTTTAAGAACCGTAATTGTACACCTTTATCCTAAATAAGCCTAGTCTTAACCTTAATTTTAATAAACTTAGATTTTTAAATTTTAAATCTACTGTTTTATTGAAGGTCCCTGCCCTGTGATTAGAAGTCTAGTGTTATCAGCTGACATTTCCGGCACAATTTATAGTGGTATCCGTGGGTCTGGCGCCCGAACATTTATTTTCTTAATTTTGATTTTTATATTTTGACCTGCGGATCCATTTTCTTGCCTTCTAGGTAGAATTTAATTTTGAGGTTGGCCCTTGTCCAATCTTAACTTTTAAATTATTTTACATTTAGCGTTATATATTACATTTGACGCTACTTCAAATTATTTAAACATTACAATTGACGCACAGCGAACAGGGACCTGGATAGGACTTGGCTTTATTAGGAATACCTTATTATAGACCTGAGGTTGGATTTGTAGGATTTACCTGTTAAGCTTTTTTGACAACCACTCTCTTAGTCGCTCGCTCACACTTTTATTTTTTATTTTTTGTGCTAAATATAAGTCACAAACCTATACTATAGGACTTTCAACCTTTTTGTTGAACCTATTGTTTATTTTTATCTTCACGAACAACCAATAAGTCTGTTTTTTATTTGTTGAGTTGTACTCTTAGGGATTATTATTAAGAACTTAATTATACCTTAGCTTTAAGTGTGGTATATACTACCCTGTAGTTTTAAGCACTTATTTCTTAAGATATTTTTAATAGATTGTAATACTTTTGCATCCTTCGCCTACACTTTTTTACACAACTTTACAAATTACACTTACACTTTAAAATTTAACTCACACCTTTTACCTTAAAAAAAAAACTTTCTACGTTGATAATATTATTTAAATCCTCTCATGATGAATACTTCCACTAGCGGAGAGCCTAAGCAGCCTTTAGCTAAGAGCTCGGCCGATTCAGAGGATGTTGACCGAACAACTTCCAACTTTGAAGTGGAAGCTCAACCAGATGCCAACTTAATTGAGTTTCCTGAACCCCATCTTCACTCCTCCTCCCGTATACCTGTTGTACCTTCTTTCAACGCGATGAACGAGACCATCAGAAGAAACCTCCCTTCATCTAGCTTCAAACTACCGGACCTCAAGCGTAGTAATATTTCTTACGAAGGCAACACTTGCGTTAGAGAATTTATACTGCAGGTGGAAGAATTCTTTCTTTATAAAAACTTTAGTGAGCCGCTTCTCGTTGGTTCTTTCTCAGACCTTCTTACGGGTACCGCCGCCAAATGGTTTCGCATTGTGCGCACCACCATTTCATCGTGGCCTGAACTTAAAGCTGCTCTTCTGAAGAGATTTGACAGATTGGAGTTTGATTATCACCTGGAAAGCGAGCTGCGCACCAGAAAGCAGAAACCCACCGAGTCTCTTCCTGATTTCATCACAGACATCATGGACATGGCGAATCGTCTGGCCGAGCCATTGATAGAGTCAGTTTTGATCACGATTGTTATGCACAACATGCTGCCCGTTTACATGCCTTTTGTTGTAGGTCGTGTCGTTCCTAGTCTTGACGCTTTTATCGACATTGGTAGGCAACTTGAAATGTTCGTTGACAGAAAGACTGTCAAGGATACCTCTAAGCCGAAGCCTCGGTCTTGTGCCGGAAAGACCGAGACTATCTGTCTTAAATGTAACGCCAAAGATCACCTTTATAAGAACTGCCCCACCATTCCTGGAGTGATCTGCTTTAAATGCAAGAAGCCAGATGTCACCACTAGATCTTGTGATGTGTGCAACCCTGTTAAACCGTCTTCTTCAAAAAACTAATTAGGCTCCGTCGAGCACGGGTTTTCTCACAAACTGCCAGTGTCTCGGCGAACAAAATTGTAAGTCACATTAAACCTGATGAGGTTGTTTCTGAAAAGGAGTTCTCTGACTGGCTCGACTATTTAAAAACATTTTTTGCCTCTCCAGTGCTATATGTCAAATCTAACGATAAACGCCCTTTCTTAGAGTTCACCGTTATGGATAAAAAATTTATTGGCCTACTGGATAGTGGTGCTACACCAAGTTTTGCTGGATATTTCCATTAATTAAAGCCACCACATTAACAATTACTAGACTCTTCGAGAGAGAGATCTTTCTAAAGTTTGGTGTTCCAAAAATTTTAGTTTGTGACAACGGAACTCAGTTTACCTCTAAATATTTTGTAGATTTCATGAAAAGCTTTAACGTAACTAAAATCTTTTATAATACATTCTATACCCCCCAGAATAATCCTGTAGAGAGATACAATAAAACAATAGAAACCTGCATATCTTGTTTTGTGAAGAAAGACCATCGCACTTGGTCGAAATTTTTACCACATGTGCAATTAGCTTTGAACTGTAGTGTTAATTTAGCTACAGATTTTACTCCCAATTTCCTCATGTTTGGAAGGGAATTGATTTTAGATGCTTCTTTACACCGTTTTAGTGATTCCATTGATACCTTAAATCAGCTGGAATTCGGTGATAGGCATTCTTTAGCTTTTTCACTAAATTCACTTAGTGATGTTTTTGTTAGAGTTCAATCTCATTTAGTAAAAGCTTATAAGCGTAATGCGCTTAATTATAATAGAGGGAGGAAAGTCATTTCGTTTGATGTGGGTGATATTGTATGGAGAAGAAACTTTGTACAATCAAACGCTCCTGCTTATTTTTCGGCCAAACTAGCCCCTAAATTTATTAAGTGTGAGATCATTGAGAAAATTTCAGATAATGTTTATGTTTTGAAAG
Organism: Eupithecia subumbrata; assembly: GCA_949316285.1. Lineage (NCBI taxonomy): Eukaryota > Metazoa > Arthropoda > Insecta > Lepidoptera > Geometridae > Eupithecia > Eupithecia subumbrata. Next base: position 7,765,295 of record OX438646.1, read on the forward strand.
ATTTGAATAAAAGAACGTCAGGTAAATACCATGTTAAAGACATCATTAAATATTAAATTTATTTGTAAATTCACCTTAGTAGCATAGCTTTGACTCACCCTTTAATTTTCAAATGAAGTACGGGTTTCGTGAGATGATGTATGAACGTGATGTATGAGAGGACTTACCCGTTTGTAAATTAGGTGATGAATGGAAGGGAAGTTCAGGCGAATTTTTCTGGTAGGGTTAAGAGCTCAAAATTTTCCATAGTAAACTTAAATACCTTTTTAATCTTTCTTTATCTCCAACATCAAATGATCTTATCAATTATTTTGTACCTTTTGTACACCTTATTTTTGCACTCATAGTGTACCTTTGTTTTTCTGTTTTATGCTTGTTTTGTTTGCCAGTCGGCTCCCCATTTTTAGATGATGCTGCTGCAACACCTGTGTTTTTTGTTACCCCATTTATGGTACCTTTTTGTGGAGTTTTCCCCTCCAACTTTTTTGGCGCATGAGACAGCTGGTTGTCTTAGCCTCCTGTTTGTCTCGTGTTTTGTCCGTTTTTGCACTTGTTGTCAGCCTGGTGGTCCATTTGCCTCCAGCTTCTTGTTGCTACCTTTTTGTTGTTGTTGATCGTGTTCGAAAAATCGATGGTGTTGTGTCGGTCACGTTTCGCAAAACATTTTTTTCTGTTCGTAGTTTCCTTTTGTACACGGTTCACGTTCAGTTTTACTTTTGTCGTTCGTGCTCGAAAAATCGATGGTGTTGTGTCGGTCACGTTTCGCAAAGTATTTTTTCCCTGTTTGTGCTCGGAAGTTCGGTGTTGTTGTACCGATCACATTCAGAAGACCTTTAGAGTGTTAGCTCCTTTCGTCATTTTATGGCGCGGACTCACTCGAAATTTCGATTTTGACTTTAGTTACACTACAGGTCGGTGAACAATGTTTCTAACCGCACCTCTCCAAGTAGTTAGCTAACTGGATTTTTCCAGACTTTTCCTCTTGAAGATTGTTTGGACCTTAGTTGTGCATTTACGAGTCAGTGAATACTTTTATTCCAACTGCACTCCGGCAACAAGTCTCCTCCCTTCTCCTGAGCTATTTCTAACTTGGTTTAGAGTTTACTTTTAATCTAGTTTCCTTTGAATCTTAGTTTTATTTGAATTTGTTCTGAGCTAGCCCTCCGATAGTCGGCAACTATTATGTTTCACCGCACTTTCATATGGATGTGCTTAGACAGATAAATTTTTTTGTTTTTGCTTGTCATTATAAAAATTTTAGTTTTCTCTTCCATAAAAGAAAGCACCCTTTCTTTTATTTTTTTGGAAGGGGTGTAATGTGACGTTTTATATTACGCCCCATGTTTTGTTGCTGTCTTGTTCGATTTTTAGTCGATTTTAGCTAGGTTCTCTGTCCATCTGACAGGTCGCGGACATTTGACAGTGACGTTTCGTTTTTGTTTTGTCGATCATATCGAGAATGACCTCTGATTTGTTCTTTTTCAAGGTTGACATTACTGTCGTATTTGACATTTAATTTCAAAATGGACGCACTTTCCTCCTGCCCTCGGACATGAAAAGAACCATGTAGGGGTTTTTATCAAAATTTTTTATATTACCATGTTGTATTAAAACATGAAAGTATTGCTGTGAGTTGGCGCGTTCAGAGTCGCTGCTGCCGTGGGATCATTGCCGTAGGAGAAATTTACTGCCACTTCCTCGGTGAGTTTGGATTTCAATTGCCCCCCTTGGACATGACGCTTCCTCGGAATGTCTGCTAATGTCTTCATTTCTTCTCCAGGAGACCCAGACTGGCATTTATTTATTCGGCGCTCTGACGCGAAGGCGTTTTGGACATTCCATCGTCTCTTGGCACCTTGGAAGCGTGGCCGCGTGTTCGAGCATTTCCTTTAGCTGAGGACCACCAAGGCTTCCGCTCCACGCGATGAAAAGGAACGTTGTACTCGAGCTAAGTATCGCCAGACTCTGAGCAGTGGTTGTCTTTTAATTGTCTTTTACTTGTCTTTTACTGTTGTTTTTGTCTTAGACTTTGTCTTACTATATTTTGGTTGTTTTTGTCCTTTAGCCTAATTTCCCAATCCAAAAATACCTCATGGTCTAACCTTAATTTAAATTAGTGTTTAAAACCTAACTTTTAGTTTAGGAGTGAGTTCTTTCTCATATTCTAGTTTCTTTACACGTCCTACGTCTGGTTTTTCTCCAGAAATAACATAATATTTTCTATTTTGTAGCGTTGAACATCCTCGGAACACACACACTTTTGCATAACTTTATTTTTTATAAGGATGCAGTGGTAATTTACACCCTAGTTTTAAGCTTAGCTACCTCCTCTTTACTGGCGTGTCGTTTGTAGTAAATCCTAGTTTCTAATTTTGAAATAAAACTTAATTTTAATTTTTTAAGGTCGCTCTTCTAGCGGACCACACTCAACTTCTTGTTTACTGGTCCTACAGACCTACCAAAGCCACAGGCAGCCTTCTGCTACCTGTGCGCTTCATAATAAGGCATTTTTTCCACGCCGCCATTCTGGAACATTTTTTCAGTTGTGAGACATTTTTGTTTTTTTTTAATGATAAACCAAGCTCCGGGCTGCCTTCTGCGACCCGTGCGCTTCTTATTTTGCCAATTTTCTCACGCCGCCATTCTGGAACATTTTTTCAGTTGGAACATTTTCAAATTTTTTTAATAAAACAAGTGTAAGATTTTATTGAAACGCTACTTTACTTTTAAGAACCGTAATTGTACACCGTTATCCTAAATAAGCCTAGTCTTAACCTTAATTTTAATAAACTTAGATTTTTAAATTTTAAATCTACTGTTTTATTGAAGGTCCCTGCCCTGTGATTAGAAGTCTAGTGTTATCAGCTGACATTTCCGGCACAATTTATAGTGGTATCCGTGGGTCTGGCGCCCGAACATTTATTTTCTTAATTTTGATTTTTATATTTTGACCTGCGGATCCATTTTCTTGCCTTCTAGGTAGAATTTAATTTTGAGGTTGGCCCTTGTCCAATCTTAACTTTTAAATTATTTTACATTTAGCGTTATATATTACATTTGACGCTACTACAAATTTATTAAACATTACAATATATTATATTAAAAAATATTCGACTTTTTGTTCCTCCCATACAAAACGCCAATTTCATATGTAAGGACCTAATATTTTATTATATTTAACTTCGGGGTATATTCTTTCCAATAAAAAAAAATATTATCAAAATATACTCCGATTTTGATAATATTTTTTTCTCCGTAAAAAGTTATGCATGATCAAACATTACAATTAGTGAGTGAACAATCAATCATCCCCTGTTTTCCTACCCTTAGGATTGGACTTTTTTTTTCAAATTTAAATAGCCTTCTGATTTATACCCTTTCCAATAAAAAAAAGTTATCAAAATCGGACTACTCTGTAAAGTTGTCTGTCACTCTTGTAAAGTTATGTGTGGTCATACATAAAAAAAAATATGCATGGACTTGAGAACCTCCTCTATTTTTCGTCGGTTGAAAAGAAGTATGTGCTATGTGCTGTATATGCCTACTGTGACACTCGATCGGAATGGCTGGCTGGATAAGTTCAGTAAATATGCCTACTTACTGAACTTAATCTTAAGCCACTATCCTATCAGCCCTTATAAGTATGTCTAATTCACTACTGAACATAGGCCTCCCCCATCATGTTTGGATGTGTTTAATATACACAGAAAAAACCTGCTGCCCTTCCTGTGGTTGATTCCCTTGGTCACCTTTACAAAATCCACAGGCTATTTTCTTTTTTGAAAGGATTAAAAGGCTGTTGACCTCACATGGCCAAGACAGCGTTACCGGACTTTTAGCGGGAGCAGAGCCCGCCTCATCGGTTAAAAGTTAGTTAGGGGCAACACGCACAAGGGCCACCACTTAGGTGCGAGCCACGGCCTGGGCTATTGCCAGATGCTACTAGGGGAGAGGGAGGTTACTCCTGAGTGCACAAGTGCACCTATGGGTGGAAGCGGGGAATCCACAGGCTAAGCTGGAAGGGTTGATTCTTGTGCTGCTAATAGCCTATGCAATTAAACTTGTTTCAATCAAACTTTCTTATAAAACTGACAAATATAAATTCTTAGTATGCAAATTTCAATGCATCAATAATTTAATTGTGTTGATTTTCCAAAGAGCGAGATAACTTGGCTTGTTCAGACTGTATGTAGATTCAAAGGGCAAAAAAATTCAATGAAGTATTTTAAACACAAGTAATCTATGGAAAGTACCACAAAAATTAAAACTTGTTAAATAACTCATTGAAAAATTTCCAGGTCTTGTCTTAGTTATATTACATTCACAGTGTAGAGATTTTACATTACATACCTAGAGAAGAAAAGCGTTAACTATTACATATTTTGTTGTTAAAAGGAGACATCACGATCACATTTTGTTACTAACATCAAATAGATTCCCCTCAGATCGCCAGATCTAATGGAACCAGACTTTTTCCTTTGGGGCTTTTTGAAATCTCGCGTTTAGGTTTACCACAGCAAACCGAGAACCTTGCAAGTCTTGAAAGCTAACATCGAAGAAGATTTGCTGTGGAAAACGCGGGTGTTTCTTCAGGTGTGTATCGCTGTATGGCTTGTTGAAAACCAATTCTCTATTTGTCTACAAGATATGTACATGTCAATTTAACAATGTTTTTCAAGTTTTGCGGGGCAAATACTAATCTCTCCTTGGGATTAAAAAAAAGCAAAAGAATCATCAAAATCGGTCCACGATTGACGGATTAATCAGCACACATACATCATACATACAGTCGAACATAGAACTTCCTCCTTTTTTCGATGTCATTTAAAAATAGGCATGACATGTATGTACTTTATTTTACGTTAATTTCGAGTTATATTCCTATACATTTATATATTCCACATCCTATACACACATATATTCGCAAACAATTACATTTGTGTCAGAATATTTACAATTACAAATAATCATCACATATGTAAATCAAAATACAAAAACTTAAAATAAGATGTCATCACGAAAATAAATTGGTAGATTGACATAGAAAAATTTAACCAGACACAAATTAAATACACACTTAGGTAAAAATTAAAAATAATTCAACAGACATAACATTCATTTAGTTAGATTAAGTATTCTATCGTATATTATTTTCAGCACCACTTCGTAACAAGTGCCGCCTACGTGTATTGTAACATAACAGCCTTACCTACAAGTAAACGTAAAAGTAGCATTCAGTATAAAATAATTACGAACAATCGACGCCCTCATTATAACCAGTCCTGAAGTGTGACTTAAATGAACACGAACGCTTCGGCGAACCTGCTCAATACATAATTAATCTTCTACCTTAATGAACTTCACTAACTTTAAGTGGACCTGAAATATTCAATAACGAATTTACGTGCGTCTTAATTTTCGTATTATTCACACTTTGCCTGATGCAGGCGAAATCTTCGTGAAAATTTGAACAATGGTTCAGTAACTTCAGTGTTCTGAAGTCTTGTGTACTGCTTTGTACTTTGACGAACCTATATTATGTGTACCCATGAGTAGAGGAATCTTTTTATGCTGGTGTACCTATGAGTAGAGGTCCCATTTTATGCTGGACAATCCACACAGCATCATCTATCCCCAACTTATGCAGAGCTTGCGTTATGGGTTGGGTACTAGATGACTGATATACTTAATTAATACATTACATGGATAGACCAGATTTTTTTTTATTATGCATAGACATACCCACAACACCCTGAACAAATATTTGCAGATCGTACAAACATTTGTTCCAAGGCGGGAACCGGACCTTCGCCCGCCGCCGCGCCACATCGGTCGCCTATGAGTATAGTTTGATGAACGCTGCGACTACTTATGCCAACTCACGAGAGAATAGCTCTTCAGACGGTATACAAGGACGTGATGTAGTGTAATAGCAAGCCATGCGTGCCTGTAGGGTTTCCCATCTGGACTCGTCTCGTGTTGTGATTTTACTTTTTGCCCAGGGCTCAATTAATTAATTTCCGAATACGCCAGCAGCGCTGCGCAACTCAGCGTGATTTTTGACACTTTTCAATAAAAATCTGTCAATAAACAGAAAGTTAAGACGTGCATAAATCTGAGTTGAGTTTGAGTATTCCGGCGTCAAAGTACCGAGTTTATGTACTAAAGTCGGAATTAGAATCTCAAGATATTTTATGTCACTAAAGACAGCTATGAATGAACTTATTCACTCTAGATTCACGTGGAATTACTTTGATAAATTTTATTGATTTGTTTGTTTATTGAATTTTTTGTGCCAGATAATATAAAGCTACGTCGTTACCATTGATTCGATGGACTACTTGACGCTATTTCCATTGTATATCCAGAAATAATTGAAAAAAACTAACTTTTCTATTGGAAATCGATCAGAGGGTTAAGTCCTTATCGATGGAGCTCTCTGTACAAATAATAAAACATATTTTTAAATTTATGTGACCATAAGTCCTGCAGTATGCAGTAATGACCGCATGTAACTAGTGGTAGAATAATAAACTTTTCCACTCAAAGTTTCTGAGTAGTATGATGTTAAGACTCACTCACATCACGGACCTTATAATAATAAGAAAGTATCCTACTATCCTAAAGTCAACGTACGTAAGGAGGGCGTCTGGAGTCTGTAAACATCTCCCATAAAGGGTCTTCTCGCGAAACCATCAACAGGAGTCACGTGTATAGCGTTATTAATATTAAAACATGTTGCGAGCCGCGTAAATACAGGCAATGAAGCTTCGTAGAGTTCTTAGTAACAGGACAGAGTTCAATGCCTTGTATTCCTCATTTACGGCGCGGCCGTTTCTAAGGGTTCCTAGTCCTTCCGTAACGCAAATCGACTCGATTGTGTGTTATTGTGTTTTGCACAATGTCATTATCATAACTTACATTCTTAGGAAATCTATTATTACACAACAACAATTGGTTGTGTGGTCTAATTAGAAATGTTTGGCATGTTTCACTAACTATTCCGTTTATCAATTTAACCCTTTGTATCTCATAAAAGTCAATAACTTTGTTGTACCTCTATCTAAGTGATTATAAAATAAGCGTGTAGAGCTTTTCATCTAGAATTTGATGGAAGGCACTTTCCGAGGTACGAGTCACGGATTGAAATCTAAGAAAGTTCTCTTCAAAATTAAGCTCAAGTATCAGGGGAACTTATTTAATTTTCCGAGACCTTGAATAAAATATTACAAAGAACTTCGGATGTCATCTGCCTGCTTAAATATTTCAATAGTCTTATGTTATTGGTACCCAGACGTTACCTGATATTGCTGTACCTTCATTACGCTTCTGGTACGAAGGCATAGCAAGAATCCGCTGGCAAGCCGTGGAATGGAAGGCGCTCTCAAGTTTTTACGAGCACAGTTCCAGTGAACGCCACGAGTGCGTAATATCTAATCGAGTATAATAAATTTATAAAATGCTCCTAAGTTTACTCGTTGTTGTTGGCATTTTATTTTCCATTTACTTAAACTCAGTCGTTAAACTTCTGAAATTCGTAACTTCAAAACGCTTTTTATTACCTTACTTGAATGAACATTGTTTATTACGTTGACGTTGTTCCAGCTTAAGTGCTTCACAGGGACGAAATTAAGCTTCTGTTCTAGAAGAAGGAATTTAGGGAAAAGTGTTAGGGGACAAGTTAACGTAGTTTCTCTTAACTACAGGTTGCGAGCAGGTGACACGAATAATGGGATCGATTAGCTCTATTTTTAACCATGGCTATTCAGGGCAGCAGCACGCGCTTTGTATAGCCATGATTTAAACCAGGAACGATGTTATTCTTAAAAGCCTTTTCGTGTTATTGAAAATATTATCAGTTATTGTTTATACTGCGTCCGTCCCTGAGGCAGTATCCATAATCCATTAGCAAAATTGAGATTCAAACAATAAATAATTTCTAAAAGGATTTGGTGCCGGACTCTTCTTCATTATGCTACGTAAGCTCTAACTAAACTAACCCATACTTAAAAGTTTTGTAGCAATATCACAAAAGTCAACTTTTGTGATATTGCTACCTCTAGGGATCGACAAAATGTGCAAGTTTTTAACTATTTATATAACTTGTGGTTTTATCAGGATGTAACATTTTCTAAAGCAACAAACATTTCACATTGACGAGAAGGCTCCTTTTTCTTTGAATAATAAATCCGAAAAAGCCTGTGCTGTGACCTAATTTACACTGGAAATCAATACCTCCAACTGTAGCATTACTTAGTTCGGGCACATACGGCTCTAGTTGACATGAGTCGTGAAATTTGCATAGATGTATTTATCTCTATTTAATTAGCTACATTATAAACGCATTTTAAACTTTGAGATCGCAAGCTCGTTTTGATTGTTTGATCAAAATGCCTTAATGTTATCAAATCATCGCTTCAACAGCCTTCGGTTGCTATATGTTATGCCTGCCTGACCCAAAACTACTTATGAATTTTCAGGAGACCTACTCCGAAAACGGAAATCGAAGTTTCTGATTCGTTTTCGTGCAAAACCTACTCTTAAGTCGCCTATTTATATGATAGCATATTCACGAAAACGAATCAGATTGTCGTTTTTACGAGTACGGGCTCAGCCTATGTACCTATGCCTGCATATTATACGTTAAGTAGTGACGGGCGGCGTCAAAAGCAAATAACATCAAAACACCTTAAATCGTATATTATAATTTTTTGTACTCCCCACCCTAATCTTTTCCAATCTCTTGCGTGGTGCAAAGCAGTGTACTCGTATATCGCTCAGGGCTAAAGCTGGACAGGGCTTGGGTTTAAAATTTCCTTAAAAGCTTAAACGTAACTCGGACTATTTCTGAATGAAAGTTTCTGCTTATTTTTATTCTTTTTTGTGCCCGGAGCCCCGGAATCATTACCTTCAGGGGTATTTTAATTCACCGATTCGTTTCCGAATCGAATCCAACGGATCTATAAAACGCTATTTTGTCTTCGCCTCGGGTTGATGATCGAAAATTCGAAGCGAATCTGTTGACTAATGGCCATGTCAATGAGTAGGAGCTCTTTATTTCGATCATCAACCCGAGGCGAAAACAAAATAGCGTTTTAAAGATCCGTCGGATTCGATTCGGAAACGAATCGGTGAATTAAAATCCCCCTACTGGTGTCGATTAACGCATTCACTGCCCAGGCCGCGACACGGGGGAGAAGACTGGCTATCTAATGTTCTTCTGCCAGTCCGCAGGCAAGAGTTACGTACATATATTTATATGTGTAGTTTCAAGAGATATCTAAATGGTTATCGGAAATTTGAATTTTATATAAAACGTTCGTGCAAATAAAATAAATCGAGTATTTCCTACAACAAATAGTCGAGCCACTGCCGCCACTACCATTTTATTTCACGTCCTCCGTGAGAATGACATTAGTTATGACGTCAGAGTTGACGCGGCATCTGAGTGCAATATGGTGTCTTCTTACGAACAACTTGCAACGAGAGAAGTGCATTAATTTCTTATTTCAGCTACTTTTTAAAATTCTGAGGCTAGGTACCTTCAAAATACATTATGGATATTTTAAATTACAACCCACTCCTGCCCTTTACCACAATATTTTTAGAGAACCGCTGAAAATGGCCATTTAGTCTTTTTGAATTAGGTGGTATGCCATTTGCTTAAAGGTATTTCTATAAACAGACAATTGCTAAAAGTAGAGCCGGATAAATATAATGCCTGCTATTTATTTCAATGAGTTATTCTTGTACCGAAGGGTTAAATTTGGACCGGTTGCTGGGGATTGTGGTTTTACTAGATTACGTATGTCACCGGTCCGCACCAGAATGAAATCGGTCCGCTCAACAAAAAGGGTTTATTTAAAGTTTTAGGTACGTCTAATAAGACAGAACGTAGGTTAGGTAAATAGGTACTATACCAATAGTCATTCTCTGATAGAACCGAAGTATTACAACTAATTTTATTAGTTTGAGTTATTGATCGAATTGCGTAGTTGTTAATTCACAACTGTAATTGGTTGGTCGGTTGTTTGATGCATGAGAATTTACTGAAATTAGTTAATTATTGAGAGTGGTGTGATATTCTGGGTCATGCATGTCATGATACCTAATACCTAAGTAGCTTAAAACGAAACATTATTAAATGCAGTGGCAGTTAATGCATGATGTAATTACCTATTACATAGAGATTCCTATCCTACCGTAGGTAGTAGGTTGTCTTAGTTCTCAAAACACAGGTCCACGTTCATTGAGTTAAATAAAATAAATAAATAATGTTGGACAATTCGCACAGCATTATCTAGCCCCAAGCTAAGCAAAGCTTGTGTTATGGGTACTAGATAACTGATATACATAATGCAATACACTACATAGATAGATATTTTTAGTATACATAAAAACATTCAGAACACCCTGAACAAATATTTGTAGATCGTACACATATTTGTCCCGAGGCGGGAATCGATCCCGCAACCTCCTGCGTCGCAGGTGAACTTTCGCCCGCTGCGCCACTGAGGTCGTCAAAATTAATCATGTTCTAAAAATTAAAGCTTGCTTTGTATTTTACCCTGAACATCGAAGGGCAATTTTGCAATAGTTGCAATGTTTATCGAAGCAAGATTGAGCAAACTTTCAGTTTCATGGATTAACAGGCAAATTAATCGGATCTCCGTTGGCCATTGGCTATTTACATTGTTCGTTTGGAATTACGGACTGGGAATATTACATAGCCTTTATAAGGCAACGAACGTACTAGGTACGCTATTTTGTAAGATTATAGCAGTTTTCAGTAAATTTCAACAGCATCAAACCCCACGACGACCGGGATCTGTCGATAAAGCCAACGAAAATCGTCAATGAATGTCTGGCGAACGTGCATAGAATATCACACAGTAAGTCTCGAAAGACAAGAAGCACTTTACCGGCTTCTTGGTGAGACGAGTTTTGCCGTGGAACCAATCGAAAGGTTTCTTCGTACTTACTACACAAGGACTCTCTTTGTCGGTTGCCAGACGGCGTGTGGTGGGCGAGGCTTTGCGGTGAATGTGGGGCTCATGTTACCAGCTGGTCACTCAGTTGCTAACTACACTACAATAACCCAGGAAGGTGTACCTTACCTGTATAATTTTATCTTTGAGAAACAAATCATTTAGTATGAATGTAAGCGGGTTACCTACGAACCATGTTAGTTGGAAAGAGCGCGACTCGAACAGCACTCACCCTGAAGTCTTTCATTAAGGGATACAACGTTGGTTTCCTTCCAGTACAAACAAGGTTCGTAGTTAACCACTTAAATCCAAAATGAGTTCGTCAAACTAAGATATTTTATAGTAAAAATCAGTGTCAAATCTAATTCTTCGTCATCATAATTCAATTGTAACACATTCAGTGTTGAGGAATTCTCGGAAAATTAAAGCCTTATAAACTGGTATCGTTTGTATGTTAGTGGCCGCTGGCATCCAGCAAACGTGCCATGGGTGTGAGTCACGTAACGGAAACGGTTCTTTGGATATTGATGCCTTGCGTTAGCTTGATGCGTTCCCATCCCATGTATTACTTTACTTTTAACCTTTTAAGTATGTACAAAACGTTCTCTCATTCATTCATAATGCTTACCTGCTTCTACACACGCTAAGCTATGTTTTTGTGAAAAAGCATAATACATTGTATTAAACTTCATTAGAAAGGTTTATCCACCCGAACATCTGCTCCCGAGTTCCCGACCCAAGCCACCCCGCTCGGCGGCTATAAACGCAAATTAAACTTATTTCAAGTTTGTTTTGTTGTATAAAGTTTCATTTCAATTTACTTTCGTAAAGGAGAGTAAGTTACATTCATTCGCAAAAAAATAAAAATAAATAATGCTGGAAAATCCACACAGCATCATCTATAGTCCCAAGCTAATCAGAGCTTATGTTATGGATATTAGATGACTGATGTACTTAATACATCATAGAAAATGTGTTAACAATATATCCTTTATATAATTACATTATTTTCGATCCTAAATGCTACTTAGATTTTATTTTATCATCATAATAGTTGGGTAGTCATACAATCCACTTGAAATTTGCAATCTAATCTGACTCACCTACATAATAAGATCGTTAGACGTAGATAGCGTGCAAGCAAAAATTGGCGAAGTTCAAATTTGTATGGAATAAAATTCGCTACGAAATGAGAAGCTATGTATGTATAGGGAACCATTCATTTTAATGCATTCACTGTCCAGCCGTACAAGGATCTGGCTGGAGATATGCGTTGCGTCGTGGGCCATGAAAGTGTTAACTAAGATTTGCAGCCAGCCTCTTGGGGACGCTTCCGACTGGTATATGGTATATGGATCAGTCGAGCCACCTGTAGATTGTCTGCGACAGTCTGCAGTTAGCTCAATTGTAAATACTAGATCCAACTTGTTTCTATTATTTGTTTGTAATTTACTAAGATTTTTGATTCGGTTCTATTTCCAAAGGAACTTTTCTAAAACAACGCTGTCTGTTTGTCATATCCTTGTCAGTCGCTCTCGCTCGTTAGGGTCGGCTCGGGTCCGTCTTTTACAACTCTTGTTTGAGCGCTACGACGACGACGTTCATAAAAATAAATCCATTCTTGTCTAACTCATTTAAATTATATTGATCCAATTTAGTACCTCACTCTCCTCGTCGTCCTTTATTTTGCTCTTACTCTACCTTACAAAATAATTTAATTTTGTAAGGTAGGAGTAGCATTGTTTTGAAAAAACTAATAGCAAACTTCAAATCCCTTAATTTTACACTGTCTTTAAGTTTTGCGGGATAAATACTTATCCCTCGGGAATTGCATTTTTATGGCGCCTCGGGACAAATGTTTGTACTTTGTACGATCTCCAGATATTTGTTCAGGTTGTTCTGGATGTTGTCTATGTATAATAAATAAAAACTATCTATGTATTGTATTTGTACTAAGTATATCAGTTATCTAGTACTCATAATACAAGCTCTGCTTAGCTTGGGGCTCTATAATGCTGTGTGAATGGTCCAGCATTATTTATTTATTTATTTATGGGACCATTTCGGAACCATTCTCTAACTTTACTATAGAGAATGATCCCGCAAACAAAACCCAATAGTTCCCATTAACATATATTAAGATACAGACCTACATATTTTCATTTCTTTGTTGTATATGCATAGCTTTTCAGTACCTTCCTTGACCATAGCGCAGTTACTTAGCTTTTAAGACGCTACCCAAACAGCGACACCGTAGAAAGTACACTTTTTCGTCGCACCGTTAGCCGTTCTCCGACATATTACAAGCCCAAAAAAAAAACAGTGTATAGTCAAATGTATGGAAAAAAGACTTATACAAAAATATTTTATAAAACGATCTAGGATCTTGAAAAAAAAAATCACAAGAAAGAACAAGAAAAAAATTTTTCGTCTCGAAATGCTCAATATTTTGAGTGACAACCATTAATTATTTTAATACTATATGAAAGGAAATTTTATCAACAAAAGAAATATGTAAAAAGTTTTAAATAAATAAAACCATTAACATAATAAAACCCAAAAAACACATTTTTGTAAGGCGTTTAGCGAAGTAATTGCAAAAATGATAATATTTTGCCAATAGAATTTCAACCTTATTACTCAAACATCCCTTTCAATATATGCTCAAAATAGCTTCCAGTAGCTTCATTCGGAGGCTGGATGCCTCCTCGGACGGACGTGAGGTTATGTAACTTTTTTCGCGATGACAGCTGGGTTCGACGGACGAATTACGATTTTCGACAACTTTTGTTTTGCGGGTTAAATGGTTCATTCGTCATTGAAATAAAGTCTATATTTGATTGAAGCTAAGCCAAAAGAAATTTGCAGGAATTTTATTCATTGACAGACCTACCAATTAAGTAGAATAGGTTTATAGTGGTTTTATCTCTGGTAGCTAGATAGGTAGGTAGGTACTACTCAACATGTTTACAGCACGAAAAGTATTGGTCGAGTTAAAATATGTTAAATAGGTAGGGCGATTTTGATGACCTTATATATAAATAAACAATGCTGAAAAATTAAAATAGGAGCCTACGTCCAGCAGTGGACTTATATAGGCTGATGATGATGAATTCACACATCATCACCAAGGCCGAAGCTAAGCAGAGCTTTGTTATGGGTACTTACTAGATAACTGATTTACTTAGGACCAACCATTTGCATTTTTTTTCTCGTAGTTCTACCAGTAGAACTACAGGCAAATTTAAATTACTCGTAGTTCTATCGGTTTGTTCTCTTAGAGAAGAGAGATTCTCAAAAGGACAGATACTCAAAAATAATAATTTACTTTAAATTTTTAATAACTCATAGAAAAACCTCATCGGAGCGGTTTGTCATAACTTTTTTGTTATTGGCAATATGTGTACATTGACATCAATATAATAATTTTTTTTTTAGCGTAACAAAGAAGTCAAGTAAAGGAGATGTTTAAAGACGCTAAAAACGTAATAAACATGCAAAACAATTGTATTTCCAATGACAGTTGTCAAAATTATTGTTAATCACTCATGTTAATCATAATCACTCATGAGTTCTTGGAAGGCAGCAACATAATAAAGAATACTTTATATCGGTATGAATATCAATTTGGATAGCAAGGCATGGTCTGTTGTGGTTTTTATGATTATTTTGTAGAATTACAATCTAAACTAAAACTATCTTCATGATTGTTGCGTTTTATTTCCGGAAAATAAAATTAATTATGTAAGCGAGTGGTACTGAGATTGTGTACAAAATTATATCCGTGAAATTCATCATTCAGCATTCCAACATTCACGTATTTTATTTTACGAATATTTTTATAGATATATATTTTTATAGTATCGATTTATAGATTATCTTTTAAAGGGAAATGTATACGATTCTACAACAAAACTCCAAAAGAGTTAAAAGTTATCAAAAAATAATTTCAAACAATTTGTAAAACATATCCTTTGTTAAAAAGGCTTACTACAAAATATCAGACTATCTCTAGAGGATAAAAAACTTAGGTATTGCTAATAGTATTGCTCCAGCTCGAAAACTAACACCCTAACAAGGTAAAGGTTTCTTGTTCGCTTCTTTACTTTACCTTAAAAAGATTGAAGTGAACAATAAATTAAAGTAATCACTTTATTTCCCAGTTTTACTCTTGAACCTTATTTGAATTTATTGACGTGTCCAAGACTCCTGTAAGGGGTAAAGGAAATAAAGCACTGTTATATTTCATTTTATATCTGATTATTTGATTGACGACCTCTGTGGCGCGGCGGGGAAAGGTCCACCTGCGACACAGGAGGTTACAGTTAGTTTGATTCCCGCCTCAGGACAAATGTTTGTACCATCTGCAGATATTTATTCCAGGTGTTCTGGATGTCATAATCATAATCACTTTATTGCATGTCTTATGTATATAAAAAATATCTAGTGTGTAGTGTATTTAATAAGTTTATCAAAATAAGTATACCATAACACAAGCTCTAATTACTTTGGGGTTAGATGATGTTGTGTGGCTTGTTCAGCATTATTTATATTTTAATTTTTTTTTGAGAAAGCCCTCCAAAACCAAATCGAAATATCTTCAACGATTGACACTTTTGTAATCCATTTAGACCTCAGTTGTTTTGACTAAATTAGTATATTTTTTTAATGTATAAAGTATTATCATATGGTCGGTGATATTGTCGGCACTTTAACATGCATGAAGATGATATTATTTTTTTAAGTGTTTCTGATTTCTATGAATAACTATCGATGAATGTAATTTTTATTATAATTGAGAAGCTACAATGAGCGACATAGGTTTTATTAAGGTATTTTACATGCAACGATAGCAAAGCCGCGGGCAAATGTTAGTTAACATTACATTATTACCTTGTGATTGTGCTATCAACCAAAATAAAACAAAAGTTTGCCTCTTCTACAACAGATAAATTTGGCATAAGTCTATGTTAAAAATAAGCGCCTCTGCCGACCACATTTGGTAATATTGACATGCAATCTGACAGTCTTAGTTTTCCATGGCAGCGCCTTAAGTATTTTCTCCACGCAATAATAAATTCGGCTTATCAGCTTATCGTCCTTGAACTAAATAAGGGTATACCGACGAAATATGTGCACTAGCGTTAATGTAAACAAAGGTGAGATGATTTTTATCTCAAATGTTAAGTGACGATATAGCTATACCACAGTGCTCTGGGTGATACAGTACAGATAACATTATAATGGAAGGTTAAAATTGAGTTTCTACCTTAGTAAATTTATACGAATCATTTCTAACGGCTCTAGAAATGTTTGGTTTATAAAAGGAAGCCTCCAATGAAGTCATCAATGTAGTACCGTAAACGTTAAAGTAAAGAGAGGAAATATAGTTAGTTTTCTCTTACCACATTTATTTTAGTATATGTATTTATTATAGTTCTTACGAATGCTTTTATATCAAGTATGAGCAGAGCAGCGTTCAATCTCCAAACTAAACAATCATTAGATACTCTAACACGTGTTGAATGTTGAAACTGGGTCAGTTTAATGCAGTCAATCAAGAAGAGTTCAGTAAATAGTATACAATGTAAACTGTACTGATCAAACTGCAGCAAACGATGCGAGTGACTTCCTGTTACGTTAATTTAAGCCTTGTTTCTCCATCTCAGTAATTAGGAAATGGTTAGTAAATGAACATTCTCTAAAAAACAAATTTCTATACATTGCTTTGTTGCTAAAAATTATTATAATAAGAGCTTAAAGTTTAACCTTATCGGAACCAAAAACCCGTCAAATTGCACGTGCGTGTAGGCGTAAACTCTGAAGATTTTATAAATGGCAAAGGATTTTACTAAATTTATACTTTGTGCGGCGTTATAGTCCCTCTGTGGCAATTCTAATGGAAGGGTTCAAGCCTAACGGCACAAATTCTTAACTCTACCGGTATACATCACAATCAATGCGTATAAAAAGTGGTCATGGATAAGTCCTACCCCTATTAAGAGTTATCCCGATACGTACCAACTAGGTATTGAGCTATTACAGAGCCTCGATCTAGGTTTTTCTAACACAACTCTGCTTACTTTAGAGCTAGAAGATGCTGTGTGTATTGTCCGGCATTATTTTATTTATTGCTGTTTGATATAACGTAAACGTAAACATTACCTATGCACAATATTTTCCATACGGAGGAGTAGCAACAGTTGTTTGTAGTTCCTGTAAGTATTCTGTCAAAGGCAACAAAACTGAAACGAAATTAAGGGTTCTGTGAAAAATGTCTGACTGAACGGTTGATTAATGGGCTTGTATCGGAACGGAACGAATCCAAAAAAGCTCCAATGTAAAGAACAGATAGATTCCGGTCAGCGAACATGCCTCCCCGCCAGCCACCGCGCTGTTGTCGGCCAAAATCGAACTACCTACGGATTTAATTGGTCAATATTTATTTGGACTAATCGTAGATCTGAATTTCTGCTTTTGTTCACAGTACAAATGCAGCCTCCTCGGTTTAGTATGCAGCCATCATCTTCGAATAGCATTGTGAGAGAAGGCACAACAAAAATACTTCAGTGCTCAGCCATGGGTAAGTAATTTAATTATGAAGGCAACACTTTTTATATGGTTTTCAAGCCAGTATTCATACTTTTAATATTTTTATAGGAATTCCTCAGCCAATGTATAGGTGGTTAAAGAATGGTTTACCGCTCACTGATTTTTCTTCGGAACTGTTCTACAAAATTCATAATACCCAAAGGCAAGATGCCGGTGCATACCAGTGTATAGCGAAAAATGACGTTGGAGCCATATTCAGTGAAAAGAACCACATTGTTGTTGCCTGTAAGTATTAAAATATTTTCAGATTGAATAAGCTGGTAATTCTGGCTTTTATCTAAAGTTTGAAATCACTTTGTTAAGCATGAAAAAATTATAAGTTAGCGTGTAAAAACCATCTTGATGATAAATAATATTTTTTGTTACTCTTGACAAATTGACAACCTATCATATTTCCTTATTTTAGACATGGGTGTTTTTCAAGACATCGCTGAATCAGAAATCACGCTAGAGTCTGGTAAAGCAGCAATTTTGGATTTCCCATTGATAGAGTCCGAACCACCTCCATCGGTGATCTGGCAGGATGAAATAGGTGCTCTTAGATACGATCAGAAATATGTCACGACCGATAAACACCAACTTGTTATACTCAGCGTATCGAGCGAAGATGAAAAAGCTTACAGGTTTATATATTTTGTATATTTATTGTTGTGAATATTCTTGCTCTACATGTATATAATAATTCCCCTTGTGATTATATTCGGAAAAGAGAGAATGAGTTTGGGACACCAGTAACTTATTAAAATTCATACTTACGTAAATGTATTCTATTATTTTGCAGGGTTAGGGCAATTAATACTCAATTAGGCAAAGAAGAAAATAGTCCATACATTAAGCTCGGCGTCTATGGAGACGATTATAAAGAAATCCCCCCGGAAATTATTATAAAACCACGAGATACAAAAACTATCAAAGGTCAAGAATTCACAAATCTGTATTGTGTTGCTAACGCAAGACCGCTACACGAACTAGAAACTTTGTGGTTCAAAGACGGCATCATGATAGACTTGGCGGGAATAACTTTCGACTTGAATGACCAATGGAACAGAACTTTAAGTCTGATATCGGCCAACTTGACTCATACAGGACAATACACTTGCCAAGCCAGGTTGAAGACTGGAGGATTTGCTACTGTAACATCATCAGCCACTGTTACAGTGTTCGAGAAACCAGTGTTTTTAACAAATTTAAAATCTGAGACGTTCGGAGAGTTTGGCGGCACTGTTACTTTAGAGTGCAATGTCCAGGGTATTCCTTTACCTGGAATTACTTGGTACAAGGACGCAAAGAAGATTGCAAGTGTCGGAGCAGGCGCTGAGGAGGCCGACAATTTTGACATGGACGACGGCGGAGGCAGATACAGAGTGGAAGTCGACCGCTCTCTCATTATCAACGAACTCAAAATGGAGGATATGGGTGTTTACCAATGCATTGCTAGCAACGACGCCGGGGAATCCTCCATATACACTTGGCTTAAAATCAAAAGTAAGTTTAAGTTCTGATGCTGGGTTCTACAAATACAGTACTTGTAATTGTAAGGTTTCTTTCTACATGTATGTAAGTTCCGTGTTATGAGGCGCATTGTTGAACGTGAGGTTGCATGGGAACGAATATGAAGCGTATAAACGACATGCGACATGTGGTTTCGCTATTGATAAAATGTACCTTTGTAACGGAAATTAATGGAAAACTTCCGTCCTCTAATAATGGAGCAAACAATTAAGGCGATACTCGAAACGACTTCAAGTTTCCTCTCAAAAAAGTTTTGCAGAAGCGTGCTTACATTATGTTGATTGATGTTTTGTTTAATTATCATACAATTAACTATTGTCACTGTCGTGTCGTGCAGCAAAGGACAGTAAGCGATTCCCACGCAGTCACATGAAGTTAATAAGAATGAGGACTTCGGATAAAAAGGCTAAAACATTCAAATTCGATACCGGCAGTAAGATACACAAATATGTTGTTGCACATTTAGTTACTGCAATAATGTTTTTTTGAGCACAGCGTGATGATTTGAAAATAATTATTTTGTTTTTAGAAAAGGTGTTTTCAATACACGAGTATTGTTTTAATAATTACGTTTTCTTTCCATTTAATAACAGCATGGTATTTAAAATCAGACTATATGTTAAAAACAATAGGAAACAAAATATAGTATGTATCTATGCATTGCTCATATTATATTAACCGCATGATCTCGTAGCAACGGACAATAGGTTATTTAAATATTTCGCTGAGGCACTATAATGTGTTTTTTGCATACACTCACAACACCTGAGAAGCTTACTAAGTGTGGCTGGCACCCTCCGTGTTAAGTGCTACTACCGGACGGAGAGGCAAATTTTGTACGCCGCTGCGCTACTATTTCAATAAAAGCATGGCTTACGTTACAACACTCGAGAAAATAAACGTTACTGTAGAATTATTGATACGCAAAGCCTATTATGACTGGACTACACAACTCTATTTACACTCAACAATAAAAATATATCAACTTTTAAAGTACATATTGGTGTATCTATTAGTTTCTAGGATTTGTTTGCATGCACTGTCTCACATTGTAAATACAACATTCGTTTGTTTTGGTAGGCTCACGTTTGTGTTTTGTTTTTATTTCACTGAACTAATATCGCTAGTTGTAAACTAACCGAGTGCGTGTGGCTTGTAGCGTCCCCGCCATTAATGCAGACTCCGCCTTCAAATATCACCGTGTTGGATGGGAAAGATGCCACCATCAGCTGCCGTGCTATCGGAGCACCTACCCCGAACGTCACATGGTACTTTAACGGTAAGTTCTTATCCATCTAGTTATCATTATAGTCATGCTTTTATTTTCCCCTGGTAGAAAGTATAGCGTGTTTTCAATAAATTTTTGTGTGACCCATAATAACCGACCGCCATTATTTTTATGGTCCCAATTCCCAAAGGCTACTCTCGAGTAGACTATCCATTATGTGACTCCGCTGAATGCTCCGCTGCGGATAATTAAATGACCGAACATTTCCCATTTCTAAAATTTGTCGGTATTTTAAATTTCTTTTCGTCACCCTTAAGTAATTTTTCATAAAACCTAACATACTGTTATTATGAATATGAACTCATGA
Source organism: Eupithecia subumbrata (assembly GCA_949316285.1). Classification (NCBI taxonomy): domain Eukaryota; kingdom Metazoa; phylum Arthropoda; class Insecta; order Lepidoptera; family Geometridae; genus Eupithecia; species Eupithecia subumbrata. Next base: position 7,786,002 of record OX438646.1, read on the forward strand.
CCTCTGCTTAACTTAATAAACTGAAAGTGCATATGGGAATTGAGTGCCAGTGCGACAAAGCTACATCAGTCATCACATTTTATAATGTTTCTTTCAAATCAATTTTGTTATTAGCACAAACGGGATCGCAGTTTTTCAAAATTATCAGCATTCTTAATTATTTCGAAACGTACGATGAAACCGTTTACGCAGCCATATCTACTACAAAATAAAAATAGATAACCATCTTATCTACTGCCTTCACTAGGTCTTTCTCGCGTGTGGTTAAAATGTCTGCCTATCTAGCTAGTGTTCGTTATTAAAATACTTCAAAACAGCTTTAACGAAAATCGTTTTCAGTTCATTAAAAGGATTAATATTACATTATTTCAATCTGATATGGCCAAAAAAGCCAAACTTAATTTTTACGCAAAGTTCTATTGAACCTACTTATCCGCAATCCCTGCGAATTACATAATTAAACGGTTTCGCTACGTTATGTTAACGTGAGTCATTCGTCACGGCCTAATAAGAATGACGTGATCTTTTATTTCAGATTCACTTCTAAACAACTTATCTGGAAGGCTTCAAATCATAGACGAAAGTGATTTGCTAATCACGGGCTCCACGACTGCTGACTCTGGGAAATACACCTGCGTACGGCATAATGACGCCGGAAACGTGTCTGGTGAAGCTTATGTCACCGTATTAGGTACGATTTTCACTTGTCAGGCTAAATTTCCTTACGCGACTGATATTGAACTCAGAATGCCCATTGTACATTTATTGCTTATGCAGCAGGCACCACCGTTTCCAACCCATGTTTATTTAAAGATTGCGTCCAAAATACAATTTTGTCGAGAACAGCAAAATTCTCTGGCATGTTTGCTCTACCTTCGTTTCCAGTGTTGATGTGATTTTAGGCGCAAACGAACATTCACTCTGCTAAATGGAATACACAGCATAACTGATGTTTTGTTTTCAGTGAGAACACAAATTATAGCCCCGCCGGTTGATACACGAGTACTACTGGGTCACACCGCCACGCTCCAGTGCAAGGTCTCTAACGATCCGAATGTAAAATACAACATAGATTGGTTCCATAACAAACAGTGAGTTGAATCCGTTTAGTGAATTGAAATACTACAATATATGGGCAATAAAACATTTTACTATTTGCAGAGCTATGACAGCAGGGTCCCGGATTGGGATTTCCGTTGACGGAGCTTTGCAGGTTCAAGCTGTGAGAGCGAGCGATGCCGGAGAGTACACTTGCGTCGTGACTTCTCCTGGGGGGAACCACACTCGAAACGCTGTTCTGTCGGTCATTGAACTGCCTTTTGCTCCGACTAATGTCCGAGCTATGAGGCTGGATACCCCTCAGCAACGCGCAGTAAACGTCACCTGGAAGCCTGGATTCGATGGCAACTCAGCTATTCAAAAGTTTATTGTTCAAAGAAGAGTAGTGCCTGAATTTGGTAAATTTAATTTTTTCATGATAAAAACTACTTACTTGCCAACCCGTTTCTTAAAACATTTCTGTCTTGCAGGTCCAACTCCAGATCCGCTTTTGAACTGGGTAACAGAACCAGTGAACGTGTCAGCCAACCAGCGATGGGTATTATTAACCAGTTTAAAAGCAGCGACTTCCTATCAGTTTCGAGTATCCGCGGTCAACACTGTAGGAGAAGGTCCAGCTTCTGATCCTACGGATGTGTTGACACTTCCACAAGAAGGTGAGATAGTTATGATTTATTTCGTAATCGTTTTTATTTTCAAACAAGCTTTCATTTTCAATACCCGACTACGCGTAAGGTTATGATTTGCGCCACATATATTTTAATTAAAAGTTTACAAATACATTTTGCTTACATGGTTATTTGGTGTTAGATACTTTCCGTGGGTAAGTGAATTGAATACCCCGTATGAATTTATCAACCACTTTACCCGCGATGAGGGAGTATTTATCTACCGACTAGATAAATTTCCTTGTATTATCTTCCTATTCTCTCCAATTCCATTCAATATTTCGCGCATCTTAGTAAATAATTTCACGAATTCTTCATCACGAAACATGAAAATGTCTATACATAAATTACATTCACTGCTAAAATGACATGATGAATGATATACATTGCGTTTTGCCGCGCAGTCGGGTTTGGAAAACTAACTTCAATGCAAATGCAATGCACCAGTAAAGCAAACATGGATGGATGTAATATGTCTGTGAATATTTTAGTCAAATTAGTACATCATTTGCACAAATACAATATCATTGTGTAGTGTACAGAGCTAGAGCTACTAACATAATCCATTAGTGCTGTAAACGTCCAGTAAATAAAGTGTGTTCTCTTTGTAAACAAGCCGCCAGCGATCTAATATGCTGCCAAGGTATGGAGATCTTGATTACGTAGTTTTAGATTGTGCCGTCCTAAAATTTTATTTGGTCTTGCTCAGGATTTTAGATTGGTTCGAATTATGAATGAAATTTCCTTTAGACTTATTCCGATGTTTGCTTGTAGAGATTATTATTATTAAATAAAGATATTTGTCACGAGTTTGAATGGTTTTTGCTTGACTATTTAAATGGGTTTAACGAAACCAATACTACGAGCATTTTGCCCAATTTTTATGCACGGTGAAAATTAATGAAACGTTTTTTTTTTCAATAACCCTTCTTTCCTAGCATGATACATTTATAAAAACTATTCCTACAATATTTTGCACGATTTTCGTTGAAAAAGATTCAACTATATTGAAAACGAGTAAGAGTAATTTTATTTGCAGCACCGTCCGGTCCGCCAGTCGGTTTCATGGGCTCAGCGCGATCTTCGTCAGAGATCATCACCCAATGGCAACCGCCGCTTGAAGAACATAGAAACGGACATATTCTCGGATACGTCATACGATACAGACTGCGCGGATACGACAACAGCCCGTGGACGGATCAAAACATCACGAACGAAGCTCAGAGAAACTACCTCATCCAAGACCTAATTACCTGGAAAGATTACAATGTACAAATTGCTGCTTACAATGATAAAGGCGTGGGAGTTTTCTCCGATAGCTACACAATCAAAACAAAGGAAGGTATGCCTGAAGCAGCACCCGACAGCGTCCGATGCGAACCGTTTAATTCAACCTCAATTAGTGTGTGGTGGACTCCACCAAATCCACAGAAAATTAATGGAATTAATCAGGTATTTTATACACCTTCTGTTTTTCATCTATTGTTATCTATTGTTGTATGTTTGCCAATTTATTTATCTCCAACTCGTGTTGCAGGGTTATAAAATACAGGCATGGAGATGGGATGTAGTTGAGAATTCCAATACCGAACAAAAGATCGTTAGCGTTCCTCCGAACTTGTTAGATCCTCTCACTGAACAATCGGCGGCTATAAGTGGCCTCGAAAAGTTTACTGAATACAATATCACCGTGCTTTGCTTCACCGAGCCGGGAGATGGGCCTCGAAGCGATTACATTCTAGTCAGGACAAAGGAAGATAGTGAGTAGAAAGTTCAATTAAAAACAAGTTAGTTAAATAAACTTCATAATATCAGTCGGTATCGTATGAAATTGTTCTGAAATGTGCCATTCCCCTAATTTGTAGTAAAACTTTACAGCATGTGAAACAAGTTCGTGCAGCGCAGTTCACTGGTAGCTGTACTAAAGTGTTTTATTGCTAAAAGTTCGCTGGCATGGCAGCTAAGTAGCCGTGCAGAAAGTTTTCATTACCATTGCAACGTGCTATTACGTGAACCGATACATCAACATCAATTATTTATACCCGTATTGACCGTACTTGAAAATTGAGATCCATCACTTTGAACCATTTCAACGAATACGAATGTAGCAATTGACCTTATTTCAGTCCCGGATGAAGTTGGAAGCTTGCTATTTGATGAAATATCTGACCGTGCAGTAAGGGTCTCGTGGTCGGCTCCAAAAAAATCAAATGGAGTTCTCGTCGGTTACAAACTCACCTACCAAATTAAATCGATGCCGGAAACCATAAAGGAAGAAGTGCTGCCTCCCAACGTCACGAGCATTAAAGTGGAACACTTGCTGGTAAAAACATAAAAGACTAGTTAATTCCCTATTCACATAATTTGGTTGTTTTCTAACTTGGCGGTTTTGAATCTCGCCAGTCGCTACGTAATATCATACCGTCTTAACTTTATAGTAAGTTCTGTACCCAAGAGAGTCCAACTGGTTATATTGCCACTTAGTAGTCCATACAGAGATAAATGAAGAGAGTAGGTAGCCTTTATAGCTAAAGTTCCCTAATAAGTCGGAAACAATGTGCTTAACTTGACATCGTTGTAATACATTGTTGGTTTCACAGGCAAGCACTCACTATAAGTTTTGGTTATGCGCCATAACAGGCGTCGGAGAGGGTCCTCCGCGAAGTGCTACGATACAATCGGGTGTTGAACCCGTGTTACCCGGAGCACCGCGAAACCTTGCGCTGTCAAACATAGGAGCATTTTCTGTTCTCCTTCAATTCACTCCTGGCTTCGACGGCAATTCTTCAATATCGTTATGGACTGTACAGGTACCAAAAAATCCACGTGGCTGCGCCTGTTTAAACTTGTGCACGCTTGGCGCAGCCGGTATGGTTTAATCAATGGCTCTGATTTGAAATAAATTATTATCATTACTTAACATTTTCCATAGGCTCAAACAGCGCGAAATTCCTCTTGGATAACAATATACGAAGTGAACGCACCTGACGCAGAATCTATACTCGTGAACGGTCTTGTACCATTCACTACGTACAGGCTACGAGTTATAGCTACTAATGTGGTCGGTTCGTCAGCCCCCTCGGAGCCTTGCAAGGAGTTTCAGACTATACAAGCACCTCCAAGGCATCCGCCGAGAAACGTCACAGTGCGGGCGGTTAGCGCTACTAATCTGCGAGTTAGATGGATTGTAAGTAAAATATTTGTTTATGAAACTAAAGTCTCTATTATTTATTTTAATCAGAGCCCCGAGTTCGGTGTCTCGATAATATCGTCACAACAACGAGACGTTCCATTTCTGTATGGCATTTGCTCCATACATCTGCCATATCGCACCTCCAGTCGTAGACTGGCTCAATCAAAAATTTGGGTGAATTGAGTTAAGTATACAGACAGAACGACTCAAAAAGCGCGCTCTATCGCCTAGTAAATCAGAAACTGCCCTAATACGGCTGGAAAAGGAGATACGCAATCTTGTGTCTCTTTCTTTATGACGAGTCCGGTGCCTTTTGTCATTACGAGGATGACGTATTTAGTATTGCGTGACAAGTGGTTGGAGTGAGACTCTGAGCTAATAATGAGAAAGTGACCTTAACCTCAGTGCGTTACTTGTTCGTTGTAGAAAACTTAGGGTAAGTTTACAACGTTAAGATCAATCGTAAAGCGACTGAAGTTTGTTTTGAGTCACTTTACAACTGTAAACTGAGCAATTTTTTGTGACAAACAAAGTCAAGGAACGAAACACGTTTTCTTCATTTCCCAAAAAATGTGAATTTTGGATTGAGCCAGTCTACGAATGGAGGTGCGATATGGGCATAGAACTACCAAATAGCATACAAAAATGGAATGTCTTGTCGATCGTCGAGACGATACGATACTATCACGTAACCGAACTCGGGGCTCAGTATGACGATCACAAGCGAAAAGTTGTCGTCTATTTAAACTTGTATAACCTTGTTGAATTATTTTAGCCCCTACAGCAAAGCGAATGGTACGGCAACCCGAAAGGATACAACATAACATACAAACGAACTGGCACTAATGACACCCTGTACATTGTTATTGATGATCATACAGCCAACTCGCACATTCTATCCAATCTTGAAGAATGGTCTGTGTATGAAATATCTATGACAGCTGTCAATGAAGTGGGTGTGTCTGAAGAAAGTCCTACTGCTTTGGAAAGAACTAGAGAAGCCGGTCAGTTGTAATAATATAGTAAATATACATTAAATATAGAGGAGTTTAGTAAAGCTAACTCATTCTTTCTCCACAGTACCTTCGTCTGGACCGAACAGTGTATCAGGAAATGCCACATCATCAACAACAGTCGTGGTTCTATGGGGAGACATTCCCGTACAGGATCAGAACGGTCTCATCGAAGGGTACAAAGTGTGCTACGCAGCTGTAGTTCCCCCACCCAGACCCGAGCATAAAAAAGTAGAATGCCAAGCGATACCTTCAAATCAGACTCACACAATAACACTTACTGAGCTGAGGAAATACGTCGTGTACCAGATACAAGTCCTCGGTTACACGAGATTGGGCGACGGAGTGCTTAGTAACCCGCCTTTTACGGTCCGGACATTCGAAGACAGTGCGTACATTTTTAAAACGAGTTTGAGTTTTACGTTTTATAGATTACTAACTTTAGTATTGTATTTTAGCACCTGGCGCGCCCTCGAATGTGTCGTTCCCGGATGTAACGTTTACGACGGCGCGGATCATTTGGGACGTGCCCGAAGATCCAAATGGTGAAATACTCGCTTACAAAGTCACCTATCACCTGAATAGTACAACTCATCACATGTTTTCTAGGGAGTTTCTGCCGTCCGATCGTACATTTAGGTGAGATACTATTGGTCATCATTAGCTATGGAAAGTCTTGGTGGGTTCAGACCAAGCGAACGAATTCAAACGAGTGGGATTCGCACGTTCGTTCGCTTTCGCTGTTGTGTCCACACTTAATGAACGCATGTAAAAGTCGGCGAACGACGGTTCGTTCGGGTTCACTTGCTTTTGCCATGATGTCCACGCTGATTCGTTCGCGTTCGTTCGTTAGCCATTGCTCGCTCTCGTTCGCTTGGTCCGTACCCGGCATTACTGGCTTGCATATGTTTGACGATTGACGACCTCCGTGGCGCAGCGGGCGAAGGTCCGCCTGCGACGCACGAGGTTGCGGGTTCGATTCCCGCCTCGGAACACATTTGTGTACGATCTGCATAAATTTGTTCCGTTGGTCTGGGAGTTTTCTATGTATAATAAAAAATATCGATCTATGTAGTGTATTGTATTAAGAATATTAGTTATCATCTAGTACCCATAACACAAGCTCTGCTTAGATTGGGGCTAGATAATGCTGTGTGAATTGTCCAGCATTATTTATTTATTTATGTGTTTAATTTAACTGTTTGTGTTTGACAGGGCGACAGAACTTCAATCAGAGCAATACTACATATTCTCCGTGACGGCACAAACGCGACTGGGTTGGGGTATAACCGCCAGAGCCCTGGTCTTAACCACCGTCAACCGAGCCGTGCCTTCGCCGCCGACGCTCCCGAACATCGCGCCGTCGTTATTGCAGCCTCATCACATAACCTTCAATTGGACGCCTGGCGATGATGGATATGCGCCCCTAAGGTAATTTCCTGACATTTATTGAGTGCAATTCAATACTCGCACTATTTTGGAAATCGGAATATTTAAGCCTCCACCACACCACACGGCCATGATTTTGAAGCTGCGTCTTGCGTTTTGCGATTTTGCGGGGGGCGGGCGGTAGCCAGGGGCAGTGTATTACGGCGGGAGGGGAGGCGCGACACAAGACGCGCTTCAAAATCGCGGCTGTGTGGTGTGGTGGAGGCGTTATGCCAATAAACGCGTACGTAACGCCAACAGTTGAGGTCTTTGACTGACAAATTCGTTCAGCACATGCTGAGCCAAGCCCTATTTTTAACCCCCGACGCAAAAAGAGAGGGGTGTTATAAGTTTAACGTGTCTGTCTGTGTATCTGTGTATCTGTCTGTGGTATCGTAGCTCCCAAACACACAGTGTTTTATGAGAGCCGATTTTGTGACATCCTTTTTTAATGCAGATTCATATAGTTTGAATCAATTCAAATGCGAGAGTAAAACTCCCACGTGTCTATTAATCATAGTTACCGAGAAATTAATTTTTGAAAATGATTATTTTTTTACCAGATAAATACTTAAAAAAAATCAATACTTCTAAAATGTAAAAACAATAATCAAATCAATAATGCTGGTAGATAAAACCATCGACGGCGCACATTTTAGTGCAATAAGAAAATACCTAAGTTCAACCATTACGAATTTTTTTTTATATTTTTTTATTTTATGTTTTTATTTTTTTTTACTTAATAATCCGCCGTATTAGGATGAGATATTTCACCAAACGGTTGCTTAAGGTTTCTTACATGTGCCCTAATAATATCACGACCTAATTCCATGAATTATTGGAATAATAAGCACTTTTCGTTTTTGGTTAGGGTTGTCACTTCCAATATCCGGATACTGACGGAGAATGTTTATTGTGGGTTATCCCTTAGCGATAGACATATACCATCGCGGACTTGTTTGTAGACCTTTTTAAGGTGTACAATACTGTCGTACATTATTTTGATCTATTTCATAGGGTTCAGACAGCGTTTGCAATGTAAGCGCAAAAAAAATGTGTATATTAACGACATCACAACAGAAACCCCTAAAATTTATCAATGTTCTATTAAGTTAAGCATGTAATAAAATATATAAACCTTCCTCTTGATTACTCTATCTAATAATCTAATTGACGACCTCTGTGGTGCAGCGGGCGAAGGTCCGCCTGCGACGCAGGACGTTGCGGGTTCTATTCCTGCCTCGGGACAAATGTTTCTACGATCTGCATATAATTTCAGGGCGTTCTGGATGTTTTTTGATGTATAATAAAAAAATATCTATCTATGTAATGTATTGTATTATGTACCTATATCAGTTATCTAGTAAATAAAGAAAATAAATAAATTACAAATTCATGTTTTTCTATCCCAATATATTTATCTCAGAGAATACTTCTCCTAATATCACCAAATAAATCTACAGATACTACACCGTCCAGCAAAAAGAAGAGGGTGGTGTTTGGAAGACCATACCGGAACGCGTCGATCCCTTCGCGACGTCATACACGGCGGAGGGTCTGAAGCCTTACACCGCGTACCAGTTCCGAATCAGAGCGACCAACGACATCGGACCGAGTGGATACAGCAACGCTACTGAGACCGTCCGTACTTTACCGGCAGGTAAGTTCTGCACACACTTGATTTACAATATTTTACATCTTAAACTCACACACTCGGCAAAAGTAGTGTAGGACGCCCTCCGGCAAGGATCTGCGAAAGGCTGCAGGCAGATGCTGGATGCGGCAAGCTGAAGACAGTACGCTATGGCGCTCATTATGGGAGGCCTATGTCCAGCTGTGGACTAACATAGGATGATGATGATGATGATGATGAACATCTTAAACCCCGATGCAAATAGATAGGTGTTTTAAATTTAATGTGTGTAACTGTGTAGCTGTTTGTGCCATTATACCTCCCGAACGCGTAAAACAATTTAAATAGGTTTTTCTTTAATTTTATTATTTTTAGGGAAGGCCTATAGCTTATACAAATACAAAATAAGTTACAAGAATCTAGCAACTGAACAAAATATGTTTTTTCATATTACTTAAAAAAAACAACTTATAAACTTCTCTCAACACTAAGCACTAGCTAAGAGTCGTTTGTTTCCTCAAATGATGACTTTATCGGGAATTTTCATAGCTGTGTTTGATGAAATCTGTACAGTGCAGACGTTCTAATTTTACAAAGTAAAATCGTCAGGGTTTAATTTTTTTTATAAACTTGTTTCCAAATTTACATATCTGAACCGCCTGTGAAGCTATAGAAAACATTGCATCGTTATCCTTCTCATTCATTTGAAAAGGACACGTTTCTATCACTACCTTCTATGAGAATAATGTTATGCTTGAAGCAGACGATATTCAATTGTTTTAGCACCGAGAAGCTACATGTAGTGCCTATGGCATTTCCGCAAAAATTAACGTCTTCTTCTCAGTCTATTCATTTGTAAAGGACACGTTTCCGTCACTAACTACAACCACACCCTAACTATATGCATACAGTCGTTCGACTAAGGCATTTTGACGTGGTTTTGACAGGGCAATGGTGCGGGGAGCCAGGGCTAGGGACGGGGGAGGGACGCTCCCGAGTTGCATACATTACGACCTTAGTAACTCGGGAGCGTCCTCCCCCCGACCCGTCCCTTGGCCCCCGCACAATTGTCCTGTCAAAACACCTTCGTCGAACGACTGTATGCTTGAGACGATGTTCATTTGTTTTAGCTCCAAGCAAAGCGGTCGAGAAACTCCACGTAGTACCAATAACGCCGAGCAGTGTGCGCGTGCAATGGACACCGCTGAGCGAGCAACATTGGAGTGGCGACGCGCGCACCGGCGGCTACCGGATCCACTACCAACCGCTCACTGACTTCCCGACCGCTCTGCAGCAGACTATGAAACTGGATGTCCCTGGCATCAAGGTAAAGTAATCGAAATTAGAAGATTATGTAGGTCCACAAACGTACGATAGAAGTGCATTTCCATCGACGAGAAGCGTAGACAAATCTAGTAAAATACACACACAGGTCTCCCGCTGATTCCAGATTGGTCGAACCTGCTACGCGTTAGTGGAAACCCAAGTTACGTTAGAGTTCCGGCTTTGGGCGCACGCTTCATCAAATAATTATTCAATCAAAATGGTTTAATTCTTTATTGTACACACAATCAATAATCACATCAAAATCAAAGCTAAAACTTATAAAATAGGATATGTACATACGTACATAGGCGAGCTTAACCCTGAAAAAGAGTTTTCTTCCAGCAAACCTTAGAGTTATAGGAGAGGCGATGGAATAGGTAGAGTGGTGTGTGATGTGAGAGTCAAATACCTACATTGTTTCTGTTAAACAATGTATTTAATTTATTGCAGAGCGAAGAAGCCGTCCTAACCGACCTATCCGTGGATCGTAACTACGAGATCAGCGTAAGCGCCGTCAACTCACAAGGGTCCGGTCCAAGCGGCACACCAGCCGTAGTGTGGGTCGGCGAGGCCGTGCCTACCGCGCCGCCGGCAGATGTCGCCGCGGAGCCGCTGTCTCCCACCGAGGTGGCGCTCACGTGGCGTCCGCCCGCGCTCGCGCATCAGAACGGAGACCTACTGGGATATAAGGTGACTATCATTCAATGTTCACGAAAGCCTTGATTGCTTGGCCTTGAAAGCTTGCTTAGTCATAGAACTATGCTTGAGTTACGCTCTTGTATGGAATAAACGTCACCCAAGCATAGATTGACTGAGGCAGCTTTCATAATCAGGGCCTTAGAGTGTGTTCCGTTCCGTGTCCGAGCTGGTGTCACATCATAGATCGCGCAGCCGATAGACTTGTTTCATTCAATATTACTTTCGTACAACGCAACAAAAGACGTAAGATGTAATAATCAATTAAATTTTCAGAGCTGAGTAATTTTATTCTTTACGATAACCTTAGGGAAAAGAAGCCCCGTTTCCTCCTTTAAGTTTTGTTCTGGGTCTGTGCAGGCATCTTTGTCTATCAAAATGCCTCTTTATAAGGTTGTTTCATTTCTCAAAAATGTTGCTTTGAGGTAATAAAGAGTCCATGACAACCGCTTACATAGCTACGCGCGGAAAACATACCCTCGCGGATAAAAAGGTACTCGCTAGGACTCTGGCCCCGAGCTATTTATTACCCCTGAGAAATTTGCAATCGTTTCGATCTTTTCCAGAAAGAGATCCAGATCTAATGCTCTAACATTCTTTTCAGATTTTCTACATAATGACAGAGTCTCCCGAGGAGCCCGAGCCCGGCCGTCGCGCTGAAGAAGAGATCGAGGTGGTGTCAGCCACGGCCACTTCGCACTCGCTCGTTTTCCTAGACAAGTTCACACAGTATCGTATTCAGGTAAACTTAGAAACACGTATAGTATTATAATATCTGTGGACACACCTTACCAAAGATTAATTTTTAAAAGCTGCCGTGATCCCCGTTTTGATTTTCGTATACTGGAGGCCTGAATTTGTGACGTAAGCGTGGAAAATTGTATGAAAATACAAAAGTAAATAAATAAATAATGCTGGACAATCCACACAGCACCATCTAGCCCCAAAGTAAGCTACTCAAAGCTTGTGTTATGGGTACTAGATAACTGATATATTTAATACATTATACACATAGATAGAGATATTTTTTATACATAGAAAACACCCAGACCAACGGATCAAATTTCTGCAGATCGTACACAAATTTGTTCCGAGGCGGGAATCGAACCCGCAACCTCTTGCGTCGCAAGCGGACTCTCGCCCGCTGCGCCACTGAGGTCGTCAAAAAAGTCGTAAAAGACATCGCGCAAGCTTTTAAAAATTTACCTTTGTACTGTCGTGGTTAACTGGGCTACCAAAAATTAATTTTCGTTGGTCCCGTCAACGGAACCACGGGCAAGGAGCGGTCATGAGCATGATTCATCATCATAATTTCAGTATTTTTTGCGTTCGGAGTAAAACTAGCGGAAAAGTAATTTGTCGCAAATCGTAAACAATATTCTACGATGAATGGTTTACGATTTGCGGTAAATTACTTCTACGAGTATAAAAATTTAATCTCGCCCGCAACTTAATAGACCTATAAGTTTTTTTAACGCGTTTCGTCTTCTGCAGGTTCTAGCTTTCAACCCAGCCGGAGACGGGCCTCGTTCCAGCGCCGTGTTGGTCCGAACTCACCAGGGACTGCCGTCAGTGCCTCGTAACATCACCTTCACAGATATTACGATGAACAGCCTCGTCGTGTCGTGGGAAGCACCGCATAGGAAGAATGGACTCGTCGCTTCCTACCTCGTTACTTATGAAACTGTCGAGCAGGATGAGCGTTAGTATTACATTTAAAAGCTAATAAAAATCTTTATTCTAAGGTCTTCACGGTGCGGCAATATTTTACCCGTTTAAAGTTTTTTTCTTAGAAAACTATAAGTTTAAGAAACCACTGAACTTCATTTGTACATTTTTGAGAAAATATGGGTAGGCAATGCAGAAAACGAATTTTATCGGTTTCAATCTACTCTATTTCATAACTGGGTCACTAAAGTGCTATCTAAAATCAAAGCGTAAGATTTTGCTACAATTAAAAAGTTTCCTTCAACCTCCTCAACCTCTAAAGCCTGTATTGGTCCACTGCTGGACGCAGGCCTCCCCCTGATAAGCGCCTTATTGGCTTTCATCTCATGGGGGTAATGCCCATAATCTCCACGCTGGGCATGCGGGTTGATCGCAGTTCGGTGGTAGAATAGTTCTACAGGGGGCGCTGCTGCCCGCGCCCGGTGGATATGCCTCTTACGACACCCGCAGGAAAAGTTGAGGTGGTGCAGATTCTGAGCCGCAATTTCCTTATTTTTAAACAAATTCTCATTTCTAGGTTTCAGCAAGCAAGTGAAGCAAAAAGTAGACGAACGATTACTAGCCGTGGGCAACTTAGAAGAAGAAACCGAGTACGTTTTCACGGTGCGCGCGATCACATCTGTAGGCCCCGGGATAGCGGGCACGGCTAAGATACGGACCGGCCCGCAACCGGGGTCGCCTAGGAGCCCCACTGACTTGAAACTATCGGCCAATCCAGCTGCACTCCGCCTACAGTGGACCAACTCAGCCTCCGGAACTGGACCGATTCTGGGATACTATATCGAAACTAGGAGGAAAGGTATGTTTAATCTCACTAAATATAGTGGTTTTATAAAAACTATCGTAGTTCGTTGAATTCGTCATAAATGTAAGCGGGAACTTGCGAACTTTGTTTGTGTAGAAAAACACCCTACGGTTTATCCCATATCAAGGGACATCATAAGTGCGGTTCTAGACGCGCGCACACCACGCAAACAAATTCCGTAGTTAACCCGCGCACATTCATAATGTATTTTTGTGTCAAAATATTTTTTTGAAAACGTGAAACGTCTGATTTTTCATTAATTTCATATTCAATGCAGCTAAGGAGACGTGGCAAGCTTGTAAGTCTGGAATGTAGACCCAATTATTTGCACATAATGTTTGATCAACTTTTTATGCATCACCTGTAAATAAACACTCAGGTCTGTTTTGTTTGGTGGTTTTTCTCTCTGTAAATGTAAAAGGCAGCTACACCAATGCTAGCAGACTTTATAAACAGTTTTATAGTGTTTAGCGTATCTGTTTTCCTATCAAAACTAAAATATCGTATCGCTTGGCGAAGTCAAAATCCAGCAGTATAAATATTCGACTTTCGCAAAATTTTCATAATATTAGAAACGTCGTGTCGTCGTCGTTCGGATGACCTCATACGTATGTTGATAGTAAAAATTATTTATTATTATTATTAACTCATTTATTTCAGATCATTAATACAATCCATAGACACAAATATAAAAATTCACAAATAAAATCAAATTACATAAAATTTTAGCTTAAATAATAATAATGATTAAATAGGATATACAAAACAATAATTATTTCATGCTAACATTAGAATTACACAATATATAACAAAACATAATTTCCTACTTACTAACCTAAATTAAATATTAAATGGAGTTACTCCCCATCATTATCCTCATCCACTTATTTTGGATGGGACAGTCCAGACGGGACATAATCATTTGCAGGATGCTGTTGCTGCTGGCTCGCGCTCGCTGAGATAGGGAAGCGACTTTTTTGCGAATGATCGCGTAAAAGTCGTCCGTTCGCGCCTCTGCGAACATACCAGATGCGCTGCAAAAACGAGGCAGCCGCATCAGCATCCTGAAAATGTTGTTGTACTGAACGCGTAGAGCGCTGGCTGCTCGGCGGGAACATCTCAGCCAGAGGCTGCTCGAGTAGAACGACTGGCAGTATGCCTTAAATATGGATTATATAAATATGGAATATATAATTATGGATTATATGCGATATTTTACTTTCTAGCACCTAGGGCACCATATTTTTAAATCTGTGTTTTAGTTTGACTTAACCCTTTTTGTACAGACGGCACTCGATGGGAAACGGTCACACGAACGAACAACGGAATACTAGAAGAGTTTACGATATCGTACCAAAGTTTGCTTCCGTCAACTGCTTACATGTTCCGTGTTATCGCATACAACATGTACGGAATCAGTAACCCAGCGTACAGCGAGAAGGTCATAGTGACCCCTTCGAAACTCTACCTAGAGTATGGCTACTTACAGTACCGCCCGTTCTATAGAAGCACTTGGTTCATGGTTGCTTTGGCGGCTGCGTCCATTATCATAATCATCATGGTGATCGCTATACTTTGCGTCAAGAGCAAGAGTTATAAATATAAAAGTGAGTATTGAGACTATTCCCTATCCGAGAATATATTTATCGTAGATTACGTGTGTATGTGTATTCTTATATAGCTGGATTTCCTTTGTTTTTTAGTTTTATTGCTTAGTTTTGTATACATTTTCTTAATGTCTATTCATTTTACACCGCTATTCGTGGATGGATAACAAAAAACTCAGTTAAAAAAATACAGAATTACTTTCTAAACCTAAATGAGTGCTAAAGAAATATTAACTTCACCTTTCCCTATATTCCAGAAGAAGCCCAGCGAACCCTCGAGGAATCACTCGGCGGAGAGACAGAAGAGCGTAGTTCGCTCGCAATGGACCTGTACCGAGCGCGGCAGAACTCAGCAGGCAGTGCGGCGCTGGCGGCCGGCGGCACGCTCCGCCGCAAGCAAGCCACGCTCGGCAAGTCCCCGCCGCGGCCCTCGCCTGCCTCCATCCGCTACCACAGCGACGACGAAAGCCTCCGCGCTTACGACGAAAATCCCGACGACTCATCCTTAACTGAAAAACCCTCCGAAATGAGCTCCTCCGACTCACAGGTAATCACCATCAAAATCAGCGTCGTGTAAACTATAACGCCCCGGTTCTCACTAAATACCGACCTTGTTTTTTTCTTAACACCCCTGGAACTGACGGTAAATACTTGATGATCTCGTTGACGCTATGATTATGTTCGTCACGCTTCGTCGTTGGCACCTGTAGTTTCCGCATTTTTTATCTACTCACTTATTTGATTTGTAAATATGTAAGTATGTATCTCTAATTATTTGGAGGAAGTGTAGAATTCTAATGCAAAACTCTTGTAGATTAGCGACCTTCTCGTAAATAGGCACAGAAAGCATCCTACAAATTGTATCTCTTTCACCAAAAAATATTTAGTTTAACTGCCCACTTGAAAAAAGTTAATTACGTAACTATAGTCTGCAATCAAACTATAAATACGAATTCGCGCTGGCGAACTAAATAATCAAATAATAAAAACTAGGTAATAAACAAGAATCATCAGTTATTCTCGTCTAAAAATAACAATCACCATATGAACTAAGATACCTTTTTGCAGAATTCGGAAAGCGAAAACGAGAGTGTCAAATCGGAGCCGCATTCGTTCGTAAACCACTATGCGAATGTGAACGACACGCTGCGGCAGGCGTGGAAGCGGCAGCGGCCGGTGCGCCAGTACTCAAGCTATACGGACTCGGAGCCGGAGGGCAGCGCGGTCGTCAGCCTCAACGGCGGACAGATCGTCATGAACAACATGGCGCGCTCGCGGGCACCGCTGCCAGGATTTTCTTCTTTCGTATGACACGAAGCCCCCGGCACGCTCTCGCTAAGCAATGCGCAAAGCGTGCACATTTGAAAAGTTCGTCTAAGTTTCTACATTAGAAACTTACTAAACGCGCTGGTTGTGCCCGCGTTTCGTTAGATAGGATTTTTTTTACAAATATTTCCACTGCCCATTCCTTATTTATAACAAAGTGTAGCTCTTTTGTACATATCTTTTTTTAAGTTTATAATGATAAGCTTTAATTTTTACAATATTTTTATACGTATTACCACTACTGCTACACCTTTTACGTAAGTAACTACTAAGACTATAGTAAATTTGAAAGCAGCTTACTGGCAGTTATTCTATTGAGTTAGGATTTTTTTACAATGTTGTTCCATCGTTGATCTCCATTTAACATTAGGTATGTAATAAATTTACTGCATGACTAGATCACTTTTGTGTGAAGTAGAATACATGGTACATATGTACATGGTCCTCACTTCCGGTGTTGTTTTTAAAAATACCCTCATTTCACTGCATTCCTAATGCGTAAAGAGAAAATAACGCAAAAAATATTCGTGTAATGTAGAGTAATCAATTAGGTTGATCGTTTCGTTTTAGCACGAGATGCATTTGTTTTTTGTGGTTTAAATTTAAATGCGTTCTATTCTGCAACAAAATTAACGGTTAAGGAATTTGCCGCAAATCGTTAACTATTTTCTACGGCAAATTACTTTTCTGCTAGTTTCATTCCTTGTAGAACGCAGAAATAATTAAAAACCACAAAAATATATGAATCTCGCGCTAACATGAAACAACCACCTCTCACTCCCTCGTTGGTAAAAAAAACTACAACCAGCCAATGTCCATTGACTGATGAGGCTGGTTGCCAACAGGCTGGAACTAATATAATTATTATTGAGTATAAAATTGATTATTGTAGTCTTACTCTAGTTAATATTCTTGTCAATTTAAAAACTGCGTAGGTACTTGTTTACATTTTTTAATGAAATTAGGGAATTAATACTTTAAACTTTATCTAATTGATGAACAATCAATACTTAAACTAAATTGAGGGCCAAGCTGTGGAAATCAAGATTTAACAACTCAACTCAAATAAAATTGTTGTAAAACAACGGTTGAATCAAGAAAAAGTCGCCTCTGTTGCCACAGCAATGCGCTGGTGAACCTGGACATTTGCATCATGGGCAATTAAAGTGAAATCGCATTCACTGCCCAGCCTCGGGGCACGCCGCCGCTTCACTGAGCCGCGGGACATCTACGTCTTGGGCCATGAAACTGTTAGAATGTGCACATAATAAAATAAATAATAATTTTCTCTGGTCCAAAACAAAAAAAAACTTTGACTGATAGTTGTAGATTTAAAAAAATACGAAGCTCTAGAATTTTACTTGATATTTTATTTGTAAGGTTTTGGACAAATATGGGGATTTGAAGTCTTATGCCAATCATTGACACCCCTATTGTCAGTGTAAATAATGTATAGGATAAAATTAATGTAATGAAAAATAAAATTTACTAATAATAATAATGACGTAAGGAAAGCTGTTCTGTTCACATGTTAAATGGAAAATGTTGTGGCACAAATATGATATACCTGCGATTTTCTTACATTTCTAGTACTTAAATGAGGATGACTATTATTATTAATTGACTTCTCTAACATTATAATTATAAATAATCTTCAAATAATTTATTAAACTATATAAGTATTAGTATTCCTAAAATGTTGTTTGAAAAATAAGCAATAATGCAGGTGCCATTATGTATGAAACTTAGCTAAGTAGGTACATACCTATATATTTTCACCCAACCCTGGCAGCATTTACTAAAATGTCACCGCTGCTGCCTTGATATTTTAGCTTTTAAGTGTAGTATTGACATTGCATTGTAAAACATATCCAGACTTATACAGCACAGCATACACATTATTCTTTAACTTGGTAGTATTAGCACAGAAATTCACTGAAACATTATATATTGGTAAGCAGTACCTATCATTATGCATTACACAAGTTGTATCACATAATCTCTTCGACGCCATAAAGTTTTTATGTATGTAGTTTTTAATATTTCATAGTTCAAATATAGTATGAGTAAGTACATTACTTAAATTATGTAGATTAACTGCCTATCTACATTATGATCAAGATTATGATTAAATAAAAGATAGAATAAAAAGAAATATGAAAAGTTTATTTCGTTTTATTTCATAGTAATAAATATGAACAGGGTAGGTAAGTACATATCATAACTATACAGGTGGATTTTTTGGACAGGGCAGTAAGGGGAGGTTTATGTATGAGAAAAGTTTTTTGCCATTTCTGACAATTTTTAGTTTATTTTACCTTTTTTTACTGTACATTTTTTGAAAATTAAATAGTTGGTATGAGAATTTCTTTAAAACCTATGGATAGTCTTAGAAGATCACTCTTTGGTAGCTACACCGATTAGGAAGGTACCTCTCCTTGCTGTCCAATCCACCTTCACAACAAATCAAGCACACATTTTTTCACATTTTGCAAACCATTGCTTCGGTATCAATTTAATGCAACTTTTTGATTGTTTAATGACATTATATGCAGCTAGATCTACAACTGAATACTTATTATCATATATCCAGTCCTTGCACTTTGAAAAAAGTTGTTTCACATAGCTTTCTTTGTTTCTATCAGATGACTTCTCAATTACATGGCAGATATCAAGCAAGTTATCCATTTGATAGTCAGTGTCATCATAAGGTATAGCCTCGGGGTAAACGTAAGACAGGTATCTGAGAATATTAACAGTACCAACAATTGGCACTGCTAGGGATGACAATTTCAGCTCTGAGTCGGTTGATACTGCAAGAAAGACAATTACAATATCATTATTGGTGGAACAAATTCTGGGTCATTGAACAGCACCAGATAGTTGAACATGATATGTTGTAGCAGGCAGGAAACAAGCCACTTAAAAAAAACTAGTTATCTTACCATTTTTGAAAATCAGCCTGAAGTTTATTTTTACAGATTCTTCTGCTGAATTTTTAATTCCTTTTCCAATGATATTTGCTACTTTATCATTTTGAACTGATGAATGGATATGGTATGACACTTTTACTGCTGCTGATGGCTCATTTAGTAATTTATTTAAATAACAAGGTGGGTTGTGAGGGTCCACAACTAAAACCACTTCTTCTGGAGCTGAAATCTAAACAAATGATTTTGAGTATGATTTATGACTGTAACAATAATCAATAATTTATGGTGAAAAATTGTTATTTTTTATTAAATAATAATGTGTTAATCCCAAGTATTTATCATTTATTTATAAAATAAGATCAGTGGTGTCATTTCAGATGTCGCCAAAACCAAACTAAACTAATTGGACACCACTAAAACTGATGCCATCCTTTTTATTTTGATTATTGTAAAAGGAACGGAAACACTTTAGTGCCTTCAAATAATTAGGTGACATCTGAATCGACAGCAGTGTGTATATACGAATTTAAACTAAACTTGTTTTTTATAATGCACAATAAATAAAACTTACAGAGGTTGTTTTATATTTTCCTTCTTCATCAGTACTGTTTGTGTTACAGTATGAACTAATCGTTTTAATCCTGTCATACAGGGTGTCCAGCTTTTTTATTAGTACTTCTTGCCTGTGCTCTAATTCAGACATTTTATTATTAGGTGCCTAAAACAAAATTATGTATGTTAATTATTTCTAGGCTACTACACAACAGCTAGTAAAGTTAAGTTAGGACATTATCTTAGTTTGGGGCTAGATAATGGTGTGTGAATTATTCTGATAGATTTTCTATAATTCATTCATTTATTTATTTATTCTCAAACAATAATTACATTGTGTCGGAATTTTTCTTAATATTAGGTACACATTGTTATTATATTTTATACGATTAGAGTCCATTAACACGACTTAAAAACATTAAAATAGTAGGATACTATATAAAACTGGCATCTGCCCGTGACTTTGCTTGGATACACAGCACATACAGGGATAATGCAGGAGATTTGATTCAAACTATTATTGTTCATAAAAAGTTAGTTGGACATGTTATTATTAAAAAATGTATAATATGTGTCATCGTAATGGGACAAAAACCTTGAGAAACTTCATAACCTGGTTATGAATGTTTAGATTCATTTCGTCTTTCAATGTTTCGTTTGGATTTCGTACGTGGTACATGCATTTGGGTAAAACAATTCCTTCGCCATGGTCAATAATGCTCTTCATGTGATACATTTCGTTAGGATGTCTAAAAACACTACACTGGTAAGCCGCCGCCCCCTGCCGCCGTTCCGTCGTGATGATGACCCTGTTGAAGACGTGTAATATGTATGACGATAGCCCATAATATGAACTAAGGGTTGTTTTTCCACGACGCCGTCTGGATAAATGAAGTTTACAAATTCCAAAGAATCCAAAAATGAATCTGTAAGTAAAGGTTTTCAGAAAATTACAACGAATGAAAAAAGAAAATCACCTTGCGGTGCGAGCGAAAGCAGCGAGCCAGCCACAGATTAAATATATCAAGATGCACAGATTAAATAGCATACTCTTTCTACGTCAAGATGTATGTATTGTAATATGGCATGGCAGCGGAGCCAGCGGCAAACTTTAAAAAAAGAGTAGGGCAGGGCACTATGGCGTGTCTATCAAGTCTATGGCCGAAGTATACTAAAATGTAAGCCATAAAAGCCTCCACACACAGAAACCGTGGCCGGGCCGGAGGCGAAGGCGTGCGAGTTGTATCATATGAAGTTATATGAAAGACTAGACACACCGCAGGCGGTGGCTAAGCGGTGCACGGCCGTGGCGGGCCGGCTCAGCGACACAAACAGTCGGCGTGCGCGACGTGGCGCGGAGCCGTGGCAGCGCGGTGGCGAGGCGGAGGCGTGGCGTGTTAGCGTTGTAATTCAGCTAGTCTATGGAATGTCTTCACACAGAGCGCACGCCACGCGTCACGGTGCGGAGGCGTGCTACTAGCGGAGTTACGAGTTGTATTTATTTACAAAAAAAATGCATACGGCAGTCGTCTATACAACGATGTGGTTGAACTAGTACTATAATTTTTTCGGTATAGATCATTTTATTTAGCGCCATAATCGGATCACAAGCTAAAAATTTAGTAAATAAAAACAATTCGTAACTCCGCTAGTAGCACGCCTCCGCACCGCAACGCGTGGCGTGTGCTCTGTGTGAAGACACTTCATAGACTAGCTGAAATACAACGCTAACACGCCACGCCACCGCACCGCGTCGCGCACGCCGAATGTTTGTGTCACTGAGCCGGCTCGGCCGTGCACCGCTTAGCCACCGCCTGCGGCGTGTGTGTAGTCTCTCATATAAATTCGTATGATACAACCCGCACGCCTTCGCCTCCGGCCCAGCCACGGTTTCTGTGTGTGACGACTTTAAAAGCCGTCACACACTGAAGCCGGAGGCGGAGCGGTGGCGGACTGTAGCCGGGCCAGGCATGGCGTTCGCGGTGCGGATTTAGACGTGCGCGCCGCGCCGGCGCCGCACCGCCGCGCCGCGGTTGGCCCGCGCCGCCGCGCCGCCGCCGTCTCTATCAGTCGGCGCGCCGACCAGCGACCACACCAGAGAATCTGTTCAAAATTCGCCAAGAAATATGACCTTTCCATACTTAATAATGTCGTCTCCTTCAAGATTCTGTGGTTGCGGTTACCAAAAATCTCCAGCACTCTTGATTCACTGCGTCAGATTGAAAAACTAAGTTAGAAGTGCCACTAATTGGAGAGCTTTGATAAAATAGATTGTCTGTCTGGTCGCTGGTCGGCGCGTCGACTAATGGACATGGGACGGCACGGGGGCGGCGCGGCGGCGGCGCGACGTGGCGTTGGATAGTTTCCAACCGCGATAAAAAGTTCTTGCTGTTATTTTATTACTAATGTTCTAAGTATATACTTTGAGTACCAACTTATTTATTGTATTCAATTTAACCCGAAAGCAATAAGTATTTTTAGTGACCCGGTTCCTTTCAATCTGTTATTAATGTTATTATCAAAGTTTGCCTTACACAAGCAGATTTTTTCGTAGCTTGCTCCGCTCGCCGATAACAAAGTCGGTCGCGTCATCATGTTAGCTATCGTCCAGAGTCCAGAGTCTCACGTATTATTTATTCTGTTCGTAATTTAAGCCAGAGTCCCTTTTTAGGTCACCCACTACTGCAACAAATTACACAAAAATCTAACAAAATATCCACTCGCCGATATTTTGTGGTATTTTCTTCTTATTTTATGATAGTGTCAGGCCTTTAAGGAGTCTACAAACTAGAGTCTCCATCTAGAGACGAGTTGATAAAATACTGTTGGCCAATTTCAATATTCATAAACTAAAATGTCCAATTGATACATAAAATACACCAACCGGCCGGGCTGTGTCGCCGGCTTTGGTGCATTTTACGAAAATCATATATTTTTCGCGGCTCGCTCCGCTCGTCGTTAAAGTTAAGAGCTGTAAACCTTGTTGGCGATCCCCTTCCCTTTTCTTTCTTTAGTTTACTACCTATTTACACAGCAATTAATGAATTTATCGTTATATGAACTGGTTTACAGTAATGTTTTATTTATGGCCTAGTCAAAATAAGGATCATAATTTTAGAATGCTAACATAGGTACTAGTAATAGTAGTTCACTGCATACTAACTACACCAATACTAACTGAAAATATTGATATCTAATTATGCAGAACGCCATAAAAGCCATATTTATACAGTATTTTAAATACTCTAACTTAGAAGAGATAGAAAAAACAAAGGCACGCCGGCGCGGCGCCGCCACGCCGACCGTGGAACACGGCGCGCCGCCGCCGGCAAATGTTAGGTCGGCGCGCACGTCTAGCTCTGGGTGAAGACACTCCATAGACTACCTGAAATACATTGCTAACACGCCACGCCTCCGCCTCGCCGCCGCCACGGCCGTGCACCGCTTAGCCATCGCCCGAGGTGTGTGTGTAGTTTTTCATAAAAGTTCATATGATACAACTCGCACGCCTTCACGCCTTCGCCTCCGGCCCGGCCACGGTTTCTGTGTGAAGCCTCCACACACAAAAACCGTGGCCGGGCCGGAGGCGAAGGCTTGTGGATTGTATCATACAAAGACTACACACACACCGCAGGCAGTGGCTAAGACCGCTTGGCCGTGCACCGGCACGGCCGTGGCGGGCCGGCTCAGCGACACTAACAGTCGGCGTGCGCGACGCGGCGCGGAGCCGTGGCGGCGCGGTGGCGCGGTTCCGAATCGCTAAATAGTGGACATAGTATTTTTTTTTTCGAATTTCGTTTTTCTGATTTCGCAATTCGATAACTCTATCAAAACTAAGAAACTTTCGTTCTATTATGGCATGCATGTTTCTTTAAGAATATGATGCGATACAGTGTTACACTTATCCCATATAAGTTTCAGACGGTATAAACGTGAAACGCGCCTTCTATAGCCGTTTTAAAATTGGCTCTCGTTGAGTAAGATCAGTTATTTGCTATTTACTCTTAAACTATAAGTCTAGGCTAAAAAAGTTATAAAGCATAATTATACGTAATAAATATTTTCAAACTTACGCGATCTGAACACATTATTATTAGTATTGTTGAAACGTCGGGAAAAATAGGTAAATGAACGCGATAAATACCCGTTTAACAATACTAATAATAATAATATACGTACTTAGGATAGAACTATCGACTAGAAGAATATTTATCAACTGTACAAAAAATATACCAAACAAGTACAGAAACATTGTTGTGCAGTTAACGCGTTACTTCACTAGGAATTACCTCTTGACTGCGGCGTTGTTACGCAGATGTAGCCAAAGTGCATTTTTAGCGCCTAATTAACGCGTTTATGGACATTAACACTAACGTCATCTAACGCAGGTGGAGCCGTAGCATATGGCTTACCGTGAATAGGACGTCGCGTCGTGGTCCTATTACACTACCCAACTCGAAATTAGAGCAAGGAAGACGTGAAGACACAGATTAAATATAACCAGATGGTTGGCAAGCGTGCCGATGAGCAAGACCAAAGATTGCAAGGTGGTGGGGGGAAAGTGTTGCCATGCAATTTTATTACCCCGATTTTAGGTTTCTTATTTCATGTCTCTGTTGGTGGATTGGATTTGCGATTTTCCAGTTCATAAATTTGGGTGTTCAAATTCAGAACAGGAAATTCCACCAAACCTTGGTTGACCTTTTGTAGTGAATGTTTTAAGTACTGGTGTGTTTAGGTCCTTACTTTTTGTTACAGCCTGCAGGTATTCCTCGGTCCGGTAGGTCTTATTTTATTACTTGCGCACTTACAACCTATTGATCCTGTTCTGTTAGGATTTAAAGCAAACTTTTAACTTTATTGTGTATTTGGTTAAGTTTAATCGTTCCAGTTCCAGTAAAGTTATTAGTTTTCTAGTAAATAAATATATAAGTAGGTACTTAAATTAGGTACGAATGTGGGAATAGGTAAACATTTAATTTAACTAAGCCTAGAAAGGAAACAACGTTTAGTTAGGTGCCTATCAATTTTCTTTTGTTATGTACGTATAGGCACTTATTACGATACGAGTAGAAATAATTTTAAACACTAGAATATAGAAAAATAATATCAATAGTTTTATGTTAATAGTAATTAAACAAATTTTTATAAGGGAATTAAATTCTTACACGTTAACCAGGCTCAGCCAACAGACTTAAAAATCACATTTCTCCTAATAAATTTAATCTTACGGTTTAGATATTGCTAAGGTAACCTTTAATACGAAATTTAATGGCACTTTTAAAATTATTATGCAGCTAAAAAGAAAAAAGTGCAAATACAACAAAATTAAATGACACTTTTACACCACAATATTACCAACATTCCTGCCTACTAATCCAAATATTTATATTCTGTTATAATTAATAAGTATGTATGATCAGTCTTTAAGACGATTATTTCAATATAATCAAATCACATAGTCTTTAGTTAAATAAAATTTATTATTTTTTATACTGGATTGCATTTCTTTTACATTCTCAGATTTAATTTTCTCAAATTAAATCTATATTATGGTATGTAAGATTATTGAATCATAATTATTAATTATGAATAATATACAGGTTGTAACAAAAAGTAAGCAATGGGTGGGTTCCGACTTGATTATAGAACCGAAGAAAAATTCCCGAATAGTTTCGAAAAAAAAAGTAAACTAAATTTTGTGCTTGTTTTCAGGTAAAATAAACTAAAAAGGCCTACGTACCTCTTTACAACTCCTTTAAAACACAAAACACCTTCGTCGTGGGTCGTTGACCGTGGAGTTCAAGGACCCGCGACGTCATCGCAGCGGACAACGCCTCTTAGATGTGATAGGTAGGACAAATGCATTTTTCCTCGGTTCTATGATAATAAGCAAATGACAACAGTCATTCATTCATTACCCAGTCTAGTGATAATTTCGTTTTTATTTATTTGATTTTAAATTTTCATATTTTCCTGTGTTCTTTGATCGAAGCTAAAGTTTGGTCCTTACTCTTTGTTACACCCTATATAAAAGTAATACTACCCAATATTTAAATATTTTGATTGGTTATTTCTATATTTGTTTGGAAGGTAGATTATAATACAAAGTAGGTATGACAAACTTTCTCCGAGTCTTAAACATACTTTCATTCTTTTTATATATATTACCTACGTACCAGCCTTGAAACAGCATGAGGGAAAAGATAAGTTCGCTGTTTCATTTTTATTAATAAATTTGCATAGAAATGTTAACTACAAATTTTGGACTATATTTTGGGTCCCCAATCTTTGCAACCCGTTGCTTCTTTCCAACGCAAACGTAGATTTTTATCTGCAGGAAATCTGTAACAAATAAAAACATGACACTTAAATATAAATGCGAAAGTTTGGATGGATGGATGAATGGATGTTTACCTCTTCACGCTACTTACTACTGAAAGGATCGGCTGAAATTTTGCATACAGGTATCTAATTCTAAAATACTTTTTATTCCATAAATCAGTTCCTATGGGATAGAAATCACACCCTTAAACGTTTCCATAGAAACAATGCGTGCGAAGCCGCGGGCATAAACTAGTTTTAAGATAATGTTTCGCGTTATGTACGTATTCAAAAATATTTCAACGCGCCATTTGGGGAATTTTATTGTCGAGTGCAGGCAACCCTAAATTTTCGCAATGTTAGGTTATATTAATTAAAATTTTCATAAAACATAACTTTTGAGCCTTGTACCTCTTAATTGTTCATGTAAATCTATGGATCTGTAAATTTTGAACCTTTTTGTAGTCAAAAGAACTTGTACTTACGAGTGGCATGATAAATTCGGCACTTTTGCTTCACTGTCACTTGTACATTAGAAAACACAGCGCCGCACCATTGTTGCCTTTAGTTTTTATTGTTTTTAGGTGCGGGAATGTCCACAGGAACACTTTATTCACATTTATACATAGAAATCAAAATTTTACAACAAATTCTATGATTCTCGTGTCGAGCTCCGTCGATGTGTAGGAAATTTGTTTAGCAACTAGAGTTGCTTTTCAATGAAAAAACCGGCACGCGAGAAAGTGATAGCAAGCCATTCGCTCTATCTCATTTCTTCTTAGGTTTTAGGCATAAGTCGTTCTCTCTTTATGTGTGAATGCGATAGCATTTGCGCGTGTTCTATAGCATACTCTTTCTACGCGTGAAGACGTGTGTAAATTTTAAGGTTTATATTAATTTTTTGATGCTAGCAACAAAATTGCCTGCAGTAACCATAGACAAAGTACTACGATTATATCCGTTCCATTAATATTATTTAAAAAAAACATTCCTATTATCACTTGTTATCATGAATCTCGTATTCAAGTTTTAAATTTATATTTATTTGTCATTAATATTATTTTCGTAAGATATACGGATATACAAAAAACAAAAGAAAAAATTTAGATGGTGCAATGACTACCACTTAAAATGAAGAAAATGGCTGACGAGGTGTTCCGTCTATTTTTCTCGAATAGGCTCGGACTCAAAAGACGGTGCTTAAAAAATTAAAGATTATTGATTGATTTCATTTCTATGTAAATGTTATTGTTTCAGTGTGCATATGGCTAGTAATTATATTTAGTATATATTCAAAGCAAAATCACATACAATAAATTACGAAAATCGACATGGCGGACTTGCTAATCGACCAATAGGAAGCCAGCATCGGGCGTTTCAGTGCATGTACAATAGTCGCATTTCGCGTCATTAAAATTTTGGTGCCTTCTTTCTCTTCCTAAATCAATGAAAAATGTATAAATAGTGAATACATACATGAGTTTTTATTGCGAACTGTAAAATAAGTGTGCGTGTTGTGATTTGAATCCTTGCGTGACGTTTAGCTAGGCCGAAGCATCCGTACGACTGGCATCATGATTGCATTGGATTTAGGATGAACTGAAATGAAATGAAATACCATCTTTTTGTATTTGTAAACAAGACTATGTTTGTGCGATACACGTGCGAAACGCTTTGCTATTGACAGTTGTCTGCAATTATGTCCGGAAGGGGGGCAAAAAAACGCGGGAGACCCCCAAAATCGGGGAGTTTTGAAAAGAACAGAAAGTTCCAATATCATCTATTGAAAAAACCAAAATATTTACAAAACCTTAGTAACTCTTCCATCACGAGTACACCTTCTGCATCCAGAGCTTCTTCTCCACAAGGAAGCGATGTCAGTAGACGAAGTACGCGCAAGCTACGTGGTAAACCTCACAAAAATAAAAGAGGCGGAATATCTGGTTCCTATTCGCGGCGAGGGTATAACCCACAAGCAGCTGATTACCATGAATCAGAATATCATTATGGCTCTGATTTTGGAGATGAGTACAGCGATAAGTCGGAGCCCGATGATGAGCGCGGGAGCGATAGTTCTGAAGGCAGTGTGGCTGACGGAGCTGCTAGTGATAGTGACTTTTCTGTCAGCAGCCTTAGTACCACTGGAGGTACTCCTCGGAAGGTCAACAGTAACCTGATTCGCCCACCCAGTCCAGATCCGTTGTGGTTACAACAAGAAAGACAAATTCCACGTCTAGATCTACCACCATCATCAGATGACTTACTCATCCCTCAAACACTAGTATTTCAAGCTGTTGGGGTTTATGAAGTTCTACGGCATTTCAGACATTTGGTCAGATTGTCTCCCTTTCGAATAGAAGATCTTTGTGCAGCTATAAGTTGTGAAGATCAAAGCAATTTGCTTATAGAAGTACATTTGATGTTGCTGAAGGCTTTACTCAGAGAAGAAGATGCTCAACAAACACATTTTGGTCCCCTGGACCATAAAGACAGTGTAAACATTACTTTGTTTTTATTAGATGTAATGACATGGCCTGAAATTCTAAGAATTTATGTAGAAAGTGATAAATCATTTGATCAAAATGTGGTAAAGATTCTGAACTCATGTGAATACCCATTTACATCTGTGGAAGATCGATTATCAGTTCTACAGTTCTTATGCAATCAGTTTCTGATTACAAATCCAGTTCGAGATGATCTTTTGAGTGAAGGTAATATAATTTGAATACTTTTATTCCATTTCATTGAGCCTTTGATTTGATAGAACCTGTACTCTTACAATTTTGTAGTAATAGATGGCAAGGCCCCCTTACATTAGTTCAACTGTTATTTAATTGGCCTGACAATTTTGCTAACATAAAATATTTTGATGTATTATAGCTCCAATCCATTACGATGATCACTGTCGAGTGTGCCACCGGCTTGGAGATCTTCTGTGCTGTGAGACATGTCCAGCTGTTTATCACCTGGAGTGTGTGGATCCACCTTTAGTCAATGTCCCAACAGAAGACTGGCAGTGTGCTCTTTGCAAACTACACAAAACTGTGGGTGTAACAGACTGCTTGCCAGATGCAGAAAAACAGGGCTTACTGTGTCGCCATGAACATTTAGGCTTTGATCGGCATGGAAGGAAATATTGGTTCATTGCTAGAAGATTATTTGTGTAAGTAAATAAATAAATAATGCTGGACAATTCACACAGCACTATCTAGCCCCAAGCTAAGCAGAGCTTGTGTTATGGGTACTAGATAACTGATATACTTAATACAATACACTACATAGATAGATATTTTTTAACTATGCATAGAAAACATCCAGAACACCCTGAACAAATATCAGCAAGATCGTACAAACATTTGTCCTGAGGCGCAAATTGAACCTGCAACCTCCTGTCAGGCGGCTGACCCTCGCCCGCTGCGCCACAGAGGTCATCAAAATAAAAATTTATGTTTAAAATCATTATAGAATACAATTAGTATATAAGTATTACTAATCCTGTATATGCTTGTAGGGAAGCTGAAAGTGGTGAAATATGGTACTACTCCACCTCTGAACAATTTCAAGAACTACTATGTGTTTTGGATTCTGAGGAAATGGAAACACCACTGGTTCGGGAGCTTTTAGAAATGAAACAAGAAATAATTAGACAAATGGCAATAACAGACCGTCTCACAAGTCATTCTAAAGGAAGCAGAAAATCATACATAGAAGTGGAAAATGCAAGTATCATCAAGCAAAGAAAAATTAAAGAAGAACAAAAACATAATGTTGAGTTAAGACTAGATGATGGTAAAGATGATGATGTTTCAACGACAGATGGTGATTTAATGAATGAAGTTACAATCGTCAGTGATATACATGATGACGATGATGAGAATAATCATAATGATGAAGATGATAGTAGAAAAGTGAAAGGAAACAAGATAAAAAACAAAAAAAATGATGAAGGTATATTTCACTTAAGTATTCTATGTGTTTGCTGGAAACTGAAAAGCATTTATGTAATAATTTTTAATATTAGTTTCAGATAGACTAACAAGGCTAAAGTCAACTCAAATATCCACTGGCTATTTTAAACTGGGACAAGACAATAGTTTTAAAAATTACATAAACCAGTACACTACAAATCCATTAGCATTGAATAAACCCCAAAGAAATGAAGAAAGAGACAAAAAACGTTACATGTCTCACAAATTTTCGCTGTCATCTTCTCAAGACTTTAAATGGATTGGACTCCTCAATGGTAAATTATTATTTTTTATTTAAATTTTTTTAAACCAAAATTCAAGGTACCATACTATACTTCAAAAATATTTTAGGTACAAAGCCTTTATTGGTGGGAACACTCCGACAAACCCTGATGCATCTGGAGTCTAACATTGTGGTGCAATTTATGCACCCAAACTGGCCATTGCTGAGGAAACCATGGGTGCAGGCTGTGCAATCATGCCAAATACCTCGGGATTTCTCAAGAGCTCTTTGTGTTCTACAGGTAAGGTCTTTTTAAAATTCGTTAATCAGTACAGATTAATTTATGTTTTTGTTTAAGGGAATATTCAATTCAAAATGACAAATAATAACTTTATCGGGCTATAGAATTCCACTTCAGATCTTTATGTAAATGTATATCACAATATTTTTAATTTCAGTCTTGTATAAAAAATGCAGTTTGGGTTCCTGCTTGGCATGAACAATTGGGCCATGTTAAGCTCATTAGAACAACAGCTGCAGATCGGGAGGAGCGTAAGAAACTTGACAAAAGAGAAAAAAAAGAAAGGGATGAAGAAGAAGAGCGGTATCGGACTGCTTATAATTTTGTAAAGTATTCACTTGGACTTCGCCATCAGGTAAATATTATGGATTAGTTTAAATGATACAAAGATTTATTGACAGAGAGCCATCCTGTGACACCAGCAGAATGTAAATCTGCTGAAACGTCAGAAAATCACATCACAATTTTATTTCAGTAATAGGTATATAGTAATACCATGAATTTCGTGCGAACAGTGTGTGTTGTGGTTTTAGGCTTAAAATAAAAAACAGATAGCGATTAACCGCTGTACATGCGCCACCATACTATTACTATGGGATAGAAAAATAGCGCGCTTACAAACCGCAAACCAAATGTAATTGAAAAAATTCAATTATGCGTGCGATAGTACAGAAAACGGTTTCAGGCTTGCGATTAAACGTATGCGTTTAATCGCAGTGCGTGCTCGGCCGGAGGCTGCTTGATCTTAGGTTTCCTTTCGTTCGTCGTTTTATTCATGTGTCATCAAACTAAATGAGACTCGAATTTTAACTAGATGTCGCCACTTGGGTTGAAGTCGGTTTATAGTTTTTTAAAACACGCCAAATTATCATATTCACTCATCACTGTTCAACTCATCCGAGTCCAAATCAGACCTACGAAAAGAACATTGGCTCGTTTCGTCTAGTGGTTCGAATCGACCCATTCCAAAAGATCCCTTGGGCCATTTGCACCGCTCCAACTACTCGGGGCGAAAGGACCCATTCAAAAAGAGCTCTTGCACAATTCGCGGTTCGAACCGCTCGCGGTGGGAAACGACTTAAGACCCATTTCATTGTTAGATTTTGTCACTGTGATTTTAGACTACGTTCTCAGAAGTCATGCATGCAACACATTACTTCTCAATTCTCATGTTTCACACATTATTTCAAGTTATAATAAATTTAAATATTAATTTTTTTATGTGGTGGAATTAGGCAGAATGTAGTAACTAATTCATAATAACTTGGATGTATTTATTTCTAGATTTGGAAGCAAAAAGGTGAAGAATACAGGGTACATGGCCAATGGGGTTGGCTTTGGAACTCGTCTACGAGGAAATATAAAAAAGCATACATCAATTTGAAGCCCAGCCTTGAAAGTGGTCCTGCAAAAATTGCAGTTCGAGTAAAAGAAGGAAATACTATAAAAGTCCTAGCTGTTGAACCAAAAACTTATGAATATTTAACATCAAATGACACTGAACTAACGGAAGTAAAAGAAAAGTGTATGTATTCAAAATAATCAATTGTATTTTTATTCGTTTATGTTGAAATGCAAATAAATAAAAAATAATCCTATTATATTACAGTGCCACCATCAATGAGAAATTTAAATGTGGAAAAAGATGATGAAGAGTTTGAAGAAATTGATGTCGAAAAAGCTTTGAGCTCTTCCACCAGAAGGTACTACCCTAAAATGGCTAGAAAATCCAAACTAGATGAATTTTTAGCGCGAAGAACTTATCTAAAGTTCATGGAAGAAAAGAAAATGGCTAATCTATTGTCTAACATTAAGAAAGAAGAAACTGATGTTAAAAGTGAAGATGAAAAGAATGTGGATGTAGAAAATGATGATCCTGAAACAGATCTGTCATCCATATGTGCCCCAACTGTTGAACAAAAACCAGAACCAAGTAGTACAAAAGATGTTGATGTTTTAAGAGATCAGTACAAGAGCTTATCTCAAATTACGAAATACTATAAGTGCTACTCACAAGATTGTAACAAAATTCATAATACAAATATACTCCAAGGCACTGGTGTAACAACAAATTGCTATTCACCTCTATGTATCACTAAAGCCAAGCTACTGAATAAACTAGTTTCACTTCTAAAAGGAGGAATGATAAACACAACTTCTACCTTACTAACCAATTCAAAAGAAAGTTCGAGAATGTCCATATTGGAGCAATACTTATTGGGAAAAAATTCATACACCAATTCAAATGAAAACATTTTGTCGGATTTATTATCTGCTGTTGCTTGCGCTCAAGAATGTGACAATAAAAGTACAGATAATTTTGTTAAGAGAAAGTCTGGTGAAGGTGATATCAATTTGAAACCTGATAAAGTTGAAATTGATACTGATATCCTCAAGTCTGAGAGCACATTAGAAGAATCAGCAGTGCCAGCTGTGGGCAATGAAATGGATATTGATATAACTTGTGAAAGCAATGACGAAAATGAAGTGGAAATTGGTCCATTGAAAGAATTGACTGATAGTGATCATAACGAAACTCAAGCTGATGTTTCTGACAAAGAAAGACCTCCAATTCCAAAACTAAAGATTTCTAAAGGAAGGCCTTCAAAATCGAACAACAAAAATGAAACAAAAGACTCTCCTTACAAGGTAAGTATTAAAAAAGAAGAACTGAAAGCAGCATACCGTGCAACAGTGAACAGAAGGTTCGGTCCCAGCAGACCGATCAAACGAGAAGACAGACAAATTAAAGAAGAAATCTCTGAAGGAATTACCAGAGTGTATTCTACTGAAACACCTAAAGGAAAAGTTTATTTAAAAAGAGTGCAGACATCTGCAGTTGAGAAGAAAAAGAAAAGAACTCCTGTAAAGTACCCACTGTGTTCCACCTTTCATACCAGAAGTAAAGCAAAGACACTCATGGCTCTACCTCACCATGAACTAAAGAAACTTTGCAGACAAGGTGGTCACATCCAGGTTAATGGCTTCAGTCATAGTGCTAAACCAAACCAATCAGTATGGCCATACCCTTGTGCCAGGCCTATTTTAAAAACCTGTTGGTTGTATAGAACTGTGAATTTACAGTGGTTAGCAAGTGCAGCTTTACAACTACGTATAATGTGGGCTTGCATGCGTTGGGATGATATGGCTGCCAAAGCGGCGACTGCTGATGGCAAACACCAACTAACAACTGATACGGAAATTGTATCACTAGAGTTGTTGAAACATCGACACATTGGACAGTTTTCTGAACGCACACAATATCTCCGGCGCCGAGTAGTCATTCCTCTCGAATTGCCGAAAACAGTTCGCGAGGTCACATCAATCCGCAGTGGCCTGAGGAAAAGAAAGCGTGCAGAATCTCCTCAGAACACTGAACCTCAGGTAACACTACTACAATATTTTACATGAAATAACGTACAAAATTTACATGCTACTTTAACCAATTATTGCTTTAGGTGTCAGAGGAGTGGGTAGATGAAGATAAATTAGAGCTCTGGGAAGTGCGTCAATATGGAGAGCGAACCGAACAACGTGCCACTCCCGTTACGCGCACTTCTACAGGCAAGCTGCCACAAAGAAGCGCGCAACCTCCGGCTAACGCCTCCGATCTCAAAGACAAAATGGAACAGCAATTACGAGAACAGAGAGCAGCGCATCAACAAAAACGAGCCCTAGAAATGACGCAAGGCAAAGGTAAAGTCTTGATAAAATGCTCAATGATTATGTGACTACTTATTCTTAAAAAATGGTTTTCATTTATAATATTATTTTAACCTCTTCATGTTTACAGAAAAAGGCAAGGGAACCCCTAACCAAATATCTGGAAAGAGCACTTTGACGTCATTATTAACCACAAACTCCAACACACCAACTGGACAGAAGACAGTAATAGGAAGTAGAAGAATAATTATGACAAAAGGAGCCGATGGTACTACCAGAGTCATCAGTCAACCAATAGCCGGAACCCCAAAAACAGGAGACAGTTCTACATCAAAACCATCAACAAATAAGGAAGGTCCACAAAAAGTCCAAATACTACGCACTCCAGATGGAAAAGTTTCCGTGAGAGGTCTGCTGCAAGGGCAACAATTGATTCAGATGGCTGATGGCAAGCTACACATCGTCATGGCCGGCCAGCAAGGAGTCGGTCAGTTGGTAGTTGCATCCTCGATGGTTCAAAAAGCAGAAGTCCCATCAACCGAATCCTCTAAAAATGGCGAGCAAGCAAAGCCAAGCCAAAGGATCAGCACACCATCGAGTTTACAGCAAGTTCTAGTCGGTGGATCGCGGCAGGTGGTCGTACAAGCCCCGCAGCAGGTGGTGGTGCAGGCGGGCGCGCGGCCCGCGCTGGCGCCGCGCGTCCAGACGCTACTCATGCAAGGACAGGTAATGCAGCGCGCGCTCTCACCCGCTGCACCGACCGCGCATCTGACACGCGTCACGGCGCCGCGCCCGCGCCAGCCCACTTCCACACAGCAGATAGTCGTCAACAATCCAGCGCTCGTCCAACAAATCGCTGCAGGAAAGATCCAACTCGCTACGGTCAACGGACAGCAGGTGTTGATCAGACCCACGGGCAACAATCAAGCTCAGATTGTAGCTCACATCGGGCAGAGCCCGGCGGGCGGCGGTTTGAGCGTAGTATCAGCGCCGGCGGCGATGCCCGCGCCCCGCGTGGTCGCGGCGCCGCCCCCGCAAGTCGTAGTCCAAGCCCCGCCGCCACAGCCGCAGCCGCAACCGCAACCGCCGCCTCCCCCACCTCAACCGCAACCAGAACTGACTGAAGATGAACAGGTAGAGAAACGGCTACTAGTTGGACAACCCCCGGGAACTGTTATAAAAACAGTTACAGCACAGGTAAATGAGTTGTATGACAAGTATTTTCTTATCTAAGACTTATTGTCTACTACTGTATTGTAAATAATATATTTGTTTTTTTTTTTCAGGTTATGCAAACGAGTAGTGGCCCTAGTATTTTTTTACAAGGACTAACCGGATATTCTTTGACGCCGCAGCAGTTAGCACTAGTTCAACATCAAGTAAAGCAACAACTTTTGAAAGGTATTATTTTGGATTAAATCCGTCGTAATGTAGTATTTAATTAGAGCATTAAACCTTTAATGCTCTAAGAGTATTTATAAATTAATAACTGTGAAAAGAGCAATGAATTGACGTAGTTCTAGAGAATTGACATACCTAGAGATTCAAATCGCGGGCAGAAGCTGGTCTCTTATAATAAACAAAATTGCCCGACAGTTTTGCTCCTTGTAAAACACAGTAAATTTTAAAAATAGCGGGCTAGTAAATCGTTCCATCATCAAAGTATCGCATCAGTTAGCAGAAGATTGCATTTCTCTCTGACTTGTATTCACAAGTGATAATTTTCAGCGCAAGAGTCGACCGGGAAAGAAGGAATGCTCGGCCCTCGGAAGATGTACTTAGCCGTCCAGCCGGCTCAGTCTGGGCCGCCGCCGCCGCTGGCTCCCGTTGCGCCGCAACAGATTCATTCCATACAACCGTTGCATACGATAGCCGCGCCCTCACATCAGGTAATATATTATTACTAGGGAAAGTTCACTAGTCCAGACTAAACCAAAAACTTAGTTATATTTTAAAGGCATAAAATATGTACAAATTGATTAGTTAATTGAGTCCTTTGTAAGCTTTCCTAATATGATAATGATTATTACATAAATACAGGGTTGAAGTTGAGAGGGTGTACGATCTTGGTAATATTATGTAAAAAAAATTGACAGCCAGGGTGGCCACTCAGACTTGTTTGTTAATGTCATTTGCCACTTTTTTGCCAGATATTAGTAGTGTTTTTGTTATGTTGGGGATGGGTACTTTGAACTTTATCTTTTGTGGCCTAAGAAACTGGCTCATAATTTAGTTACAATGTTTTTTTTTAAATATTATGTATTATCTTTGTGGTCCCTCATGGGTGTCATTTTGGGTTAAGTTGTTGCTTCATGCAGTAATTTACTCGCTTCAATCCTATTTTTGTTCTTTATCAGAATACTATTCTGAATTCTAAATTATTAATGTCATTCCTATTGATAATTTAAACATTATCATATTGACACATAAACTTCTTTTTATTTTATACTAGTCAAAATATTATAATTAATTTAATATTTCAATACGAAAAAAGATATGGTTTTATTTTAATACATTCTTAGTATTTAATGGATGACTTAAGAATAATTAAATGTAAATAAGACTGGTTTGATTAATGTATTAGGGTTAAAAAGGATCAGCAATAATAATTTTTGCACACTAATTCCATGTACAATATTCATTAGAAAATACCTTATTGATAAGTATTTATATAGAACATATCTAATATAAAGAATTAATGATGATGTATAATTATTTTAGAATAAGTAAATGTTTCGTTATGATAACCTAGCCACTAAAAGTAAGAACTACTTTGGGGCTATGTCCTTATTGAGTTTTAGTTTCTACGTTATGATCCTTAATATTATCACACAGTATTAAACTTCCAATTTAGATGGTAAAGAATACAATTTGTAATACATTATAATAAGCAACGAAATCTTCCATTTGGAGAGCTGTATTATTTGTTTAAAGAACTTTATTTACTGATGGTGATACTTATGCTAAACATTAAATACGCAAATCAAAACCTACCTTTTGTAGCTCAATTATAAATGGTAGTAACTAAATGATTAAATAGATGCTTTTATACAATATTTTGTAACTGACAAACAATAGGCTAGGGGCGCGTTCCCACTGTGTCGTAACCGTAAATTATCGTTGGACGACTATCGTCTATAGCTGTTCCCATTATAACGCCTGTTTGTCGTAACTGAGTCGTCGCGATTTTTTATCGTTTAACGACTTTCGTATCTATTTGTTCCAATTGGATGAATCGTGACGACATTTTACGGTTCACGGCAGTCGCCTTGTCATTTGCACATCACAAAAACGACACAAAATGAATCGAAACGTTTTTTTTTTTTCGTGTTAAGACTGTCGTGCTAGCTGTTCCCATTAGAACGACATTCTGCAGCAAAAAAAGCCATGGACGACAGTTAATCGTGTCGTCCTTTATGTGAACACCTCCATTTAAATATACAAGCCACGATGCTGTAAACTGCACGACTTTTTTTCGTCACGACATAGTGGTAACGCGCGCTTAGTTTGGCAATACATTGTCGACAGCTGGCTTCAGATGGCTGGCAATAAACATTTCTAACTTGGCTTTGAATGCCAAGCTTACTTTTTTTGCATGTTCATTCTCATGCTACAGATTTTTTCTGATCTGGGTATACAAAAGGTTAGTGGAAATACTAAACCTCTTATTTAAGGGCAGCTTCTGTACATCATAATTAAAACATTGGACGACCTCTGCGGCGGCGCAGCGTGCATAGGTCCGCCTGCGACGTAGAGGTTCGATTCCCGCCTCGGGAACAATGTTCGGATGATCTGCAGGTATTTGTTCCGGGTGTTCTGGGTGTTTTCTGTGTATAATAAAAAACATATATCTATGTTATATAGGTATTGTTTAAGAATGTCAATTAAGTATCTAGTACCCATAACGTAAGCTCTGCTTAGCTTTGGGCTAGATGATGCTGTGTCAATATCTATTCGTAAAGTTCAAAACATCAGACAATTCAAAAAGTAAAATTGTGATGGTGATGTACAGAAGCTTCTTTTAAGCCGCCACAAACAGAAACCGTGGCCGTGCCGGAGGCCAAGGCGTGCAGGTTGTATCATACTAATTTATATGAGAGACTACACACACGCCGCCCGGCGGTGTATGTGTAGTCTCTCATATAAATTCACGCATGACAACTCGCACGCCTTCGCCTCCGGCCCGGCCACGGTTTCTGTGTGTGACGGCTTTTTAGCATTTTTCCGATACCCATATATTTACTTAATTTACATTGCGAATATAAAGTAAGTGAAATCACAAGTCTTATATCAGGTTGCAGTCTCGGCTCTTATTCGTTTTCTTGATTTTTTTATTAGATCTGGATAACTTAGCGAAATACATCGGGCTTTAATGAGGCGTTAAAATTGACAGCCCCAACAAGTAAAACTTCATTGTTACAATTCAGTAGTTATTGCCAGCCTTCTGAATCCAACAAATTTATTAGTGTCTGGGTGATATGATAAAGTATACCACAAGTTATGAATCGGTCCTGAATAAGATATTGCTAATATATTGTCTGAATTGCTCATACACCACCTACTCTGTATTTAATATTTTAAGCAATTTCAAATTAGCTAAATAGCAATTCCAGGTACATACTTTACACTGAATAAATTGATAATGTAATACATGACTTTCATTTTATAAAGTCCCGTTTATTTTTGTAATTTTATTTCGATTTTGTTTGCTTTATAACGTTTTGTGGGGGTGTATGGGCAATAGAATTTCATTCCCGTTTTCATTAGGTTACAATAACTTAAGGCACATCTTGATACAATCAAAATCAATGTAAAAATATTATTGCTGAGATGACTAATATATTCCCACAAATCGATATTAACATTATTAATTCAGTTTTTGTTTATTGCCTTTTTATTTTTTTATGAGTTAATTATCCAGTCTTATATAACGATAATAACAATGTGGTATTGGATTTGGTTACTGAAAACCAACGAATGTCAAAACTTGATGCCACTTATGCATTTTACTTATAGGATTCTTGTGAAGAAGATAAAATAAAACAACCACAGTTGTTAAACGGCGAAGACAATGTAGCCGAAGCAGCGAGTCACAAAGAAGCTACGCCGTCCAAGCTAGAAGATATAAAACAAAATAATACCAAGACCGACATAGTAAACGCGGGTCCCGATGCTCTTCTTCAAAGTAACAAATTTGTTCTCACTCCTGATTATATACAACAAAGTAAGTGTTTATTTATATAATTTTTTGTGACATATGAAAACAGTTTTGTAATAATCGATCGCGACTTTAATTACAAACCACTATTACTGATGTTACAGCCATAAAGAGCGCACTGAAGCAAGAAAATCTGAATCCAGAAATAGAAGAGAAGCTTCTTCAACTCCAACGCTATCAAGAGAAAAGAATGAAACCTGAAACGCAGCAAGTGGTGGAACGCGAGGTGCGTGCCATCGCTGTCGCGGCGGAGTCTCCGTCGCCCCCGCCGCGGCGGCGCGTCGCTCTCCCGCGGCCCGACGACGACACCGAGTGGGTCGAGAACAGCCCGCGCAAGCGGCTGCGCTCCACGCGCGCGCCCTCCCCCGCGCCTGTCTCGGCCGCCGTCGTGGTCTGCGCGCCCGCCGCGCCGCCGCCGCCGCGTGTGCTCCCCGCACCCTCCCCGCCGGCGCCCCGTCCTCAAGCCCAACCGTCCCCGCTCGACGAACGCCGACGTGCTGCATCGAACCATTCTCGACTTCAAATGCTTCTCTTCAAGCATAAAGAGATGCTCAAAAAGGAGATCATCAAAAAACGAGGGCTTCTGGAAAAAGAACTCGGGGTTGAAATACAGGTTCGTTATCTTTTGAGATTACTATAGTATGTATATAAACGGTGCTTGTGCTTTGAATTACCTATTACAGTCGACCACTAAAAATCTATATTAATTCATAAACAAACTCTGTTATCATTATCACTTTTGTTTATAGAAAGAGTTATCTGCCGAGTTGGCACTGCGAACGCGCGCTGAGCGAACCAAGCAAGAAGAAGTTCGTAGCAGTAGCAAGAAACGTTCCTCTGCCTCCGGCGCCGCGTCTACGCCTCGACCCAGTAAGCGGAGCGTCAAAAAAGAGAAGCTTCTATGTATTTGTCGCACGCCGTACGATTGCACTAAGTGAGTGTCTTCTTAATTTTATAGCGAAATCAGTCCACACACTAAACAATTATGCCCACAACCAAAACTGCCATCAAGAGTAGAAAATAATAAGAACATACCAGTAAAATAGAAATACCTCCATAGTCACGAGTAGCCGGATATTTTCTTTTCTAATGATTATATTTATTCAGTAAAAATATGTTAATTTTATCACATTACATAAGTAATTAATAATAATTAGTAAATTAATGAGCAAAATTATAAAATTTTGCTCATTAATTTACGTGGTTATAAAACTAACTTGAAATATCTTCTATTTCAGGTTTTATGTTGGTTGTGAGCATTGCAGTAATTGGTTCCATGGAGATTGCGTCGGCGTCACGGAAGCAATGAGTAAAACAATGGAAGAATATGTTTGCACTGATTGCCGCCGGGCTGAAGAAACTCAGGAACTCTACTGTCTCTGTCGACAACCTTATGATAATTCACAGTTAGTATCAAAGAATTCTTTTTGTCTCTAAATGTAGAAAAAGGCTTGCGAGCAGCTTCAACTGACCGGTATAATAAAATAGCTGCGCCAGGTACTTATTACATTGTTGGAGAGCCCCACAACTACCTCATATTGCTAGCACCTTATACAATCGCTGCTTATTTAGATAGTGCGCGAGATAAAATTATTGAGAGACATTGAACAAGGATAGCTGATAATTGGTTTGTGACGCAGCAGAGCATTGGGGTGCCGCCCGCGGGTTAAGACCTTTTCTTCTTAGCCCATGGATGACCTACCTACTGTTATTAATATTGTAAAATGTGCTTGTTTCAGGTTTTACATTTGTTGTGACCGATGCCAGGACTGGTTTCATGGACGATGTGTGGGAATTTTGCAATCTGAAGCTGACAACATTGATGAATACACATGTCCGAATTGTCAGAAAAACAATACCTATAATTATGCTAACATGAAAGAATTATCTAATAAGGATTTAGACAATTTGAAGAGGCTTGTTAAACAAATGCAATTGCATAAAAATGCTTGGCCTTTCATG
This sequence comes from Eupithecia subumbrata, assembly GCA_949316285.1. NCBI lineage: Eukaryota > Metazoa > Arthropoda > Insecta > Lepidoptera > Geometridae > Eupithecia > Eupithecia subumbrata. The sequence continues at coordinate 7,827,628 of OX438646.1, forward strand.
GAACCTGTAGATCCGAGAGAAGCTCCTACTTATTACAAAGTTATAAAGGAACCTATGGGTGAGTAAGAATTTTATTTTTTGTTAGTTACAAGACATTCCAGCCAAACTAAAATTGCTGAAACAGTTCTGAAATGGTGTGAAATGATCAGTGTGTTTCTCTAGCTAGCATAGTCGTTTCACTTTTCTGACTTTCACAACTTTATTCCTAACACTATTCTAGGAAGATTAAGTACACGATTTTTGGGCCCCAAGCAGCTTTAAAACTGCTGATTGAATAAAATATATGTATAATTTTTTTTCTTTACAGATCTACAAACCGTAGAAAAGAAAGTGAATGAAGTACGTTATAGTACACTGAGTGAGTTTATTGGTGACATGACCAAAATATTTGACAATTGTCGTTACTTTAACCCAAAAGACTCAGAGTTTTATAGATGTGCTGAAGGGTTAGAGTCTTTCTTCGCACAAAAAATCAAATATTTTCGTGAAAAGTTATTTGAAACTACTCCATGATAAATGTGTGCCAGTGTTCAGGTAGTTTTGTTGTGTATGATCTGTTTGTAAATTGTAAAGTATATGATGAAATTTTACAAAGAATTATAATTTATATACCTACATTATGATAAATTCATCATATAATTATCTACTATGAGTTATGACAGTTATGCATGGGTTCCATTGAAGATTTTGTAGTATTTATTGTATATTTCTGTACTTCATAGACAGTTCCCTTTTGTAATTAATTAGCTGATTTGTCATTATATTAAGATTTATAGGATTTGACTACAAAGAACTATTAAATGTGTACACATTTTGTGAAATATTATGTTTGGGCTAATAATATTAGCAACTTTAGAATAGTACCCATAGAAATAAGTTGTAAGTTACATAGAATAAGGTAAACCTATTGTATGTAAGAAATACATTTTTAGTAACATGCATGTTTAGTTTTTTCTTTTGATCATGAAACGTGGGGGATTTCTCTTGAACAAAGCAATCAACAGTAAGTATGTCTCCTTCGCTGTGTGGTGCCAGCTTAGAATTTGCACAACCCCAACTCTTCCGCGGGTGTTGTCAGAGGCGGCTAAGGGATATCCACCGGAGCAGGCTGCAGCGCACCCTGCAGAACAATTCTACCATCAAACTGCGATTCCCAACCCGCATGCCCAGCGTGGGGATTATGTGCATTACCCCCATGAGATAAAAGCCAATGAGGCGCTCATCAGGGGGAGGCAGTGAGGATCTCTACTGCTAGCAATAAATTGTTTCTCATGTCTGAAATCAAAATACCTATCACTATTTCCCTGTCCATTTTAATTTGACTTTTTCCAAAACCTGCTTGGATTTTTTAAAGACACTTTAAATGGCTAGGATTCATGGATGCAGAAAATATTTTTTCCTTTGACTATGTGAGTGGTGAGGTATCCAAAACCACTTTAAACAAACAAAAAATGGTAAACTATTGTCCTGTGCCATATTAAGGGTTAACTTGCTCAATATTTTCACAGACTTAATAAATGTTTAATCCAAAAATCCTTATGACTATATACGTTCCGTAGGTTTAATCTTGACCAATTATTCGTAGGTAGTTTTTGGTCTTATTAATTAGTCATTGGCATGGCGGCGCCACTATTTGAGCTGGACCAACAGAAAACATAGATAATATACTGAATATGAAGCAAGTTAAAATTCATTTTAGAGGAATTTGTAACTAATATTGTGTGTCGGTTACCCACTTTTACGGGCGAGAGGTCGTAAATGCGAAAGTTTGGATGTTTGAAGAGATGGATGTTGGCTACTTGTTCACGCCAAAACTACTGAACGGCTGAAATTTTGCATAGATGTCAGTGAGTTGTAAGTAATTAGAGTAGCTAGCTAAACCAAACAAATATGTGTCGCAACTTGATGGCAGCGGCGGTGCCTGCGCGGGGCGCGCTCGACCCCGCCCACAAGGATTCGCTGCAGCGCTCTTATATACAGGGTGTTTGGTGGAGGGCTATACAAACTCGGTGGGTGTGTAGGTGGACCTATTTGTGAAATACAAATTGAAGGAAAAGACCCTAACTGTTTTCAATTTTTTTTAATCCTGTTTTTTGTATATTTTTAAGATTTTCCGAAATTTTACCTCTCTACCCCTAGAACTTTTTTTTGGAACATGTTTTCTAGTAAATTTTTTACTTGCTTTTGGGCTCAGATGTATCCTTCGTCTTTTGAAGGCATTATTTATTTGAAAGAACGAGTAAATAATAAGTTATAAGCTCTTAAAGTTAAAAAAAGTAAAAAAATAATCAAGAAGGACAACTTTGCATCGTTTTAAAAAAAAAAATGGCGATCGAGAAGTTCAAAATAATGCTTTTAAAAATTTCTCTAAACATCGCTTATTACAACGGTATACCACATGTAGCCGAAAAGTCTATAAAATTGTCAAAAATTAGCACTTATAGGGAAAATGGAGTAAAAACGCGTAGGAATAAAACATTGTACCTATTGAAACAATTTTGGTTCAAATATCACTTCCCTATTTCTAATATAAAGGTAGGAACGCTAAATTAATTTAAAAAAACCTTTTTTTATCTTACCTAGGTATCCGACTAATTCGAAGATTCGAAATCAGAATTTCGAATTCGAATCAATATTTGTAATCGTTAAATTTCGTTCTTATTTTGGTTATTTGTTATGTTTTGATAAACTGTTTGTTGTTCTGTTTTGTTATCGTTGTTTTTGTCACAATGGCGGAATTCAGCATTGAAGAATACGCTGATATTATTTATGCGTACGGTCGATGCGATGGAAATACACGTGCACCACAGAGACTGTACAGATTGTTGCATCCTAATAGACGTGTGCCACACCATAGCACATTTTCTAATACCTTTCGGCGAATTCGAGAAACTGGAAACTTAACTCTTAGATCTGCATTGACGACAGACCATACTTTCCATATGGAAAGACCCAGATCTCTGGCGACCTTTCGAGTACTGGTAGTGGGATCCTCGTTGAACGCTTGGAGTATGGCTTCGTCCACACCAACATGGTGCTGCGTTGACTCGTGGTTCTCGAAGAGTTAAGTTTCCCGTTTCTCGAAGTCGCCGAAAGGTATTAGAAAATGTGCTATGGTGTGGCACATGTCTATTGGGATGCAACTCTCTGTACAGTCTCTGAGTCTGTGCTGCACGTGTATTTCCATCGCATCGACCGTACGCATAAATAATATCAGCGTATTCTTCAATGCTGAATTCCGCCATTGTGACAAAAACAACGATAACAAAACAGAACAACAAACAGTTTATCAAAACATAACAAATAACCAAAATAAGAACGAAATTTAACGATTACAAATATTGATTCGAATTCGAAATTCTGATTTCGAATTTCGAATCTTCGAATTAGTCGGATACCTAGGTAAGATAAAAAAAGGTTTTTTTAAATTAATTTAGCGTTCCTACCTTTATATTAGAAATAGGGAAGTGATATTTGAACCAAAATTGTTTCAATACAATGTTTTATTCCTACGCGTTTTTACTCCATTTTCCCTATAAGTGCTAATTTTTGACAAGTTTACAGACTTTTCGGCTACATGTGGTATACCGTTGTAATAAGCGATGTTTAGAGAATTTTTTAAAAGCATTTGAACTTCTCGATCGCATTTTTTTTTTTAAACGATGCAAAGTTGTCAAAAGTTGTGTGTTAAAACTCCTGCAGAAAAAAGAAAGGCAAGACCTTATAACAATTGGACGATTTCAATTTGTGCGCAATCAGAAAACATGTTCTACCTATTTTGATGATTACGATTATTTTATTAGATTATTTTTCAAAAGTGGTTTAGTTAACTAGTTAGGTATACCAAAGTATATCTATTGTTTTAAAGAATAAATGACTAGGATAATAGATTATGGGATTAATTTTGTAATCGTAAATTAATTTAGTCTACAAACCACATTCATAAAGAGTTGCCAGTTTACAGTAAATTTTCGTTCCTTGATTATTAATATATACTATTTTTGTTCGGATTTGTACCTATTGACATCCACGTTTTCAACAAAATTTAATTGCTAAACGCAAGGATCAAGACCGTTTGCGTCGTAGTATTCGTGTTGCCATCTAAACGACAGCAGCGCCTTTATCTGTTTTTTATTTCTCTAATAACGGTTCAGTATTCAGTTAGAAATTCCTCGAATATCCTCTCACATTTCATTTTACGCTGACGATCTGCAGATCTACCAACATGCTCCAATTAGTGACCTCACAGTAGCTATCACCTCAAATGATGAACTCTCGCGCATTCTTGCGTGGAGCAAACATTGGTGGATACAGGGGGGGTCGCATGCCCCCCCTCCCTGTAGAGAGGAAGACCTAGGAATTCCATACATTTGACTAAATTTTTCGAGTCAATTCAGGTGCACTTTTACAAGGCATACTCATCGGTAGGTTTGGTAGTTTGGACGGTAGGTAGCTATATCAGGAAACAGAAATATGTATTATTGTTTAGGTACTTAAACCTAAGTTTACAACAGGTGAATTTTTACTTCTCAGTACCAGCACGTCCACTTGGGACTTTGAAACGCCATTTAATGAACTTCGCTAGTAATTTGGTCATAAGTTCGTCAATTTTTGTAGTAGTACCTACATAAATTTTTGCACTGTGTGTTAAGGATTTCTTAGCTATAATATAAATCTGCATTCTCAACTAAAAACATTACAGATCCTCATTCGAACTGCGAGACGCGTAGTGGTCCACTGAACAAACCTACTTATCTACGACCGTTTAATTTTCTGTAGAGCGGGATAGGCGCAAGTGAGTAGGTACTAGAATACATTCGTGCTTGCTCCTAGGAAGCGAAATAAATTCAATAAGTGCGGAAGGAACATGCCCAGTGCGACTGGGCCGTGTTTCCTGACTAGGTCAAACTAGATATTTTAAACATTTTAGAAATGTCGCCAGACACTATTATAGAATTAATTTCGTATATTTATTACTATTCTGCCCACGGCTTCGCACGCGCTTTTCAGGTAGCCTATGTCTGGGATACGTTTAGCTTCCTGCCAAAATTAAGACCCGTTTAGCCGTTTAGGCATGAAAAGGTAACAGAGAAGCTGACAGACCGAGTAACTTTCGAATTTATAATATTATTATTGATACGTTCTTTTCTCCCAACAGTAGTCGCTAGAAATGACGCAAATTTAGCGGCTCGCTACGCTCGCCTTAATTTTTGCCATGGCTTTCTTTTCTTTCATAAGTTTTCCCACCGCTACTAGAGTCTAAATAATTGTCACGGCTCATCACCGCCGTTATATCGTATTTTATTCCTTTTCTATCACAAATTTCCCAATCGTCTCTAAAAGTGTTGAAAATTTTCGAGGCTCGCGTCGCTCACCATTTTTATATCATCGTTACTTTCTTTTCTCTCATTAATTTCGCAATCGTCGCTAAAACAAACATGAAAATTTCGATTTTATATTTATACCTAGTCTTTTCTTTCACTAAAATCCCAATCGGCGCTAAAGTCTTAAATTTTCTAGGCTCGTTTCCCTCGCCGCGCCGTTTTTATATCGTTTTTTCATTCAAAATTTTTCCAATCATCGCTAAAATATCTTTCAAAATTTCGAGGCTCGCTCTGCTACTTTACGGCCGCTATAAAATTGACATGGCGACCTTATCTCCTATCACATTTGAGGGTGTGTCAATCCATTTGCAAATTAAAGTCATTTACAACGGGATATTTACCATGATTTGAGTTTAGTGTTAACCATGATGGATTTAAAAGTTTTATCATTTGTAAATTTGTCAAAACCCTGGGTTTGATTTTAGACAATGAGTTGTGTCGCTCATAATGTAGAAAGAGATGCCCTGTATTTAAACGAAGAAAGACTGCTGCACTATGGAAAATGGAGGTCAGTTTCGGATCAAAAATCTGTAACTGCATGAATTTTAATCTTACCGTGATAAAATTTGGTACACATATGCAGTAATGTATAGAGATTCAAATGTTATACCTACATATTTCTCATATATGAATATGTGTAATAACAATAAGGATACAGCATAATAAAGAAAAAACACGGAAAATCCAGTTAAATAATTTATTTAAAGTGAAATACAAGGTTTTAACAACCAAAAAAGTTAAAACTCAGGTTTATTAGAATAACCCCCGAATACTCAAACGCATCTCAGATTTAAGAACGTCTCAAATGACGATTTTTTGACAGTTTTCAATGAAAATGTGTCAAAAATTCGTCACTTGAGACGTGCATAAGCACGTCTCACGTCTCAGATATAAATCTGAGATGCGTTTGAGTAGGTATTCGGGGGTAAGTCATGCCAAAAAAACATTTTTTTCTTAAATTAAAATGTCAGTTGTACCTATCTGTCTATCTAGCTTATATTTTTTGCCTGCTGTAAAAACGTGGAAAGTAATGATTAAATTTAAGAGTTTTTGAAAACAAATCACCATCTACTTAAGCTCTACACATATTTCAGGGTAGGTAGGTTGTATGTAAGTGCTGACACTTTTAGAAGACATACTGCCTCTTCTTCCAGATCTTTGTCATTTTTTACGTATGGTTTTCATAAACTTGTTCTAGTCTAGATGGATCTGACGTGTACAATAGAGTTTTAAAGGAGTAAAGTCCAAATTTTTGACGCATTTGCCCAATTCAAAATGTATCTCGTAATTTTCTAGAAAACTGTACCTATAGTATAGAATATTACAACTGTTATATTCTATTGATTAGTTATTTATCCAGCATGGCCAAGAGTCAAATTTATAAAATACTAGCTGTACCCGCGACTTCGTTCGCGATTGCCTTACCTGCCGACTAATTAAGTTCACATTTAACCATAGTCTCTCATATTATGAAACGCCGCCGTCCAAAAAATCGTGTAGGGTCTACGGGGGATAGCATATGGTCATCTTCAATCCCATTCTTTATCCACACGACTTTTAGCTACGACTCGGCCACCGTCAGTGTTAAGAAGTGTCCTACTCGTTTGACTTACTCACAGCTGGGGCCCTATTCTGCTATACTAATCGCTTTACTATGACAGGGCTATCGTCACAGAATGACACTTTTTGGTATTCCACCTTGGATGAAAGAAATTATGATGAATGCAGATGGAGAGACGCGCGTCAAGTTTGAAACTACATATTAATTTATCTCGCGCGCACTATCTGGAATTTTATTAATCTAAGGATTCTACGTGATGATTCTGCGACGATTCCATTGTCATACTGAAGCAATTGTTTTGCAGAATTGGGCTCCTGATCCATTTGACTGGACCACCGTAATTTTTTTTCGTTAGTAGGTAGGTACAGTTGGCTGTGTACAACAATAAAAAATATTTTTCTGCGGTCCAGTTAGTTTAAGTGGACCACAATAATTAATTAATTTAATTGTACACGAAGTTTGGTTGGAGTAACACTCCAACCAAACTTCGCTGGACCAGCTAAACCACCATATCATGTAAGGCAGGAACCTAACTTATTTTTCCAAGACCCACCACCTTAGTAGGTAGGAACCTAACTAATAGGTGCGTCTTGGAAAAATAAATAGATAGGAACTTACCTACCCTTTATCTACTAATTTTTTTCTTCAATCTACAGATTATTTCATCAATCTACTGATTTTCTACTCGACTTTCTACTGATTTAGTCATATTCGATCTTGCATCTCTGTTTCTAACAAAAATAATGCATGAAATCGGACGACGCGTAGACCCGTCGTGATGCGCGGTTAAAGAATTCTACTTTTTCCCCTCTCCCAGGGGAACCTTACTGAATTCCAGGATAAAATGTATTCCATGTCCTTTCTTGTAGTATGAACTCAAAACGTGCCAAGTTACATTCCAACTCATTACCTATGTAGTTTCGGCGTGATGAGCGGTGAAGGAATTTAACTTTCATCCCCTCTGCCAGGGCAACCTTACTGAATTCCGGGATAAAATGTATCTTTCCTCATAGTACGAACTAAAATCACGCCGAGTTGCATTCGAATTCATTAAGTAGTTCCGTCGTGATGCGTGGTTAAAGAATTTTACTTTCATCCTCTCTCCCAGGGGAACCTTACTGAATTCCAGGATAAAATGTATCCCATGTCCTTCCTTGAACTCAAATCGTACCAATTCAGTCCAACTCATTCAGTAGTTTCGGCGTGAACGTGATGCGCGGTGAAGAAATTTAACTTTTATCCCCTCTCCCAGGGGAACCTGACTGAATTCCGGGATAAAAAGTATCCTATGTCCTTTCTCGTGGTATGACCTAAAATCGTACCGAGTTTTATTTCAACACCTTAAGTAGTTCCGTCGTGATGCGCAGTTAAAGAATTTTACTTTCATCCCCTCTCCCAGGGAAACCTGACTGAATTCCGGGATAAAAAGTATCCTATGTCCTTCCTCGTAGTATGACCTAAAATCGTGCCGAGTTTCATTTCAATACCTTCAGTAGTTTCGGCGTGATGCGCGTTTAACAAACAGACAGACAGACAGACAGACAGACAGACAGACATGAATGAAAAAAATTGCAGTTTTGGCTTCAGTATCGATAATAGAGTGCCCTCCAAAAAAAAATTTCAAAATATCTTCAATGTACAGAATTGGACCTGTTACAGTTTTATTATAAGTACTAGCTGTACCCGCGACTTCGTTCGCGATTGCCTTACCTGCCGACTAATTAAGTTCACATTTAACCATAGTCTCTCATATTATGAAACGTTATGAAACGCCGCCGTGCAAAAAATCGTGTAGGGTCTACGGGGGATAGCATATTGTCATCTTCAATCCCATTCTTTATCCACACGACTTTTAGCGACTCGGCCAGCGTCAGTGTTAAGAAGTGTCCTACTCGTTTGACTTACTCACAGCTGGGGCCCTATTCTTGACTTATGACAGGGCTATCGTCACAGAATGACACGTTTTGGTATTCCACCTTGGATGAAAGAAATTATGATGAATGCAGATGGAGAGACGCGCGTCAAGTTTGAAACTACATATTAATTTATCTCGCGCGCACTATCTAGAGTTTTATTAATCTAAGGATTCTACGTGATGATTCTGCGACGATTCCATTGTCATACTGAAGCAATTGTTTTGCAGAATTGGGCTCCTGATCCATTTGACTGGACCACCGTAATTTTTTTTCGTTAGTAGGTAGGTACAGTTGGCTGTGTACCACAATAAAAAATATTTTTCTGCGGTCCAGTTAGTTTAAGTGGACCACAATAATTAATTTATTTAATTGTACACGAAGTTTGGTTGGAGTAAGACTCCAACCAAACTTCGCTGGACCAGCTAAACCACCATATATCATGTAAGGCAGGAACCTAACTTATTTTTCCAAGACCCACCACCTTAGTAGGTACAGGTAGGAACCTAACTAATGGGTGCGTCTTGGAAAAATAAATAGATAGGTACTTACCTACCCTTTATCTACTAATTTTTTTTCTTCAATCCACAGATTATTTTATCAATCTACTGATTTTCTACTCGACTTTCTACTGATTTAGTAATATTCGATCTTGCATCTCTGTTTCTAACAAAAAGAATGCATGAAATCGGACGACGCGTAGACCCGTCGTGATGCGCGGTTAAAGAATTCTACTTTTTCCTCTCTCCCAGGGGAACCTTACTGAATTCCAGGATATAATGTATTCCATGTCCTTTCTTGTAGTATGAACTCAAAACGTGCCAAGTTACATTCCAACTCATTACCTATGTAGTTTCGGCGTGATGAGCGGTGAAGGAATTTAACTTTCATCCCCTCTGCCAGGGCAACCTTACTGAATTCCGGGATAAAATGTATCTTTCCTCATAGTACGAACTAAAATCACGCCGAGTTGCATTCGAATTCATTAATTAGTTCCGTCGTGATGCGCGGTTAAAGAATTTTACTTTCATCCTCTCTCCCAGGGGAACCTTACTGAATTCCAGGATAAAATGTATCCCATGTCCTTCCTTGAACTCAAATCGTACCAATTCAGTCCAACTCATTGAGTAGTTTCGGCGTGAACGTGATGCGCGGTGAAGAAATTTTACTTTTATCCCCTCTCCCAGGGGAACCTGACTGAATTCCGGGATAAAAAGTATCCTATGTCCATCCTCGTGGTATGACCTAAAATCGTACCGAGATTTATTTCAATACCTTAAGTAGTTCCGTCGTGATGCGCAGTTAAAGAATTTTACTTTCATCCCCTCTCCCAGGGAAACCTGACTGAATTCCGGGATAAAAAGTATTCTATGTCCTTCCTCGTAGTATGACCTAAAATCGTGCCGAGTTTCATTTCAATACCTTCAGTAGTTTCGGCGTGATGCGCGTTTAACAAACAGACAGACAGACAGACAGACAGACAGACAGACAGACAGACAGACATGAATGAAAAAAATTGCAGTTTTGGCTTCAGTATCGATAATAGAGTGCCCTCCAAAAAAATTTTTCAAAATATCTTCAATGTACAGAATTGGACCTGTTACAGTTTTATTATAAGTACTAGCTGTACCCGCGACTTCGTTCGCGATTGCCTCACCTGCCGACTAATTAAGCTCACATTTAACCATAGTCTCTCATATTATGAAACGCCGCCGTGCAAAAAATCGTGTAGTGTCTACGGGGGATAGCATGTTGTCATCTTCAATCCCATTCTTTATCCACACGACTTTTAGCTACGACTCGGTCAGCGTCAGTGTTAAGAAGTGTCATACTCGTTTCACTTCTTACTGATAGTTCCGTTCAGCTGGGGCCCTATTCTGCTATACTAATCGCTTCACTATGACAGGGGTATCGACACAGAATTACACGTTTGGGTATTCCACCTTAGATGAAAGAAATTATGATGAATGCAGATGATGAAAACTATTAATTTATCTCGCACGCACCATCTAGAGTTTTATAAATCTAAGGATTCTACGTGATGATTCTGCGACGATTCCATTGTCATACTGAAACAATTGTATTGCAGAATTGGGCTCCTGATCCATTTGACTGGACCACCGTAATTTTTTTTTTCGTTAGTAGGTAGGTACAGTTGGCTGTGTACCACAGTAAAAAATATTTTTCTGTGGTCTAGGACTTTATACGGTCTAGGATTTTTCTGTGGTCTTGGACCACTTACTGCAACCAAACTTCGGTAGTACAGTTAACTGGACCAGCTAAACCACCATATATCATGTAAAGTGGGTGATAGACGTACGAACTTGAAGTACGCGGATTTTAAGATCGCCAACTTACTCGGCTCGACGTTAGTGACACACGTGAAACTTACTCACTCTGTATTGCGATGTCTTCGACAGAAAAAGTTTTGTGTTATTTAGGAATTATATCTTATTATATCTTATTCTACCTTCCGTATAATTTCTAATAAATTATTGTATGCTTGAAGCTTCAAATTTTTGTCTTTGTAATCGTTGCTTCTAATTTTCCAAAGACAAGGGTTATTTTGGAAAGCTTCTATAAATTCGGTTAGCAGTTCATGCGAATAAGTTCGAAAATCACACATTTTGAGAAATTTCTGAATCAAAATTAACAAAAATTGTAATTTAAACAAGCATGCGCGTTCATGGACTGGCGAAACAAAATGGCGACTCGCGGCTCGCAGTGCTGCCACACGTACGAGCCAAGACGAGCTACGAGCAAGATTTCAAACCGGCTAGATCGCCGACGAACTTACTCGGCGGTTTTAAAGTACGCGTACTTACGGTGACACACGAGCGAAAAAGGTCGTCGAGCCATAAGTACGCGAACTTACTCGCGTGTCTATCACCCCCTTTAGGTACAAAAAAATGGGTGCGTCTTGCAAAAATACATAGATAGGAACTTACCTACCCTCTATCTACAATTTTTTTTCTTCTAACTCCAGATTATTTCATCAATCTACTGATTTTCTATTCGACTTTCTACTGATTTAGTCAAATTCGATCTTGCAACACTGTTTCTAACAAAAAGAATGCATGAAATCGGACGACGCGTAGACCCGTCGTGATGCGCGGTTAAAGAATTCTACTTCTTCCTCTCTCCCAGGGGAACCTTACTGAATTCCAGGATAAAATGTATTCCATGTCCTTCCTTGTAGTATGAACTCAAAACGTGCCAAGTTTAATTCCAACTCATTACCTATGTAGTTTCGGCGTGATGCGCGGTGAAGGAATTTGACTTTCATCCCCTCTGCCAGGGGAACCTTACTGAATTCCGGGATAATATGTATCTTTCCTCATAGTAGGTATGAACTAAAATCATGCCGAGTTGCATTCGATTTCATTAAGTAGTTCCGTCGTGATGCGCGGTTAAAGGATTTTACTTTCATCCTCTCTCCCAGGGGAACCTTACTGAATTCCAGGATAAAATGTATCCCATGTCCTTCCTTGAACTCAAATAGTACCAATTCAGTCAAACTCATTCAGTAGTTTCGGCGTGATGCGCGGTGAAGGAATTTTACTTTCATCCCTTCTCCCAGGGGAACCTTACTAAATTCTGGGATAAAATGTATCTTTCCTCGTAGTATGAAATCAAATTATGCCGAGTTCCATTCGAATTCATTCAGTTGTTCCATCGTGATGCGCAGTTAAAGAATTTTACTTTCATCCTCTCTCCCAGGGGAACATGACTGAATTCCGGGATGAAATGTATCCCATGTTCTTCCTCGTAGTATGAAATCAAATCGTGCAAGGTTTCATTCCAACTCATTCAGCACTTTCGGCGTCATGCGCGGTGAAGAAATTTTACTTTCATCCCCTCTCCCAGGGAAACCTGACTGAATTCCGGGATAAAAAGTATCCTATGTCCTTCCTCGTAGTATGACCTAAAATCGTGCCGAGTTTCATTTCAATACCTTCAGTAGTTTCGACGTGATGCGCGTTTAAGAAACAGACAGACAGACAGACAGACATGAATGAAAAAAATTACAGTTTTGTCTTCAGTATCGATAATAGAGTGCCCTCCAAAAAAAAATTTCAAAATATCTTCAATGTACAGAATTGGACCTGTTACAGTTTTATTATAAGTACTAGCTGTACCCGCGACTTCGTTCGCGATTGCCTTACCTGCCGACTAATTAAGTTCACATTTAACCATAGTCTTTCATATTATGAAACGCCGCCGTGCAAAAAATCGTGTAGGGTCTACGGGGGATAGCATGTTGTCATCTTCAATCCCATTCTTTATCCACACGACTTTTAGCTAAGACTCGGCCAGCGTCAGTGTTAAGAAGTGTCATACTCGTTTCACTTCTTACTCATGGTTCCGTTCAGCTGGGGCCCTATTCTGCTATACTAATCGCTTCACTATGACAGGGGTATCAACACAGAATGACACGTTTTGGTATTCCACCTCAGATGAAATAAATTATGATGAATGCAGATGGAGAGACGCGCGTCAAGATTGAAACTATTAATTTATCTCACACGCACTATTTGGAGTTTTATTAATCTAAGAATTCTACGTGATGATTCTGCGACGATTCCATTGTCATAGGGGTCATAGTGAAGCCATTGTATTGCAGAATTGGGCTCCTGATCCATTTGACTGGACCACCGTATTTTTTTTTCGTTAGTAGGTAAGAACAGTTGGCTGTGTAGGCTGTGTTGGATGCCGAGTTGAATTCGAGTTCCGTCGTGATGCGCGGTTAAAGAATTTTACTTGCATCCTCTCTCCCAGGGGAACCTTACTGAATTCCAGGATAAAATGTATCCCATGTCCTTCCTTGAACTCAAATCGTACCAATTCAGTCCAACTCATTCAGTAGTTTCGGCGTGATGCGCGGTGAAGGAATTTTACTTTCATCCTCTCTCCCAGGGGAACCTTACTGAATTCCAGGATAAAATGTATCCCATGTCCTTCCTTGAACTCAAATCGTACCAATTCAGTCCAACTCATTCAGTAGTTTCGGCGTGATGCGCGGTGAAGGAATTTTAGTTTCATCCCTTCTCCCAGGGGAACCTTACTAAATTCTGGGATAAAATGTATCTTTCCTCGTAGTATGAACTCAAATTATGCCGAGTTCCATTCGAATTCATTCAGTTGTTCCGTTGTGATGCGCGGTTAAAGCATTTTACTTTCATCCTCTCTCCCAGGGGAACATGACTGAATTCCGGGATGAAATGTATCCCATGTCCTTCCTTGTAGTATGAAATCAAATCGTGCAAGGTTTCATTCCAACTCATTCAGCACTTTCGGCGTCATGCGCGGTGAAGAAATTTTACTTTCATCCCCTCTCCCAGGGAAACCTGACTGAATTCCGGGATAAAAAGTATCCTATGTCCTTCCTCGTAGTATGACCTAAAATCGTGCCGAGTTTCATTTCAATACCTTCAGTAGTTTCGACGTGATGCGCGTTTAAGAAACAGACAGACAGACAGACAGACAGACAGACAGACAGACAGACAGACAGACAGACATGAATGAAAAAAATTACAGTTTTGGTTTCAGTATCGATCATAGAGTGCCCTCCAAAAAAAAATTTTCAAAATATCTTCAATGTACAGAATTGGACCTGTTACAGTTTTATTATAAGTATAGATAATCCAGAGTAAAATGTATTTTTTCTTCGAAAACCGCGCTAAAAAACTACCATTTATTGGAAAGAGTGAACTTTGAGCGAGTCCCGAATGACTTAGAGTCTAAATATTACGTTCTATGGCATTGTATAGTATAACTGGCTTCTCTTTTCGTATAGACGGTGTTGGGAAATTACTGTAATAACTCTATAAACTGTTTTATTTATTAATGTAATTTCAAACAATTGTGCTACTTTGACTGTGCAACCATTCATAGGCAGTATTATGCTTGATGTTGACAGAATATGGTAGGAAATCGTTTTCGAGTACTTCCAATACTGTACGCATACTATTTTAATTGGAAACTAGAGCATGGCTGTCATATTGAATCAGTTGAGATGTAAAAATCTAAGCGAGTGGGCGTGGTCAGTAACTTTTCAGGTTTTTTACGATTCTCAAGGCAAGACTTGAATTTTGTCTAAAATTTGATAGTGCTCTAGGTGGATAAAAACGTGGGCTGTTGTGTAGTGTTGATTTTAATACGATACACAGCGTAGTTTTGGAGTAATCAGTGTTTACTTACTGTGCTACCTTACAATTGTGATACTTTTGTATTACTTTTGCATCACCAGTTACACGATTTTTGTGTCACCACAATTGTGTTACCGCATAAAGTTGGGGTTATACTGGTTACTATATTTGTTATTTTTCTATACTAATATTATTTATTATTATTATTGCGAGGAGTGGAAGAAGAAAAGAGAGGCTTTTGCCCAGTAGTGGGACAATAATGGCTGAAAAAAATATATTAAAGATATAGACATATACCTACCATTACATTATACTACATAATTCCGCTGCAGCCTCGGTTCTCGGGAATCAGAAAGCAACTGTTTATTGTTATGGCCGCAATCCTACGATATAAAAAGAACTAAGAGAGTTTCACGTGTTAAAAAAAAATGGACAATTTACACAGCATTATGTAGCCCCAAGCTAAGCAGAGCTTGTGTTATGGGTACTAGATAACTGATATACTTAACACACTACATACATAGATTTATATTTTTTTATTACACCGAGACCAACGGAACAAATTTCTGCAGATCGTACACAATTTTTTTCCGAGGCGGGAATCGAACCCGCCACCTCCTGCGTCGCAGGCGGACCTTCACCTGCTGCGCCACTGAGGTCGTCGTTTATAGTATCTATAGTATTGTTGTATGAAGCTTTTAGCTTAGATTAATGTCGTTTTCTGGCTAGATCAAACATGACTTAAAGGTCGCAAAAGTATCATAGACTATACTTGACTAGACTTGTAAAATTGAATAGAGTCTTTTTAGCTAAGCAAAGAACGGAATTTATATAATATATAATTATTAAATATATAATTTATTTGCTGACAACGTTAAAGACTGCAAGTGACTATTTAGCCAAGTATCGTTAACGTAGAGTGGTGTAAATTATATATTTTACCGTAGTTAACGCCGTTTTTGCTAGAGCTATCTCCTGAACTAAAAACGCTACAAGAATGATAAAACAGGTCGATAGATAATTTTTTTGTTTGAATAATGGCAATGGCAAAAACTCAAAATCGACCCCTGTGGCTTAGCGATGATATGGTTTTAGCTATCGGAGAACTTGCAGAACGCAGAATATTATAAACCGCTAAATATATTTGAATTTCGCGCGAATCTGTGTCAGGTTCCGTGTTGATGACTCTGTAGTAGCGGATCAGTCTCTAAAGCTCAGCTCTGTCTCCGCCTGACGCTACTTCAATGAGCTAGCAACTCTATAAATTTTTAATCTGTGCTAAAAAAGACGTTTGGATCTGTTTGTAGGTTATGTTTACTGCATAATTTTGTCGAGTCAGAATTTTATTCGGTGGATTTACAATTTCACAAATAAAGTCACTGTGTCATTGCAAAGTCTTTCAAGTGAATTAGGAAAATGCAGGTGACTCTAAAAACATTACAGCAGGTATCATTTCAAATTGAAATTGATCCACAAGAAACCGTCAAAGCTCTCAAGCTGAAAATCGAAGTCGAAAAAGGCAAAGAGTATGCTGCTGACAATCAAAAACTAATTTATGCAGGCAAAATTCTTCTCGACGACTGTAAGTTGAATACCTATAACATAGATGAAAAGAAATTCGTTGTTATTATGGTTACCAAACCGAAAATTTCCGAAGCTCAACCACCATCTACATCAACGCCTGCGGTAGCTGAAAATACATCTACTGAAAGCGGCGATGCTAAAGTAACTCCTACTGAAGATAAGCCTAAGCCTACGCCAGCGTCAGAGCCCCAACCCGCCGCTGAGCCCCAGGACGCGGCAGCCAACGAGCTAGACTTCGAAGCTACAGTGCAAAGTATCATGGATATGGGCTACAATCGGCAACAAGTTGAGCAGGCATTGCATGCATCATTTAATAATCGAGAACGAGCGGTAGAATATCTAATTACAGGGATCCCTGAAGAGTTACTGCAAGAACAGGAAACTGAAGAAGGAAGTGAAGAAGACCCCTTAGCATTCCTACGGGATCAACCCCAGTTCCAACAGATGCGTGCTGTTATTCAACAGAACCCTAACTTGTTAAATGCTGTCTTGCAACAAATTGGTCAAACTAACCCTGCTCTTCTGCAGGCTATTAGCCAACATCAACAAGCTTTTGTAAGAATGCTTAATGAACCTACAAACCCATCAGCAGCTGGAGGAGGTACAGCGGGAGTGGCTGCGACTGCAGCAGCACTGGCTGGTGCCGTAGGTGCTGAGGAGAGCCCCAGTGTCAATCCTGATCCTGATCAACCGAATGTTATTCAAGTATCTCCTCAAGACAAAGAAGCTATAGAAAGGTTAAAAGCACTTGGCTTTCCTGAACACATGGTTATTCAAGCTTACTTTGCCTGTGAAAAGAATGAAAATTTGGCAGCAAACTTTCTTTTGTCCCAAAATTATGATGACTAATACTCCAAGTAAAAATTTGGTAAAATGGAAATATAAAAAACATAGAAGAAAGTTCACTAAACTGGAAAATGTCTACACCAATAGCCTAATATTATTGCTTGTATTTCAAGTGTATTTTTACACAGAATTACAATTTTGTCATATGATTTGATTGTCTAATAAACTTCTTATTGTTAATCAAGGTTTTGTTATTTTCCTATAATTACTTGAGTTCTATAATTCACAAGCTTCTGCTTAGCTTGGGGCTAGATAATGCTGTGTAAATTGTCCAGCATTATTTATAATTTCAGTGATTGAGCTTAATTTATTCCTCTCTAATCTTGGAACTGGTGTTGATCCCATAGGATTGCTAAGGGGTCTTAATTTGGGTTCTCCCACTAACTTTCCTTACATACGAAACAATCTATCTCCTTGCTAAATTTCATTAAGATCCATTCAGCCATTGAACGGCACAAGAGTTACTTTATGAAATACTTGTTTTATGCCCGCGGCTTCGCACGCGTTGTTTCTATGAAAATGTTTAAAGGTAATTTTTATCCCATGGGAACTGATTATAGGGTTAAAAAGTAAGCCTATGTTTGATTCCAGGATTAGAACTACCTGATTGCAAAATTTCGGCCTGATCCGTTCAGTAGTTTTGGCGTGAATAAGTAACATCCTAACTTTCGTATTTATAACTAGTTTATGCCCGCGGCTTCGCACGCGTTGTTTCTATGGAAACGTTTAAAGGTGACTTCTATCCCATGAGAACTGATTTATGGGATAAAAATAGCCTATGTTTGATTCCAGGATTAGAATTAACTGTGTACGTACAAAATTTTTGCCCGATCCGTTCAGCAGTTTTGGCGTGAAGAGGTAACAAACATCCATCCATCTATCCAAACTTTCGAATTTATAATATTAGTGTGATGATTTGAATTGATTTGAAAGGATATTGATATCTGTTTTGTGGTTTGTTATACAGGGCGTCCCACGGGTATGCTACATGGAGGGAAAGTACCTTGAATATTGTAGTTGGAACATTTTACTGAAAGAAGACATTATTTGAATTTATAAAACAATGTAAACTGCATTCATAGATATTTAAATAATTATATGGTTGAACCGGGAATCAAACCCATTAGACGAGAAAAACAAATATCCTGTAGCTTTATCCTACCGATCGAAAGGCTCCATCATAAGGATTATTTTTTGCTAAATAACATAGTGTCAGAAATAAAAGGAAGACCATGAATTTTAACATTTTTAATACAAAATTAATCTTTCTAATCGCGTCTTTCGGCTCAGGATACGGCTCGATTTGTTGCGTACAACCAGGTATCTACTAATTACGTATATTTTTATTATTTTATCATGCACTTAAATTATAATAGGGAAATGATGCGTACTTCTCAAGTGGGTACATGTATTAGTAATAGGTATTTATGATAATGTCAGTTGAAGAAAAATGAAAAGCTGGCATTGCCGTAAGGTATGTATATCCTTACGGCAATGCCAGCTTTTCATTTTTCTGAACAAAATTTTACATCTATAGTTAAAATTCATGGTCTTCCTTTTATTTCTGACAGTATGTTATTTAGCAAAAAACAATCCTTATGATGAATCCTTTCGATCGGTATGATAAAGGTACAGGTGATTATTTTTCTCGTGTAACGGGTTCGATTCCCGGTTCAACCATGTAATTATTTAATAATCTATGAATGCAATTTAAATTGTTTTTAAATTCAAATAATGTCTTTTTTCAGTAAAATGTTCCATCTACAATATTCAAGGTACTTTCCCTCCATGTGGCATACCCGTGGGACGCCCTGTATACATAAACTAGTAAGTGCTTATTGTATGCAAAAAAGACTGATTTACATCAAACAGTTAATATTTATTAATTTATAAATAGCATTAACATAAAGAGCTATGTTGGTATAAATTTTACTCATTCTAAATTTAAAGGCACTTTCCACAATGTCTATAATTATACCTAACTCACTTGCCATGACTGAAATGTGTAGCTAAAATAATTAATTTTAAATACAACACTTGTGATACCTATTATTCATCACAATATCTCTGTTAAACTCAACAAAAAAAAACCCACATTCCTGAAGACTATGTACAGAATTAACAACTATTTTAACAAACATTTCAATCATAGCAAAAAACATATTCTTAATAACTTATTCTAACTTCTGATGTATGGTCAATTAAAATTACCCTTTGATAACAAATTCTGCTTAATTAATAATAGTAACAGATAAAATGTTAATATTTTCCTACTCTGTGTAGGATCACATAATATAATCTTTATTTGTAATAAAAAAATACAGTAAAATATTGACGGTTTAAGAGATGACAACAAGATTTTCGAGACACTTCTATTATCCCATATTTTATAATGTTTTATGTACAATTTATACAAGTAAGTTATTGTTAATTTATTTACAATGTACACGAAAATATTTCATTTATTTGTTAAATATCTAATTCATGTCTGACAAAACTGTACATTGCACAAAAGAACTAAGAATATAACTTTGGTTTATCCATTACAAACACCCTGAGAGGTGAACCAACATGTATAGACCATATTTCTTATCACATCTCAAACAGCATTGTAGACTTATGTGACAAACTATTTTACTTCTACCTTAAACCAGAACATTTGTAAAGGACAACATTTTATAATCAAATAGCTCAACACCATTGTTATAATAAAAATTAACCAATCAATTCTCTAACTTTGAAATTCGAGAAAAAATAAAGAAATTCCATGAAAAAATATAGTGTTTGCAAATCTGGTCAAAATCAATTATTCTATGGCTTATAATAACATTAACTGAAACATTTTAAACAACAATAACAGAAAAAAGTATCATACAAAATTATTAACAATTCAACATACCATCTAACAATACCTGTTGAAAAATAATTAGTTTTTAGGCTCCACTATACAGAGTAAATAAAAAAATATTGCAATTTAATAAATAATAGATGAAAAGAAGAGTTCTGTATAAAATCGTTTGTCATCGAGAGCGTAATCAAACACGATAGGTAGAACGACAATCCGATTCCAAGTGCAGCGCAGCACCATGTGCGTGGGAGCTCTCACCGGCGGGCTAGCGGCACACCCGTCAGCCAGCTGGGCCTCATTCTGTCTTTTGCTGACAATACAATTCTTTCAACGATTTAAGTTCCTCAATCAGGGCTTTATTTTGATTTTCAAGGACCGCGACTCGGTTCTCGAGACATTTGATGTATTCTTTTTTCTTGCGACGACATTCTCTCGCTGCCTCTCGATTTTTCAGAAGCCTTAGTTCTCGTTTGCGTGTCTGATCTTCTAGCATAGGCCCTGTAAGTATAGTGCGAATCGTTCATTTGTTTCGCGACACGTTGTTGTAAGATGTAAGAATGGAAGAGAGACGCTTACCCGGTACGTAAAACTGTCCGTCCTGGTTGGTGGTGGTGTACTGGACGATGGCACCGCCGCCCGCGCCGCCCGAAACCGCCAGCGTGTGCAGCCCGCCGTCGCTCTGCAGGGCTCCGGCTGGAATAACTGATGACAACAAACCAAGTTAATCATTCAATGATGCTGGATATTTCATACGGCACCATCCTAGCTGGCTTCAAATAGATAACAGGACTAGAAATTGTGCTTCATGTGAATCTTAATAACGTCATTACTACATGGGCAAATGGATGCTTAAAATGTATAACTTCGAAAACTTTTAGAAAAACGGCGTTGAGGCTTTATTAGGGACATTTATCTCAGTAGATACTACGAAGAATGTGGTATGAGGAGAATATACAATAATTAAGTAAACTAAAATTCAATGAGAGAATGTCGATATTTATTGCAGTTAAGTGACCTCCACCATGACGAATTCGAACCAAACCAAATAACGAACCATTCCCATCTACGTCTCTCCTTCTCTCCAACATATCCGCAGTCATGCCAATCAAGTATGATAGGGCCGTAACATCAATGGTTACTTTAACGATCATCAACTTTGAGCAAACCTCTTCTGACCAACAGTGTCAACGTTCCAAAAGCGTTATTAGTGTTAAATGTTCAGCGATTTTTGTCGCCAACCATACCAAACTATCGCCTATCTTTATTAAGCACAAAGGACAGGTATAAAGTATAGTTTCAGATAGCAGAAATGCACTATGCCCTACGCACGCCACTAGCGTGTCCCATACCCACCTAATAACGTTAGGCCACAGATACCTAACAAAGATATTCTGCAATCTGTGTACTACACTAGCCAAACTAGATGTGAAATGTTTGTAAACAAACCGACACACAAATCGAAAACTCGGCAACAGACTGAAGGTTAAGTATGAGCGATTTGTTTACAAACATCCACTTGGCCTGGAATATATTCTAAAATAAGTTCTAGAATCTTAGATATTTTTTAAATCTTTTTAAAATATTGATAGAACTTATTTATCGACACAATGGACGTATCGTCGGAGCAAATTGCAGAAATTGGAAACAATTTAGCTTGGCTATATAGGCTAAGCACTCATCATTTCGTCTCTCGTACATTTTCGGTCTTGAATTTTTGCGATAAAATTATTTTGGTTTCTAGAACCAAGCTAGAACCTAGTAGGTAGGTAGGTATAGTTTATGATATGACATTTACTAGGGTAAAAGATAAATAAAATATTAAGGTGTTTGAAGCAAATAGTTTAATTTTAAAGCCCGCCCCGGCGCAAAAATAGGGGTTTGATCTCTGAACTGGGAAATATTTTTAAATGTACACGTACCTATATTAACCAGGTGTGCAGGAAAAAACTTTCCATGACCTTAAACTCTGTAGGTACCACTTTCAATTAAGCTATCGACTTCTTTATTAATATATTCACGGGTATTAATCGCGTTTGTGAAAACGTCGTTGAAACGTCGGGAAAAATGGGTATATAAGAATATAATATAAACGCGATAAATACCCCTGAATATTTATCATAATGTGTTCTGATCGCGCAAGTTTAAAAAACTCGATAAACTTCGGTTGGTTAACTAACCAATTAGCGCAAAGATTTAAATCGTAGATACGACCTGACACCAAAAACTGTGGCATTGTCTTTGAATGCTGCGTTAACAAAATGCCGAAGAACGCACACAACGAGCAGTTAAAAAAAGTGTTTTTGCCAAGAAACCTAACTGTTATTATTACTATTTATTGTGCAATCATATTTCACGAAATTTTGTGAAAAAAAAAACACACCACAAAAACTCACAATACACTAATTCTAAATGAGCGAGCTATCTCATTTCGCTTGGCAACAACGCGGAGCGGTCTCACTACGGAAAGGGCCTACCCAAAGATTTAAATCTTTGATTAGCGAGCGCACAAGCATTAAGCTATACACTAGCAAAACTAGTTGTTAAATGTTTGTAAACAAACGGCCTAACCCTTATCCTAAAATTCACTCTGTTGCCGCGTCTTTTTATACGGAATTTACATTAAGTACTTGTTGATTTTATAATCCTTCCTTCAGTAAGTATTGCTTACAATTATATATCTAAAACTCGACGCCAAGTAAGTGAGTTTTAGTTATTTATGTCGTGGTTTGTTTACAAACATTCTACATCGAGTTTGGCTAGTACACTAGCCAACTCGATCCAGTTGGGTACTTAGTTAATTTTTAAAGGTCCTGTAACTACTATTAGAAACTAGTTTAATGAACAGCGCGGCATTATAAGTGTTTTGTTTTCTAACTAGGTAGGTACCTGGATACGGCGGCCACAGAAATATATCTAGATATATTTCTTTGACGGCTGCAATTTTGCACTGGCATCATCGCACCTAAATTGAGATATCGATTCGATCATCAAGTACCTACGTTGGTAATCCCATATCGAAACAAAATGAAAATAATTTACAAATAACTTTAAACAACAACATGAACCCAGCGAGTTATATGAACTCATACAATGACGTCACCTGACCTATTCGCGGTAAATTACGTCATCGATCAGAATAATAAACACTCATTTCGTTATAATGACGTCATCACTGAAACAATCCAAGGAAGAAACAAGTCAAGGTACAAACTACCTCAGGCCCACAAGCAATGCTCTGGTTGAATATTTGGTCCAGTTCTTTTTTAAAATATATAAGTAGACACACAATAGATAATGACAAAGTACTGTGAATAAAATTGGTCAGCCCAGCTTTGGCCACAATATGAGGGATAATAAAAAATAATGGTGAAAATTGGGTATTAGCATCTGTTTTTCCAATTCCGAACTTAGGTTTAAAATCAGATTTGTTTCACAAATAAGCTGATCTTCTTCAGGAGGCCAATTCTGCGTATCACGGTATAAAATATCATATGATTAAATATCATAAATATATCGTGTCCCGCCAAAAACTGCATTCTCGTGTGATTTCGAGCTACTTAACAAAGAAGCTTTTCTTTCTTCGATAAATATTGAATTGCAGATTTGAGCATGTTTGCTACAAAGCAATCACTCGATATTTTGACAGTTCTTGCCATATTTAAGCAAGTGCCCTCCTGGACTCCTATTACACATCAAACACTATGGACATAATACTTATGTACTACAATGTATACAGGGTTACTGGTTAAGCAACCTAAATCCTTGATGGGGTTATAGGTAGTTAATCATTACCGACTGATTTGACTGTGAAATACAAAACCCCAAACTTCAGCGCTTCCGAGATACCTATTCCGAAAGTAGTTTAACTTTAATAAACATTAAAGTTTTAACTACTTTTTTCGTAATTTGTGCATCTAGTTTTATTTTTTTAACGATTTTTGACTTGTAAATAATTTGCTTTATTATTTTCATTTACACCAAAATTGCACATAAATAAACAGGTCACAGGTAGACGATTGATAGTTTGAACTCGGAAACAGTTAAGTTTTGGGTATAGTGTTTCATAGTCAAATCAGTCTGTAATTACTAATTAATGATGGAAACTACAACCCCATCAAGGATCTAGGTTGACCAGTTACCCTGTATGTGTATTAAAATGGTTTTTAATCCCACAAAATTCAATAGATTTTAATCAAACAACTGAGAAGATCAAATCATCTGTATATTTTGTCTGCAATAAATAAATAATAATCTGGAACTAGGTGCCTAATTCGCAATTTATAATTTTAGTTTGCAGTACCAGTATTATACAGCCTTGAATACTACTGTGCAATCTCAATTTAGTAATAAATCTAAGGACTTTTAGCAAGAACTGTGTATTTAGCAGTGATACTAGGAAGGTATAAAGATGGAATAGAACATTTCTTAAAATTTTTGTCAGAGCGAAACACATGATAATGAGATATTTTGAAGCTCGAGGTTATGGCCGTATATCAACACGGTGTAGAGTTATGGTATGATGAAAAGTAACAAGGTTAGTGACACATGTTGCACACAAAAACAAAGAGTGCCAACGTCTGCACATACAACTGACCTGGCGCAAATGACAAGGAAGATGACAGCGTCACATCATTCTCGATTCCTGCTCTAGACCCCATGCGATTGTCTGTAATATTATCATGTTCTTGTACTATTAGATATTTTATCTGTTATTTTCCCCTTTTAACTGTTATACAAGCTAGCCCAAGAATCACGCTAATTGTACTTCATAAGTTTGTTCTACCAAACTCTGATTAATGGGTATATAATTAATTTATAATAGTACCACATAACTTGTTTAACTTTTCATCAAATGTTTTTAACAGTATCATCCTTACTGTGTAGGTACTAAGAGATTGTCTTCGAAATGTTTAACTTACCAGCAAT
This sequence comes from Eupithecia subumbrata, assembly GCA_949316285.1. Lineage (NCBI taxonomy): Eukaryota > Metazoa > Arthropoda > Insecta > Lepidoptera > Geometridae > Eupithecia > Eupithecia subumbrata. The sequence goes on from OX438646.1 coordinate 7,852,839, forward strand.
TTCTGCTCCTCCAAGGTCATTTAGGATTTTTCTGTAGGATGGTCGTCTAGTAAGCATTTCCCTGTAGTTTCTTTTTGGACTGTCATCATCACTATCATCATCATCACTGCATGATTGACCTTGGGTGCTCAGTATTGAATTGGGTTCTGGTTTGATCTAGAACAAGATGTTAGATACTGTTGAATAAATTGCTAACATAACTACATATTTTACAAACATAAAATAAATAAAAAAATTTATTAAACCTGCAATGTCTGCAAAGTTCCTTGAGTGGTGTGTATAACTGAGCTTGGCTTACTGACAAGAATCACATTTCCTTTTGGTAACTGAACTGACTGTATGTTCGATGCGGTCTGGATGACAGATTGTTGGTTAGGTTGAATCACAGATTGTACCTGAAAAAGAAGCAAGTTCTGTAATAATATTTCATATAACTTAGTAGGTAAACAAACTAATTCCAAAACAAAGGCAATGTTGTGTTGATATATAATTTGATTAGGAGAAGGAAAGTTAACCTTACCAAGAAATATAAGGTGTGCCTCTATGAGGTATTAGAACAATACCTACCTGAGCTGAAGGAGCCTGGGTTGGTAAAGTAAGTTGCACTATGCTGGTCACAGCTACTACGTGAGCTGATGCTGTCGATGAGCCCGCATTGGCTAGCTGTTCCGAGACACCAGATCCACTGGAAGTGCCATTTTCCTCCACCATTCCCTCCATGACTACTTAGGTCAACTAAAATTCAAGGTCAACTTTTTTAGTTATGTTTAGGTATCGTGACTTTACGATACCCGTCAACAAAGAATGTAAGTGATAGATATTATCTTTTGACTACATGGGGTAAGTACCTAGTACCTACTGCTACAAGCCGAACGCAGACGTCGTCGCGTAGCAAAATCATCGTCACGGAATCTGGCCGTTTACGCTACGCGGAAATCCCTATTGCGTCTCTGCATCTCAGCACTGTGTCGAAAACAAAGCATCTAGCCGAAGTTCTTGATTATTTCAATATCATGTTACGTTCACTATTGTGAAACCAAATAGATAGGCTGTGACGAGTTGGAAGTTTTGTCTTCTCAAGCACTCACCAGTTACGTATTCCTCGTCACCGTCTATGCTGCGTCCGGAGTGGGTGAACGGGATGGTACGTAGTAGCCACGTCAACTGCGAGAAGACTCGTCACTGGCGGAGACCTATGATCTTGTATGCGTCATAACAATATGGCCGAAAATTGTCAGACTACGACACACGCATGCGCTCGCTTCTTTGCTTCTTTTTTTTGTTTTGTTTCGATGAAATTGAAAAGACAGTGACAATAGTAACAAAATGGCCCAATTGTCAAATTTGACACACGGAAGTAAGGTAGTGTAGAAAAAGCGTTCTAGCAGCAGCGTTGTTTTTTTCCCCCTCTCCTATCTCCCAGATCCTAGAAAGAGTATGCTGTTTTAAATAATCTGTGTCCTGTGACTTCTCTTTTTAGCTTAGCTAGGTAGCAGGTAGTTAGAGAACACGGGATGGACATTCACGGGTGGCCAACTCAACCTCGAATTTTATTGGCGCAAGCAAGCCATAACGCGAATACCATATAGCCATTATGGCTAGATTTTGGTATCGCGTTTTGTTCAGTGCATATTGTTTGTTCTGTGCAAAGTACTTTGACAAGATAGGTACCTACGGTCTAATAGCCTGCCCGGTCCATGAATCCTAAGAGTAAACTGGATCGTGCACGAACATATTTCATTCATTCAAAAGTACCCTGTAAAATAATGGAATTAAGGCTCATTTTTCTGTGTGACATCTCAGAGTTGCAAAACGAGCCGAGTGAAGTTTATTGTTATGATTTTTTTTTTTAATTTGGGAAACATTTATACGCCGGATGTAGGTAGTTGGTCCTTGTCTAGCACGTTGCAACATGGTGTAGGGTGTTTTTATAAGAACAGATATGGACACCGTACTAGAAAGAGATGAACTACTACTTTGGGGTCTCTCACTCGGTCCGTTTTTATGAAACACGTGCATAGTCCAGGTTAGATTTAGGTTCATGGCCCGGCAGGCGCGGTCGCAGCCCAAGACTGGGGGGGGGGGGGGTCACACTTGGTCAGGTAGCCAATGTCCCAAAGGAATTCCTTGGAGGGGGGGACATCTGCAGAACCCCACAGAATCTTTGGTGTTTTTACACCATAGCCTGCCTTTAGTAAATTTTAAATATGAGTATCTAGATGGAATAGAGTTTTAAACCTTTGATTGAAATTAAACACCCTTTCATACTTCTAAATGTTTAGTTTGTAAACAAATAAATAGAACGTCAAGTGCGAGTCAGACTCGCGCACTAAGGGTTCCGTTTAGTTAAATATCATGATTCTAGGTCATCATGAAGTAGGTACCTTGTATATTTTGGTCGAGGATGAGAATAAAAACTGATTATTTTTTGTTAAGAAATACACATTTGCGGTTTTAGAACTTTTTCCTTAACTTGTGCTATAAGACCGTGATTTTTGCCAAATTTTATGATTCTACGTCAACGGGACCTTTATAGGTTTTGGTCCATGGCGAGAATCAAAAGTTTTTTTTTGTGAATAAACTACTAATTTACTTTTTTCGGATTTTTTTATTTATTTGTGCTATAAGGCCTTGCTTCTTGCCAAATTTCATAATTCTAGGTCTACGGAAAGTAACGGTAGGTTTTGGTCCATGGCGAGCATTACAAGTCATTTTTTTAGTGAATAAATTACAAATTTATTGTTTTCGGATTTTTACTTGTGCTATAAGACCTTGCTGCTCACCAAATTTCATGATTCTAGGTGTACGGGAAGTACTTAGAAGTTGAATTAGAAGTTTTATTTATATCGCGGCTTCAAGGTTACGGACTTGAGTATTTGACGCTAATTTCAACTCGATACGTTCACGCGTTCCTGAGATAAGAGGGTTGACAGACAGACAGACAGATAGACAGACAGACGGACAACAAAGTGATCCTATAAGAGTTCCTTTTTTCCTTTTGAGGTACGGAACCCTAAAAATGCGTTTCGCTCAGCGAAGCAAACCAACTGTTGCGGTCGGTTACCAGGATTGGCCAACACCCTGAGAAATTATCCCACTTGAATTCGACGAGCGTTGTCCTTTTCCTTCCGCTGCTGGTAGACGCACCCCGCCACGCACCCCTGAATGCGTACTGGTGGAGTGGTACAATATCCTAGCTTCGCTCTTCCTTCCTGATGGGGGCTTTTGCTTCCGAAATATAAGACTGATCCAATCTTGAAACTTGATCCGAGTTTCGATTTATTCCCTACTAATACTTGGAGAGCTACTGGGAGCGCCCAGGCATCATTTTTGTCTTCTCGATGTGGTCTGGAGCTGAACCCTTTCAGTTCAATATGCAAAAACTGCAAAATATCTAACGAAACCACAAAGTTTTCGCGGCTCGCTCTGCTCGTTGTCGTGTTTCATGATGATCCATATATAATAATAATAATACAATGGTCACACGTTAACATTAAGGTCTTTTTGTACACCACCGCAATAAATTTACAAAAACTGAAATTCTTCGTGGCTCGTGGTTTTGCATGACCACGAATATGAAACATCGATTTTCCTTTTGAAAGTAGGCCACCAGATCTTAAAAATTTTCGCGGCTCGCTGCGCTTGCTTTAGATTTTATATGGCAGGGCTGTTGTCCTCATATGTTAATCGCAAAAATCTCATAATATTTCTTAGCTCATTATCTTAGCTTCCTTGTCTTGCTAAGCATACCTCACCAATTTCAAAAAGGCTGCGGCTGACTTCACTCGCCGATATTTATTTTGCATTATTTTCTTAACAATTTTCACAGTCGCAAACTATCCAAAATTTTCAGCGCTCTCTCGGCTTGCTGAGATTATTTTTTTTAATTCTTATCTAACTAGTTTGTGACCACCCGAGAAAGTAAAAAAAATCGGCGGCCTTTGCTCAATGATATACTTAATTATCATATTTTTTTTATTTCTAACTTTTTCACTATCGCCGAGTATATCTGAAGAATGCTGCGGTTGTTTCCGCTCGTGGTCGTCTTAGCTTCCTTCCTTGTCTTCCTTGCTAACCCGACCTCACGAAACTCCAAAATTACCGTTACTATCATCTTAACTTTTTACCTAATACCGCAGTCTTAAATTTTTTTCGGCACTCACTTTGTTTGCTGTTATTTCTTTTGTCATAGCGAGACCCTATCACAAAAGAAATAACAGAAAACAAAGCGAACCCGAAGATTTACTATTATTAATAGAATATTTTGCTTACTTTTCCCCAAAAATACAAAATATTTACAAATTCGCAGCTAACTCCGCTTGCCATTGGTTTATTCTTCACCCCCCTTATTGAATTTCTGGCTACGTTCCTGTCCAAGCGTGACGCCCCCCCCCCCCAAAAGTCTTGGGCTGCGACCGCGCCTGTTGTACTTTTAGTTACGTACATTTTTGGTTTTTCTTCGCCTGCCCCCTCCCCCTTTACAAAATCCTGGCTACGCCCTTGGGTGCGCCACGTCAGTGTTCACAACTTTCATGGGCGGACAAAAATAGATGACCTACTGGTCTGATGTAATGAAAGAGCGTTACTGGCATGGCGGCAGGCACCCCTTTATTTCTAGCGCATAGCGCCCCGCCTAATGCCTGGGCGGACCCCCTTTCAGGCCCACCCCTACCGTCACGTTAACATACTTATTCGTTATTTACATCGTTTCTGTGACCAACAAGCATTAATCGTATTTTATTGAATATTATCATTATATAGTAGGTACCTATGTATCATCTAGCACTATACAGCAGCCAAACTCGATGTAGAATATTTGTAAACAAACCGCTTAGACATAACGTAACTTAAAATTCATTGTTGCCGCGTGTATTTATACGCTATTTACATTACTTGTCGCTGTCGTTTCTTCCTTCAATAAATATCGCTTGCAATTATAACTTGAATCGTATTTTATTCAATATTATCATTATATAGTATGTATCATCTAGCACTATTCAGCAGCCAAACTCGATGTAGAATATTTGTAAACAAACCGCTTATAACGTACCTAACATAAAATTCATTGTTGCCGCGTCTATTTATACGCTATTTACATTACTTGTCGCTGTCGATTCTTCCTTCAATAAATATCGCTTGTAATTATATCTGAAACTCGACGTCAAGCAAGTGAGTTTGTTATTTGTGTCGTGGTTTGTTTACAAACATTCTACATTGAGTTTGGCTGGTGTATAGATTAACGTCCCTACTACACTCTTCTCTTTTTCCGTTTCCTACTTAGCTACTATTTTAATGAAAAAGGACTAGGTATAATCCTTGGGAATGTTTTGTAAACTTTGCATGTAAGTTAAGAAAGTGGTCCAAATAAGACTACAAACCTGTGCTACATACACTAACGAATGGCACTCTGTTTTTTGGCGCGATAAAACAGAAATTGAACATTTGTATCGATGGCCACACACAAGCAGCAACCTGAAAAAATACACCATTTAAACATTGCAAGTAGATTTGAAAAATTAAAAAATGTCAAGACATCACAGAATAAAATACCGATACACTAGCCAAACGCAATGTAGAATTTTTGTAACAACTGTTGTGTTGTGGACAACACGAAACCGTCAAATCTTTTCAAAATGTCACGCAAATGTACCTAATGGCTACCCATTAGGTACATTTGCGTGACATTTTGAAAAGATTTGCGCAAAGCTTTATGAGCTCTGTGAATTTGGCTTCAACATGCATTACTCAAAACTACAACTTAACGGTGTGTGACATGACATCACCACTTTCTTTCTATCTTTCGCACGGGCGCGAAACCGGGGTGGGTCGCTAGTTGGTAATTAACACTTTTCTGTTTGATTGTACTTGCGCAGCTTTGCTTCCGTCCGTGACTTATTTATTTCACAGAGCTCATAAAGTTTTGCGCGTTCTACGAGTTCTGCGAGGAATATCTGCAGGCTGTAACAAAAAGTAAGGACCTAAACCCACCAGTACTTAAAACATTCACTACAAAGGTCAACCAAGGTTTGGTGGAATTTCCTGTTCTGAATTTGAACACCCAAATTTATGAACTGGAAAATAGCAAATCCAATCCACCAACCAAGACATGAAATAAGAAACTTAAAATCGGGGTAATAAAATTGCATGGCAACACTTTCCCCCACCACCTTGCATATTTTGGTCTTGCTCGGGGACATGCTTGCCATTTGCCATACATCGAGTTTTATTGAATCTGTGAATCCAATGGGAAAGCACTTGTTTACGCTTGTCACTGTCAAAAAACCTGTCGCCAAAGTCAAGCTATGAATAGTAGAATGTTAACCTTGATAGTTAAAAGCTATTTTTGGAAAGAACACCACGGTTAAACCAGATGCAGAAGCCATTTGACAAGAAGTTGAAGTTGAGGTTGAATCGTAGAAAGAGTATGCTATAGAACACGCGCAAATGCTATCGCATTCACACATAAAGAGAGAACGACTTATGCCTAAACTAAAACCTAAGAAGAAAAGAGATAGAGCGAATGGCTTGCTATCACTTTCTCGCGTGCCGGTTTTTTCATTGTTTAGCAACTCTAGTTGCTAAACAAATTTCCTACACATCGACGGAGCTCCACACGAGAATCATCGAAATTGTTGTAAAATTTTGATTTCTAAGTATAAATGTGAATAAAGTGTTCCTGTGGACATTCCCGCACCTAAAAACAATAAAAACTAAAGGCAACAATGGTGCGGTGCTGTGTTTTCGAATGTACAAGTGACAGTGAAGCAAATGTGCCGAATTTATCATTCCACTCGTAAGTACAAGTTCTTTTGACTACAAAAAGGTTCAAAATTTACAGATTCATAGATTTACATGAACAATTAAGAGGTACAAGGCTCAAAAGTTATGTTTTATGAAAATTTTAATTAATATAACCTAACATTGCGAAAAATTAGGGTTGCCTGCACTCGACAATAAAATTCCCCAAATGGCGCGTTGAAATATTTTTGAATACGTACATAACGAGAAACATTATCTTAAAACTAGTTTATGCCCGCGGCTTCGCACGCATTGTTTCTATGGAAACGTTTAAGGGTGTGATTTCTATCCCATAGGACCTGATTTATGGAATAAAAAGTATTTTAGAATTAGATACCTATATGCAAAATTTCAGCCGATCCTTTCAGTAGTAAGTAGCGTGAAGAGGTAAACATCCATTCATCCATCCATCCAAACATTCGCATTTATTATTTAAGTGTCATGTTTTATTTGTTACAGATTTCCTGCAGATAAACATCTACGTTTGCGTTGGAAAGAAGCAACGGGTTGCAAAGATTGGGGACCCAAAATATAGTCCAAAATTTGTAGTAAACATTTCTATGAAAATTTATTAATAAAAATGAAACAGCGAACTTATCTTTTCCCTCATGCTGTTTCAAGGCTGGTACGTAATATATATAAAAAGAATGAAAGTCTGTTTAAGACTCTGAGAAAGTTTGTCATACCTACTTTGTATTATAATCTACCTTCCAAACAAATATAGAAATAACCAATCAAAATATTTAAATATTGGGTAGTATTACTTTTATATAGGGTGTAACAAAGAGTAAGGACCAAACATTAGCTTCGATCAAAGAACACAGGAAAATATGAAAATTGAAAACAAATAAATAAAAACGAAATTATCACTAGACTGGGTAATGAATGAATGACTGTTGTCATTTGCTAAAACTAAACTATTCTACTAAACTATTCGAAACTATTCGGGAATTTTTCTTCGGTTCTATAATCAAGTCGGAACCCACCCATGAAAGTTTAGTGCTTAATTTTTTTGTTATAACCTGTATATTATTCATAATTAATAATTATGATTCAATATTCTTACATACCATAATATAGATTTAATTTGAGAAAATTATATCTGAGAATGTTAAAGAAATGCAATCCAGTTTAAAAAATAATAAATTTTAATTAACTAAAGACTATGTGATTTGATTAAGAGCATATTGAAATAATCGTCTTAAAGACTGATCATACATACTTATTTATTATAACAGAATATAAATATTTGGATTAGTAGGCAGGAATGTTGGTAATATTGTGGTGTAAAAGTGTCATTTAATTTTGTTGTATTTGCACTTTTTTCTTTTTAGCTACATAATAATTTTAAAAGTGCCATTAAATTTCGTATTAAAGGTTACCTTAGCAATATCTAAACCGTAAAATTTAATTTATTAGGAGAAATGTGATTTCGAAGTCTGTTGGCTAAGCCTGGTTAACGTGTAAGAATTTAATTCCCTAATAAAAATGTTTTTTTAATTACTATTAACATAAAACTACTGATATTATTTTTCTATATTCTAGTGTTTAAAATTATTTCTACTCGTATCGTAATAAGTGCCTATACCTACATAACAAAACAAAATTGATAGGTACCTAACTAAACGTTGTTTCCATTCTTCTCTTCTTCTCATTCGTAGCGTTCTTGGCAGAACGGTCGTGGTCGTCATGACGAGTCTTTTGTTGTATTGGCAGATATTGCTCGCCTCACGATGTATCGCCATCTCTCCCTGTTGGTGGTCATTCTGGAACATTCATGCAAGGGGATCCCTACGGCAGATCTTATCTGATCGGTCCATCTCATAGGCGATCTACCCCTCGATCTTTTACCCTCCACCTTACCCTGCACGACTAGCCTTTCAATGGAGTCATTGTCTCGCCTGGATACGTGCCCGAAAAACTTCAAAATTCGAGATTGTACGTTTGTAGACAGACGCTCTTTCACACCAAGTTCTTGTAGGATGGAGACGTTAGTGCGGAACTCAGTCCAAGATATACCAAGCATTCTTCTCCAGCACCACATTTCTAGAGCGTCTATCTTCTTCTTCTCAATTTCTCGCAAAGTCCACGTCTCAGAAGCGTATAAAAATATGGGGAAAACGAGTGTTCGCACGAGCCTGGTCTTAGTGGCCTTGGTAATATTCCTGTTCCTCCATATTTTCTTGAGCCTGTCCATTGCACTCCTAGTTATCGCCATCCGTCTCTTTACTTCATTCATGCATCCGCCATTATTGGAGATCAGTGTGCCAAGATATATGTACGATTGAACCACTTCGCAGTTTGCAAGATGAGTTATGTCCGGTGAGTTGTCGTTGGTACGGTCTACAATCATCATCTTGGTTTTACTGCGGTTTATCTTTAGTCCAAACAGACCACTGACTTGCTCCATCTTAACAAGTAAATCTTCTATATGGCGTGAACTAGTGGCAAAAAGTGTGGTGTCGTCTGCATAGCGTAAGTTTGCGATTTTGTATCCACCAACTGCTATTCCATCCTGCCAGTCCTCCAATGTAATTCGCATAATGAGCTCGGTGTACGTGTTAAAAAGAAGTGGTGACAATATACACCCCTGCCTAACGCCTGCACTAGGATGAAAGTTTTCGGACAATATTTCGTCTGTGCGAACGGAGGCTGTTCCATCTTCATACAGACATCTCAAAAGGTGTACCAGATGTTTTGGTGTACCCATGTCCAGTAAGTTTTTCCACAAAATTGGCCATTTTACCGAATCAAACGCTTTGGGAAAATCAACAAAGCATATGTAAGTGGGCTTATTGAATTCCCTAGCCTTTTCGATAATTTGGCGTACTATTAGGATCTGTTCTCTGGTTCCTTTCCCTCTAACAAAGCCGGCCTGTTCTGGTGCGATTTCCTTGGAAAGGTAGGCTTTTAAGCGTTCGTTGATGATATGTAGCATCTTGCTTGCGTGAGATATGAGCGCAATGAGCCGATAGTTGCTACATTTCTTTGTAGAACCCTTCTTATGTAACGGAGTGAAAACAGTATGAGTCCACTCTGTTGGCCATATTCCTGTTTGCCAGATTTTGTTGCAGATGTTGTGAAACATTTCCAAGCCATATTCACCTAAGTGTCTTATAGTTTCGATAGGAATTGCATCTGCTCCTGTGGCCTTTCCGTTCTTGAGGTGTGTTATTGCGGCTTCAACTTCTGACATAAGAATGTCTGGCTCTAGTTCTTCATTTCTAGGTTCCACAGATGGAAAATTACGCGATTGGTGGTCGCAGAATAGAGACTTGCAATAATTCCACCAAGTTTTGGAGATTTCATCCAATTCAGTTACCACCTGATTGTTGTTATCTTCAATGGCCCAGGTTTTTGAAGGTAAGGTTTCCATTCTAGGCTTAGTTAAATTAAATGTTTACCTATTCCCACATTCGTACCTAATTTAAGTATCTACTTATATATTTATTTACTAGAAAACTAATAACTTTACTGGAACTGGAACGATTAAACTTAACCAAATACACAAAAAAGTTAAAAGTTTGCTTTAAATCCTACAGAACAGGATCAATAGGTTGTAAGTGCGCAAGTAATAAAATAAGACCTACCGGACCGAGGAATACCTGCAGGCTGTAACAAAAGTAACGACCTAAACACACCAGTACCTACTTAAAACATTCACTACAAAGGTCAACCAAGGTTTGGTGGAATTTCCTGTTCTGAATTTGAACACCCAAATTTATGAACTGAAAATCGCAAATCCAATCCACCAACAGAGACATGAAATAAGAAACCTAAAATCGGGGTAATAAAATTGCATGGCAACACTTTCCCCCTCCACCTTGCAATCTTTGGTCTTGCTCATCGGCACGCTTGCCAAACATCTGGTTATATTTAATCTGTGGGTTGAATAATATTATTGGAAAGTCAAACAAAAACAAACAAGAAACAAGTTTGTTTTAAGTATTTATTTAGCGTAAATAAACCTAATAATAAGTAAATATGGTCATTATTTATCGTAAATAAACCAGCTTCTAAATAATACCACCAGGTTTCTAAATAGTAGGGTGACTAGGCCGGTTCACGACCACTTAGTCGACTTGGATCCTTTGAAGTAACTTATTTCATGAAAATGATAGTGTTCTAACATTAAAAATTATTGAAATTGATAGAAAAAATATGGAATCAACGAATGTTCGCTAGATTGATCATATTTTGTAATTGTAAGTATTAAATAAATATAGATTTATCACAAAGTGGTATTTTCTCAGTTCCCGACCGCTTGCGGCCAGCTTGCGTCCATCATTTTCGTCAGTTGGCGTCCACTAAAGCTCCATTAAGAAAAAAGCTTTAATTAAGTAGTATACATAGGGTCTAAAATTACAACAGCAATGTAGGGTACAAAAAATCACACCATTTATTACTTAATTATTTGTTATTAATAATTTGTTATTAATTATTACTTATGAATTATTTGTTATTCATTGTTTGATATTAATTATTTGTTATTATATATTTATTTATAATTTTTTAATTAGTTGCAAAACTGACAAGTAGGCAAAATTTTCATTCAAAAAGTATGGGATAAATACATGGTCGGTAGCAGGCCGATTGCCGACCACGAATAATGCTTTTTGAAAATGGACTGCATTTTATATTTTATCAACGTTTTGCTGGTCGCATTCTAACATGTAAGTAAACCATATGTATGGTCGGCAAATGACAAAGTACAACATGATATACCATGCTTTTTGGAGGAGAAAAATCCTAAAGAAAATTGGTCGAATACAGTCATTTGCCGACCATGTGGTCGAGAAACGATGGAAGCGTATTTTTAGTAGGTTAGTTTGGCGAACACCCATTAATTTAGTTAAAAACGCATTGAATCATTCAAATTACTGGTTACGAGATAAATTACATATTTTTTAAACGTTACAAGCCACATTTCCACCCATAAATCTATAAAAGAAACAGTTTTATTTACGTTTGAAAAAGTGTCCTCTCACTATTTATTTTATAGAATTGCAGATTAAAATCCGATGCTCCCGCTGCGGCTCTAATTCCGAAGATCACTGACATTCATCACGTGTCATAGGCGAACAAACGGTGTCGCGGCTGGGAAGGGGTAGATTGCTGTTTCGTTCAAAAACAAAACGAACTTTAGCGCGTTTCAGTTAAACTATTTATATTGGATTTACGAAAAAGTGGTCGTGAGCCAGCGGTGGTCGGCTATCTAACCGGTTTACCCTAATAATAATATTTCTTCTTTTGAAACCGGTTTCATTATAATTTGATGACATTCTATGAATAATTATTCATTTACGAAATTGGTTTTGATATATGAAACTCTCAAATCAAAATTAAATCAAAGCTCTTTCGGCCTAAGCGGCTTGTTTTTTGTCTTTATTAAAGACCCATATCTTCAACTGGTCAAGTGTTTAAAGGACTTGTTAAGTATGTTTTTAAGTCTTGACTTAAAAAATATCCATAAAACGAACATTAACATAATTTGAGGTGTCAAATCATCCTCCCGAAGCAGCAGTTGTAACAAAGGTAGCTAATTAATTAATTATTGATAGTTTTGATTATAGGGATTTTGGATGCGGGCAAAAAAAAATTAATGGATATAATTTTATTTTTCTTTAGAAAGAGAGCCCCAGTAAATCATTCATAGATCAGTGACATAAATGGAATACTTAAGCCTACCTACTTTGAAGAATTTGATCCCATATTTAAGTTTGAGCAATAAACCCAGAACAGGCGAGTACCTACAGTAGACTTGACTTTTATCCTTTAGATAATACATATTATACTATCATCCTGTTATTTTTATTTTAAGGATGCATCGGATTGGAGCCTATTAATGAGGTTACAAAGTATTTGAAATAGGTAATGTATATATAATAGTAGGCACATAAATATGCTCAATAAATACACCACTGGTGAAAAGTTAATCATAGTGAGCAGTTTATGCCTGGTGGTGAGAAAAATAAGTGTAACTGTCACCTTCTAGTTTATACTTAGTAGTAGGTACATGTATTTAAACTTAAAATGTTAGGAATTGTTAGGAAACCCAATATTAATAGGCTAGTTGAATCTTTCATAAAGTAGGTCTTAAATAATTATTTTTGTCAGATGGAAGGAAAAAAATATTATCATATTTTTTAGGACCTAGAAAACTAAAAAACTTTATTTTAGAAGTTTACTTTTCGTAAACAGCTGTAGCCGTCATAGTCAGCTGTTTAATAGCAGTTTAATATTATCTAAGTATATATTGTAACGTTGTATTTTCTCGTTATCAATTTTAATACTTAATTTAATAAACATCTACGTACCTAGGTAGGCATTTTAAAAATCTTATTACTTTATTGCGCGTGACCTTGCAACGCGCTGCGCTGCGGTCCCGCCCCACGCGTGCCGTGGGAGTGGGGAGCGCTCACTCGCGAGTCGGTCGACAAACAAGCGGGCAGACACGAACTGAGCTTTAAACTGAACCTACGTTCCTTTGTTCATTAATATATCGGTCACTTACTTATTTAAACTCGACCCTAATCTTTAATAATAAAAGCAAGTACAGATACTAGATTGTTACTACTTCTATCCTACACAGTAGTGTTACTAAATTCAGTGTATTAGTGTTCCCAATCTTGGGAACAAAGACCCTACTGGAAGAACACCATTCCTACTGGAAGAAAACAGTCCCTACTGGGAGAACAAAGTCCCTACTGGGAAAAATTCCTTGATTGACCTGCGAACGAGAGAGGACCCTAGCGCCGAAGCTGCCCGTTTCCCGCCAATCACTACTTGGACGAACGACGGTTGGAGGCGCCGCCATTCCTGACGCGGATTCCTGGACTGGCGCAGCGGCGGACGGGATTGCCCTGAAGGAGCGTGCGGTTACCGAACTACTTAGCTAACTATTGCGAAATTTGACCCGGCCGACCTACGAACCCCCTTTCTTTTCCAACTTATTATTAAATTCTTGTTACTTTATCTCTTCTTTTATTTCTTCACCCCTAGGCTTGTCTGGCTAGGTGACAATATTTATATATTTCTGCTCAGCTTGGGGCTAGTTAACACTGTGTGAATTGTCCAACATTATTTATTTATTTACCTGTGCTGTGGCGTCATAATATGGCTGACAGTGTTTTAGCCAGTTTATGAAGAGTAAACTTTAAATATAAAGTTTTGTGGTTTCCTTTCCTCGGACCTAATATGTATAAAATATGGTATAATTAATAATTTAACACCTTCGCAAAAAAAAAGTCAACTAGCCTATTCATTTTGGGTTTTCCTAACAAATCCTAACATTTTATTTTATGTTTAAGTAAGGTTTAAGTACAAGTACTACTAACTTCGAGAGGGTGATTTCCTTCGTCCGAGACTAAGTTTAAAATTGAAGGTCACAGTTACACTTACTTTTTCACCACCAGGCAATAAACTGCTGACTATGGTAATGTTTTCACCAGAGTGATGTATTTATTGAGAACACTTATGCGCATGCTATTCCAACATTTCTAATAGTTTGTAACTTCATTAATATATATGATATATGAATGATTTACTAGGATTATCTTTCTAAAGAAATATTAAAGTATCCATTAATATTTTTAGTGCACATCCAAAATCAATATGGTTGGTACTTAAACTCGAAATTATCAATACATATGACTTGACACATCAAATGAAGTTAATGTTAGATTTACAGATTTTTTTTATGTGAAAACCTATAATCAAAACAAGGTCCTTAACGAAAATTTTACCAGTTGAATATTAGCGTCTATAATATAGTCCTATATATACAAATGCGGTGGATAAAAACTGGCCAAGACAAATTAAATAATGAAAAAAGTAACAAATTGAGATGAGGAACTGCTATGAAACTCGGCATCTTTCTATCTAATTACATCTATTTTATCAGTGAACGAGCTTGGCTAGTTTTCACATTTATGTTTTTGATTAGTTATAGTACCGGATGCCGCGGAAAGGGTAAAAAAACGAAATTAAAAAAAATCGTTTAACAAACGTAGACCGAGACTACACTAAGTCGAGAATCACCCCCTTTCCATGGCTCTCTGTATACATATACAGGGTGTCCATGGATGTTCTTGGGCGGGGGCACCTCAGCCACCCAGGAAAAATATTAAAAAAAATCCGAGACTGCTGCAGTTTGGTTTTTTAAAGTACGAAATTTCATAAGTTAACAAAGGTTGTTAATATTATTGGGCACTACGGCTACAAATTCAATAGTAACGAATGAATTTTCTCTGGGATTAACCGTGAATAATCAGCCTTGCTATGGCGCAGAACAAAATATTAGTAGCTGCAACTGTTTGTTTTTGTTTTTAAGTATAAAAAAAAATCAAATAATTGCAGCAGTTGTTTCTTAAATTTTTTCCTGAGCGGCAGCGGTGCGGCCCATAAGTACCTGCGGGGTTATCCATTAATTAACGGACACCCGGTACATGGCATGACCAAAACCATGCAAACTTGATTTTTTCGTAGGTACTATAATATTTACTACGATAAATTCTGCTATTTCGTTAGTATCCCTACTACATTTATGTAGCTATCTCCGAGATCATAGAAGCATTAGTCCGAGATGCTTGCGACTTCGGGCTCATTTGAAAATCGATATAAAGAAAATTTCCAAGAGAAAGCGAATTTTCTCCACGATACCCGCAATGAGGTAAGTATTCCTCGAACAAGCCATACCTACTTCTGCTGTGTGTTCATCACAGAATACAGAATAGTGTTTTTTTTTTCAGCTATCCAGAAATTATTTACTTAAACTGCAAACCTATAAAACGAATACCTAAACTGTCACTATTGACGAATGAAATGGCAAGCGATATTTTTTACGACGGAACTGTCTACACAGGATCAGCCGGATTGGCTGCATTCTATTTATTATGTTCACTATATGAAGAAAATGATCGCAATGAATTAGAAACATTACAGGTAGGTAGGGTGAACCTACCTATTTCCTGATTTACGTTAATAAGATATAATTAGTAAAACTAGCTTTTATCTTCGTTTTCGCACGCCTTTTCCCGGATAAAAAGTATCGAAGCTATAATGTGTTATCCCAGGTAATTATGTAGGTATGACAAATATACGTAATTTCAGCGCGATTTGTTCAGTAGTTTTGGTGTGAAGAGGTAAACAAACATAACATTCGCATCAGACTATCGTCGACTAACATGACTGGTATTATTTTATTCCTGAAGCTATTCAATATGACATTCAATGAGTTACATCTTTGTTTACACAGGCATTTATGGTTCCTTCCTATCTTTTGCAGAGCGCAATGAATTATCTACAACTTGATAATTTAAAAGGAAAACGAATCAGCTTTCTTTGTGGTGATGCAGGGCCTCTTGCTATAGCAATGGTTACATCCTATCGACTTGGGAAGAAGAAATGCACCGACAACATTCTAGACTACAGATCTTTGTATATTCGGTAGGTGACATTAATTAAATTATTTATAAAAAGGTTGATAAGGTAAGAATAGGTAGATAACTGATTAATATACAGGTGTCCCGTAAATAATGGATAACCCCGCAGGTACTTGAGGGGGAACATTATTGGGCACTACGGCTGTAGTGGTCAATAATATCAACAAAGGTATGTACTTAAGTAGGTATCAAATTTCGTACACTAAAAAATCCTAGTCTGCTGGATAGATTTTAAATTTTTTCCTACCTACCTAGGTAGGTTTTCTGTGAGAGCTAAAATGCAAACTGTACCTACCTAAGCAGCCTAGCCAGCAAGATTTAGTACTCACGTTGTTTAATTAAATATTTTCACAATTTCAGGCTTTTATCCTTGTCATCTCTTCTCAATGATTCTCCCGATGAGATTTTGTATGGAAAAGCTGGATACCTTTATGCATTATTGTTCGTAAACAAATACGTAAGCGGAAAAGAGGCAATCCCAGCTTCCCATATTGAGAAAGTAATTAATGCAATTCTACAGTCTGGTAAAGATTTATCTGCAAAGGAAAAGTCCAGTAGTCCTCTTTTGTGGCGATGGCATAACAAAGCGTATCTTGGGGCTGCACACGGAATGGCGGGGATTTTGTGTATGTTACTACAAGTATGTACATAAATACTAACAATAATATTAATTGAATTTGACTACCTCAGTGGCGCAGCGGGCGAGAGTCCGCCTGCGACGCAAGAGGTTGCGGGTTCGATTCCCGCCTCCGAACAAATTTGTGTACGACCTGCAGAAATTTGTTCCGTTGGTCTGGGTATTTTCTATGTATAACAATAAAAAAATATCTATCTATGTATATAATGTAGGTATCAAATAAGATCAGTTATCTAGTAGGTACCCATAATACAAGCTTTGAGTAGTTTACTTTGGGGCTAGCTAGATGGTGCTTTGTGGATTGTCCAGCATTATTATTTATTTAATTACAATACTGGTCGATATTCTTAGAGTTCGACTCTAACTCGATCTCGCGACATACGTAATTGGTAAACCTAACTCTCCAATGGATGGTCAAAAACAAACATGATTAAGTAGGTATGTGATCCACAAGGGAAGACAGGATGCTATTAGTATGATGCTCGTAAGAGGAGGCCTATGTCCAGTATTAGACTCATATAGGTTGATGATGATGTGATCCACACATTGACATTATTAATTATATTCAATAATATTGTTGTTGTTGGCGATATCCCTGCTCAACGACACAGGAGGATCTATCAAACGTACCTACCTTGGTACCTACCTAATATAAGTAATATTACATAGTACCTATATAAGTATACAGTGCTTAAGGAAATGAAGATTATTATTTTTATGTTTGCCTAAATGAAAGAAAAATGTAGCTAAAGTTTTCTTATGGTTTATGGTTGTGCCTTACTACCCGTGTCTATTTCAGGCAAGCATTTACATAGATGGTGACGAATTGCAAAACTATATCAAACCAACTTTGGAATGGTTAGTAATGCAGCAGTTCCCAAGTGGGAACTTCCCATCATCCTTGGATTCGGGTTCTGGAGATAGGTTGGTGCAGTGGTGTCACGGTGCGCCTGGATTTGTTTCTTTATGCATTTTAGCATCGCAGGTAATACTTACTATAATAAATTAGAAACTTTCACTGCACCTTCATCTAACTAAATTACTAACTTAAACATGAGCCTTACCTAGCCTTAAGCCGGCTTTTGACTATGGGATATAATATAATTATTACATCTCGGGATATAATATTTTATCGCTCACCATACATTTTGTACGAGACCGTTCACACTGTGCTATAATATATATTACATCCCAAACTATAAATATTTTTTCGACCGAGTGAGCGATATTTGAAGGTCATTTGAAGGTGTATATTTTACCTCACGTCCCCGGACACCGCGCCTCCCCCGCTTCGCCCTCCGTTTGAATGTTGGCGTTCGTGTGCAGACGTGTAAACTGATCATTGTGTGCTCCAAAATATATATCTTACAGTGTGAATAGCAATCGCGGGATGTAATATATAGCACAAGATGTAATTTATATTATATCCCATAGTCAAAAGCCGGCTTTACATAACCTTACCTACCACGGAAAGGTGTCCCAAATTCAAACAAGATCCGTCAAGTGCGAGTGTAACTCGCGCGCCGAGGGTTTCGAACGTTTGTCAACAAATATATACCAAAAGTACCGGTTAGAGACTTCGCAATTTAACGGATACCTAAGAATAGTAGGTACCAACTACTATTCTTAGGTATCCGTTACTACTACATTCTCTCTGCATGCTTCAGTTAAAGTGGGTAATGGAAAAAATTTCGACTTTTTTCAAAATATTTCTAAAAGTATGAAACCTACAGAAATTTTAAAAACTGGTTTGAAATGTCCAAACCGATACCTTTTATTTGATACCCCACTCGGGGGGGTAGCCCCCCTTTTGAAAATTATTCCTTTTTGACCATTTTTCAAAAAGTGTTATTTTTACAGACTTCTCTATATTTTTCCTGTAAAATCCATATCTAGAAACGCTTCATACATTTTAAATGGATCGCTCTGCAAACTTCGAAGATGGAAAACTGTTTTGAAATGTCCATACCGATACCTTTCATTTGATACCCCACTCGGTGAGGTCTTTTGAAAATTATTCCCCCTCCTTTTTGACAATTTTTCAAAAATTGTTATTTTTACAGAATTCCTAAGAAATTAAATAACATCAAAAAATTTGCCAGAGTGTGAGGCTTACGCACTATAAAAACAAAAACTTTTTTACAAAATTATCTATATTTTTAGTGCAAAATATAGATCCATAATCTACAAACACTTCATACATTTTAAACGGATCGCTCTGCAAACTTCGGAGATAACCCCCCCCCCCCCCCTATCTCCGAAGTTTGCAGAGCGACGATGGGTATTTTTTCGACTTATTTCGAAATATTTTGAAAAGTATGACACCTACAAAAATTTCAAAAACTATTTTGAAATGTACAAACTGATACCTTTCATTTGATACCCCACATGACCCTGTAGGTATCTTTTAAAATTTCGGCATCACAACTTGTATGGAAAATATTCATTTTTCATTTATTATCTTTTATTTTTCTTTAAATCTGTACAGGCGCACGAAATGTATTATTATTTTAAATTTCAAGTTGATAGCTGCAATATTTGCTGATTTATTAAGGAGGGAAAAAAGGACAGACAAAGCGAGACCATAAGGGTTTCGAAACCGATCTTCGATCTTCGAAACCCTAAAACTCGTAGTACAAACGTTACCCTCCCTCGGGGTCCAGGATTACCCCCTGCACCCTTCCGGGGCACACTGTATGCACGCTATACGCGCTAAAATTTGCGATACCATTCGCTTTTGTCGAAAATTTTAATTTCTATCTTATATTTGTCCTAGGTGTTCAAAGATGAAAAATATATGAAAATCGCAGTACAACTGGGTGAAGTGATATGGCAACGTGGGCTTTGCAAAAAGGGATATAGTCTGTGCCACGGGGTCGGTGGAAATGCCTATTCGTTTATTCAGCTCTATCAGGCTACAAAAGTGAGTGCAATGAATTTATGATAAAGCTCTTGTCGCCTTACAAAATGTATGGGTCTGACTATACATTGTATAATGTAATTACCAAAAAACTTGCTATTACCTACCGACCGGTACTCGATAAGGTGATTTCTCTGCAAAAGATTGAAAAAAAAACAGAGGTTGTTTGGCAAACGCTTTTTCTATTTTTGTATATTTTTACGATTTCATTTGATATGTTATTTGATTAAGATGGGTGAATCAAATCAATTTTTTTTTGACAAATGCTGTTTTCTTTGATTAAAAATCTGAAAATACGGACAGTTTTCTTAGAACAAAAGTTTTTAACTACAAAATAAAAGGCAACTCTCCTCAACGTCGGTATATTCTGCCCCAGTCTGTATTACGGTGATAGGTACCAACGTACCTACGCAATTTCGTCCTAATTTCGGAATTAGGTAGGTAGGTACACTATTTTGCAAACAAGTTCATAATACAGAGTGGGGCAACATGTACCGATCTTGAGGGCTTCTCTTGTATTTAAAAAAGTGTATTATATTATTTTAATGGTTCCAGAAATCTCTGTACCTCTACCGTGTCTGCTGCTTCATGGAATGGTGTTTGTTGGAGCGCCCTGGCACAGAGCAGCATCAGCCGGACCGGCCCGCCTCGCTCTTCGAAGGCCTGCTCGGACGCTTGTATCTGGCCGAAGACCTCTGCCATGCCATGAATGCCAGATTTCCTGGTTTTAATGTGTAAAAACTATCGGAGAGACTGTAAATTTTTTTAAAAATTGATGGTTTTGTTAAGTATACCTACTTGTAGCATGTAGCTAGGTATACTTTCAAATTCATTTAGTCAGGTTTTATTTCGATCATATAGACACTTCAATTTTATTTATTTGTATTGATTTTTTACAGCTTTTTGTTTTCACTGTGAAAAATAAACAGATTATGTACGCTCAAATGTAATTTATTTAAAAATCACGTAATAAATAGTAATTATTCATACAGAAATAATACATATATTATTATAACTCTAGTATCATTAAGTATATTCTACTACCTAGGTATAGGTATTATTTTAATAATAATATGAGCGCTCATAAAAATCTAAACAATAAGTGATTTATTATTTAAATTTCTATGTTTGCATTAGGTACATTTCCAAGAACAAGAAGAAGATTGTAAGGTAATATTACACTCAAAAAAAAAAGGTTATTTTATTTGATAAGGAACGCAACCAATGACCATAAATAAGGTTACACATAATTATACATAATTCGTTAGATAATTATTTATTGGATACTTACCTACTACAAGCAGAAATCCACAATTATAGGCCCGTAGCACTGATATAATAATACTATCTATGCTTGAGTAACGCTAATCTATGGCATAAACATCATTCAAGCATAGCTATGACCGAGCCATGAATCTAGAGTAAACTGGATCATGCACGAACATATTTCATTCATTCAAAAGTACCCTGTAAAATTATGTTTTTAAGACTCACTTTTCTTTGTGACATCTGAGAGTAGAAAAACGAGCCGAGTGAACTTGAAAGTAGTCGGTCCTTGTCTAGCACGTTGCAACTTGCAACATGGTGTAGGTAGTGTATGAATATGTATATGTATGTACAGATATATGGACATTGTACTAGAAAGAGATGAACCACTACTTTGGGGCCTCTCACTCGGCTCGTTTTTATGAAACATGTGCACAGACCAGGTTAGATATAGGGTTCATGGACCGAGCTAGGTTTCATAGTACGGGCCACAGATTTCGTTGCTAGGTCAAAACAAAAACGCATTATTTTGTACCTGTACTACATGTACATAGATACTCTACTACTGGTTAGTACAATCTAATTGGGTTATAAATAAAATGTATAAGAACAACCCTCCGACCAATTGAACAAACAAAACAAAGAAGTATTACGATACATAGGCAGATTTGGCAGTAATTTTGGTCATTCATTATGTTACTCCATAACCGGGTTCTGAAGAACATTTGTTTCGCAACCACATGAAATACGTGAAGGCCCCTACTCCGAGATTGCATGAGGGAACTGATCTCCTTGATTTACGTATCGAAACAATATGATCAAGACGCTCGACGATTCGCATGAAATAAGAGGCACCATCATCCTATCATACCTCACCTATTCTCTTTTGCGCTAATGTCAAGTATGACAAAATAAAATGTGAAGTGCGAGTCGGACTCGCTCACCTAAGGTACCGTACAAACTTGTACCTCATTATCATCATATATTAGTACACTGCTCGGCATAGCCCTCCCCGAATAAGCGCCTTAGCGCCCTGTCTTCAGCTTGCCGCATCCAGCATCTGGCAGTCTTTCGCAGGTCGTCATCCCACCTGGCTAGAGGGCGTCCTGCACCACGTTTGCCTAGTCGTGGTCTCCACTCAAGAACACGTTTACCCCATCGGTGGTCGGTTCTTCGCAAGACATGGACAGCCCACTACCACTTCAGCTTGCTAATTCTTTGGGCTATGTCGATAACTTTGATTCTCTGACGTATGTATTTGTCACGAAAATCACCGAAAAAACCTTCAGAGAAAATAGCTCTTTCCATTGCTCGCTGAGCGACTTTTAGTTAAAAGTCAATTGGATGGGTTTAGACTGCTGGCCCTGTACGTGGCGGCCTCGTAAATACATCTCAGCACCTCGATACAACGTTAATCTACTTGGCATCGCTGTAAGGGTTCCAGAACAGCCCAGGTTTCGACGGAGTTTTCGTCCACAAAAGCTATACACAGGGGCTGATTATATTCTTCGGACTTCTGTATAATCTGCCTCACTGTGTGTATGTGATCTATTATGGTGCCATAACCTCCGCGGAACCCGGCCTGTTCCGGATTATTAAACTTGTTCCTATAAGCAAAAAAATCGACTCACTCAGACGCACAGTGCATTTTTTTAGTGATGTCACTACAAATTTACTTTTATCAGATTTTTTCTTTTTCTTTTTCTTTAAGACCTTCTTGCCTTTCATGATTCTAGGTCAACGAGATGTATCCTATAGGTTTTGTGTGCACGTGATTAACTTTGAAATTTCAAAATATGCGGGCATAAACGGCTGTAACTTTTAATTGCATTGACTTAGAAGTTTTATATTTCACCGCTCCAAGAGGTACCTATAGTGCGGCCTGGGTGTCAGAGCAAGGCGGCGCCGGCCTCGGCCCGCGAGTGCGAAAGCGGCGGGCCGGGGCGCCAGACGTTGTCCGCCGGGTGGTATATCTCGACGCTGGCGAGCGTGGTGCGCGCTCGGTACAAGGCTAGCTCGCCGTATCTCTCGCTATAGTGCGGGCGCGTGGGTGTCAGAGCAAGGCGGCGCCGGCCTCGGCCCGCGAGCGCGGAAGCGGCGGGCCAGGGCGCCAGACGTTGTCCGCCGGGTGGTATATCTCGACGCTGGCGAGCGTGGTGCGCGCTCGGTACAAGGCTAGCTCGCCGTATCTCTCGCTATAGTGCGGGCGCGTGGGTGTCAGAGCAAGGCGGCGCCGGCCTCGGCCCGCGAGCGCGGAAGCGGCGGGCCAGGGCGCCAGACGTTGTCCGCCGGGTGGTATATCTCGACGCTGGCGAGCGTGGTGCGCGCTCGGTACAAGGCTAGCTCGCCGTATCTCTCGCTATAGTGCGGGCGCGTGGGTGTCAGAGCAAGGCGGCGCCGGCCTCGGCCCGCGAGCGCCAAAGCGGCGGGCCAGGGCGCCAGACGTTGTCCGCCGGGTGGTATATCTCGACGCTGGCGAGCGTGGTGCGCGCTCGGTACAAGGCTAGCTCGCCGTATCTCTCGCTATAGTGCGGGCGCGTGGGTGTCAGAGCAAGGCGGCGCCGGCCTCGGCCCGCGAGTGCGGCAGCGGCGGGCCGGGGCGCCAGACGTTGTCCCCCGGGTGGTATATCTCGACGCTGGCGAGCGTGGTGCGCGCTCGATAGAAGGCTCGCTCGCCGTTCCGCTCGCTGTCTCCGCCGGCCGCTATGAGCATGCCTTCCGCGGCGCCGGCTGCGCACCAAGCGCGAGCCTCCTTCAAGCTTGCTACTTCTTCCCAGTTATCCTGGAATATTTAATGCAATACAGCTCTCTGTCGCCTACATTCTTATGACTATTTCCTCTGAAAAACCTTAAATGCACAGAAATATTGCATGAACTGCTGTTGTGTGGTGGTTGTAAAATGCAGGCAAAGAAACCAGCCAGCTACAACAGAAATCCAAGATTTATTGTGAACGGGTACAGTGTTTGTCTAATCGATAGATCGTAGGAAGCAAAGAGGTCGAGTCAAGTTCAAATCGATATTATAAACTCGTAGTTTGGTACAGCGCCTACAGTGGCGTCTGTGCGAACTACTACGTAACAAGCAAAGGATGTTAAATAAGGTAATGATTATTTGGCACCTGATGGGTATGCAGTGCATCCGTTAAGACACAGATGGCGCTGTGCGCTGTGTTTACCAGTGGTTGTAATTCCTTTCTGTGTTTCTTGACGCTTTCAAGAGCGGGAGAACCATTAAAATATAAAGCCAACCGCAAAAGCTATACGGTATACTGTAGTTAGTGCGATATCGCATAGTATCATAATACTGAATACAGCACATAAAATTTGAGGCAGCGGAATACTCACGTCATCGAAACTATATCTCTCAACAGACGTGAGAACGTTCCTCTTCGGTGCGTTGCCCCCAATAACATAGAGATAGTTGTCGAGTATGACCGTGGCGGCCTGACTCCGCGCGTGGTGCATCGGCTTCAGGGAGTGCCACTTGCGGGACGCGGGGTGGTAGCACAGCAGGTCGCGGGTGTAGCGGCGGTGCGTGTGGGTACACCCGCCTACTATGTAGATGAGACCTGGAATGTTGAAACAAGCTATGATATGACTGAGACGTGTCAGAGATAACGGACCAACTGTTAGGGGTACCGTGAATAATAAGTCGTCTAACAGTTTGATCGCAACTGAAGTCTATTAAGATTTAAGTCAACATGAAGGTTGAATACTGAAGACAGATTATCGTTTTACAACAAACACGTTTTGCCTGACCTGACACATTGTACTTTGTACACCAACAAAATACTCAAGAGTTGGATATTGTCGTCGGAGAAATAACACAAGCAAATTCCTTCTTAAATCTCCAGACAACATCAAGATACACTATGTAAGCAAACCTCAGCAAAAGGCTAAAACGTTTCGGCGTCGAGTTTAATTATGAATAGATGCGAGCATTAATCTCTCTGATCTTGTAAGGCCTGATCAGGCCATTTTCCGCGCATGTGCCTGTGAGTGGAAGGAGTTTTTCGTATTTATTCTCAGGTGTCAGAGGTACATTGGTTGGATATCCCAAATTGACAAGATGTAGTGAATATCAACAACAAGAAAGGGATTTTTGTAAAAGGTTGGGCGGTTTGTTTACAAATTGTATATTGATTTTGACTGGAGTTCAAACCGTAACAAATATGTGAAAGAATGTTTTGCATGCATATTTCGTACCTTCAAAGTTGACGACTCCCATCCCGAACCTGGGTTCAGGCATGCGGCCACAGACCGTCCACTCGTTCATGAAAGGGTCGTACACCTCGACCGAAGCTCCCATGTCGGAACCGACCCACCCTCCGAACGCGTACAGGTTTCCGTTCCACCCTGTTATGCCGAACTCGCAGCGAGCTTCCTTCATTGGTGATATGTTTGTCCATTTGTCAGTCTGCGAAATTAATTCAGTTTTAACGCAACTTTTACTCAGTCACTGTTGTCAATTCAGATTTTCCAAATATTTTTATTTCGTTTTTACATATAAAACATAAAACTAGAGAAGGAATGGCAAGGGCGAGCTTAACCCTAAAAGAGTTCTCTTCCAGCAAACCTCATGAGAGAGACAACGTTATTCTCTTTTAAGGCGCGGCATCATTTTTAGTGCTGTCAAAATAGAGGAAAATTTGGCGACATCTAAATTTATACCACTGTAAAATTGGAAATGTACTAAAATTTGATTATAATTTTAAACCCGGCGACGTTGGAGATTATGTTGTTGACACCCGACATAAAGAGGGGTGTTATCGTGCTTGCGTGGCATAGTAGCTCCTAAAGGGTGGTTTTCGTTATTTTTCGTATTTGTTTAACGCATTCACTGTCCAGCCTCGGCGGTACGACGCAGGGGCGTGCCCCGCCGCTACACTGAGTTGCAGGAGGACATCTGGGCATCGAGCTCGATAATAGGGTAGGCATAAAATTTGATGAATCAAAAGCTTACCTGTGGGTCGTAAACCTCTCCATTGGCCAGTATCTGGCTGCCCTGCTCGCCGCCCACCACGTAGACCCGCCCGCCCAGCGTCGCCACGCCCGGCTGGATGCGCGCTATGCCCATTGACGCAAGCTCTTCCCATTCGCTGTAAACGAAACAAATTTCTATCTGTTTTGTGATCTGTTCTCAAGTTTTTCATGGACATTCAAGAAATCTACACGAGGATAAAATTAATCGTAAATATTTATTTATTGTCTTCGTTTATTTATTAACGCTTCCTTCCGATTCGTATTGATATGGATCAGTTTAGAAACCTCTAGATTGTATGCAACAGTCTGCAGTTAGCGCAACCGTTTCAATTGAACAGGGGACATTTGATTGAATTTGTTAGTAATATTTTATTGTAATTTCTTTATTATTAAAGAGGTTAATAAAGACAAAAACCTTCTTTGAGTTTTCATCTATGGACGGTGCGATTCATGGGGAAGGTTTAGTTAAGTAATCCAATAAGGTCTTGTGTTTAGTCTCTGAAAATGACGATGATTGTTGAAGATGTCGGAAAAATTAATGCCGCCGACTCGAGAGCTTTGCCGGCGGCGGCGTGCATAAACCAATAGAGATAATAAAATCAATGTATGTATTACGGCATTCTTCCTATGAAAATGATCTACTTGTGTGAACCAAGGTTGGTTGCTGGTATTATTTATTTGATAATGATAGACGAACAGCTGATGTGTCTATATTAAACAGTGTACACAGTGTTGAATTTAACATTGCGTCACTTTTTTGGATTGATAATGTCGTCTCGTAACCAGTTATCGAGTTTATTCTTGAAGGCGTTTATTGATGTGGCTAATAGATTGCAAATAAAATGGTGCGCGACAAGGGATTTCATAGTCACGCACGGGCCAATCTAAGGTGGTGCCTACGGGTTGAACGTCCTTTCTTTATACAGGGTGCCCCGGAAAAGGTGTACTAAGCCGAAAGGGGGGTGATTCTGGACCCGGAGGAGATCAACTTCTATATATATATTTTTTTTTTTTGCAGAACATATATTTTTTGCTCGTGTTGTTTACACGCAATATTTAACGTTACAAAATATTTAACAAATGTTTTTAGCTTATTTTTTCAGCGAAACCAGTGTTTTGTCTTGCACCTATTGCAAAAATATGATGCAAATCCTTTGAAATTTCTAAACAATAATAATAATCTAAGATTAAACGTAAAAGAACACGAATACGAAGTAAAAAGTCTCTATATTTTTTTCAAAAATAGTAAAAAATTTACGATATTTAAAATATCGTAGAACAAACGTTGAGCCCCTCGATGTCCAGAATCACACCCTTTCGGTGGCACCCTGTATATATGTCTTGTAAGGATGGCAAGTTGTATTGGTGTGTATCTTGTAGGTTTCGATGAGGTCACCTCGAAGACGTCGTTGTTCTGGAGAAGTGAGGCTTAGTGCGTGTAGTCTGTCTACATATGAAAATAAAATCTAAAAGAAACATGTTTTACTCTTACCCCTTTAGTAGATCATATTTGATCACCGTAGAGAGTATATTATCAGTTGTGTGAGGCGGTGCAGCAGCCGTGTCGCGGCACGAGCCACCCACCACCACCAGGTACCGGCGGGCGCGCGCCCGGGGCTCTGCCCCCAAAGGCACTAACGCACCGCGACCCGATTTCTGCGACAATTTGAATCAAATATTACCTTTGAAAGTAACGTTAATCAGATAGACAATATTGTAGATAGATGTAAGCGGGTTAACTATGAATCTTATTTGTGTTGGAAGAATGCCAACGTTTCATCCCTTAACGAGGTACATCTTCAACAAAAATAAGGTTCGTAGATAACCTTTACATCCTTAATTAATTCGTCAAACTACGATAGTTTTTACTTTAAAATAGATAGATAGTACTTCATTATACAGGGTGAGGCGTAAAGCCTTTACCTACGGGTAGGAGGCATCAACTCTGTTCAGAAAATAAAAATTGTACCCTGTAAAAGTCTCACGGTTTTCGAAATATTGGACATTTTAGAAATTTTCAACTTTTTTTACCCATGTCCATACTTTTCGATGCTAAGGTTACAAATCAAGGAATTTTCTCAGTTAGAGATGAGAGATTAAACCCTACTAGTTATTTAAAAAAATGACTCTTACCCATCTTAACTTATATATACTGGGATATTCTTTGCACAGAAAGTTGGAAATACCAATTGTTATACTATTTTGGAATTTCATTGAAGTGTATAAGTTTCTTATTAGTTGGTCGCTCAGGTGGCCATACATTTTTTTTTCACCAGAGGTCAAACTTGGAAAAAATCAGCAAAACACATTTTTGTTTGTTTATCATATGTTGTAAGAGAAAAAGTGTTCTTTTGGCACACAAATGGAAGTAAGCATTTGATAGTACAGGTATCCAAGAATGCTATGACAAAAACAGATTGAGAAAATTCCTTGATTTGTAGCCTTGGCATTGAAAGGAATGGACAAGGGTAAGAAAAGTTAAAAATTTCGAAAATGTCCAATAACTTGAAAACCATGAGACTTTTACTGGGCACAATTTTTTATTTTCTGTACAGTTCTGATGCCCCCTACTTGTAGGTGAAGAATTGACCACTATTTACACCTCACCCTCTATAACCCGCGATATCTTCCAGGCAACCAAGGAGGAGATCATAGGATGGCGTGGTGCATATTAGGTCGGATGTTATAAAAAGAAAACAAGAGAGATCAATTACATTTAGTGATTAAGTGCGTCCCCAATTTAAAAAAGAGTTACATACATGGGTTTCTGCTGTAGTGATAGGAAGTAAATTGCTGCCTATAGAATTAGAATCATTCTTAGCAAATTAAGCAATAACGAAAAAAAACCATGACACACAGTTTTATTCTGCCCTATCGGCACCCAACTACAGAGCTGTTTAAGGACTGGGATGTACTAACAGTAAGACAAAGTTTCATTCTTCAAACTGTAGTTAAACAACACTCGCTTCTTGATTATGACTCTACATTATTAAAAGGTAAGCGCAGAAAGGGTAAAGTGTGTAAATCACCATTTCACAACTCTCATTCCCGGAAATTCTTTGGGTACATGGGTCCTTTTCTTTTTAACAAACTAAATAGTATATTGCAAATCTACTCCCTCCCAAAATACCAAGTAAAATTATTGTTAAGTAACTGGTTGAAGCAACAAGACTATAACAAAATAGAAACCTTTCTTAAACCAATGTCATGATTATTTTGCAGAGCTGTAACAACTATATTTATTATTTATGATAATTAAAATTAATAATAAGCTCTAATTAATAGACCAAATTTGACCACACATACATACACTCACCACGCGCGCACGCACTTATACAACACACACACATACTTATTACAAAAGACAGTATAGTTTTTAGTTTTTTAATCTTTTTTTTTTTTACTATTTTATACCTACCTATATTAGTTCCTATTAGTCACCTTCTATTGTACACCTAGCTATAAGTTCATAATCAGTTATATTAAAAAGTTCACCTTTATTATTTTAATTCTACCTATCTCGAATACAAGTCAAGTCGACTAAGACAGGTACCTACTGAAAACACGGGTACTGTACGAGTCCGTGGAGTGAAGCCCTGGTGACCTGTAATACAGGTTTTACTAAACCTACATCAGGCACCAGTCTTCACAATACAGGTTCGATCTTTATAGTATACCAAATGGCTCTAACTTGTCTACTTTAAGAGAACCTTTGTGAAGAAAAATAAATGATTATGATGATTATTATTATTATTATTTATAAAAAAAATTTGGAACTTACCATATCTATTCTGACAGTTTTTAAAGCTACTGCTATTGAAGGATCTTGCACATTTTTGATAGCTTCGTCTAGGACTTCAGGTGATATCAAAGCAAGTCTTACATGACTCAATACTTCGAAACAGTGACGTCGTCGACCCATGGACTCGTGCTCTAGCCATCTTAGGGCTGGGTACAACACCTGAAATCGGTATTTGTTAATTTAAAAGGTAAGGTCATGAAAATACATTCAAATATCAAATAAAGTATGTAAAGTAATAGTAAAGTTAATTCATATTCAGATTATCAACTACCTGTGCCTCATTATCAACTTTCAGTTGCTCCGATGATAAAAGAGTTGTCAGTTGCTGTAAAGGAAGCTCTAGCAACTCATCTCCATTAGCTACCACATTCCAATTGGCCTGGGCATGTTCCAATGCTTCATTCGCAAGTTCTATACAGTTGTGTGCTTCAGCAAATCTGTAAAAAGCAATAAGTTGTCATTTACAAGATTTTCCTAAGTCATAAGTCATAAAGGAGTGTGACAATACCTAGACCTAAAACAAATTAGTGCAAACATAACTTGGTAATGCTGCAATAATAGTTATGACATTTTCATAGGTATTTTCTTAAGCCCCAAGGAGGCTCTCAGAATCGTCACTGTTCTTGCATAGTAATTTGCATCCCCGCAAAGCACATGCCGAAGTAAAGTTCCACTGGCGGACCTTACCCTGCTGGAAAAAATAATTATGTACCTACCTAAAAATACCCAGTGCATTAGAAGGGTGCAGTTCCCTTCTCAAGAATTCACCGCACCCTGTCACCAGTTCCCTTAGTTGTAACATGTCTGCAGCAATAAGTAGATGCTGCACCGTTCCTTTGTCAATAACTATTTCACCTGCAAATTATAATAACCATGTTTGTACACATTTAAATAAGTTTAAAAAATATAATTATTGCCTAAAAACTACAAGACACTTATTTAAGGAAAAATAACTTGTTGTTTGGTAGGTAATTGGTACAAGCTATCACTATCTTCTAAAGTGTATGAGGTCCCATTTCTGTCAACCTCATAGTGCTTACAAAGTTTTCATTTACCTGTGTATATAAAGTCTATAATTTTAGCTAGGATGTCTGGTTGGACACTAGGCAATGCAACATGCCCTTTATGACTCTCTTCTAGACCCACACTAAACATAGCATCAAAATATTCTGAACTTGCTGCAAGCACTACTCGATGAGCCTGAAACAAATTCGGTAACTTGTAAAAACATTGCACTTGAATTTACTGAATGAATTGTCAATAGTTCTATCTAGCTTTAACTATGGCAAGTATAAGCATTGAAAAGAACATTTTAAGTTATCTGTTATCTATTTATTTAGTAAATTAACATACCCTGATAGTAGTTGATCCTGATATTAGATCTATATCACAAAATCTTTCATCCCTTTTCAAGTGGTGTAAATTAAGCGATATTTTAGTGGCGTATTCATAGCACTTATAAGTTCGTGATCCTTCTTTACTATCGGGTTTATCAAAGGTTTTGAGTAAGGTAGACATTATTTAGATAACTAAAAAGTGAAACGACGTGAAGACAACACTAGTGTTTATGATGCTGTGCTCTCACGGTCACGCACGAAATAGGTACACAAAGAAAAAAATAACTAACAGATTCGCAAGGGGAGCGCAATATCTATCCATAGCAGAAATTTAATTTTGTCTCAACCAATTATTTCGACACCAACACAACCAAGATGAAATGATAAATAAATAATTGATTCCACAATTGATTCATTTTCTAATCATCCATTGTTTTTCCTTTGCTTTTACTATTTCCACTTATCAGACAGAGGTATACTATAGGATGTGTCTTTTTGTCAAGCTAGTAAAAAGCGTCGAGGTCCTAGACTGGCTTACACGTTTCTAGCTGCTGACCTGACAGTAGATAGCTGCTCGCATTGTGTGCTTGCATGCCAGTAGCTGAGCTCGCCTGTGCTGTCTACATGATTCAAATAGAAGTCTCATGCGAGTTGTCGAGTCAACGTGCTGTGATTAGAGTACTGGGTAATTCTCACAAGGCTCAAAAATACGTGTCCGGCTCGAAAAAAAATACAAAAAGTATCCCTAGCCCTTTGATGTTTTTTTAGGTGTTAGGTTAGACAAAAGTAATGGGGGAGGCCTTTTTTAGTTTTTTAATTTTCTTATTCTAAATAAGAAAAAATAAATAAAAACCTTGGAAATATTGACTTTCGTGGTGCGTCCGGACCTCATGTTCGAGTGTTAATAAATTTTTATATTATCTCCTATTAATAATAGCACTATTTCACACAGGTTCACAAATAAACAGATAGTTACTAGCTTAACTGACACTATTACTTTGCAAAAATAAGTTTTAGTTGATAAGTTACAACTAGATAACTTTGCGTCCGACGTTTGGCGTTGATACCCCTGGCGCGCACTAATTTGTTCATATAAACTGTACTTTAGTAATTGCGTCAATAGTTGTTAGACCGAGACAAACTATCAGTGGCGCTCCATCAGTGGTGAGGACAACACATCTCTATGTCTCCGCGTCCATCTGTTATTAAGGTAAGTAATCACTTTCCGTGGCTTGGTATACCGCAAGTGTTGATTACCATGTAGAATTTAAATTCGTTCATACTAATCCTATTGTTTTAATGATTGTAATAATAGATGCCTTTTAGGTTCCTAATTTCGACTGCAGATACCAAAGTAATAAATACCAGCTATTTAGGAAATAATGTACGATTTTGTACATATTTTTGATTTTCGTGGTATTGATTTTCGTGTTTTCCGTGGACAAAAAGTACACGAAATGTCATTTAAAACAACGAAAACCTAATCTGCAGGTCGATTAACATTTTTATATTGTTAATTTTAATAATGTTTTTTCAGTGAGTGCGCTGGAAATATGGTCTACTCACGAGAAGATCGCTTAGTTGCAAAAATATTGGCTGAAAGACGGAAGAGAGCCCGAATCAAGTTTAATCTAGAGAAATATTAGGGGTTAAAGTATGAAATTGCCGATTTGTATTGGAAATTTTAATTAGTTTTTTTTTGATATAACATTTTTATTTAATCAAAACAATTACCATTATTATCTATACACTGCTGCCATCTAATAGGAAGGTCATTTATGCCTTTGCGATAGAACTCTAGTGATCTAGATTCGACAAACTGTGTGAAAGCATTTTGTACTGCCTCCTGAGAAGAAAATTTTTTATCACGTAGAAATTTGTCCAAATCAGGAAAAAAATGGTAGTCCGTTGGAGCGAGGTCTGGCGAATACGGAGGTTGACGAATGGTTTCTAATTGCAGTTACCTATTGTAGAGTTAAAGCCCTTTCACGTGCTGTATGAGGTCTCGCGCTATCATGGAGCAATAATGATGAAGATCGATTCATGAGTCGGGGCTGTTTCACTGCTAGTTTTGCCATCATTGTTCGGAGTTCGGCACATTAGACATCTGCCGTTATTGCTTGACCAGATCGGAGAAAGCTATAGTGAATAACACCATGCTAAGACCACCAAATAGTTACCCATTAGGTACCTTTTAATTGGTAAGCTTTGCTTTAGAACACTATTGCGGCGTTTGACCTGGGGTCAGCCATTGCATTTTTCGCGAACGGTTATCGTAAAGAATCCACTTTTCATCACATGTCACAATTCGATCTAATATTTTTTCATTTCTGTATCGATTCAACAAGGCAAAACAAGTTTCAACACGCGTTTCTTTCTGCAAATCAGTCAAATCATGAGGCACCCGTTTTTAATTTTTAATTTATTGATTTGACGCAAATGAGTCAATATTGTTGGTAAGTTAACGTTAAACCATGCCGCTAATTCCTGGGTAGTTTGGCTCGGATTGGGTTTAACCATTTCTTTCAATTCATTTTAATTCACCTGTGTGGGCGGTCTTTCACGTGGTTCGTTCTTCAAATCAAATGTTCTATCACGAATGCGTTTAAACCAAAATCGCACGATGCGTTCATTAGCAGTCCTCTCTCCAAACGCAACATTGTTATTGCGAGCTGTTTCTGCCGCGTTAGTTCCGCGTCGGAACTCGTATTCAAAAATCACTCGAATTTTCGAAGTACCTATTCATTTTTCTTGTCAAAAACTTCTTCATCAACATTCTTCTTGTCTTCTTGTCTTGAAAAAATACAACTGGAAGTCGATAATCGAATGTTGCACATTTTTTAAAAGAAGAACCTCATAGGTACCATGTAAAAATAGTTTCGCTCAAAAATCTCAAACCATGAAGGTTCTATATTAACTATGTTTACTGTATTGACTTAAGAGTGTGTAAATGTTTGTTATACTTTCTTAGCAAAAAAACTGCAAACATAAAATAATTACCTACTCCTTAATTTTAAGAAATTTTCCATCTACTTCCTACTGAAAAAACATTATTTTATTAATAAACCAACCCGAATATCCTTCTTACATTGATTTTAATATGCTAATTCACACAAAATGTATGTTTCAACGTATAAATGTTCAATATTTTTATATATTTGATTTCGGTGATTTGAATACTGATTTCCGTGGATACCATATTTTTAAAATTGAATTACTTCGTAACCATTAAGTCAATTAAGTTCCCTCCACTACCGATAAATTTTAAATTAAATCTTTATTCAGAATATTTCATCATTATGTGCTATTTCAACAAAAAAAAATGTGCCACGAAAGTCAACCAAAAAATGTCTTTCCGAAGAATGACCCTACTGTTCTAATAAATAATAATAATAAATAATGCTGGACAATTCACACAGCATTATCTAGCCCCAAGCTAAGCAGAGCTTGTGTTATGGGTACTAGATAACTGATTTAATTAATACAATACACTACATAGATAGATATTTTTTTATAATACATAGAAAACATCCAGAACACCCTGGACAAATGTCTGCAGATCGACATTTGTCCCGAGGCGTGAATTAAACCCGAAACTTCCTGCTTCGCAGGCATACCTTTGCCCGCACGTGCAAGTAACTTCTAAACAGATAACGAGATCCGGCTGCAGAATCAGTGCACCCATCGAGTAAGAGCTAAGAACCTACTAGGTTGCCCTTAAAAATGTGGCCATTTTTAATTAAAAAAAATTAATAATACAGGGTGTAACAAAAAAGAGTAACCAAACTTTCAGGTAAGGTGTAGAATCGAACACTGAATTCAGGAAAAATATTGAAAAAAAATCCCGCCCTTTAGTTTTCGAAAAATTAAATAAATAGGTACGAAATTTTCACAACAGTAGGCAATAGACTCTAAAACATTTGTCTATTTGGAATTAGAAAAAAATGGCCTGCGTACCTGTATTCATATCTTTTATAAGCCCATAACACCTAACTAAACGGTGCCCTAATGAGCGGCCACCGCGGTCATCGACCCGCGACATCATTGCAGCGGAAGCGAACAGGCTGCGCAGCGTGCTTAGATATGGAGCCTACGTACAACAAATACATTCCAATTTTCCTCTAGGAATTAAAAATAAATAAATTATTTTAAGTCTTTACACACGTTCTATCGCGAAAATGCATAGTTAGTAGGTACATTCATTAAGCATGCACCTTCCTTCCTACTAAAAGATATTCACTACTAGCTTTTATTTTTTCATATCGTTGACTACCTAAGTACCTACCTACCTTCACATTGAACTTTAAAAACACGGTGAGTAACTAACAATGAAAGATTGTTACAATTTGCATTTCCGAAGCACCAGATTGAGACAAGAAAAGGCACAAACTTTTAGCGCGCGAGAGCGAGATAAGTATACAAACTTAGTTCATCCGAATGTTCACCCAATGCTAGGCTTATTGTTAGTTTTGTCAAACTGTCACACCACAGAAATGTTATCATAGGGTCAATGGCCGTTTAGTTGCATCATTGCAAGCGCAAGGTCAAGGTCGCGGCAGCGCTTATCGGTTTTTTGTGCGTAAAAATGGCTCGTATGCGTTATTCAGATATTGAATACCACGAGATGAAAATTGAAATGGGAAAATTGGAATGCATTGGCTAGCTTCCTACATAACTACAACACGTGCAGCCCGCCGCGCCGCGCGCGCGCTGCTGCGATATCGCGTGTCCGGTCGTGGGTGCCCCCCGTAAAAAGATGTTTATCTGCTAAAAAGGTGTACACAAGGTACGTAGACCTTTTAATAAAATTTTAATGCCAAATAAACACGTGCATCAGTCGTTTGCGTAATGTAGTGAAAATTCCGTATTTATTTAATTTTTCGAAAACTAAAGGGCGGGATTTTTTTTCAATATTTTTCCTGAATTCAGTGTTCGATTCTACACCCCACCTGAAAGTTTGGTTACTCTTTTTTGTTACACCCTGTATTATTGAAAATTGATTTTTGGAAAAAAAATTAAATTTTTATTTAATTTAAACTTTTGGCCACATTTTGATAGGCAACCTAGTAGATATAATAATATTCTCCTTAACACAAATATGCGTAAACATGTGGTTCTTAGCTCTTACTCGATGGGTGCACTGATTCTGCAGCCGGATCTTAGACCACATAGAGCCCCAGGTACGTCCATACGGTGCGAGTTACTGCACTGTAGTTACTCGTCCGTCAGACTGACTCACACGCTAGCTCGTAGCGTGAGCCAGCCATTAAAGCTGCCACACACAGGAACCGTGTTCGGGCCGGAGGCGAAGGCGTGCGAGATGTATCTGTGAAGATATGCAACCTCACGTTCATATCTCTAATCTAGTCTATGGATGGTTGCCTAGGAACGGTAGACTATTTTTTTACTACTTGTCACCGTATACTTTAAATTCACATTGTCTTTTTGCTGTGCTAATAAATACTCGTAATATATATCGCTTTTCCTGATCTTTCCTTGAAATATCTACGGTCAACGCAAACGGTAACACCTCCGTTCACATGGTAGCAGAGCGATGAAATAATCAAACGATTACCTACCAAGGAAGATGTCAGTTGTAAAAATCGAACCCCTCGAAAGAGATAATTACGATACGTGGGTGATACATGCAAAAGCTTATCTCACAAAAAACAAGCTTTGGAAGAATGTTACCACACCACTCGCCGAAGATGCCAGCCAAGAAAAAAAAGAAGCAGATGATTTGACAAAATCCGAGCTGTTACTGCTCATATCCGCTTCCGAACTAAAGCAAGTGAAAAATTGTACATCAGCTAAGGGTATCTGGGATACACTAGAAGGTATTTATGCTAGTAAGGGTCCTGCCCGAAAAGCCTCACTTTTGAAACAAATAGTCTTGGCAAAATTGGCAAATAATGGTGATGTAAGGGAGCACCTAAAAGCTTTTATGGACAATGTCGATAAACTCAAAGATCTAGACATTGAAATTAATAATGATCTATTATCGATAATCATGCTCTACAGTCTTTCCGAAGACTATGAAAATTTCCGGATTGCAATCGAAACGCAAGATACCTTGCTAAGCCCGGACAAACTAAAAACAAAAATAATCGAAGAGAGTGATGCCCGAAGCCGCAACGTAGATTACAGTGAACAAGGCTCGTCTAACGAAGAAGCATTTTATGCATCTTGTAAAATCTGTAAAAAGCAGGGAAATATTATTTAAACGTAAAACTCACAAAATTTGCACAAATTGCTGGCAGAAAAATGCATCTAACAAAGAAAACTCCAAAACGATTAACAGATTTGAAAAAAATAATTTCGTTCAGCAATGTCTCCTGTCTAAAAGCGGAAAACGAGCAGATAACAATATCTGGGTGCTCGATAGCGGTTGCACCTCACATATGACTTATCAGAAAAATCTATTCAAGGATATGAAAAGTGCATCCCGAAAACATCTATTCAAGGATATGAAAAGTGCATCCCGAAAACTGAGCTTTGCAACTGATGAGTTATCGGCTGAAATAAAGGGCACAGGTGTTGTACCTATAGTTACTCAGTGTGGATCACTAACTACAGCCACACACTTATTGGACACATTGTACGTGCCCAGTTTGAGTACGAATTTGCTGTCAGTCGGAAAAATTACGGACGCTGGCTGCTCCGTTCACTTTACAAAAGATAAAGCGACTGTAGACAACCCTAAATACGGTACAACTATTATTGCCGAAAAACACTCAGACGGACTCTACTACGTTAAACCTGAAAAACCAGAACAACGCAACAATCTCATCAACGATGATATTCCAAACAAGAAGGTGAACAACTCAACTTCAATGGAGGATTGGCACCAAAAACTGGGCCACATGAATGCCAAAGATATGAAACTTGCCCTCAAGAACGGTGCATTAATTGGACTCCACTTCGATGCCAACGAAACTCTATCAGAATGCGAAACTTGCATCCAAGCAAAAATGCATCGAGTACCTGCATCCTGTCAGAAAACAACTCCGAGGACGACGGAACGCTTACAAATAGTTCACAGTGACGTGTGCGGCCCTATTCAAACGTCGGCACTTGGCCAGAACAAGTACTTTGTCACTTTTATTGATGATTACAGCAAATACTGCCAGGTCTATCTTATGAAAAACAAAAACGAAGTGCTAAGCAAGTTCAAAGAGTTTAAACAGCAGTCTGAAAACTTCACAGGAAACACAATAAAATTTTTACAGTCAGATAATGGCACGGAATATGTAAACAATGAGTTCACCATTTTTCTCAAACAAAACGGGATACAACGCCGATTTTCAGCGCCTTACACCCCACACCAGAATGGTGTAGCCGAAAGGAAAAATCGAACTCTAACAGAAAAAGCGAGAGCCATGCTCCTGGGCTCTAAGGCTCCGCCACATCTATGGGGTGAAGCACTGTTAACTGAAAATTATCTTTCAAACAGATCCTTAAATCAGGGAATTGAAGGAACCACAACCTTTGAAAAATGGGTTGGCAGGAAACCCTGCATAAATCATTTATACACCTTCGGAGCAAAAACGTTTGTGCTACTGAAAGGCATTAATACGCACAAATTTGCATCAAAAGCAATCCCTGGAATGCTCGCTTGATATTCTGAGAAATCCAAAGCGTTTAGAATATACCTTCCTTCAAAGAATACCGTCATCACCTCAAAAGACATTAGAGTTCTAAATAAAATGTACTTCGAAGGACAGATCACTGAAACATCAAAACTATTTGAGAACTCGAGCACACAAATCTTGAGTCATGGTGATGAAAACAGTGAAGATGAAATAGAAACATTATTTCCAAACAATAATGTACTAGCAGAGCAACAACCAGTGCAACAGCAAAACGATGCACCTAATAATGATGGCTTACAACATGATTTCATTCACAGCAATGAAAACTATAACAGCGAATATGAATCTGTTTCTGAAGATTTAACTAATGATGATGATACAGCTGCTCGTGAAATGGAACATGAAGAGATCGAACAAACCCGCATGCAACTTCGTGATAGAACACGGATTGAACGACCGAAAACATTCGATGACTTCATAATGGCAGCTATAGAAGCTGACAAACTTATAGAACCACAATCATATAAGGAAGCCATGAAGTGTACCAATAAAGCTGAATGGTTAGACGCTATATACAGTGAATTCACCTCGCTGAACGACAACCAAACCTGGGATCTAGTAGACTTGCCAAAAGGCAGAAAGCCTCTGCAATGCAAGTGGGTTTTTAAAATAAAAACAAACCCAGATGGTTCAGTAGACAGATACAAAGCGAGATTAGTTGTAAAAGGTTTTTCCCAAAAACAAGGAACCGATTATGATGAAACCTTTAGTCCTGTAGTTCGACTAAGCACTGTTCGTGCGATATTGGGATTAGCTACTCAGGATAACATGGTTTTGCAGCAGTTTGACGTCTCGACTGCATTTCTAAATGGTTCTGTTACTGAAGAAATATATATGATGCAACCTGAAGGCTACAGCGATGGCAGTGCGAAAGTCTGTAAGCTAAAGAAAAGCCTATACGGCCTTAAACAGGCACATCTTTGCTGGAACACATGCATTTCAGAGTATCTTATTGAATCCGGCTTTAAACGATGCACTAAAGATCCCTGTCTCTATATAAGCGAACAAGTGCTGATAGCACTCTACGTAGATGACGGATTGGTTGCATCCAAAAATGAAAAATCTGGAACAGAATTTATCAAACAGCTGAAGAATCGGTTTAGGATAAAAACCAAACCAGCTTCTTTTTTTTTAGGGATTGAGATAGACTAAACTAAGGATGGCAATATTACAATTGACTAGAAAGCCTACACTAAAAAAGTACTGGATAGGTATGGTATGGCAAACTGCAAGCCTGTGCCAACTCCCGCTGTGAAAACTACTCAACAGGAAGAGGAAGACGGGAACACACCTGATAGTACAAATTTTCCCTACAGACAGGCAGTGGGCTCTTTAGCATACTTGATGGTAGCAACAAGGCCTGACATATGCTACGCAGTAAGCGTCGTGTCTCGGCACCTTGATAATCCCAGAAAGCTGGATGTCCAAAACGTCAAACGGATTTTCAGATATCTAAAGGGAACCACTGATATGGGACTGACTTATAAAAAATGTGGCAATAAAAAGATGCTCATAGGATA
The DNA here is from genome assembly GCA_949316285.1 of Eupithecia subumbrata. NCBI lineage: Eukaryota > Metazoa > Arthropoda > Insecta > Lepidoptera > Geometridae > Eupithecia > Eupithecia subumbrata. Next base: position 7,893,197 of record OX438646.1, read on the forward strand.
CAGCGACGCTGATCATGGCGGAGATCCTATTACGGGCCACTCTACTACAGGAATGGTTTTCCTATTCTCGGGACCTATCATGTGGAAGAGCCAAAAACAAAACTCCGTGGCAATTTCGTCAACAGAAGCCGAATTGATCGCTTTGACTGAAACTGCCAAAGAACTTATTTGGCTGAAAGGAATATTAGAACAAATCACCAAACTACATGAAGTACCTGTAATTAATGTGGATAATGAATCAGCCATAAAGCTTTCAGAACATCCTCCTTACGAGTTCCATCGAAGAACGAAACACATAAAGCTCAAGCATTTCTTCGTTAGGGAACTTGTAACTAACAACGAGCTACATGTCATGCAAGTACCGACAGAACATCAGCTTGCTGACATGTTTACGAAGCCCATAATTGGTCCCAGACTGAAGGGATTGTGCAGCAAAATTGGAATCAACAAAACTTAGTTCCAATTTTTAAAAGTTTGGTGGGTGTGAAGATATGCAACCTCACGTTCATATCTCTAATCTAGTCTATGGATGGTTGCCTAGGAACGGTAGACTATTTTTTTACTACTTGTCACCGTATACTTTAAATTCACATTGTCTTTTTGCTGTGCTAATAAATACTCTTAATATTTATCGCTTTCCCTGATCTTTCCTTGAAATATCTACGGTCAACGCAAACGGTAACACCTCCGTTCACAGTATCATTCGAATTTTTATGAGAGACTACACATACACATACAATACAACCCGCACGCCTTCGCCTCCGGCCCGGCCACGGTTTCTGTGTGTGGAGGCTTTTAGTCTTTGCCTCGACTTAGATGGTTGGACGTCGGTCGTTGAAGAATAGCCAGCTCAACTCAATCATGACCGTTAAATAGATATCCATTCGATAACACACGGGAACGGAAAAATATCACTGACTTGTGTTTGTTGCTTTGCTAATTTATTGCTTTCGTTCGCGTCGTCGGACTGTGTTCTGTGTTATTCACCTAACAATAATGTTAAACAAAGTGTTACTTTCATCAGATGTAGCCCTCGTGTGCATGCAACATGCGCTGTCTACAGAAAAAGAAGAAATAATGGGCTTACTTATAGGAGAGGTATTTAATAGTTTCTATTTCTAATTTATCAACTCGAAGCAAAATCAGCAATTTTATTTATCTTACAGGTTCACAATAACAATACCTTGGTTTCAATAGTATCATCAGTGGTATTGCGGCGTCTTGATAAGAAGCCGGATCGTGTAGAAATATCAGAAGAACAATTAGTGCAAGCCACACTAAGGGCAGAGGAACTAGCCAGTGAATTCGGTCGTCCATTGAGAGTTGTAGGATGGTACCACTCACATCCTCACATCACAGTTTGGCCCTCCCATGTTGGTGAGTAGTAGATACACAATCTTTCCATTAGTTTCCATATGTAAAATACTAGTAACATGATAATAGATGCTCAATCAGTATGCTTTATTATTTCAGATCTTGCAACTCAATTCATGTATCAGCGAATGGATTCAAGTTTTGTTGGTATTATATTTGCAGTGTTTCTCACTGACCAAACATCAAAGGCACCATCGGTAACTATTTGTGCAGTGAATCTGAATGTTTTGGTAGTACCAATATACAGTCATCAAAATGTTTTCAGGTCCAAGTAACATGCTTTCAATCTGTGAATGATGGATCTTCACAAAGTAGAAGAGAAATTGAAATGGATATTATAAACATGGATGATTCACTGGTGTCCATCAATTTTGAGGTATGACCCAATATCATGAATACTCTGATCTTCAAACTTATTCTACTGATGTTTTCATACTCTTTTTAGACTCTCACCCAATTGCCAAACATCTTGAAGGAAGAGGAAGATGAAGCATACAACAATGAGGCTATCCAGAGTGAAGATGATGATATTATAAACCGGCAACATAATGCTGCTGTACGGACAATAGCTATTGGACATATTGTTGACAAGGTATAATATTTTGTATGGTATCACATACAATTTACTTTTCGGGTGTAAGGTGTGCAATATCTATGAAATTCCTACTATTATTGTAACCAAGTCTGTATTTTGTTACAGATGTCAAGGCCAATGTTAGAAGCTTTAGTAGCAAGAAATACACTCAACAGTTTACGCCTTAAAACATTGAAAAGGCAACACAAAGAAATGATGAAGAAGTTGTAGATTATCACATCATATAATAATATCTTAAGTAAAATCATAACAATTTGAAACTAAAATACTAATAAAGAAGAACCACAAAATAAAAATTATCTTAATTTTAAATTATCACACAAATGGCAAACCACAATGATATGCTTCTAATTTAAGTCATTTTTATCAATCATTTCAAAACCATCAGAAGAATCAACACTAGAAACTCTTTTCCTTTTATCTGTCTCCACATACATTATGTTAGAAACAGCATCTTTTATATTCCATAGTGCATTATAAGCACTGTTACTCCACGAACTTGAAGACTCTGCCACATCTAAGGTAGTAATTAGTGGCTCCTTTTGCTTATCTGCAAGTAACAAAATGATTGTAATATAATAAGCAAAGCCATATGCTTCCAAACTTGTTAGGACAACAATCTTTATTAAGTATTTGCTAAAACAAAATAAAAAGCATACCAATTATCATTATATGGAAAAGGATACTCACCAACTGGTATGTATTCATCTTCACTGGAGTCTGATGTTTCTACATCCTTATGAAGTGATTTGACTTTTTCCATGGAAAAATTTGTAACAAGAGAGCTTGATTCAGAGCTATCACTGGCATCTTCAATAGGAATATCATCTGGTTTCCAGTAATCTGGAATAGATTTAACACAAACCAGATAACTTTTTTGTTAGATTGGGACTCAATTATTTAAGTTTTTCATGTATAACTAATTACCTAAACTTTGCTTTTCGTCTGGCTGTTTTTTCTCTGGTTCAATTGATAAAAGTTTTATATCAACATCTGATGCTTCAGGAATGAGATCTTCTAACTCAGTCTCAGATCCTGAAATGTAAATGATATGTAGTAGATAATTTAGGGCGCCATCCTAACCCTAATCAGCACCATCACCTATTTTATGTTAAACAAAGGAATTTTCAAAAATTGATTGTGCCATTTGCGATACCTATCATCAACTTTTTTTAATGCCTTTGTAAAAGTTTTATTTTGTATAGGCAGAGATGCGAAGTTTATCTTTTTGGCCACCATGGTGGCAACTACAGAAGTATTAAAAAAAAGTTTTATGATAAGTATCAGAAACTGCCCAATCACCCACAGCATTTTATATTGATTGGAAATTGGAATATAAATAACTTACCAATTTCTTGCACTACGTGTGAGAAAATTCTTTTCATAGGAGGTACAATTTTATAGGAGAGACTCACAAACATACACCCAACATAAACAAGTAAGTATCCATTGAAATATGTTCCAATGAAAAATACTGTTTGCAATACAATGTTTGCCAATATAAATGCCTGCAATAAACACAATTTTTAGTAAAGAAGGGATAAAATAACAAATTCTAAAAGTAGTGACAGACAAATACTTACTTTTGTATGATTGGTTTCTCTTAAGAAGATAAATTCACAGCATTTTCTATGAATCCATTTACCAAGTTTAACAAACGCCAAGTTAATCTGGTCTACATCAACATTAGCCATTCTTTTAAGACAACTAGTTCTGTGTTTGTTTTTTAGCCAAGCTTCAAATGCATCAAAACACATTGCAGATAAGATAAGACATAAAATAAACTGTAGAAGGCCGACTTGTCTGAAGACACAAATACTGAAAACAGTGAAAACAAACATAAAAAAAAATTCAAATCTTTTAGACCTAAAATGAGCCAAGAAACAGCGTTTAGGACAATGCGCGCAACTGTATACTTACAAAAATATTATTTGCCACGAGATAATAAATGTTACAGAAAGCCAGATTGTTTTCCAAAGCAGAACTTCTTCAATTATTCCAATAAAAAATACCAAAAGATGTGATTTATGATTGGTTTTACTATTATCTCGAGATGTTACGTCTCCCCATCTTAATTTCTTTCGTAAAGTAGCAAACATTGTTTTTGTTTACTACCGTTATTCACTTTGTTTGCTTTTTTTTATTTTTTGCGGATAGCTGCGATTGCGAGAAATTAATTTGTACAAAAATCTTGGCAAAACAAAAATAAAACTGTGACTTAACATGATTTTGACATAGACGATGTATTTGCGGAGTAAAATAGAAAAAATAAAAATATCTATTTGTCAGGCAGGCCTTTCGATTCTTCGCGTTCGTATTAGCCAGCCGAATCTTTAGAGTAAACTGGATCGCGCACGAACTGATGTATGTATAGTTTTAAGTTAGATACTTTATACCTTCTAAGTTTTAATAAAAACTATAGACCATGCACAGAGTATGTCATCGTGATGTCTCGTTATGTCACGTCATTTGGAATAAACCCTACACCACAGCTTTATATCTTCTTATTTATAATATAAACTATAGACCATGCACAGAGTATGTCATCGTGATGTCTCGATATGTCACGTCATGTGGAATAAGCCCTACACTCTGTAAACAGTGCTGTTTTATTACAACACGAACAATATCATTAATTCAAAAGTACCCTGTAAGCCCATACATTTTTCTTTGCGACATCTAACGAACGAAAAAAACGAGCAGAGTGAGAGGACTTGATAGTAGTAGTTGGTCCTTGTCTAACACGTTGCAACATGGTGTGGGGCGTCCATGAAACAAGACAATGTCATAGGGCTTTTGATCAAAGATTCTGATAAACTTACTTCTAGAATGTGTACTTTTTAAAAAGCTGTCCAATTTACGCAGCAACATTAGCGTGTAGCATGTTTTCAAATCTATTGCGCACTATGAAAGTAGTACGTAGGTAATAATGGCTAGCAGACAGTGAATACTACTACAACCTAGTAGAAATTTAATTATCATGTTAGTATGTTATTTTAAAGTATCATTTTCCAAAAGAACAATTTTCTATTACCATCACAGTTTCATTAGAATTTTTATAAAAGTACAGATGTATGGACATCCTAGTAGAAAGAGATGAACTACTACTTTGGAGCCTCTCACCCGGCTCGTTTTTATGAAACACTGCACAGTACGGGTTAGGTAGGTATACAGAGTGTTAGGGTGAACCGTAGAAAGTTAATCTGTGTCAGTGTTGCCATCTTATTGGATTTTCCACTAAAACTGGTGGTTTCAACCCCCGCTTTAGTGGTGAAATATTGCTTTTAGTGGCTAGTGGATTTTTCTAGTGGTTTAGTGAAATTCACTTTCAATTACTGAAAATACTATCACTCAACCACTACTTGCTGAGTGATACGGTATTTATATATAATTATTACTACTTAATTCTGTTTTAGTGAGTTTTTACATCTGTGTAGGCCACACTGACTGATCCGTCAGAATCACTAAGCTCCAGAATACACTGTACGCATTGATCCCTCGTAGAATATTTTCGGCAGTAGTTAGTTTACAACAAACAAAACTGACTGAGTGAACTCTGTGAGACAGAGTCTTGAGTGTCTTGCGTCGGATTTATGCTAAAACCACAATATACGCAAAAGTTTCAAGATTCTTGGCTTCAGGACCCACATTTAAAAGACTGGCTGCAAGTTATTGAAAGTACCACTCAAGTAGTGAAATGTAAACTTTTTCCCCTCAACCACCCAACATAAAAAAGCCACGGTTGTGTACCTCTTTGTAGAACGCAGATTTAAAAACCGTAACAATATTTGAATTGCGCGCGAAAGTGAAGTCAGATTCCATGTCGAAGACTCAGAAACGGAGTTTCTGAATAGCCCTGCTGTTGTGTTTGACGGTTTATTCTGAGAATGATTGCTATCTTTTTTCTGTTTGTATTATTAAAGATGGAAGATAAGGCTAGCAAATTAATAAGTACATAAACAAAGTTTCGTGTTATTGACATGCATGAACTACCTAGATTTTCGTCTTTGTTTAATTTTTTTTTATGTTAATATTTTTAATTGATTGGTTAGTTTAACATCTCTTTTACAATACTTATTTATTGTATTATTACCGGTTAAAACTAAGCAGCCTAAAATTTCTTAACTGTCCCGCCCGTTGGAAGAAAAAACCGTCGATGATGGTGCAGTGCAGACCAAAATTATTCATCTGAAGATGAATTTAAAAATAATAGATTTGTATTTGAATGATGTTCATGTTGATTTACTAATTGTTACTATTTAATAACGTAATAATAAAGGTAATTTACTAAAATACCTACTGTTTTCGTTTGTAAGATCTAAAAAAAAATGTTTAGTGGAAATTTTAGCGATTTTTACTGATTTTAACAGTAGGACGTTTTTTGTTAGTGGTTTTCTGGTGGTTTTAGAGGTTGAATCTGGTGGAGAGCTAGTCTAACTGTTGGCAACACTGATCTGTGTTTTGAGCGTAGGTTTTGAGGTTGAATCTGGTGGAGAGCAGGTTTAACTGTTGGCAACACTGGAGATAAGTTAAAAGTTGGTTGAAGGTGAGCGGCAAAGAGAAAACAATAGGTAGGTACTCCGATTGAAGTGGAAACGGCGCGGGCGGTGTCTCTACTCTATAGTTCAAACGCTTCGGCTCGGCAAGAGTAATAGCAGGTGATCCTCAAATAATAAATTGATACACACTTGGGAAGTTTAAACGGCCAAACCTACTCAATACATTTCCTATGTTTCAGTGATTATTTTCTTGCTCAGCTGATTTCTTGGTTTTCTTCGGGCATTCGGCATAATGGCTCTGTTCCGATCAATAAACTGTCCAAGAATACTTAATTTTACTGGTAAGTCCCTGCGCCTATTCGCCCTGAGTGAAATCACTGTAGGATATATAAAGGTCACATTCATTTATTAGGATGGAACCAATTTATTGATTGAACACTAGTATACGCCATCTCAAGTGGGAAATGCGATAGATAGCTAGCTATCCTATATAAGTATTATCAATTTTACTTAAAAGTAACTACAAGATTTGGTTGGAAACTTATTGAAAGTATGATTTAGTAGACTCTGTTTCTTGTAATAATAATTTAATTCATTAAATTTAATTCTTGCATTTTAAGTACCTACCTATATAGGTATATATATGTCAATGTTCCTCTTACTAATTACAGTACATCAATTAAATTGCTTTTGTTATATTAGTATCAAGAAGACTAGCAACAGCTGTGCAAAATGAACCTACTCAACCATCTATTAGAACCGAGGTGCCTGGGCCTCGAACAAAGAAGTTGCAACAGGAATTGGACAAACTACAAGTAAGTAGGTTCCAAACTTTAAGTACTGAGACAAACTACAGAGAGCCAAAGTTATTGACATAGCTCTAAGAATGAGCAAGCCGCAGTGGCAGTGGGCAAGCCATATCTCATAAAAAACCGACACTGGGGTAAATGTTATGTCCATAAAACTGGTATGATAACTAAAATTATGTCAAATAAAACAGATATTACTAAATCAATCCCTCAGGGCAGTGTCCTTGGCTGCATATTATTTGACGACCTCCGTGGCGCAGCGGGCGAAGGTCCGCCTGCGACGCAGGAGGTTGCGGGTTCGATTCCCGCCTCGGAACAAATTTGTGTACGATCTGCAGAAATTTGTTCCGTTGGTCTGGGTGTTTTCTATGTATAATAAAAAATATCTATCTATGTAGTGTATTGTACTAAGTATATCAGTTATCTAGTACCCATAACACAAGCTGTGCTTAGCTTGGGGCTAGATAATGCTGTGTGAATTGTCCAGCGTTATTTATTTATTTATTATTCTCACTTATATTATTGACTTACCGAAAGTTTTCGAAGCCTCATGCTCGTTATTTGCTGAAGTGGTCAGTGGTCATTCCAACTAAATCAAACTTTAATATAAATATCCTTCTAGAGATAACATTGACTAAGATAGTTAGCTGGCTGAATGACCACAATTTACAGTTAAATTTCAATAAAACAAAACTCGTTCAATATAAGCCTTATCAAACACACCATAAACATTACAAAATATACTTTTCAAAATACTGAACTAGAAAATTAACGGAAAGAAATGAAGGAACATTATCAAACAAATTACAACAAAATTGTCCAGGTTTACTTATGCACTATTTGAACTTCAGAGATCTACTGTAATAATAAACCGCCATCACTGCTTATTATGCCTATGCTGCACATTCATGGAACACAATATGGAATTATTCTTTGAGGAAAAAGCATGGACTAAAATGCTGCATTAGAATAATACACAACCTTGATCAAATCAAAAACCATATTTTATACAAGAACAAATCCTAACACTAACTTGCATTTAAGTATATATTAGAAATAAGTTTATTTGTCAAAAAGAACATTACATTTTTCAAGTCTTACATCCGACCACAACATTTAACACCCCAAAATCGTTTAGATGTTCCGTTTTCGAAACTCTTACACTCCACACGCCATGTGTATAAAAATCTATGATAAGATCCCCCAAGATATAAGGAATGAAAGTTAAAAAAAATTACCTAAATTTAAGACACTTTTAATAACTATTTAATTGAAAACTGTTTTTATACATTGCAAGAGCTCTTGGAGCAGTAGGTGGTTATTTAGTGTGTTTCCTTGTAAATATTCTATTTTAGTCAAATTCTTTTTTCTTATTTTGTAAAAAATGTTGTACCATCGAATTAATAATTTGTTCCTAGGTCGTGTCATGTTAGATTTAAGTTTCTAATACTTTGCCACTAGCTATTTTTGTTACTTTCGACATAGGTAATTATTGTAGTGCCATAACCAGGTCCATGTTTGAAACTGTTTTTATATAAGACCAACAAACAACATGGTATCAATAAAAAATAATAATTTGAATTTATGTGTTCTTGAGTGGAGACCACAATTTTATAAACATAGTGTATGGACTTCCAAAGGCCGATGATGAAAGTAAATGTACCCACTAATGCAATAAAATTAGAGTATTGAGTAATGTTTATTTATTAACCACAAAAAAAAATTGTTCTGGGCAACTCTGTTACAGAAAACAGCGTGTTCCCCATTGCAGGGTACAAAAAATGTAATGATATTTGGTTAGTATAAATCTTGTAACCTAAATTTAAACAATCTAAACCAGCACAAAATATATTTATATATGTTGGTACCTAGGTAAAAAGTACAATTTTAGTAGTGTACTAGCTGTACCCGCGACTTCGTTCGCGATTGCCTTACCGGCCGACTAATTAAGTTCACATTTAACCATAGTCTCTCATATTATGAAACGCCGCCGTGAAAAAAATCGTGTAGGTTCTACGGGGGATAGCATGTTGTCATCTTCAATCCCATTCTTTATCTACACGACTTTTAGCTACGACTCGGCCAGCGTCAGTGTTAAGAAGTGTCATACTCTTTTCAATTCTTACTCATGGTTCCGTTCAGCTGGGGCCCTATTCTGCTATACTAATCGCTTCACTATGACAGGGGTATCGACACAGAATGACACGTTTTGGTATTCCACCTTAGATGAAAGAAATTATGATGAATGCAGATGGAGAGACGCGCGTCAAGTTTGAAACTATTAATTTATCTCGCACGCACTATCTGGAGTTTTAATAATCTAAGGATTCTACGTGATGATTCTGCGACGATTGCACTGTCATACTGAAGCAATTGTATTGCAGAATTGGGCTCCTGATCCATTTGACTGGACCACCGTAATTTTTTTTTTCGTTCGTAGGTAGGTACAGTTGGCCGTGTACCACAGTAAAAAATATTTTTCTGTGGTCCAGTTAGTTTAATTGGACCACTTACTCCAACCAAACATCGGTAGTACAGATAACCGGACCAGCTAAACCACCATATGACATGTAAGGTAGGAACCTAACTTATTTTTCCAAGACGCACCACCTTAGTAGGTAGGAAATTTTGTATTGTATTGTATTGTTGGAACCTAACTAATGGGTGCGTCTTGGAAAAATTAGATAGGAACTTACCTACCCTTTATCTACAATTTTTTTTCTTCAATCTACAGATTATTTCATTAGTCTACTGATTTTCTACTCGACTTTCTACTGATTTAGTCAAATTCGATTTTGCAACGTTGTTTCTAACAAAAAGAATGCATGATATCGGACGACGCGTAGACCCCTCGGGTTGCGCGGTTTAAGAATTCTACTTTTTCCTCTCTCCCAGGGGAACCTTACTGAATTCCAGGATAAAATGTATTTCCATGTCCTTCCTTGTAGTATGAACTCAAAACATGCCAAGTTTCATTCCAACTCATTACCTATGTAGTTTCGGCGTGATGCGCGGTGAAGGAATTTGACTATCATCCCCTCTGCCAGAGGAACCTTACTGAATTCCGGGATAAAATGTATCTTTCCTCATAGTACGAACTAAAATCATGCCGAGTTGCATTCGAATTCATTAAGTAGTTCCGTCGTGATGCGTGGTTAAAGAATTTTATTTTCATCCTCTTTCCCAGGGGAACCTTACTGAATTCCAGGATACAATGTATCCCATGTCCTTCCTTGAACTCAAATCGTACCAATTCAGTCCAACTCATTCAGTAGTATCGGCGTGATGCGCGGTGAAGGAATTTTACTTACATCCCTTCTCCCAGGGGAACCTTACTAAATTCTGGGATAAAATGTATCTTTCCTCGTAATATGAAATCAAATTATACCGAGTTCCATTCGAATTCATTCAGTTGTTCCGTCGTGATGCGCGGTTAAAGAATTTTACTTTCATCCTCTCTCCCAGGGGAACATTACTGAATTCCGGGATGAAATGTATCCCATGACCTTCCTTGTAGTATGAAATCAAATCGTGCTGGGTTTCATTCCCACTCATTCAGCACTTTCGGCGTCATGCGCGGTAAAGAAATTTTACTTTCATCCCCTCTCCCAGGGGAACCTGACTGAAATCCGGGATAAAAAGTATCCTATGTCCTTCCTCGTAGTATGACCTAAAATCGTGCCGAGTTTCATTTCGATACCTTCAGTAGTTTCGACGTGATGCGCGTTTAAGAAACAGACAGACAGACAGACAGACAGACAGACATGAATGAAAAAAATTACAGTTTTGGCTTCAGAATCGATAGTAGAGTGTCCTCCAAAAAAAATTTTCCAAATATCTTTAATGTACAGAATTGGACCTGTTACAGTTTTATTATAAGTATAGATGACTTAACCTGGAATTTTGAACCATCTTCAGTGTCAGTTAACAAACCAAACGTTATTCAAAAATGTTAAAAGGTATTTATATTCTCTACTAGCCACCCGCCCCGGCTTCGCACGGGTGCAATGCTGATACTAAATATACTAATAATAATAATATTTATTTACAGAAAGGTTTACAATATTCTTACTAGTCTAATTATTAATAGTAATATACATTTCAACTGATCAGTAATAATAATATATTATTATCAAATATACTACAGAATTGGCCCCCGGCCGCCGGTACCGCCGCGCGACGCCGCTACCTCTATGTCCCTGCATTTTAAATCTGTAATATCTTCGAAAATTTCATTTACATGACAGCGGGTGCGACTTTGTTTTATATTTTGTAAAGATGTTTACCCCAACACAGTGATCGTGGTTATTTTGTTCATTCTTGTTGGTGCCTGTTGTGATTCGCCTCATGATGTCTCGCCACCTTTCTCTATTTGGCCCATTTTTGGCCGAAACCGAAACTGTGGCCGAACCTGGCCAAAACCGGACCCGAACCCGAACCGTCGTCGGTCGGTTGGACACTAATTTAAACGAACACATCTTGATGTTCACAATGGAGTTCCTACCGGATTTTTATGTGGTTTTTAATAAATAAATAATGCTGGACAACACTGCACCATCTAGCCCTAAGCTAGCAGAGCTTGTGTTGTGGGTACTAGGTGACTGATTATACATAATGCAATACATTACATAGATAGATATTTATTATATTACTTGGAAAATACCCAGAACACCCGGAACAAATATTTAGAGATCGTACAAACATTTGTCCCTATTCGGGAATCGCACCCGCAACCTTCTGCCTCACAGGCGGACTTTCGTCCACTGCGTTATATCGGTCGTCTTTGTCAAGTTTGCTAATTTGAACATAAATATTTCAGCAAGCTGGCTCCGTACAGCTATTTGCAGACTATGACAAGTGCATTGGAAACTACTTCGTGGACGCAGATGGAAATGAGTTTCTGGATGCATTCACCCAAATATCTTCGGTTCCAATTGGTTATAATCACCCAGACCTGTTAAAGGCTTTTGATGATCAACATAGTCTGGTTAGTAGGAATTATTATCTGCTGGCTGTCGTTAATTTCTTCTCCAAGCTTTGTGTATAAATTGCTTAATATGAATTGTTGGAATTGGTTATTGTAACTTTGCAAACAGTGTTACCAGAAATATTTATTTCACAGAAAGCCTTAGTGAACCGGCCAGCAATTGGAGTGTTCCCCTCTGTGGATTGGCCAGAGAAACTGAGGAGTGTTCTCCTCTCAGCAGCACCAAAAGGCCTAAGCAACATAAGTACAATGATGTGCGGATCGTGCTCTAACGAGAATGCATACAAAGCTGTCTTCATTTGGTACCGTACCAAGCAACGCGGTGGCGATCTTACTTTCACCCCTGAGGAGATGCAGTCTTGTATGGTGAACCAATCACCAGGATCGCCTAACATGTCGATCATGTCTTTTGAGGTAAGAACTTACTAACTTTAAATTCAGAAACTGGATATCCAAGATATCTTTCTAACTCTAGAAAATATTCAATAAAATGTTGAGATAATATTAATCAGTAAGGACTCATGGCAACAAAAGCAGATAACCTTAACAAACGTTATCATAGTTTGCAGAATGCTATCTAAGAAACAATTTTTTTGGTGTTATGTGACCAAAATATATCACTTATCTATTAAATATATATTACTAACTGCAGCCCGCGGCTTCGCATGCGCTTTTCGAGTAACCTAATGTTCGTCTCCTGGACGCTTATCGACGTTTATCGCCCTGCCAAATTTAAATAAGATCTGTTCATTCGTTTAGGCGTAAAAAGGTAACAGACAGACATTATTTATTTACGAATTTATATTATTAAAATATATTGGGTACTAGCTGCGCCCCGCGGCTTCGCCCCCGTGGAAATTTATATTTCCAACTTTCTTATTTCTTTCATAACAACCTTCTCGTGACAATAACAAACGCAACAAAAAAAGAATTAGCGAAATTGGTCCAGCCGTTCACGCGTAATGCCGCCGTGCGTGACCAAGGGAAATGGGGATTAATTTTTATTTAAATACATAAGATTATTATTGTCAGTAATTTTACACAGTCTCGTGTGAACACTCGCTCGGTGGACACGTTTCGTGGAATATTCCGTTTCATAGATCGTAAACCTTTTTTCTACTCAAAATGAATTGCGCGACGTGTGGGTCCCACTTCAATGATGGAGTGAAATGTGGCGCTTGTAAAAAGCATCTTGACTTCCGGTGCGCCCAAGTCTCGGAATCCACTTGGAGAAAGATGGGCTCGGACAAAAAAGCAGCATGGAAGTGCCCCTCCTGCAGGATGTCATCGCCTCTGCCAGGCTCAGCGGCCTCATCCGAGCCAGCTTCACTTGCAGAAGTCCTACAGGAAATCCGTGCCATCAAATGTCAACTAAATGGCCTCCCATCACTATTTGAAGATGTGAAGACTATCAAGGTTGAGCTACAGGACCTAAAGGCTAGCTGTGAATATATGGGAACGCGTCTAGACGGCTTCTCTGCCAAGGTGGCTGAAGTTGAGAACAGATTGTCTAGAATGGAACATTTGCATACGGTCATCGATAGCTTAGGAAGTGAAGTTTCATCCCTGAAAGTCCAGCTGTCTGCCGCTGACCAGCGCTCCCGACTAAACAACGTGGAGATAAAAGGGGTCCCCATCAAAAAGGATGAGAACCTATTCTCCATCATCGATGCCATAGGAAAGGAGATTAAATGCAGTATACCGAAGGCCCAAATAAATTATTTGTATAGGGTACCACTGCACGGTTCCAAAGATAAGGCTATCGTGGTGAGCTTCACCAATCGCTACAGTAAGGAGGAGTTTGTGGCGGCAGCACGGGCGCGCAAAGGGCTAGCGGCCCCTGACATAGGGTTCCGCGACTCAGTTAGACGCGTCTACATAAACGATCACCTCAGTATGGACTATAAAATATTGCTTAACAAGGTTAAGTCGCTGGCCAAGGAGAATGGTTTCAATTTCGTGTGGGTGAAGTATGGAAAAATCCATGTGCGGAAGAATGATACTTCCCCAGTATTCACCATTACCCAGGAGAGTGATTTAAACAAACTTACGTAATCTGGTTCCAGTGGCATCGAGGTTATTGGAATTGTTTAATTGTTTCACCTAGACGTTTTGCGTTAAGTGTTCCTATAGTTAGTGTTAATAACAAAAAGTTAAATGTTCCTATAGTTAGTGTAAATAACAAAATGTTTATAACCCCTGGCTCGCTCGCTGTCCGGCCCGCTCGCTATTGTTCTAACGCCACTCAATCGCTCCTACCTTCACTGCGCCGAATGAATCATTACCATGCAGCGCGCTTCGAATGCGCATGCACTATGCTCGCTTCATTATTTCTCGTATTTTTTGTAGTCTTGTCTAAGTTAGGTCATTTATTTATTTTCATGTGCTGTTCTTATTTAACAACCGTCGTCGACGAACTTGTGGTATATTCAGGGATGTTTCGCCTATTGTGCCGATACATTATTATTAGTGTTCACTTTCACGGTGGTTCTAGTGTAGTGCTATGCGCGTATGTTGATTATGGATAGAAACTCTTTGTCGATCTATTACCAGAACGTGAGAGGGCTACGTACCAAAACATCTGTTTTTTACCGTAATATGTGTTTAAGTGCATATGATATAATATTATTAACCGAGTCGTGGTTACCAGAAGGAATTACGACGTCCGAGCTTTTTGATAGTAGGTATGTTGTATGGCGTCGCGATCGTGATTACGACCTCACAAAGCAAAAATACGGTGGCGGCGTACTGATAGCCGTACGTAAAGAAATTCAAGCAATCTCGCAGAATACTTTTCAGTCCACTGCTGAAGATTTGTGGGTCACCGTCACCGTTCGATTAAAAAACAAATCTTTTATAAAAATTCATGTTTGTTGCTTATATCTTTGTAACCAAAACCTAGGACTAACGTTTAATCAGCAACTTGAAAACTACCTAAATAAATTAAATGATTTAGTAGTTACACATCCATGTGATAAATTTATCTTAGTAGGTGATTTCAACCTCACAAATATTAGCTGGTCTCCAAGCTCGGACTCCTATTTCTTGCCTACCTATTCTAGCACAATTGAAACCTATCTTATTGACGACATGAATACACACAATTTTCATCAGTTTAATGGCGTTTGCAATAGTTTTGGTCGATTCCTAGATTTGGTGTGGTCGAATAATGACCTCACTGTGATGGAAAATCACGACCCATTAGTACCTCTCGACCCAAATCATAAAGCTATCTTAGTTAACGTAAATTTGTCACATCTAGATTTATTAAACTCTCAATCGTATATAAAGTATCTTTATAATAAAGGTAATTACAATTCAATTAATATTAAAATATCGGAAATAGATTGGTTAAGGGAATTTTCTTGTAGGACTTTGGAAGAAGCTGTTGATTACTTCTATTCTATAATTAATCAACTAAAATCGCAATTTATACCCACAAAATTAGTATGTGACAACTCATACCCCAAATGGTTTTCTCCAGCGCTTATTAAGGTTTTAAAGGAAAAATTCAAATATTTTAAAAAGTATAAAATATACGGCATGAAATCCGACTTCGAATCCTATACATATCTGCGTAAAAGGGCGCAGTCACTAGAAAATCAGTGTTATCATCAGTACATTGAACTAATTGAAAATGGTATTGAAAAACACCCTAAACAGTTTTGGTCATATATTAAGAACAGGTCAGGGAACTCTAGCGGCATTCCTACATGTGTTACATATAAAGATTCTACGGCAACTACTGGCGATTCTATATGCAAAATGTTTTCAGAGTATTTTTATTCTACATTTTTATCACCGGATGCTGCTGAAAAGTCTGATCCAACACTTGATTTTCATGATTTTGGGTGTACATATGATATCAGTAGTATTGAAATAACCGAGGATATGGTCTTGCAGTTGTTAATGAATATAGATACCTCCAAATCGGCTGGTCCAGATGAGGTGAGTCCGATATTACTCATCAATTGTGCTAAATCTATTTGCGTACCAATATCCCTTTTATTTTCAAAGTCTATTTCTGCTTGTATTGTTCCCGGGATCTGGAAGTCAGCTTTTGTCTCACCTATTCACAAGAAAGGCTCAAAAACTGAAGTTGTCAACTACAGACCAATTTCAAAACTCTGTATCATAGCCAAACTGTTTGAAAGGATAGTGTATAACCAAATTTACTCGGCACTACATCACTCTTTTAGTCCATCCCAACACGGCTTTCTCAAGGGGCGCTCCACCACCTCTAACTTGGTTCTCTTTAACGATTTTCTTACTGAGGCTATGGACAACGGCTTTCAGGTAGACGTAATTTACACAGACTATAGCAAAGCTTTCGATAGAATCGACCACAGGCTGCTATTGTCCAAGCTACACCTCATCGGGATACGAGGAGATTTACTTCGATGGTTCTCTTCATATATAAAAAATCGCTCTCAGGCTATAGTCATAAACAACTACATATCTAGCTGGGTCTCCGTCCCCAGTGGTGTTCCACAGGGATCTTTGCTCGGTCCCCTTCTCTTCTTGATATTTGTAAATGACATCTCACAATGCTTCACAAATAGTCATTTACTTTGTTTTGCTGACGATATGAAGATCTTCAGGGCCATCCAATCACCTGAGGATGTGACCAAGCTTCAGGCTGATCTTACAAGATTGGATAGCTACTGTATTGCCAATAAGCTGGACCTTAACCCAACTAAATGCTCAGTAGTTACTTTTACCCGTAAAAAAAACATTATAGCATCTTCATACGTATTAAAGCAGGAAACATTACAAAGGGGCATCACTGTTAGAGATCTTGGAGTTTTACACGATCCTAAATTACTCTTTGATAAACATGTCGACGCTATCGTTTCTAAGGCATCTAGATCATTAGGATTTGTGATGAGAAGTTCCGCTAGTTTCAATAGGGCTAAAACCTTTAAAATTCTCTATTGTTCGTTTGTCCGAAGCATTCTTGAATATGCGTCACAGGTTTGGAACCCGCGCTACGGTATATATACAGATAGAATAGAAAGAATTCAAATAAAATTTATTAAATATCTCTGTTTTCGGTTAAAAATTCCTTATAAGTCCTTTGGTTATGATGCACTCTGTAAAAAGTTTCACTTTCTTCCTCTTTCAAAAAGGCGTGAAATTGCTGATCTCTCTTTCCTCCTCAAAATATCTTCAAATTTAATAGATTGTCCTGAGCTTCTCAGTAAAATAGACATTTATGCCCCGATCAAAGTCACCCGATTTAGTCCTACCATTTCCATTCCTATTGTTGGCACAAACTATAGACAAAATTCATTTTTATGGCGAACAAGCGATCTTTTTAATAAGTTTTGCAGGCGGACTGATTTAGACTTAGATCTATTCTGTACGAGCATAAATTCAGCCAGACAGCGACTGACCAGGAGTTACTTTAATAGTGACGTAGGTACTTAGGTTTGTATACATTTTATGTACATAGTTATTAGTAATCTTTTTATTCCACGTCACTGTCGTTTGAGCCGTTTTCTTTTTATGTTTACATGTTATTTGTTAAATTGTTACTATACGTGAAAATCTTTAATTGGCTCTCTGATGTTATTACGTAGTTTGATTAAGTTAGTTTAAGCCGTTGATTTTCCAATAAATTAAATAAATTAAATAAATAAATAAATAATTTATTGACTTTGATTTCAGGGAAGCTTTCATGGCCGCACTTTTGGCGCTCTAACTACGACACGATCTAAACCAATACACAAGTTAGATGTCCCTGCCTTTGATTGGCCCGTTACTCCATTCCCAAGATACAAGTACCCTCTGAACGAAAACCAGAGGGAAAATCTCGAGGAAGACAATAAGTACGAGCAATACATTTACTTATAACTTAGCTACATATTTAGTTTATGATTTCTTTTCTTATTTTTCTTAACTTTTGTTGTTATTCTTGATTTCAGACGTTTTTATTTCGTTTGATAATGTACAATGTGCCTACACTTGGAACTATTGTTTGAAGAAGCTGAAGCAAATGCAGTGCTTTGATGCAGAGTAATATTTCATTTTTCCTGCATGAACTGCTTTGCTACCGTAGTGATTTTTAGTTGCACTTTTTAGTATGCTTCTTTAAATAAACTGCACTATTTCTCTTTAGTTTAGTGGTGTTACGAAAGTGTATCAATGACAGATCGGGTCAATATGTGTTTCTCAACTATTACCTACTTCTGGACAAATTCTCAAACATTTTGTTACTTTTTGTTCTAATAAGGCTTGGCGCAAACGGACCACCGACCACAGCCACCGATGGCTGTCGTGCGCTACCGCCACATTTGCAGCAGTCGCGGAAGCGCGCGACAGCCACCGGTGTGTTCGGAAGCGACCACATAACATTGACATGTGCGATGCGTAGGACGCCTAGTGGTTAAAGTCGCGGACACTGTTGTAGCGAGTGGCCGCTGCCGGCGGCGAAGCGTATGCGGCGAGTTCGTACAAAATGTATGAAAAATCGTGTGAACAGCTTGTCGCTCGCCACCTGTGGCTGTGGTCAGTGTTCCGTTTGCGCCAAGCCTAAATGTTTCATTTTGAAATATCGAATTGAAAATAATAATATGATGATGATCTAAAAATCAACATGATATGATTTGAAAATTGTAATTTAATTTTTTTATATAGATTACACCTGGCAACTTATCCTATGAAAAGCGTTCCATTTGAATATAACAGCCCAACGTTAAACGTAGAAAACGTAGAAGTCGTACTAGAAGGCTATTTCACGTTTAATTTTTAAACGTGAAATAGCCTTCTAGTACGACTTCTTTTATAGAATTTGTATGTAGATAATATGTGCTGCTGGTTTTCCTTGTAATAAATAATGGAACGGCCACATCAGCCCAACACAACTCACCTACATACATTGTTGGTGAACCTTTGTCTGCATTTAAATATAAAGAAGCCTACTCACCAAAGAAATCTGTTTAGGTGCCTAGAGCAAGTTGCAGAGAACATCGAGAAATACAACAAAAAGGGTAACCCTGTGGCTGGACTTATTGTCGAGCCTATTCAGTCTGAAGGCGGAGACCATGAGGCCTCGCCACAGTTCTTCCAGAGGCTGCAGAAGCTGTGCAAAGAGGTTTGTGTTCACAATTCATGTGTGGTGAGGAAGCCTTTTCAAAAGGGGGGGAGGGGGAATCATTTTCAAAGGAGGACCTACCGATTACCTATCACCGAGTTGGGCATCATTTAAAAGGTATTCTTTTGTACATCTCGGAAAAGTTTTAAAAATTTCTGCAGGTTACATACTTTTTGAAATATTTTGAAAAAGTCGAAAAATTGACCATTAGCTCCTAATCTCCGAAGTATACAGAGCGATCCATCTGAAATGTAGGTTGGTAGGTACTACTCCTCAACTTTAACCGCCTGTATTGGTCCACTGCTGGACGCAGGCCTCCCCCTCATAAGCGCCTTGTTGGCTTTCATCTCATGGAAGGTAATGCCCATAATCCCCACGCTGCTGGGCATGCAGGTTAGGGATCGCAGTTCAGTGGTAAAATTGTTCTGCAGGGGGCGCTGCTGCCCGCCCCCGGTGGTTATGCCTTATGTTGTAGTCTATGGTCTTAGTGTCTAAGCTGTCAGTGTCAAACGTAATTGTCACCTGTCACTGGCTCGCCCTCACACTCGGCCATGTCGCGTCCTCATGTCGTGTCTTACGTTGAATAAACTATGGTCTCCGATTCAAAGCCTTTCTTTTTATGGAACGTCCCAGCCTCTGCCAACGACAAGACAAATAAATAAACATGGTGTCAGAAGTGGGATAAAACTACCTAAATAGTTGACCATGCCTAGAAATCTTTGTAGCTCTTTGACATTTTTTGGACTGGACATTTTGGTTATGACTTCTATTTTTGACATATCAGGTGAGATACCTTTTTTATTGAAAAAATTACCTACATATTTTACTTCAGTTACCCCAAATTGACATTTAGACTTGTTTAACTTTAAATTAACATCTTTTGCTCTTTTAAATACACTTTCTAGATGTTGCTTATGTTCATTTTCATTTGACCCGTATACCAAGATATCATCAATATACACAATTACTCCTGGTAGCCCTTCAAAAAGTTCTGTCATTATTCTATGAAATATTTCTCCACTTGAATTGACCCCATATGGTAATCTGAGAAATTTGTACCTACCAAATGGTGTATTGAATGTACAGAGGTCACTACTCTCCGAATCTAGTGGTATCATCCAATAACCTGAATTGGCATCTAATTTTGAGAAAATTGTGGCACCTGCAACTTTAGAACGTAAATCATCAAATGTAGGATATGGATAATGAGGTCTTTTGATAGCTACATTCAGATTTCTCGGGTCAAGGCAGATACGTAATTTGCCATTGGGTTTTTCGACTAAGACAATTGAATTTACCCATTTCGTTGGCTTTATGACTTTTTCAATGACTTTTAATTTTTTCATGTTAGTTAATTCTTCTTTTAGCCTATCATGAAGTGCAAATGGAATTTTTCTGACTGGACATACCTTTGGTGTGACACTAGAATCAACATCTATGTGTGCTTGAGTAGGAAGGCATCCTAGACCTTCAAATGTTGATGAATATTTATTCACAATATCATTTACAGACCTTTGATTTTCATGACATGTTTCTTCCGACAACGCAAATATTCTTTTTACTATACTTACCCAGTTTTTCACATATTTTCCAACCTAGAATTGTTTGACATTGGGCATTGACAACAACAAAGCATATATTTGCTGTAGTTCCATTTTCAAAGTTACATTTCAGTATACATGACCCTGTATTTGGAATTAATTGTCCTGAAAATGAAAAGACTTTATTATTTGTTCTAAAAATGTTGATTTCCTGACCAGTTACATAGGTCATTTGATCCAATGTGTATTTAAAAATCACATTTGTGTCGGCGCCTGTATCAATTCTACACAATAATGAATAATCATGACATTTCATGGTTATATTCCATTCATTTGACTCTTTATTTATAGAATTTATGACATAATGATCCGATTGATGTGCTGCACTGTTATTTTTGTTTTCTGACTGACTTACCCCACTTACATTAATATTGGTATCTTTATTGAAAAAGCAGTATTTAGCGAAATGGTTCTGTTTCTTGCAGTTTGAACATGTTTTTCCTTCAGCAGGGCACTTGAACCATGTCGCGTCCTCATGTCGTGTCTTACGTTGAATAAACTATGGTCTCCGATTCAAAGCCTTTCTTTTTATGGAACGTCCCAGCCTCTGCCAACGACAAGACAAATAAATAAACACCATAGTCGCCTCTTACAACACCCACGGGAAGAGCTGGGATGGTGCAAATTCAAAGCCGGCACCACACAGCTACTAGGTACTACTATTTTAAGGTAGGTATTCATTGAATAGCAAAGTCTCTAACTAGTACCTTCAGTGGATACATATTTGTATAATTGACAATCGAAACCCTCTGTGCGCGAGTTACAAGCACTAGAAATTTATTATAATTTTTAATTTCAAGTTAATAGCTGCGGTAGTTGCTGAGATAATATAGAGGGGAACAAGACAGATAAAGCGAGACCATAAGGCTTTCGAAACCGATCTCGAAACCCTGAAAATTTGCAATTATGAGGGTTAATTGGTCCTATTATATTGAAAATAATTGTTTATGTTATAAATATTGTGAGAGGGCGATAAGTTAACCAGCAGTTATTATTATTTTCACCAGAAAGGAGTTGCTCTCATCATTGACGAAGTTCAGACTGGGTGCGGTCCAACGGGCAAAATGTGGTGCTACGAACACTTCGGGCTAGAGTCTCCTCCCGACATTCTAACCTTCAGCAAGAAAATGCTTACTGGAGGGTTCTATTTCAGTCCTGAATTCAGGTAAATAATAACCTATGTGACTATTTTTATTTTAAAAATTAATCATTTTCTTTCAATCGATGCCATAATCGATAGCAAATAAATGATAAATTTTACACGCCATTGTGACGGTCTGAATACCTTTGATAGAGCATGGGTACAACTGGCTCAGGATCGAGATGCATGAATCAATTGGACCGAGCGAATCATCTTGACCCCCGAGGGATCACGGGGAGGGCTTTGCCCAACAGTGGGATGTTACAGGCTAATTGCTATACATCTTTTCTATGAACACTATAATCAAAATACAATACATAAATACTGTATTGTACTAACACCAACAAGACTGCATTGTTAAGTGACATTACATAAGACAAACTACTGATGATTCACTGGTAAATTTAAATTAATAATTTCTTTAATCTAAGTGAAATACTGGGTAGTATAAAATTATTATCTTTATTCACAAAGAAAATTACAATCAAATAATAGAAGTAAATTAAAACTAGTTTTTACGATTGAAACAATTGAGCTAACTGCAGATTGTTGCAAACAATCCCCAGGTAGCTCAACTGATCCATAGCAATACCAGTCGGAAGCGTCCTCAAGACGCTGGCTGCATTGCCCCGCTGTATGGCAATGCTGATGCGCTGCGCCAGATAGGTACTCTCGGGTCACGCGTCGCTTCGTCCAGACGCTCAGATAATTTTAAATAAAAAGTTTTAGTTAAATATACATGTTATTTTTTTGTTTTCTAGGGCTCCACAACCATACCGCATCTTTAACACGTGGATGGGTGATCCAAGCAAACTGATTCTTCTAGAAAAGGTGTTGAAAGTGATCAAACAGGATAACCTTCTGGCTTTGGTGAACAAAAGCGGTGCGGTTCTCAAAGACGGACTTCACAATCTCGAAAAAGAGTTTGGAGGCGTCATCCACAGCGTGCGCGGCAGAGGCACTTTCCTCGCCTTTAACGCTAACGACACAAAGACAAGGGACAAGATAAATGATGATTTGGAGAAAAATGGTAAGTCGCTTACTGAATTCCGTCATTTAAAGTATGTTATGATTATAAAGCTTGGGTTCGTGTACCTACTCGTACCTATTTAAATATGTCATTTGCATACCATATCAATGCTCTTGTACTCTGTGGCACAGTAGGTCTATGTTTACTATATTTAGGGTACTAGCATACATAGTAGTAGTGTATTATTATCTGCTTCTTCTTTTCTCTTTGGCTCTGCGTCACCGCCAAAGATAAAAGAAGATAATCCTACTAACATTATAAAGCTGAAAGTTTGTGAAATGTGAATTTTTGATACCTAAGATCTCCAAAAATATTGAACAGGTCATTTGGCGTACATTTAGAACATACCTTAACTTAGATAATAGGCTACTTATTATACCGAAAATACGCAAGCGAAGCCGCAGGCGGAAGCTAGCCATACATTACTATGTATATTATATGGTGTCAATTCAGATGTCGCCTAAACTAATCTGGCAGCACTTTTAATTCGATTATTTTGAAAAAACTAAAAACTTCAAATTCCAGTTTCTTTTTTAAATTTTGTGGGACAAATGCTAATCCATGGGGAATAAAGCTGTGTGGTGCCGGCTTAGAATTTGCACCACGCACACCAACTCTTCTCGCGGGTGTCGTAAGAGGCCACTAAGGGATATCCACCGGGGGCGGGCAGCAGCGCCTCCTGCTGAACAATTCTACCACGGAACTGCGATCCCCAACCCGCATGCCCATCGTGGAGATTATGGGCATTACCTCGCATGTGATAAAAGCCAATAAGGCGCTTATCAGGGGGAGGCCTGCATCCAGTAGTGGGCGCCAATACAGGCTGTTGAGGTTAAGGGGAATAAAAAATTTATGGGGAATTTTTTGGCGTCATCGGGATCACTCTAAATACAATAACGAAAGAATTTTCAAAATCAGTCTTTAATTCACGGAGAAATCGACGAACATACATACCTACATCCGAACATAGAACCTCCTTTTTTTGAAATCGGCTACGTACGTCGGTGACGTATGTCCCTCTAAATAAAAGGAATGGTATCATTTTTAGTCCTGTCAAATTATAAAAAAATTTGGCGACATGTGAATTTACACCATTACCAGCCTGTGCTTTACTTTAGGGCTAGACAATGTAATGTGTAAAACTCCAAGCTGTTCGTATCAAGCTCCAAGTTATCATTTCTCAGAATTGGTGCATATTATGCCAAAGCTAAATTAAAAGAATCTTGTATCGAAATTCTAGCGACTGCCGCCACTGCGTGGGTTTCTTCTTTGTTTTTTTTTTATATTGTCTGCGAGACAATCCACACAGCACCATCTAGCCCGAAAGTAAGACGGTATCATTTGTGCTAAGGGGTACTAGATAACTGATTTATTTAATACTAGCTGTACCCGCGACTTCGTTCGCGATTGACATACCTGGCGACTAATTAGGTTCACATTTAACCACAGTTTCTCTCATGTTATGAAACGCCGTGCAAAAAAACTTCGATGCCCAGAATTGGACCTGTTACACTTCTTACATAAGTATCTTATTTAGGTACCTAGTTAAATTGTGTATAAATCGAGAGTCTACGGCGGATAGTATGTTGTCATTTTCAATCCCATTCTTTATCCACACGACTTTTAGCTACGACTCGGCCAGCGTCAGTGTTAAGAAGTGTCATACTCGTTTCACTTCTTTCTCATGGTTCCGTTCAGCTGGGGCCCTATTCTGCTAAACTAATCGCTTCACTATGACAGGGGTATCGTCAAAGAATGACACGTTTTGGTATTCTACCAACATGTATTCCATGTCCTTCCTTGTAGTATAAACTCAAATCGTGCCAGGTTTCATTCCAACTCATTCCGCAGTTTCGGCGTGATGCGCGGTGAAGGAATCTTACTTTCATCCCCTCTTCCAGGGGAACCTTACTGAATTCCGGGATAAAATTTATCTTTCCTCATAGTATTAACTAAAATCATGCCGACTTGCATTCGAATTCATCAAGAAGTTCCGTCGTGATGCGCGGTTAAAGAATTTTACTTTCATCCTCTCTCCCAGGGGAACCTTACTGAATTCCGGGATAAAATGTATCCCATGTCCTTTCTTGTATTATGAACTCAAATCGTACTAATTCAGTCCCAACTCATTCCACAGTTTCGGCGTGATGCACGGTGAAAGAATTTTACTTTCATCCCTTTTCCCAGGGGAACCTTTTTTCAGGATAAAATGTATCTTTCCTCGTAGTATGAACTCAAATTATGCCGAGTTCTATTCGAATTCATTCAGTAGTTCCGTCGTGATGCGCAGTTAAAGAATTTTACTTTCATCCCCTCTCCCAGGGGAACCTGACTGCATTCCGGGATCAAATGTATCCTATGTCCTTCCTTGTAGTATGAAATCAAATCATGCAAGGTTTCATTCCAATTCATTCAGCAGTTTCGGCGTCATGCGCGGTGAAGAAATTTTACTTTCATCCCCTCTCCCAGGGGAACCTGACTGAATTCCGGGATAAAAAGTATCCTATGTCCTTCCTCGTAGTATGAACAAAAAACATTCCGAGTTTCATTTCAATACCTTCAGTAGATTCGGCGTGATGCGCGTTTAATAAACAGACAGACAGACAGACAGACATGAATGAAAAAAATTACAGTTTTGGCTTCAGTATCGTTAATAGAGTGACCTCCAAAAAATTTTTTCAAAATATCTTCAATGTTCAGAATTGGACCTGTTACAGTTTTATTATAAGTATATAGATTACATTACATAGATTTTTTTTATTAAACATACATCTGCAGAAATTAGTTCCGGCGGGTGTTTTTTATATAGAAAACATTCAGAACACCCGGAACACTGCAGATCGTAGGTACAAACACTTGTCCCGAGGCGAGGATCGAACCCACCTGAGTTGCAGGCGGACCTTCGCCCTCCGCGCCACACTGGTCGTCAAAGTGAGCTTAGAAGACGTGCATAATTATTATACTTCTGTTTTCCAGGTGTGTTGGGTGGGGATTGTGGAGAAACTGCAATTCGTCTCAGACCAGCTCTTATTTTCGCACCAAAACACGCAGAAATTTATCTGGATAAACTTCAGAAAACTCTAAAGGAGTTGTAATTTTATGCGTTTATACGCACCTACGTATTACCTTTACTCGTTATTACCACTGATACTTCTATTAGGTATATACTTTCTATTCGTATGTACCTAATAAAATGTAAGCACGTAGTAAAGAAGTGCCATATCTATTTATTAAGCTAGTTTCTACGTATTATGTTATTTGATAGTGTTGATCTAATGTACGCCTAAACAATGTCTTCCAAATATTAATATTAAATTTAACTTTTCTTGAAATAAAACGGTTTATTATTCTACCGGTTAAGTAGTAACTATAAGTACCTACTGATGTAGGTTTTATGTTAGATACTATATACCTTCTTAGTTATAATATAAACTATAGACCATGCACAGAGAATGTCATCGTTATGTCTCGATATGTCACGTCATGTGGAATAAACCCTACACTCTGTAAACAGGGCTGTTTTACTACAACAATTTATTCCACATGTAATCGTATATAATCAGAATCTAGAAACATGGAAAAGTATCTCCGGCCAGAGCGGTTCGACGGAGACCCCGCGTTGACGGGGCAAACTAACGATATTTCGTCACAGTGGATACATTGGAAGAAAAAATTTGAAAATTTTCTCGGAGCAAACGAGCAAAAGCCTTCAGAATCATTGAAACTACAACTGTTAGTTAATTATATCTCATCGGGTTTGTATAAGTACATAGAACACTACGAGGACTACACAGAGGCCATAAAAACATTAGAAGCATTATTTGTAAAGCCAAAAGTGTAATTTTTGCGAGATATAAGTTAGCAACAAGGAAACAGCAGGCAAGCGAAACTATCGACCAGTATATACAGGCTCTACATTTGTTAAGCAAAGACTGTCAATTCAAGGACACTAAAGTCATTGAGAACGAGAAGGCGTTTATTAGGGATGCATTCATTGTCGGAATAACATCCCCGGACATACGACAACGATTACTGGAAAATCAGATGCTGAGTTTGGAGGAAGCAGGTAATCAAGCGAGAGCCTTAGGGTCAGCTAAAATTCAAACAGCGGGTTATGCATCTCAATCTGTAGAAACACCCTTTGCCGCTGTAAGTAACTTGAACCGAAGCTTAAATCAGAGCGCATGCTATTTTTGTGGCATATTAAGACATCCTCGCCGTTTTTGTCCTACCGCAAATGTGCTACTGTACTGCTTAAAATGTGGCAAAAACCGGCCATTTTGCAAAAGTTTGCAGCCCTATTAGGTACCTCAACGACGACTCAAAAGGGTGATGACACCGCTTCATGTATCCAATTGGCATCAACGGCTGGTTTTCAGAAATGTATCATTTCAATTCACGTCAATGGAGTACCAGTAAAAGCCTTAATAGACACTGGAAGTACCGCCAGTTTTATTGATAAGGAAGGACGTGATACGACAGTATGGACTGGAAACAAAACCATGGAACCAAAAAGTTTTGATGGCCTCCTCGACCTTACAAGAAAATATTAAAGAAATATGTTATGCAGCTGTTCAGATAAACGACCATGAAATACCAAATACTCCGTTGCGAGTGATGGGAGGGATCTATGCACTCAAGTGTTATTGGGTCATGACATTCTAAAACATCATGCCGAGCTGACCATAGAGTTTGGTGGAACCCAGCCTAAGCTCAGACTGTGTGCATTATGACCAGCAAACAAAGAACCTGTCAATTTATTTGATAACTTAACAACTGACTGTAAGCCAATCGCTATCAAATCTCGTAGATATACGCCTGGTGACCAAGCATTTATAGAAACTGAAATAAAGAAACTGTTGTTAGACGGAATAATAGAAAAGAGTACTTCTCCATGGCGTTCGCAGGTACTTGTAACGTCTGGCTCTCACCACAAGAAACGAATGTGCATTGACTACTCACAAACTGTCAATAAATTCACCTATTTAGACGCCTACCCTCTTCCAAATATTGAAGATTTGGTTTCCAAGGTATCCAAGTTCAAGGTTTTCAGCAAAGTTGATTTAAAATCAGCTTATCATCAAATACCGATAATTGCAATGAATAAGCCAATGACGGCTTTTGAAGCAGCAGGAAATTTGTATCAATGGTGTCGTATACCTTTTGGAGTTACAAACGGCGTAGCTTGCTTCCAAAGAACGATTGATTCAATTCTGCAACTGTCAAATCTGGATAGTGTTTACTTAGTGCGTACTTAGATGATATTACAGTTTGTGGAGTAAATCAGGAAGACCATGATCAAAAACTGACAAATTCATGAAGATTGCTGAAAAATATAACCTTACCATCAAAAAAGACAAGAGCAAATTTTCAGTGAGGAACCTCAACATACTAGGATATAACATTAGGTTACCTTGGAGTGGTTAAACCGGACAAAGATCGTTTAGCTCCCTTATTAGAAACTAGCTGTACCCGCGACTTCGTTCGCGATTGCCTTACCTGCCGACTAATTAAGTTCACATTTAACCACAGTCTCTCATATTATGAAACGCCGCCGTCCAAAAAATCGTGTAGGGGGATAGCATATTGTCATCTTCAATCCCATTCTTTATCCACACGACTTTTAGCTACGACTCGGCCAGCGTCAGTGTTAAGAAGTGTCCTACTCGTTTGACTTACTCACAGCTGGGGCCCTATTCTGCTATACTAATCGCTTCACTATGACAGGGCTATCGTCACAGAATGACACTTTTTGGTATTCCACCTTGGATGAAAGAAATTATGATGAATGCAGATGGAGAGACGCGCGTCAAGTTTGAAACTACATATTAATTTATCTCGCGCGCACTATCTGGAATTTTATTAATCTAAGGATTCTACGTGATGATTCTGCGACGATTCCATCGTCATACTGAAGCAATTGTTTTGCAGAATTGGGCTCCTGATCCATTTGACTGGACCACCGTAATTTTTTTTCGTTAGTAGGTAGGTACAGTTGGCTGTGTACCACAATAAAAAATATTTTTCTGCGGTCCAGTTAGTTTAAGTGGACCACAATAATTAATTAATTTAATTGTACACGAAGTTTGGTTGGAGTAAGACTCCAACCAAACTTCGCTGGACCAGCTAAACTACCATATATCATGTAAGGCAGGAACCTAACTTATTTTTCCAAGACCCACCACCTTAGTAGGTAGGAACCTAACTAATGGGTGCGTCTTGGAAAAATAAATAGATAGGAACTTACCTACCCTTTATCTACAATTTTTTTTCTTCAATCTACAGATTATTTCATCAATCTACTGATTTTCTACTCGACTTTCTACTGATTTAGTCATATTCGATCTTGCATCTCTGTTTCTAACAAAAAGAATGCATGAAATCGGACGACACGTAGACCCGTCGTCGTGATGCGCGGTTAAAGAATTCTACTTTTTCCTCTCTCCCAGGGGAACCTTACTGAATTCCAGGATAAAATGTATTCCATGTCCTTTCTTGTAGTATGAACTCAAAACGTGCCAAGTTACATTCCAACTCATTACCTATGTAGTTTCGGCGTGATGAGCGGTGAAGGAATTTAACTTTCATCCCCTCTGCCAGGGCAACCTTACTGAATTCCGGGATAAAATGTATCTTTCCTCATAGTACGAACTAAAATCACGCCGAGTTGCATTCGAATTCATTAAGTAGTTCCGTCGTGATGCGCGGTTAAAGAATTTTACTTTCATCCTCTCTCCCAGGGGAACCTTACTGAATTCCAGGATAAAATGTATCCCATGTCCTTCCTTGAACTCAAATCGTACCAATTCAGTCCAACTCATTCAGTAGTTTCGGCGTGAACGTGATGCGCGGTGAAGAAATTTTACTTTTATCCCCTCTCCCAGGGGAACCTGACTGGATTCCGGGATAAAAAGTATCCTATGTCCTTCCTCGTGGTATGACCTAAAATCGTACCGAGTTTTATTTCAATACCTTAAGTAGTTCCGTCGTGATGCGCAGTTAAAGAATTTTACTTTCATCCCCTCTCCCAGGGAAACCTGACTGAATTCCGGGATAAAAAGTATCCTATGTCCTTCCTCGTAGTATGACCTAAAATCGTGCCGAGTTTCATTTCAATACCTTCAGTAGTTTCGGCGTGATGCGCGTTTAACAAACAGACAGACAGACAGACAGACAGACATGAATGAAAAAAATTGCAGTTTTGGCTTCAGTATCGATAATAGAGTGCCCTCCAAAAAAAAATTTCAAAATATCTTCAATGTACAGAATTGGACCTGTTACAGTTTTATTATAAGTATAGATGCCGGTGCCATATGATTCAGCTGCTTTGAGACGTACCATTTGTCTTTTCTCACATTATTCAAAATGGGTACCAGATTTTACGAACAAACTACGAGCATTAATTGATGTAGAAGTATATCCACTAAACGATAAACAAATTGCAGCTTTTCAGAACATGAAGCAAATCATATCAAAAGCTTCTCTTTCTGCAATTGATCCAAAGGAGCGATTTACAATCGAAACTGATGCTTCAGCACACTCAATAGCTGCATCATTCAATTCAATTTTTTTAGTAGACAGTACATTTCCAGTGTGCGTTTAAAGGTACCTAGAAACAATACATCATAAAACATTTACAGCGTTTTATAAGCCTATAAACTTTTGAGCGATTAACTAGTAAATAAGTTATTTAGTAATTCAAATAATTAGAGCTATCAACAAGTAATTACGAATGTATAAACAAAGGGACATTATCAACGTTATGGATAAATAATGAGGTTTGGGTGATGAGCGATAAATCATTTCGCTCATCACATCACCCAAACCTCATCATTAACTCAAAACGAAAGACCTGTAACATTTTTCTCACGAACATTAAGTGAAAGTGAACAAAAATATCCTTCTATTGAGAAAGAAGCATGTGCAATCATCGAAAGCCTAAAGAAATGGAAACACTACGTACTCGGACGGCAATGCTATCTTATAACTGATCAAAAATCAGTGGCGTTTATGATGAATGGACATGCAAGTAAGATAAAGAATGAGAAAATTCAGAGTTGCGGAAAAGAAAACATTGTTGCCGATACTCTCTCACGTACTAAAGCAGTATGTGCTAATACAAATTAGTACCTAATGATGTTATGAGACTACACTAATCTTTGGGCCATCCAGGAGTAACAAGAATGATACATTGGGTAATATGCAAAAATCTTCCATATTCAGCGGAAGAGATAAAACGCGTTGTTCTGTCTTGCAAAGTATGTGCCGAAGAAAAACCAAGATTCAATAGAAATTTAATCGGCAATTTGATAAAGGCAACAACACCATTCGAACGTTTATCTCTAGATTTTAAAGGACCAATGCCATCTTCCACCGCAAACAAATATATACTTACAATAATTGATGAATATTCAAGATTCCCATTTGCATACCCCTGCAAAGACACAAGCTCAGACAGTATTATCTAAAGTTTAACAGAAATATTCTCAATGTTTGGAATACCAAGTATGATACATACAGATCAAGGAGCTGCGTTTATGTCCAGAGAATTAAAAGACTTCTTAAACGAAAAAGGAATTGCCACTAGCCGGTCAGCACCGTACAATCCTCAATGTAATGGACAAGAAGAACGCTTAAATGGAACGCTATGGCAAACAATACGTCTTGCACTGAAAACCAAGAACATGGCTGTAGAAATGTGGGAGAATGTTTTAACGCAGTCTTTACACAGCATTCGATCACTTCTTTGCACCGCAACCAACATGACTCCACACGAACGGATGTTTGTCCATCAAAGACGATCATCCTCGGGACAGTCACTGCCATCATGGTTCAAAAACGACAAAGTGCTTCTGAAGAAACATGTACGCGGCAAGTACGACCCACTGGTGGAAGAGGTTGAGATGATCGAACCGGCACCAATGAGCAGCAGAGTGCGATTTGCTAGTGGACGAGAAATAATGGTATCTAACAGACACTTTGCGCCAAGAGGCGAAAGCGCAGATGTTAGCGAAACTTCAGACTCTGAAGATGCGGAATTTCATGACATAGAAGAATCTCCTTCACTTCCTCCACCTGACCTTCGACGTTCTGAAAGAAGCCGACGACGTCCGCCACCTCATCTGCAAGACTATGACACAAATCTAAGGAGGGGAGAATGATGTAGGTTTTATGTTAGATACTTTATATGCTTTATATCTTCTTATTTATAATATAAACTATAGACCATGCACAGAGTATGTCATCGTGATGTCTCGATATGTCACGTCATGTGGAATAAGCCCTACACTCTGTAAACAGTGCTGTTTTATTACAACACGAACAATTATTCAAAAGTACCCTGTAAGCCCATACATTTTTCTTTGCGACATCTAACGAACGAAAAAAACGAGCAGAGTGAGAGGACTTGATAGTAGTAGTTGGTCCTTGTCTAACACGTTGCAACATGGTGTGGGGCGTCCATGAAACAAGACAATGTCATAGGGCTTTTGATCAAAGATTCTGATAAACTTACTTCTAGAATGTGTACTTTTAAAAAGCTGTCTAATTTACGCAGCAACATTAGCGTGTAGCATGTTTTCAAATCTATTGCGCACTATGAAAGTAGTACGTAGGTAATAATGGCTAGCAGACAGTGAATACTACTACAACCTAGTAGAAATTTAATTATCATGTTAGTATGTTATTTTAAAGTATCATTTTCCAAAAGAACAATTTTCTATTACCATCACAGTTTCATTAGAATTTTTATAAAAGTACAGATGTATGGACATCCTAGTAGAAAGAGATGAACTACTACTTTGGAGCCTCTCACCCGGCTCGTTTTTATGAAACACTGCACAGTACGGGTTAGGTAGGTATACAGAGTGTTAGGGTGAACCGTAGAAAGTTAATCTGTGTCAGTGTTGCCATCTTATTGGATTTTCCACTAAAACTGGTGGTTTCAACCCCCGCTTTAGTGGTGAAATATTGCTTTTAGTGGCTAGTGGATTTTTCTAGTGGTTTAGTGAAATTCACTTTCAATTACTGAAAATACTATCACTCAACCACTACTTGCTGAGTGATACGGTATTTATATATAATTATTACTACTTAATTCTGTTTTAGTGAGTTTTTACATCTGTGTAGGCCACACTGACTGATCCGTCAGAATCACTAAGCTCCAGAATACACTGTACGCATTGATTCCTCGTAGAATATTTTCGGCAGTAGTTAGTTTACAACAAACAAAACTGACTGAGTGAACTCTGTGAGACAGAGTCTTGAGTGTCTTGCGTCGGATTTATGCTAAAACCACAATATACGCAAAAGTTTCAAGATTCTTGGCTTCAGGACCCACATTTAAAAGACTGGCTGCAAGTTATTGAAAGTACCACTCAAGTAGTGAAATGTAAACTTTTTCCCCTCAACCACCCAACATAAAAAAGCCACGGTTGTGTACCTCTTTGTAGAACGCAGATTTAAAAACCGTAACAATATTTGAATTGCGCGCGAAAGTGAAGTCAGATTCCATGTCGAAGACTCAGAAACGGAGTTTCTGAATAGCCCTGCTGTTGTGTTTGACGGTTTATTCTGAGAATGATTGCTATCTTTTTTCTGTTTGTATTATTAAAGATGGAAGATAAGGCTAGCAAATTAATAAGTACATAAACAAAGTTTCGTGTTATTGACATGCATGAACTACCTAGATTTTCGTCTTTGTTTAATTTTTTTTTATGTTAATATTTTTAATTGATTGGTTAGTTTAACATCTCTTTTACAATACTTATTTATTGTATTATTACCGGTTAAAACTAAGCAGCCTAAAATTTCTTAACTGTCCCGCCCGTTGGAAGAAAAAACCGTCGATGATGGTGCAGTGCAGACCAAAATTATTCATCTGAAGATGAATTTAAAAATAATAGATTTGTATTTGAATGATGTTCATGTTGATTTACTAATTGTTGAGTAGGACGTTTTTTGTTAGTGGTTTTCTGGTGGTTTTAGAGGTTGAATCTGGTGGAGAGCTAGTCTAACTGTTGGCAACACTGATCTGTGTTTTGAGCGTAGGTTTTGAGGTTGAATCTGGTGGAGAGCAGGTTTAACTGTTGGCAACACTGGAGATAAGATAAAAGTTGGTTGAAGGTGAGCGGCAAAGAGAAAACAATAGGTAGGTACTCCGATTGAAGTGGAAACGGCGCGGGCGGTGTCTCTACTCTATAGTTCAAACGCTTCGGCTCGGCAAGAGTAATAGTAGGTGATCCTCAAATAATAAATTGATACACACTTGGGAAGTTTAAACGGCCAAACCTACTCAATACATTTCCTATGTTTCAGTGATTATTTTCTTGCTCAGCTGATTTCTTGGTTTTCTTCGGGCATTCGGCATAATGGCTCTGTTCCGATCAATAAACTGTCCAAGAATACTTAATTTTACTGGTAAGTCCCTGCGCCTATTCGCCCTGAGTGAAATCACTGTAGGATATATAAAGGTCACATTCATTTATTAGGATGGAACCAATTTATTGATTGAACACTAGTATACGCCATCTCAAGTGGGAAATGCGATAGATAGCTAGCTATCCTATATAAGTATCATCAATTTTACTTAAAAGTAACTACAAGATTTGGTTGGAAACTTATTGAAAGTATGATTTAGTAGACTCTGTTTCTTGTAATAATAATTTAATTCATTAAATTTAATTCTTGCATTTTAAGTACCTACCTATATAGGTATATATATGTCAATGTTCCTCTTACTAATTACAGTACATCAATTAAATTGCTTTTGTTATATTAGTATCAAGAAGACTAGCAACAGCTGTGCAAAATGAACCTACTCAACCATCTATTAGAACCGAGGTGCCTGGGCCTCGAACAAAGAAGTTGCAACAGGAATTGGACAAACTACAAGTAAGTAGGTTCCAAACTATAAGTACTGAGACAAACTACAGAGAGCCAAAGTTATTGACATAGCTCTAAGAATGAGCAAGCCGCAGTGGCAGTGGGCAAGCCATATCTCATAAAAAACCGACACTGGGGTAAATGTTATGTCCATAAAACTGGTATGATAACTAAAATTATGTCAAATAAAACAGATATTACTAAATCAATCCCTCAGGGCAGTGTCCTTGGCTGCATATTATTTGACGACCTCCGTGGCGCAGCGGGCGAAGGTCCGCCTGCGACGCAGGAGGTTGCGGGTTCGATTCCCGCCTCGGAACAAATTTGTGTACGATCTGCAGAAATTTGTTCCGTTGGTCTGGGTGTTTTCTATGTATAATAAAAAATATCTATCTATGTAGTGTATTGTACTAAGTATATCAGTTATCTAGTACCCATAACACAAGCTGTGCTTAGCTTGGGGCTAGATAATGCTGTGTGAATTGTCCAGCGTTATTTATTTATTTATTATTCTCACTTATATTATTGACTTACCGAAAGTTTTCAAATTCTCATGCTCGTTATTTGCTGAAGTGGTCAGTGGTCATTCCAACTAAATCAAACTTTAATATAAATATCCTTCTAGAGATAACATTGACTAAGATAGTTAGCTGGCTGAATGACCACAATTTACAGTTAAATTTCAATAAAACAAAACTCGTTCAATATAAGCCTTATCAAACACACCATAAACATTACAAAATATACTTTTCAAAATACTGAACTAGAAAATTAACGGAAAGAAATGTAGGAACATTATCAAACAAATTACAACAAAATTGTCCAGGTTTACTTATGCACTATTTGAACTTCAGAGATCTACTGTAATAATAAACCGCCATCACTGCTTATTATGCCTATGCTGCACATTCATGGAACACAATATGGAATTATTCTTTGAGGAAAAAGCATGGACTAAAATGCTGCATTAGAATAATACACAACCTTGATCAAATCAAAAACCATATTTTATACAAGAACAAATCCTAACACTAACTTGCATTTAAGTATATATTAGAAATAAGTTTATTTGTCAAAAAGAACATTACATTTTTCAAGTCTTACATCCGACCACAACATTTAAGACCCCAAAATCGTTTAGATGTTCCGTTTTCGAAACTCTTACACTCCACACGCCATGTGTATAAAAATCTATGATAAGATCCCCCAAGATATAAGGAATGAAAGTTAAAAAAAATTACCTAAATTTAAGACACTTTTAATAACTATTTAATTGAAAACTGTTTTTATACATTGCAAGAGCTCTTGGAGCAGTAGGTGGTTATTTAGTGTGTTTCCTTGTAAATATTCTATTTTAGTCAAATTCTTTTTTCTTATTTTGTAAAAAATGTTGTACCATCGAATTAATAATTTGTTCCTAGGTCGTGTCATGTTAGATTTAAGTTTCTAATACTTTGCCACTAGCTATTTTTGTTACTTTCGACATAGGTAATTATTGTAGTGCCATAACCAGGTCCATGTTTGAAACTGTTTTTATATAAGACCAACAAACAACATGGTATCAATAAAAAATAATAATTTGAATTTATGTGTTCTTGAGTGGAGACCACAACTTTATAAACATAGTGTATGGACTTCCAAAGGCCGATGATGAAAGTAAATGTACCCACTAATGCAATAAAATTAGAGTATTGAGTAATGTTTATTTATTAACCACAAAAAAAAATTGTTCTGGGCAACTCTGTTACAGAAAACAGCGTGTTCCCCATTGCAGGGTACAAAAAATGTAACAGCAGCGAGTTTTTACTCTATGGTAATGATATTTGGTTAGTATAAATCTTGTAACCTAAATTTAAACAATCTAAACCAGCACAAAATATATTTATATATGTTGGTACCTAGGTAAAAAGTACAATTTTAGTAGTGTATGACTTAACCTGGAATTTTGAACCATCTTCAGTGTCAGTTAACAAACCAAACGTTATTCAAAAATGTTAAAAGGTAATTATATCCTCTACTAGCCACCCGCCCCGGCTTCGCACGGGTGCAATGCTGATACTAAATATACTAATAATAATAATATTTATTTACAGAAAGGTTTACAATATTCTTACTAGTCTAATTATTAATAGTAATATACATTTCAACTGATCAGTAATAATAATATATTATTATCAAATATACTACAGAATTGGCCCCCGGCCGCCGGTACCGCCGCGCGACGCCGCTACCTCTATGTCCCTGCATTTTAAATCTGTAATATCTTCGAAAATTTCATTTACATGACAGCGGGTGCGACTTTGTTTTATATTTTGTAAAGATGTTTACC
Source organism: Eupithecia subumbrata (assembly GCA_949316285.1). Lineage (NCBI taxonomy): Eukaryota > Metazoa > Arthropoda > Insecta > Lepidoptera > Geometridae > Eupithecia > Eupithecia subumbrata. Next base: position 7,930,541 of record OX438646.1, read on the forward strand.
CCAACACAGTGATCGTGGTCATTTTGTTCATTCTTGTTGGTGCCTGTTGTGATTCGCCTCATGATGTCTCGCCACCTTTCTCTATTTGGCCCATTTTTGGCCGAAACCGAAACTGTGGCCGAACCTGGCCAAAACCGGACCCGAACCCGAACCGTCTGTCGGTTGGACACTAATTTAAACGAACACATCTTGATGTTCACAATGGAGTTCCTACCGGATTTTTATGTGGTTTTTAATAAATAAATAATGCTGGACAACACTGCACCATCATCTAGCCCTAAGCTAGCAGAGCTTGTGTTGTGGGTACTAGGTGACTGATTATACATAATGCAATACATTACATAGATAGATATTTATTATATTACTTGGAAAATACCCAGAACACCCGGAACAAATATTTAGAGATCGTACAAACATTTGTCCCTATTCGGGAATCGCACCCGCAACCTTCTGCCTCACAGGCGGACTTTCGTCCACTGCGCTATATCGGTCGTCTTTGTCAAGTTTGCTAATTTGAACATAAATATTTCAGCAAGCTGGCTCCGTACAGCTATTTGCAGACTATGACAAGTGCATTGGAAACTACTTCGTGGACGCAGATGGAAATGAGTTTCTGGATGCATTCACCCAAATATCTTCGGTTCCAATTGGTTATAATCACCCAGACCTGTTAAAGGCTTTTGATGATCAACATAGTCTGGTTAGTAGGAATTATTATCTGCTGGCTGTCGTTAATTTCTTCTCCAAGCTTTGTGTATAAATTGCTTATTATGAATTGTTGGAATTGGTTATTGTAACTTTGCAAACAGTGTTACTTACCAGAAATATTTATTTCACAGAAAGCCTTAGTGAACCGGCCAGCAATTGGAGTGTTCCCCTCTGTGGATTGGCCAGAGAAACTGAGGAGTGTTCTTCTCTCAGCAGCACCAAAAGGCCTAAGCAACATAAGTACAATGATGTGCGGATCGTGTTCTAACGAGAATGCATACAAAGCTGTCTTCATGTGGTACCGTACCAAGCAACGCGGTGGCGATCTTACTTTCACCCCTGAGGAGATGCAGTCTTGTATGGTGAACCAATCACCAGGATCGCCTAACATGTCGATCATGTCTTTTGAGGTGAGAACTTACTAACTTTAAATTCAGAAACCGGATTTCCAAGATATCTTTCTAACTCTAGAAAATATTCAATAAAATGTTGAGATAATATTAATCAGTAAGGACTCATGGCAACAAAAGCAGATAACCTTAACAAACGTTATCATAATTTGCAGAATGCTATCTAAGAAACATTTTTTTTGGTGTTATGTGATCAAAATAGATCAGTTATATATTAAATATATATTACTAACTGCAGCCCGCGGCTTCGCATGCGCTTTTCGAGTAACCTATGTTCGTCCCCTGGACGCTTAACTACGTTTATCGCCCTGCCAAATTTAAATAGATCTCTGTTCATCCGTTTAGGGCAAAAAGGTAAAGGACAGACAGAGTTACTTTCGAATTTATATTATTAAAATATATTGGGTACTAGCTGCGCCCCGCGGCTTCGCCCCCGTGGAAATTTATATTATTAATTTTCTTATTTATATCTTTCTTAACAACCTTCTGACAATAACAAACGCAACAAAAAAAGAATTAGCGAAATTGGTACAACCGTTCACGCGTGATGCCGCCGTGCGTGACCAAGGGAAATATTTATTTATTTATTTATTTATTTATTATAGACGAGCAGCCTGTGGCTGATGTGTCTATATCACACAGTGTTGAATTGAGTCATAGGGATTAATTTTTATTTAAATACATAAGATTATAATTGTCAGTAATTTATTGACTTTGATTTCAGGGAAGCTTTCATGGCCGCACTTTTGGCGCTCTAACTACGACACGATCTAAACCAATACACAAGTTAGATGTCCCTGCCTTTGATTGGCCCGTTACTCCATTCCCAAGATACAAGTACCCTCTGAACGAAAACCAGAGGGCAAATCTCGAGGAAGACAATAAGTACGAGCAATACATTTACTTATAACTTACCTACATTATTTAGTTTATGATTTCTTTTCTTATTTTTCTTAACTTTTGTTGTTATTCTTGATTTCAGACGTTTTTATTTCGTTTGATAATGTACAATGTGCCTACACTTGGAACTATTGTTTGAAGAAGCTGAAGCAGATGCAGTGCTTTGATGCAGAGTAATATTTCATTTTTCCTGCATGAACTGCTTTGCTACCGTAGTGATTTTTAGTTGCACTTTTTAGTATGCTTCTTTAAAAAAACTGCACTATTTCTCTTTAGTTTAGTGGTGTTACGAGAGTGTATCAATGACAGATCGGGTCAATACGTATTTCTCACCTATTACCTACTTCTGGACAAATTCTGAAACATTATGTTACTTTTTGTTCTAATAAGGCTTGGCGCAAACGGACCACCGACCGCAGCCACCGGTGACTGTCGCGCGCTACCGCCACATTTGCAGCAGTCGCGGAAGCGCGCGACAGCCACCGGTGTGTTCGGAAGCGACCAAATTACATTGACATGTGCGATGCGTAGGACGCCTAGTGGTTAAAGTCGCGGACACTGTTGTAGCGAGTGGCCGCTGCCGGCGAAGCGTATGCGGCGAGTTCGTACAAAATGTATGAAAAAGCGTGTGAACAGCTTGTCGCTCGCCACCGGTGGCTGTGGTCAGGGTTCCGTTTGCGCCAAGCCTAAATGTTTCATTTTGAAATATCGAATTGAAAATAATAATATGATGATGATCTAAAAATCAACATGATATTATCTGAAAATTGTAATTGAATTTTTTTATATAGATACACCTGACAACTTATGCTATGAAAAGCGTTCCATTTGAATGAACGTTTGTCCATTTGAATAACAGCCCAACGTTTTAATTTTTACCGTGGAATAGCCTTCTGGTACGACTTCTTTTATATAATTTGTATGTAGATAATATGTGCTGCTGGTTTTCCTTGTAATAAATAATGGAACGGCCACATCAGACCAACACAACTCACCTACATACATTGTTGGTGAATAGCCAACCTTTGTCTGCATTTAAATATAAAGAAGCCTACTCACCAAAGAAATCTTTTTAGGTGCCTAGAGCAAGTTGCAGAGAACATCGAGAAATACAACAAAAAGGGTAACCCTGTGGCTGGACTTATTGTCGAGCCTATTCAGTCTGAAGGCGGAGACCATGAGGCCTCGCCACAGTTCTTCCAGAGGCTGCAGAAGCTGTGCAAAGAGGTTTGTGTTCACAATTCATGTGTGGTGAGGAAGCCTTTTCAAAAGGGGGGGGGGGAATCATTTTCAAAGGAGGACCTACCGATTACCTATCACCGAGTTGGGCATCATTTAAAAGGTATTCGTTTGTACATCTCAGAAAAGTTTTAAAAATTTCTGCAGGTTACATACTTTTTGAAATATTTTGAAAAAGTCGAAAAATTGACCATTAGCTCCTAATCTCCGAAGTATACAGAGCGATCCATCTGAAATGTAGGTTGGTAGGTACTACTCTCCTCAACCTCAACCGCCTGTATTGGTCCACTGCTGGACGCAGGCCTCCCCCTGATAAGCGCCTTGTTGGCTTTCATCTCATGGAAGGTAATGCCCATAATCCCCACGCTGCTGGGCATGCGGGTTGGGGATCGCAGTTCGGTGGTAAAATTGTTCTGCAGGGGGCGCTGCTGCCCGCCCCGGTTGTTATCCCTTAGGCGCCTCTTACGATACCCACGGGAAGAGTTGGGATGGTGCAAATTCAAAGCCGGCACCACACAGCTACTAGGTACTACTATTTTAAGGTATTCATTGAATAGCAAAGTCTAACTAGTACCTTCAGTGGATACATATTTGTATAATTGACAATCGAAACCCTCTGTGCGCGAGTTACACTCGCTCGGGTCTTGTTTTTTATTTAAATCATACAAGCACTAGAAATGTAATATAATTTTAAATTTCAAGTTAATAACTGTGCGGTAGTTGCTGAAATAATATAGAGGGGAACAAGACAGACAAAGCGAGACCATAAAGGCTTTCGAAACCGATCTCGAAACCCTGGAAATTTGCAATTATGACTATTATGAGGGTTAATTAATCCTATTATATTGAAAATAATTGTATATGTTATAAATATTATGAGAGGGCGATAAGTTAACCAGCAGTTATTATTATTTTCACCAGAAAGGAGTTGCTCTCATCATTGACGAAGTTCAGACTGGGTGCGGTCCAACGGGCAAAATGTGGTGCTACGAACACTTCGGGCTAGAGTCTCCTCCCGACATTCTAACCTTCAGCAAGAAAATGCTTACTGGAGGGTTCTATTTCACTCCTGAATTCAGGTAAATAACTACCTATGTGACTATTTTAAAAATTAATCATTTTCTTTCCATCGATGCCATTATCGAAAGAAAAAAAATGATTAATTTTGCACGCCATTGTGACGATCTGAATACCTTTGATAGAGCATGGGTACAACTGGCTCAGGATTGAGATGCATGAATCAGTTGGACCGAGAGAACCACCTTGACCCCTGAGGGGTCAAGGTGAGGGCTTTGCCCAACAGTGAGACGTTACAGGCTAATTGTAATCCATCTTTTCTATGAATACTATTATAAAATTTCAATACTATACAAAAATACTGTATTGTACTTACACCAACAAAAATACATTACATGACAAACTACAACGGATGGCCTTATCGCTTAGAAGTGAAAAAATTGTGTTATGGATCTAACCAAATGATGATTTGCTGGTAAAGTTAAATAAATAGTTTCTATACCTAGTCTAAGTTAAATACTGGGTAGTATAAAATTATTATCTTTATTCACAAAGAAAATTACAAACAAATAATATACTTAAATAAATTAAAATAGTATTTACAATTAAAACAATTGTAAATACTAGATAAAACTGATCCATAGCAATACCAGTTGGAAGCGTCCTCAAGACGCTGTCTGTATTGCCCCGCTGTATGGCAATGCTGATGCCCTGCGCCAGATACTCTCGGGTCACGCGTCGCTTCGACCAGACGCTCAGATAATTTTGAATAAAAAGTTTTATTTAAATACTTGTTATTATTTTTGTTTTCTAGGGCTCCACAACCATACCGCATCTTTAACACGTGGATGGGTGATCCAAGCAAACTGATTCTTCTAGAAAAGGTGTTGAAAGTGATCAAACAGGATAACCTTCTGGCTTTGGTGAACAAAAGCGGTGCGGTTCTCAAAGACGGACTTCACAATCTCGAGAAAGAGTTTGGAGGCGTCATCCACAGCGTGCGCGGCAGAGGCACTTTCCTCGCTTTTAACGCTAACGACACAAAGACAAGGGACAAGATAAATGATGATTTGAAGAAAAATGGTAAGTGGCTTACTGAATTCCGTCATTTAAAGTATGTTATGATTATTATGAATTGAATTGATTATGAAGCTTGGGTTCGTGTACCTACTCGTACCTATTTAAATATGTCATTTGCATACCATATCAATGCTCTTGTACTCTGTGGCACAGTAGGTCTATGTTTACTATATTTAGGGTACTAGTATACATAGTTTAGTGTATTATTATCTGCTTCTTCTTTTCTCTTTGGCTCTGCGTCACCGCCCAAGATAAAAGAAGATAATCCTACTAACATTATAAAGCTGAAAGTTTGTGAAATGTGAATTTTTGATACCTAAGATCTCCAAAACTATTGAACAGGTCGTTTGGCATAGGTACATTTAGAACATACCATAACTTAGATAATAGGCTACTTATTATACCGAAAATACGCAAGCGAAGCCGCAGGCGGAAGCTAGCCATACATTACTATGTATAATAAATGGTGTCAATTCAGATGTCGCCTAAACTAATCTGGCAGCACTTTTAATTTTTTTGTTTTGAAAAAACTAAAAACCGACTTCAAATTCCAGTTTCTTTTTTAAATTTTGTGGGACAAATGCTTATCCATGGGGAATAGAGCTGTGTGGTGCCGGCTTAGAATTTGCACCACGCACACCAACTCTTCCCGCGGGTGTCGTAAGATGCCACTAAGAGATATCCACCGAACTGCGATCCCCAACCCGCAGCCCGCGTCCAGTAGTGGGCGCCAATACAGGCTGTTGAGGTTGAGGGGAATAAAAAAACTATGGGGAATTTTTTGGCGTCAGCGTTAAGTTCACTCTAAATACAATATCGAAAGAATTTTCAAAATCAGTCTTTAATTCACGGAGAAATCGACGAACATACATACATTCGAACATAGAAACTACTTCATTTTTGAAGTCGGCTAAAAATGGTGACGTCCGTCCCTCTAAATCAGCCTTTCCCAAAGTGGGCGATAACGCCCCCTTGTGGGCGCTGCAGGCCTAAAGGGGGGCGGTAAGAGACCCAGAAGGAGGCTTGGGGGGCGATTTGTAATTTCATCTAGGACTCTTAGACACCGACTGAGCTCTCGACTACAACTTGTGAACATCAACTAATATTAATTAAGAGATTGCTCTAACTCAGTTCGATATTTCTCTCCGCGTAGTTCATATATCTGTTCTGTTTTATTTAAAATAAAAATCATGTCAATCGGTCGCTCCCTTTTGAAATTAAAGAAGACAAACAAATACAAAGGCAACAGACACACTTTCGCATTTTAATAGTTAGTATTCCTAGATAGGTAGGTCATTTTCGTAGATAATAGACCACGGGCAATCATGTTTTAACAAGTTTTTGTTAAATAACCCGATTTATGCATTCCTTATCCCCAATAATCATCAATAATCATTCTCATTGGCAGGTGTAACCCGTAAGAGTTAACTTGAGAGCTGAGCGCCGTTGTGCACTACCTACTGCGCGCAGGTCTCATGTTTACTCTTGCAGATTATAGTAAAAGTCTCGTTTAAAATTAATGTTTAATCTCCGCTAATATAGCTCACAATAATTAATTTAATTTGAATTTATGTGGTTTTTAAGTAGGGAAAAAAATGGGGGCGCTAAAAAATAATTTATTCTCCAAGGGGGCAGTAGACAAAATAAGTTTGGGAACCCCTGCTCTAAATAAAAGGAATGGCATAATCTTTAATCCTGTCAAATTATTAAAATTTTTGGTGACATGTGAATTTACACCATTATCAGCCTGTGCTTTACTTTAGGGCTAGACAATGTGTTAGCTAGGGCTAGAGTATGTGTAAAACTCCAAGCTGTTCATTTCAAATAGTTATCATTTCTCAGAATTGGTGCATATTATGCCAAAGCTAAATTAAAACAATGTTATCTTGTATCCAAATTCTAGCCACTGCGTGGGTTTCTTCTTTGTTTTTTTTATATTTGTCTGGAGTAATAAATAATGCTGGACAATCCACACAGCACAATCTAGCTCGAAAGTAAGACGGTAGAGCTTGTGTTATGGGTACTAGATAACTGATTTATTTAATACAATACATTACATAGATATTTTTTATTAAACATACTTCTGCAGAAATTTGTTCAGGCGGGTGTTTTTTATATAAAAAACATTCAGAACACCCGGAACAAATTTCTGCAGATCGTAGGTACAAAAACTTGTCCCGAGGCGAGGATCGAACCCACCTGAGTTGCAGGCGGACCTTCGCCCTCCGCGCCACCCTGGTCGTCAAAGTGAGCTTATAAGACGTGCATCAAATATTATACTTCTGTTTTCCAGGTGTGTTGGGTGGGGCGTGTGGAGAAACTGCAATTCGTCTCAGACCAGCTCTTATTTTCGCACCAAAACACGCAGAAATTTATCTGGATAAACTTCAGAAAACTCTCAAGGAGTTGTAATTTTTATGCGTTTATACGCACCTACCTATACTCGTTATTACCACTGATACTTCTATTATTATACTTTCTATTCGTAGGTACCTAATAAAATGTAAGCACGTAGTAAAGAAGTGCCATATCTATTTATTATGCTAGTTTCTACGTATTATGTTATTTGATAGTGTTGATCTAATGTGTACGCCTAAACAATGTCTTCCAAATATTAATATTAAATTTAACTTTTCTTGAAATAAAACGGTTTATTATTCTACCGGTTAAGTAGTAACTATAAGTACCTACCTCCCAAATAGATTAGTTATTCTTTGCTTTGTTAGACTGATAAGTACATTCTGTGATTCCCATCTCAATTAGGTAGGTAGATACCACCTAACAAAGAACTCTGGCAAAGAATCGTAGGCATTAGTGATTCACCCACCATTCGTACAAGGGAAACTGGTCGGCAACAGCTTCTACCGTCTGCCTACGTAATTTACATATGTACCTTGGTAGGTAAGGTACCTACGTAAGCGGGGCGTGTAGGCAGCATTTTAATATTGCATTCGAATCTATAAATGCATGAGCGCGAATGAAGGTTGAAATTGAAATGAGAAAAACCACTAGGTATTTCAGACCGGCCAGTGGAAAAACCCAAGCTCGAATTATTTTTTCTTTGTTAAGTGGTGTTAAGTATTCTGCATGCAGTAGGTATAGATATGTACCTCTACCCGGGTAAACAGAGACCCTGTTTGTTGGTTGCCGGCAGTACCTACACAAAAATAGAGTAGAACTGTTAAACCCTTAGTGTCATCTGTGAGTAAACGTAAATTTAAAGAAAATGGTTTAGTGATTTAGGTATTTGTGTAAGTATCAATGAGATGCTTATTAGATAACTGCAGAAAAACATGCATGACGATGAGATGACGATACACTCATAAAACTATTTTCAGAAACACTGACTACGAATACGTACGGGTACGTAGATATTTGTCTATTTCTATAATTAGAACACCTCTTGCGACGAGCGAAAATAGCCCCGAATGTGTCGTTTATGTATCCATCGCTGAATTTATGATTTAAAATTTAAAATTCTAGTGAGTATAAGGTGTGCACACAGGCCATTTTAGGAGGTAACACCGCTTAATATCTTCCTAATTCATAAGGTACATTCCTACTTACTACTTACCTATGTATTTTAAATTCATTCAGAAGAACAAAACACAAAGTGTCTGCTTAATCATGACGACCCTAGCTTTCTATCATTCTATCTCATAGTTTGACCACCTAAATCCTAATCTATACTATATAAACTAATATTATAAAGAGGAAAGATTTGATTGTTTGTTTGTTTGTATTGAATAGGCTTCGAAACTACTGGACCGATTTGAAAAATTCTTTTACCATTAGAAGCCCACATTATTCCTGATGAACTCAGGCTACTTTTTACCGCGGGAAACTGATAATAGGAAAACGGGTAATAGGACAACGGGTAGTAAGAATGCAGAAGTACCTAAATAATTTCGTAGCATATCGTTGGATATGTAACTAAAAGTTAAATTTAATGCTACTTTTAGTTTATAATAAAAAGAAGAAGTTGTCACGATTTATAACTTGTAAGTTGTAGTAGGTACCATTGAACTACTATTACTAGCGTAGTAGTACACAGATTTTTAACTTTGAATGCTCGTAACTTTTTTTGAAGTGTAATCTAAAGCAATAATTTATTAAGAACTAGTTTCTGCCCCTGGCTTCGTAGCCGTCGTTTCTATGGAGATGGACACATTAAATGGTTATTTCTATCCCATGGGAACTGATTTATGGGAAAAAGTAGTACCTAACTAGATATGTTTTATTCCAGACCTAAATCTACATCTATGGCAAATTTCAGCCCGATCCATTCAGTAGTTTTGGCGTGAAGAGGTAACAAACATCCTGGATGGATGTTTGTTACAAGGATGTTTTGATTAGTTAGTTTTTACGTATTATTTGGTTCCTTTAAACCAGTTTCTTAATTAATTGCGTAGTTTTCTTGTACCTAAATAAACAATAACTTGATTTTTGCGGTTACGCGCCTTTCCAAAAGCGTATGTTCTGTTCTGTGCCACTCCTATAAACGCGAAAGAAATCCTATGCTATTCTTTTCTGAAAAATGGTGCGTATGGTGCCCTCTTAAAAAATCTCATACCTACCACTTTTCCCACTGCCCGCGATGGAAACGAGGTGGGTAGATAGGTAGATACCAATTTGCACTCACCAGTGATTTTAAATTAATTAGGTACAACCGAGTTACCTACCTGGTAGCTCAACTTATCCATATCAATACCAGTCGGAAGCGTCACCAAGACGCGGCTGCATTGCCCCGCTGTATGGCAATGTTGATGCGCTGCGCCAGGTACCGTACCTACTCACCAACTCTCGGGGTGACGCGTCGCTTCGACCAGATGCTCAAATAATTCGGACCTGAGTCTTGACTCCAACGGGAGCAAATGTGTAGGTTCAGTCGAGACCTGATATGCGCCTCTTGAGATCCTCGGCCAAATCTGCCGCCGCAACCGCCCTCACGAATTTCCTCGCAAGAAGGGAAGGCGCAAGTGTGTCGACGCATGTAGCGTCCCACACGATGGGCCTCCTTAACTCCCATGATACTAGTGTCATACCATCGGACCTCTTACCATCGTCACGCAACAGACCATTCGTATCGAGAATAGCTGGTCCGTTGGCGGTGTCAAAGGCCCGCCGGATGATGTCGTTAAGGCTGGCGTGGCGAGATATTCGACCGGCGGCGGCGGCCCTAGTACACGATAATAATAATCCGTGATGACCAAACAGTAGGTACCTCACACTGGCATTGATGAGGCGCACGACACCTTGCACTCAACCGAAAACATGTTGCGATACGGTAAGTTACGGGATCCAATAAAGCACCTTTGTTATAAATGAAGGAAATGCTTGCAACTAATTTAACTGACTCCCATTTAGAAACGACCAGGAGGCAGGCACCATCGGTAGAGCTGGAGCACGTTTGTAAAAAACAATTCCGTGTCAACTCACACAGAGCCCCGTCCCATTGCCGTTGGGACAAAACTTGACAAAAGTGATTTTGGGGGAGCAGCATCGGGGCAAGCGCTACGCCGCCAAGCCGTTCGAGCTTCGTCTAAAAATTAAATTTCTAATGATATTCCAGATGGTACCAAACGAGATGGCTTTAATTTTTTTTTCTATTAAAGAACTAGTGCTGTATTACTACCTACCTATTATTTTTTCTTTCAGAAAATATCGCATGTGTTTGTGAATTTTCATAACACTTGACTTTCAACAAATACCTTACCAAGATTTGGACGACCTCCGTGGCGCAGCGGGCGAAGGTCCGCCTGCGATGCAGGAGGTTGCGGGTTCGATCCCCGCCTCGGAACAAATTTGTGTACGATCTGCAGAAATTTGTTCCGTTGGTCTGGGTGTTTTCTATGTATAATAAAAATATTTATCTATGTAATGTATTGTATTAAGTATATCAGTTATCTAGTACCCATAACACAAGCTCTGCTTAGCTTGGGGCTAGATGATGCTGTGTGAATTGTCCAGCATTATTTATTTATTTATTTATTTTAAAACGTAAACGAAGGGGAAATAATACCAAAAGTTATGCAGGAACATACCTACCGCAGTCCGAGAAAGTGGCCGAAGACTTTAACTCACTGCGTCCTTAAACCCCGAATGACTCTACATGCACGGAGAGACTGATAGAATGGTTTCAATTTCAATCTTGACACTTTTGACGTGCGTCCCACCATCTGTAGTTTCTTTCAGCTAAGATAAAATACCAAAACGGGTATTTGATATGATTGTCATAGTAAAGCGTTTAGTTTAGCACAATAGGGCACATGCCCTGTTGTTACCGCGCAGCGCTCGCGGTAAGCCGGTTAACCACTTCTCCACTTGATGTACCTACCTACCTAATAAATGGATGGGTAATAAAAAATTTTGTAGTTAAAGACATTCGACCTAAATTCAGATATTAATAAGAACCTTAACAGGCAATACTGATTCACACCTGCCACTGCCATATTGGACTTTCAATTATCATGAAATGCATGCAGTCAGATTTCACCCAACCGCACCCTTGGAACACCAAGCATTTGTCTCTCGTAGAGTGCTTAATTATTTAATATTTAAGTACCTAATATTACAAACACGTAATCTTTGCTCTCAAAATAAATAGGTTCCATATAGGTACCTATCACTGCATGATATTCTGCCTATACCTACTTGCATTACGTTCCTTTTGTACAAGTGGAGTGGAATATAATTATATCCAGTTTTGCTGACCCAGTTGACCAGCGGGCTGGGATAATCACAACAAAGCCGACGGCCTCATTAAGACTATTGTATGACAATCTATGCAAGTCTGCGTGCTACGAAACGAACAGGTATTTGTTTTTTATCTCCATTGGAACTACTAGATAGGTACCTCATTAAACGAGCTGCTTTTTCTCTTAACTATGAAGCTAATCTATAAAAGAACGTTTTATTATGTGTATTGTTGGCATTGCCTTATAAATAAATAAAAATAAAAATGAAGCTCCTGAGAAGAAACAAACATTCCTCCATCTCTCAGAATCCTTACCACGATTCGTTCGTTGGCTGGCGGTCCTTGTTCAGATGATGATGTGAGTATTTGTCATGAGTGGGTAGATTCATCCAAATCGGTCTGCCCATTTAAATCTCACCGGAACAAAAACTGAGCCGCACTTTCACCAAATAAGTGGTTATACCTACGTGATAATAACTTAATGACTGGTGAGGTAGGTGTATTAATGTTTATTTTATGTAAATTGTGGCGAGATTTGTGCAGGTAATTATTCATCTAGGTTAGAATTAGACTAGATAGGATAGGGAAAATAAATTACTTACCTTAGAGATGTTAGTCATTAAGAAAACAGGTTTTCTTTTCCATTTTATTCAGTAATTCATTTATTTGAGAATTAAATCCCTTCGTTGAGGATCATCGGTTATGTTTACCTATATGTTTAAAAAAATACCTTAATTTTTTTCTCATTCGTGTTTTCAGAATATGAACCAAAGAAATAATATGAAATTCCAATTTTTACCACGCGGGGATCCCGTGATAACTAAGATCTAGGCTTAGTTTTTTACCAAACCTGTAAGGTTCTCAATATCAATCCTACAGTATTAATACAAGGTAAGTAAGCAATTATCTGAGCAGGTGTAGTAAAAATTATATTATTTTAATTACCTACCAGTCGGGTAACCGCTTAAAGAAGATAAAATTTAATGCTCTAATTATTTTATTTTTATTTATTATTATCTCTGATGTACAGTTTTCAGAGATAATTCTGTCATCTGTAGGTACTCTGATGATGAACTCTCTGGCGGCGGCGGCGGCGGATAGTTAGAATGTACCTAGTGGTTACAAGTGGTACTAATAGGAATAGCTATAGTTACCATATCACGGTACTCGCTACTACAACCTAGTTACCCATATTGTAAGCAAGCGATAATGTGAATGTGAGCTGTAGATACTACCGACATAGTTATACATACAGGCAGACACAACACACGCATGACGTGTTCGTGTCGTCCGCACACTGTTCCATTCTAGTCCAACTTCACGGTCTTCGAGTTCGAATGTCAGTGATACAAAACGTGCTCTTGCACAGTTCGGCCAGATAGACACAAGTTGTGTTTGCCTTTTTGAATCGTTTTAAGACAATGTTGTATTGTAAATTACCTTAACAGATTTTAATATTGACAAAGTACCTAGATACTTACCAACATCAATTTGTGTACTAAACCCGGATTAAATCTGCCGCTGCCTGTTTAAAATAAATAGCAAAAGTCTGGGCTACACCGTAATTTACGTAGGTAAATTATTTAAACTACAGTGAAAACAAAAAAGTGATGTGACAGTGTGAGAATCAAAACGATTTACCTATTGATTTGCTAGTACCTGTGATTTGTGTTCAATTTACATAAAATGCATAGTATTTTATTTATGAATTTACATTAAATTCCTAAAAATAGTTAGGTAAGTACCTCCCTACTTTTGAGTGCTACAGTTAAAAATCTGTGATTGAAGATTTAAAGTACCTGTACAAAGAAACCGGATTGAGTGAGAACGAAACATATGTGAAGTTTATTTTTCTTTGCTCTTCGTGATTGGCACGCGAAAGTCACCGGAAGAGCCAAATGTTATTTTAAGGTACGTAACCATTACCTACTTCACGAAACCCTGCCTGGGGGTATTAAATTACACTGACGTACCTAGGTAGGTAGGTATATCAGATCAAAACTAATAATAATAATGTGGATAAGAATAGGAAGTTAGTAGGTAAGTGCCTACTTTAACGTTTTAAGAGTGGTAACTAAGCAGGTATAATATAGATCTAGGTAAGTATTTACACGCTGAAAGAGTCCGTAAAGTAAATTAGGTACCTAATTTACGATTAGATAGGTATCTACCATACTTACATCATAAATAAATAACATAACATAACTTATCGCCGATTTCGTAACTTCACTTAAAGTTAATTAAATGAGGTTAATGGTAGTAAGAAATAGGTAGATTCCTTCCTGTAGCAATACCTACATATCGAGAGCTGCGCTTAAAACAGGTGCATCTGCCACGAATCGTGGCCCGAAACTAAATTTATATCTTTACTTACCAAAAAACATTTTTAGATTACTTCAAAGCCTTTTGATTTATTTTTTACGGCTCTACACTGCAAACAACTGTATACACATATAATTGCCCAAAAAAATTAAATCAGCACAACATGCCTTTTGGGCTAATCTACCCAATACAATATCCTTGCCAGTTGGGTAAAAAGGAGGCAGGCAAGGGCCCGTGCGGCTGCGGTGATGGTTCGTTTCGTTTGCATATACCTAGCAAGGCATACAACTAAAATATACAAAAATATTTTAGTTTTAATATTTTCTGCGTTATAAAAGAAAATACCTTGGGTAGGTACTAGGGATTCCAAAATCGGGTCGTTTTCGAGGAACCGGGAATCCCGGGAAGTTTCAAAGTCGGAACCGGGAATTCCCGGGAATTCCCGGGAAATTTAGAAAAAATATTTTTTCTGTTATACCACTACCAAAATATGATAATTTAATATACTTTACGTCCTTTTTAGGCATTTCGCTGATATCAGGTACCTATGCGGTATTAGGTATGTTACTGAAAGCTGTATTTCTTTTGAGATGTTAATAAAATGAATAACAAATTCTTAGGTCCATGTCTTTTGTCCCCTCGTTCGATAATAAGCCTGAAGGCTTTTCGTTCTATAGAGTCGTGACTGAACGCAGCATAACACATTCATTTGCTGTCATGTTGCGCAGCAAAGTGCTTTGCTGATACTCCATGAGGCCGGACTTGAGCTTGATAAAGAGAAAGTAGCTATCCTTGTGTGAAATATCGCCTGATCTCGTAGAGACGCTTAGCTTTGTGGTCACTGATTTAGCTTTGATTCGTTTCTTCATTTTAATCCAATGAAAGTACAGAAGTTCAGAGTTGTTGTATGAGTGACACTGAGGAGATCCCGTTGTTTTTCGAGTCCTCTAAGCGAAAACATCAATCTAAAAATACCTTATTACGTACCCACATAATAAACAATATAGTGTTCTTCTATCCAAATACTAGGCCACGGTGGCCAGGCTCAACGGAGACAAATATAAAATTAGACTAAGTGTTCTTTGTTAGCCCACGGTATTAATAAAATAAATTAAATTGGATTGTGACTTCCATTCGTGTCGGTCGTCATTGATGACTGTTCGTCTAGCTAGTCAATTGGCGATCAACGTCGTCAGGGTACTTCAGAGGTCTACTATGCATTTGTCGATTCGTTGTGTTCGAATACATTTGAATTCTCTACCTGATACCAGATGCTGGTATCTGGTATTTTTACCTAATAATACCCACGCAGACGATATCATCGCGCTTTACAGGTTCAGAAGTCAGAGCCGATCAGAATAACATGCACAAAGAGGATAATAAATTGCAGCAATGCACTTGACTCTGGTACTTTCTCTTTGCCAAGCTCAAGTCCTTCATGGAGTATTACTGTCATGTGGCAGCAATCGACTATGTAGAGTTGGCTTCGGTCACGGCTCTATAGCAAGAAAAGCCTTAAGGCTTGTTGTCAAACGAGGGGACAATAGACATGGACCTAAAAATTTATATTAATTACAGATCAAAAGTAATATAGATATAACTAACATTTCTTATACCAGGTTTGATTAAAATCATGGTTAAAAAAGAAAATACGATTAATTTGATTTATATCGGAATTATTTAATTTAGTATTTTTTTTCGCTTTGGTCTATCCAGTTTTAAGGTTTTTATAGGTTGGTAGGAAAGGTAGGTTCAAAGGTTTAATCACACGAAGTACTAGCAGCAAGGAAAGACACCAAGATTGAAACATTTTCATTTCTGTCTTACATGTTGGGTCCAAGTTTTTTTTTCGGTGTCTAAGTCCGTTTATCACACTTCCTACTAATATTATAAATGCATGAGTTTGTGTGGATGTTTGTTACCACGTTGTGTGAATGTTTGTTACCAGTAACTAGTTAGCCGACTTTTTTGAAATTTGGTGTGAAGATATTTTTAGTTCTGAAATAACACATAGGTTAATCTAATTTGCAAAAAAATAATCTCAGGTGGTTAAAAAGGGTGGTTAAGTTTATATGGATAATATTATTCCTTGGTTAGATTTACTCAAAACTCGGTTTAATAAACTATAAAGTAAATAATGAATTACGTATTTCTTATTTTTTACAAAACGACCCTTAAAGTTATTTTTTGCACCCCTGTTATGCAATAAATAGCTGAAATTTAGACGCGGGCGAAGCCGCAGGGCGCAGTTATTAATATTAATTATAAATATGAAAGTTTGTACCGTTCCTTCTTCACGCCAAAACTACTCAACGGATCGGGCTGAAATATTGCACGTTTCCAAAAATAAATTTTAAACGTTTCCAATAGCGCGTGCGAAGATGCAGGCAGAACGTTACCGGAGTACTAGTTCTATACAAATTGTAAAACAGATATGACTTGCCGCAAATACGTTGGCTAAGCATCTTTTTTTCGACAACTCGCATTATTTGAACTTTATGGAATTATTAATTTCGGAGAATTTCCTGAATCCTCAACCAATAAAGCAGGTATAGGTACATTGTGCATGTATATACGGAAGGTAAATTTTGGGCACTCTCATACATATTTGACTGCTCTCTGTTTTCATTGCAGGGAAAATAACAATTGATTTATATCAAGTGATACAAATCATGTCAACCCTGCCTAATACCGCGTAGGTTAGGTACCTGATAATGTGAAATGCTATAAGTGGAAGTGAAATATGTTAAGTTACGTTATTTCGGTAATGCTATAAAAGTTATAATATTTTTCCCGAAATTCCCGAAATTTCCCGGGAAATGATTTTGGATTTCCCGGTTCTTAAAACGGCCAAAAATTTCGGGAATTCCCGGGAATTTCGGGAACGGGAATTCCCGGGACCAATCCCTAGTAGGTACCTAGTAGTGTATTTCCCTCAAAACTTTTGACTATCAAAACGTTATCAAAAGTTTTGCACAGCAAAAAAATCTATTTTCTACGAACATAAATAAAATAAACTTTGCTTCGATTGCCTTTTTGGACTGTACTATTAGGATTAGGTACGTTGATTTTTGTATTAAGTCTCGTAATCATGAATCTATTAGTAAACTATAGGTTCATGCTTGTAATCAAAGTCGAAATAGAAAGAATCGAAAAGGACAAGGGTAGTTTAATTGACAAGAACAAAATTCAAAAATTAAAAAACCCCCCCGATAGATTTTCATGAAACATGGCTATGATCATTCGGGATAAAATTATCTATGACACAAAAACAACTAAACTTTATTATTTATTTGATACGGGGATTATAAATGGTTTACCTCTCTCTGACTAGTAGGATTTTATTATTGTTTGTTCCATGTAACCGCCTGTAATTATTTGAGCATAAGCGCTATAGACCAAACCAATGTTTGTTCCACTAACAAGTAACTATAAATAAATAAATAAACAAATAGTGATCTGTGGTTTACCTACCACAGTTTATGTAAACCAGTGGGCTGGTACTAGTACTATGCTGCTAGTTTTGTTACTTCCATAAATAACTTGTAGAACTCAAAAGGGGTTTGAAGATTTTTGTATGGACGGTGGCCCTAACGTTTTTTTATGTAACGAGGCCACTTAAACAAATAAAAAATAGCGCCGTGATTTTGAAATAAATAAATAAATAATAAATAATGCTGGACAATTCACACAGCATTATCTAGCCCCAAGCTAAGCAAAGCTTGTGTTATGGGTACTAGATAACTGTTATACTTAATACAATAGACTACATATATAGATATTTTTTATTAAACAATCATAGAAAACACCCAGACCAACGGAACAAATTTCTGCAGATCGTACACAAATTTGTTCCGAGGCGGGAATCGAACCCTGCCTGCGACGCAGGAGGCAACCTCCTGCAGACTTTCGCCCGCTGCGCCGGCCGCCACGGAGGTCGTCAAGAATAAAATACATATAAAATGGTGGCCAAAATCTTCAAACCTCTGAGCTTAAAATCCTTTTTGTAAAAAAAATAACCTTTTCATCAAGCATTATCCATGGCTAGGCCACGGAACATTTTGACGCAGAGCTCGGAAGAAATAAGTAGACTTGATGTCCATAAACGTTGGCAAATTTAACAAGAAATTATTGGAGCAATTACCTAATTAATTAATTTTATATTCTAGCCCTACGATGACGCAGATATAACTTATATTTTATGTTATATTTATTGTGTTAAAATAAAAAGTGTTTTCTTTCGCACACTTTTGGACTAGAACAGGGGGGAGATTTCCTTCGTCCAAGACTAGAATTTTGACATGACAGCTGTCAGATTCATAAAAACAATAAAATCTTTCATTCAAATTTCAAATCATTCATGAATGACTTCATTCATGACTGACAGACAGATCCATCGCGCAGGTTGTAATCGAATCGAATCACTTTTCTGTATTTTTGATTGAGTTTTTGACGAGACACAAAAAAATAAACATCAAAAAGTCTCAAAATCTTCCAAACTTTCAGTTTTTTGACCAAAACCTTTCGCAGGACAAATTTGTAGTCCGCGTCTTGAATGTAAGTATTGGTGGTATTGCAAAAATTGTTTGTTTTCGTATTCTTTGTGGTTGAGAAGAAAGGTATTCTAGAATGGTTACCATCAATCCTATTTGAAATTGAAGGTGATACCAATACTAGCGTATAGCTCGCGCAGAAGTAAAGATAAGCGTGTAACCAAAAGCTTCAAGAAGTGAAACACCAAAATTATGGAATAGTACTTGCCAATAGGTATACTAAAAATTCTATCACTACAAAATTATGGATTTTTCACTTTCGTGTACCTATTTCTTTTGCTGTAGTGGGTTTCATAATATGTATTAGTCTTCACTCACATGTGCTTTGTTCTCCATGTTTTAAATAATAGCTAGCCCAAAACATTGTTGTTACATTGTATAGGTAGGTTGCACAGTGTTTGGTGCTCACTGAGGGGTCTAAAAAATTCCTAGAAGGCAGCACAATTTAAAGGTTACAATAAGTCAAACATTTTTTACACTTCACAATAAATTATAGAAAAGGTTGACACAGGCTTGGAAACAGAAGTCATTATGGATCACTACATTCAGAACAGACATAACTGGAGATTCAGTTTACAATTCTCTAACATGTTTAATTGTTTGTACCTAATCAATGTTTATCAATTCTTATTTTATTTTGTTCCAGAATTTCTTACACCTTTAAGGTGGACCAGCAATGGTGGACTATTACAGGGTATTAGGAGTCACTCGATCAGCATCTGAAGCCGAAATAAAAAAAGCGTATGTAATTTACATTATTTCATGATTTTATTTTAGTGTCGAAGTCACCTAATAAGTTGGCTTATTTATGTTTTTGATTTGATTGTTTACAGTTACAGAAAACTAGCCCTCAAATGGCATCCTGATAAAAATCCAGAAAATGCTGATGAATCAAACAGAAAATTCAAAGAGATATCTGAAGCCTATGAAGTGCTATCTGATGGTAAGTTACTTGTGTCAGACAACTATGTATTATATTTTTAAAGTTCTTTTGTTTGCAATTCAAGTTTGAAACTTGTACTTGTAATTCTGAAGTTGGTTTGACATAATTTTCCAATTACAATGAAGGAAGTGTAAAATGTAAATTTGTTGTTGGGTAGAAAACAAGCGGAAAGTGTATGATGCTCGGGGAACCAGTCATCACAGTCACAGATATCAAAGCAAGAGTGGAGTCAATGGCCATCGGCACTTTAGCTTCAAAGGGTTTTTCGGAGAGACACCATTCCACCGCTTTTTTGGTAGATGCCCATGTGTAGGGTTAGACTGGTGCAGTTGTGAATATTATCATTTTCGATTGCGTTTGAATACACAATTGTTTTCTTGCACTTTAGTGGTAGGTAATTCTATGATGATAATGTTCAGAACAAGAGAATACCAGATTTTTTTGTTGGTCTTAAATGCTTATTTCATAATACTGCCAATGCCATCACTAACAATGAGTTTGTGTGTGTAAATACCCATCTGTTCATCAGAAAATAGTCTCCTGTTTTTATTACCCCCTTGAATGGAGAGATGTGTTTTTGTGCATACCTGTTTATCTTCGATGGGTTCATCAGTTTGTTTTGTAAGAAAGATAATTTTTGGGAGTGTTAATAAGCTAACACACGTTATGAATCATGCGTGTGTAGGTATGCTTGTAGCTCCTCAACGCTCAGCGCTCATAACAGCTGAATGGATTTAGATGGAAGTTTAGTACCAGGACAGCTTATGTACATAGGTATCCTGAATAAAAACATAGGTTACTTTTGATCCCGACAAAGTACACTTTTACTCAAATAATTCAAATACGTTTATTAACGCGGCGGGTAACAGCGCGGCGCGCGGTCCAGCCAGTGTTTCATAAAAATCGGTGCTGCTATTCTAATGTTATGCATAGAATCAAATCGTCGGGGGTCTTATAATTTTTGTATAATTGAATTTCACTTGTGAATCAGTAGGTATACTATACAGTTCAATAGATTCCTGAAGTCAAAAGCCTCATTGCTTGAACAGGTTATGAAATTGGCACATGCATTTTATTTATTTATTTATTTATTGAGGAATAACTAACGACTACATTAAACTTATTATACATTTGTGTTAGTACTTTACTAGTAAAGATGAGCGATATTATAAATGTAGCCCACGGCGCTATCCACATATGCGTTACATACATACTTAATTAAAAACATGCAACAAGAAGGATTAACTAATAAATTAAATAATACATGAAATTAGTAAGTACTTAAGTAGGTAGGTAGGTTAGAGAGAGCTGGGCTTTTCTTAAACAACTAAGAACTAGAAATGCTAGTAATTAAATTATTTGTAACTTAAAGTATACCATTAGTTCTAGTAGCAGTAATAATTACAAAATATCATGTAGAGACGGGACTTAATTATTTATGTTGGGTTATTACTAAAATTTACTTGACAAAGTAGACTGTATAACCACTTTTTGAATTTATATAAATTGCAAATAAATATATCTATGTCTACGAAGTTATTATTAAAGGACTCAACCATACGACGAATAGGGGCGCGAAGTCCCGAGTTTGTGCGACAGGTGGCAAGGGCAAACAAAGAGCGCGAGCGAGTAGCTCGCGGGGTGCAGGTTCTCGGGACTACATAGCATAGCTTTCTGACAAGTTCCAAACAGTCAAATTTATTATGCACAATTTTGTATAGGGTAACAGCTTCAAGACATTTACGTCTGGACTCGAGAGTAAGGAGTTTAAAATCAGCAAGTGAATCAGCGTAAGAGCTACGGGGACGACGACATCTGTAATTCATGGACCGCAGATACTTCCGCTGAACTCTCTCAATAGCCTCCACGTACTTATTATAAAATGGGTTCCATATTGGCACCGCGTATTCCAGCTGGGAGCGTACCAGTGTTTTGTATAGATACAAAAAAGTTGATGGTTGCTTAAAGTCCGCCGACGACCTCATTATAAAGCCATACATTTTGAAAGCATTGGTAGTTATAGATTCGACATGTTGATTTAAATGAAGCTGACAGTCAAGTAAGACACCGAGATCTCTTAGTTTGGTAACATTTTAGGTGCCTATTGGTATCTCCCACGTAAAGACGTGTGAATCATCTTCATATATTTATACATGTGACGGACTATTATCCTCCAACTATGTAGATGTTGAGTCAAGTTATTGTGGTGTCTGGTGCATAAACATCTATCGAAATGAATGAGTAAAAGATTAAACGTTGACTAGTTTTGCGAGACCGCCGCGCCGCCGCCGCCGCTGCTGCGCGTACTTTTTAAGGGGTCAAGGTTTTGTTTACCTTGTTTCTGCTGTTTGACCACCCACAGTTACATTCGCATGCGATACGAAAACCCAATGGCATGGTTTTTATAAAAAAACTAATCAGCTTCTAAACATAACTGGTTATTGGTTTTTTCTCCATATTGCTTTGTAAGATAGTTTGATTACCAAAATATAGGCTAAGTAGGCTTTGTTAACGTTGTTGCGTTGATTAAAAGTAAGTTTGATGAGTTGAGAAAACGTAACAATGATTTACGTTAAGATAATATCACTGGTTACCAACTAACTAATAACCGCGAACTTGGCTGAGTTTTGTAATTACCTAAGTTTTTATTTCGTAGCATATTGTGAAACAAATTACGTACTTACCTCTGCAATCTATTTTGACTTCAATAGCGTTATTATGACCTTTAATTGTATGCAGTGTTTATTATAGGTAGTGAGAATTGACATTTAGGGAAACGCTGTGTCATACAAACTACAATAATACAGGGTATTTGGCAGCTGGGTGGGAATAATTCATTAAAAAACCAATAGGGACTTCGTCTTAAACAACCATGGCTCAAATGGTTCTAAATGGTATACCTATTCTACCTCGAAGCTTTGCTCCCACCTACTATCACCCTGTTTATCTCCCATCATAGGGTGTACTGTTGCCACTGTCGGGTGTTGAAACTATTTTCACATTTTAAAGTGTAAATTGAGTTTATTGCATAATTTAACTACCTACTAAATTGTCCATTCCATACCTAATACATAACTGCTTAATTTTATGCACGGGACATGCCTACAGTGTACCTAGTGATCCAATTTTCTTTTGGTTTTATTTTAAAGTGCGTAATCTACTGACCATCTACAAAGTATCTAGTCCCAAGCTTATTATCACCTTGATTGGTTGCAGAGAGGAAGCGGCGTGTGTATGACCAGTACGGGAAGGAAGGCCTGAACGGGAGTCGCGGCCGGCGCACGGTCGATGATGACTATGAGTACAATGGCTACAACAGCTTCCCGTTTACATTCCGCGATCCAGAGGAGGTGTTCAGAGAATTCTTTGGCGGTTCGCCATTCGGCGATCTTTTTGCTGGTTAGTTGCTTTTTCAACTTTACCCATTAAACTAATGATAAATAAAACTAAAAAGTGCCAAATTAATCATTTATCTTTTACGCTTTACGAGGTAGGCCAGGAACAAATGATTTGGAAAAGATAGTTATGGTGCTTTTAAGGACTGGAATTAATATCTTTCCATGGGGGTCTTACTTATTTTTATTCTTAATTTCCAGAAATCAACGGTCTAGGCCACCAGAGACACTCCCGCCGCAGCCACCCGAGCACCTCGCTGACGTCATCTCTGTTCAATCCGTTCGGATTCGGCATGCAAGGTCTCGACGACTTATTCGCTCACGCTAACGGCAACGCCTTCACGTCATTTTCGACGTTCAACAGCTCGCTGGCCGGACCGGGCAGCGCCAATATGAGAAGCACTACAACCACTACTAGAATCGTCAATGGAAAGAAGATCACTACTAAAAAGTAAGTACAGTTACGGTGTGGCCCCTTTTCACATGCACACGGTCACGGCACGATCGCCGTGCTATGTGAAAGCTGTCTAGTTAACTTATACATTTCTACTTTACACTTTACGGCGACCGTGCCGTGACCGTATGCATGTGAAGAGGACTTAAATCTGTGTTATGTGTCCATCTTGAAACGTATAATTAAGTTAAAGTAGCTTTCCATTAGCTCCACTAGTCGTAGCGGGCGCGACGTAAGAATAGAACCTTCCATTTCAGCCTGTGGATGTCCTAAGAGCTGACTAAGGGAAAATACCAGAGAAAGTTCTGTTATTCAACACCTCCACTGTCCGCGGTCACGAAGCCGCTTGCCAAACATGGTGATTATGGTAAAATCCTCCTTGTTTGGAGGAGGCATGTTCAGTACTGGTCGTTTGTGTTTTAGTCTCGGAGCTTGTGAACCATACCATTCCCCTACATCCGAAACACAGCAATAATGTAAATAAATAAATAATGCTGAACAATCCACACATTGGTGTCAATTTGGATGTTGCCAAAATTAAACTAATGTGACAGGACTAAAAATGTTGCCGTCTCTCACCAAACGATCGAAATAAAAATTATAGCATCATTTTTAGTGTTGTCACATTAGTTTAGTTTTGGCGACATCTGAATTGACACCAGTATCATCTAGCCCCAAAGTAAGCAGAGCTTGCGTTGTGGTTCTCCAGATCGTACAAACATTTCTCCCGAGGCGGGAATCTAACCCGCAACCTCCTGCGTCGCAGGCGGACCTTCGCCGGCTGCGCCACAAAGATCTTCAAAAAGAAGCAAAGACCTACTTAGTATAAATTTGCTGGCTGTGGGTTATCATATCAATAGGTACTTACTTATCGTTGGCAGAAAAATTGAGGGCAAATTCGGTAATCATACAAACATTTAATAAAAGCGGTGCGGCGGTTTTATTAAATGTAGGACGGGGCTGCCAGCTACAGTAGGTATTAATTGGTTTTCTCGCTATTTCAGGGTTTCAGAAAACGGCCGCGAGACTATTATGTCCTACGAAAATGGGGTCCTCAAATCAAAGACTGTCAATGGCGTACCTCAATCTCTAACATATAGTTAAATAACTATAAATTAGTTTATAAAACCAAACATGATCCAAATGTTAAATTGTACTCAGTATCATATCGTAATGAGTCCTTAATTTTTTTTTTTTTTGCGTAGTTTATATACATTTGGATTCGTATTTAGTGACAAAATACTTAGGTATTGCAATTTTTGATGCTTCTAAAACCGAGTTCAAATTAAAAGTTTTGTTATTAGTAATATTGATACTTACTTTAGTTTAAACAATTGGTTAAATTGAAATGATTCAGTTACATTATAAGTCGCTTAAGAATTTTGTGTTCGGTTGATCGTCGCTCACACTTGATCTCGATCTTTGTAACGAGTAACTAATTAGGGATTTTCCTGTTAGCTTCTATCTTCATAATTTGTGTGTTGCGGCGGTACTAATCTAGCTGCCAACTCTAGTTTATTTTTAGTATCTAAATTACGATAGTCATGTAATCACATTTATAATTTAGTAATGAAAATGTATCTTAAATATAAAAGTAAGGATAAAAAATTCTAAATTACCGAATATATCATCTGCTTGCTCATTAAATTCTAACTGACAAGACTATTTACTGTTAACTTTATGTACGGTTAGGTACTTCAGTTTTATTTGTTGCAACCTTTCAACAAAACTTAACTACGAATTTTTACTTTAACGATTTATTTCGGTATGCTTATATAAATTTATGTACACCTTAGCTTTTTATTAGCGGTGATTGTAAAAATTCATCATTCCTAAACAAAAAAAATTGTATATCGTACTATTTTTAACATTTATTTTTTTGTGCCGTTTTTTGTAACCTTTGCCAAATATTGCTTAAATGATAGTTTTTTTTCTTGTATTAGTTAAATGAAACAATAGGGTTGCGAATGTTATTATTTTTAGTTACGAGGACCCTAAAGAGCTAATAAACGGTAAGTTCATTTACATAATTTTTACACAAAAACATACCTACAGTAGAATTGAAAAACCCCTCCATTTTTGAAATAGTTAATAAAACATTTGTACGTTATGATTTCCTGCATTTATAATTTTATCTGATAATTATTATGGATGGATGTCGTACGGACGACATAATGTTTGTATTGTAAGCCTAGATAAATAAAAGTTGTTTTGACTCTTGTAACGGCATTTACCGTTTAATAGCCCATCATTAAGTTCCTGAATGTAACATCATGCTTTTGTAATAAATAAGTGGTGTATGTACTTAAAAAAAATTGTACCGCTCACTGCAAATCATACGGATGTCATCAGTAATATAGTTTAGCACGCCTTCTTAGTAGTGCCAATAAGAAATTAAGCAAGAAAGCCATGATGCCATTTAGGTAGCTTACCAAATGATTTTGTTTCAAAAATGACTATTGACGACTATTGAGCACTGCATTGAAGTAAATAAAAATAAATTTTTAAAATGGTGATTTTATTTGTAACATGAAGAAAAATAATAATAAACTAAGTTAATAAGCTCTATAACCAAGCTATACTAAAGATAAGAATTACACCGTTATATTGGTATTATTTTAGTAGAGATCAGCCTATTTTGCCTTACAACTAAAAAACTTGCAAATAAAGTAGACGAGAACCTACACAACGAGAGTAGTGAGAAATCATTTGGAATAAATTCCTTATATCTTATTGTAAGTTTTGAACTACAAACGAACATTGATATTCCTAATTGATTCCAATAGCTTTGATGACATCAAGATAAGATTTGATATGCAAACTTATTACCAGAGAATAACATAATGTACCTATTTAGTAATAAGTACTAACATTGTTTTTCGTAGTGGATTCAAAAAATTTTTACATCTAGATTGGTGAAATTTTACAATTAATCACACTAATATAGAATAGGAACCGCAGGGCGGAACTTTGTAGTTTGAAATTAATAGTTATTTAATTTTTTACAATTTTATCAAACTAACATCGATATTTCTACAATTGGACATTGTATTATTATCATTACGAATAATACTTTCATCATAATGTAGGAACTTAAAGGTAACGATGATGATTATGAATGGAAATTTTAATTTTATTTACTTATATTTGAACTAAATACATGCGGACTGAGAACGACTTAGACAAAAAATTTACAATTTGACAAAACGTTTGAAATACTTTTATTGTAATTAACAACAAACTAACATCGATATTTCTATTAGGTACAATTTCAAATATACTAATGAATATTTTTTTTATTTTATTATATATTATTTTGAACTAACGCGTTTAAGGGACGGCATCGGAGGACCCGCAATGATCACCTCAAACGGATTTTAGTATTCTTTGTATGGTTTGCCATACAAGTGCGTCCATTGATCCGCACCGCATAAAGAGGACGCATCCGACTGTCGGTAATGCCGGCGAGTAGACGGCACGTCAAAGAGTGCGCGAGCGATGCCCCGCATGAGAATATCGATAAATGGCAAGGAGTAGACAATCACGAAAGAAGAAACAAGGACAACCATTTGGAGCGGGGAGAATACGATGACCTGCAAGCTGTTGAGAGATTAAATTATATTCAGGCCTGGTTTTCAGACTCAAAACCGAGAAAGTTACAAACTTTTTTATTAATCATAAAAACAGAATACCACGTAAAAAAGCGTGCCATCAGAACTGATCTACATTTGCAAACTTCACGTCGTCGTCGTAGCGACTTAGTGATTGGTTACCAAAATATTAGAGCGTTTAAAGTTAAAACTAGACTTCTTGGACCTTAACCGGTATAGATGCCGGAAAATGGTCTTGGGAGACATATTTTTAATTATTATTTATTATTATTTCTAGTTTATTTTTTATATTTATTCCATATTTTTGTGAGAAATTTTCGGTGTAGTCTCAGTAGTCCGGTTAAAATTAACTCAACCGGACTACTGAGACCTTTTTTGCAACTGTTATTTCGGTGTTGATGATACATTGTCGGCTCAATGTACTTATCGAAATATTTCTTTTGATCAAGTGACGGCAGATGCTGGATGCGGCAAGCTGAAGACAGCGCGTTATGGCGCTCACTAGGGGAAGCCTATGTCCAGCAGTGGACGAATATAGGCAATGATGATGACGATGATGATGAAGTCATCATCATCATCATCATCAAAAGCAAATGTCAAATGGTACAGCGAATGTCAGAAGTGACAGCAAATGTCAAAAGTATATAAAATGACAGTGCTTGTATGAGTATCTAACAAGTGTATAAAGAATAGAATAGAACACAAATAGGCCACAGGCTCGGCATCAAACACTATATCTCGGAAACTACTTGTAGACTTTCAGTTAATGGCTCAAATGAAAGGAAAGGTCAAACTCTACATTTTCGATAACAGCTGTCAAAATTGAAAGACCATATCTCTTGCTAGACTCTCAGATATTGGCTCAAATGAAAGGTGAGAACCAAATCTAAATTTTCAATGACAGCTGTCAAAAAGACACCAAAGTCAAAAGTGACAGCAAATTTCCAAAAATATAGAAAATGACAGCGAATGTCAGAAGTGACAGCGAATTACAAGGAACACCATGAGTAACATTAATGTAAAATTTTGTTCAGAAAAATGAAAAAATGACCTTACGGCAATGCCAGCTTTTAATTTTTCTGAACAAAATTTTACATCTTATGTTAAAATTCATGGTGTTCCTTTTATTTCTGACACTATGTTATTTAGCAAAAAATAATCCTTATGATGGAGCCTTTCGATCGGTACTATAAAGCTACAGGTGATTGTTTTTCTCGTGTAACGGGTTCGATTCCCGGTTCAACCATGCAATTATTTAAATATCTATGAATGCAGTTTAAATTGTTTTTTTAAATTAAAATAATGTCTTCTTTCAGTAAAATGTTCTATCTACAATATTCAAGGTACTTTCCCTCCATGTGGCATACCCGTAGGACGCCCTGTATATGACAATACATACTGTTAACAGAATCAACGCGCGCAAATAAATACATTACAATACATTATTATTGCATAGGTATTATTGCACGTATACATAAGCGTGTTAGGTTTTTACTAAGTAACTGTACAGTTAGCAGCATAAATTGATGATTGCGTCACCGACTATACCAGGGGGTAGAAGCTACCTCCTAATCTTTCTGCATCTGTTCGTGATAATATTTTTGGAGCATACGTTTATAGTTTTTATCATTAAGTTTTTCTTTGAAGTTCTGTGGCAAAGCGTTTATTAATTTGGGTATCATAAAATATATTCTAAGTTCTTCGTCCATAGAAGTTATTGACCTGGAGTACTGTGATTTTATTTTGGGTTATTTTCCTAGTTGTTATTTTGTGAGTTATGGGTGTCTGAACTTCTTCATTGAAATACTGTTCTTTTAAAAGGGCAAGGGCTACTTTTTCATGTATTGGTAGTACATCTGTATGTCTAAAGATTTCGCTGCCTTCATGCGCTTGATGTTAATACAACGTAGCTATACTTTATTAATGTAAGAAGAAATTATAGTTAGCGTTCGAAAGTAGCCTAGCCATGTAATATCCTAGAAACTTAAGTAATATTATAGATATTAATAATGATATTATTACACTCTCCGATTTTCTATGCGATTTTTACCGAATTTGCTCAGAATATTATACCGACGCTACTTCATGGATTTGGCCTCTTTAATATCGCTGAACTTTTTCTGGAATCCTGTAAAAATCAATTGAGGCTCGTTAATAACACTTGACTTAAAAGCCTGTCTAGTCCAGTCATTTTAGCCATAAAAATTGGGTCGACCTCGGAATTCCGAGACAACCAGTTGGAAACTCTTATACGCTTTCATTTTAACGTTGTTTTATAATATTAGTCAAATCAAGGTCTTAAAAGTGACGACCTCAGTGGTACAGCGGGCGAGAGTACGCCTGCAACGCAAGAGGTTGCGGGTTCGATTACCGCCTCGGAACAAATTTGTGTACGATCTGCAGAAATTTGTTCCGTTGGTCTGGGTGTTTTCTATGTATCATAAAAAAATATATCTATCTATGTTTAAAATGTATTAAATACATATATCAGTTATCTAGTACCCATAACACAAGCTTTGAGTAGCTTACTTTGGGGTTAGATGGTGCTGTGTAGATTGTCCAGCATCATTTAAAAAAAATTAAAAAATCCGTGATGAATTTCTACCTAAGTCATTCAAGGTCAAATGTCATAAAAAATGGTTTTTCGTAATTATCTAGGTTTCTATAGCTCCAATCATGTCGATTACACAGGTATAAACATATAGAACATACAATTTGCAACCAATTTTGTTCCTAACTTCTTTTCATACGCTTAACCGTTTGTGAGTAAGAGAGCGGAGAGCACGGAATATTTTTTTTTTATGATCTGGCTGTACATGTGAGTGCCCCCCCCCCTCGCCTTCCTTTTACGCCGCTAATGCTCCTCTACCGTCCATCTACCCTCATTTTTTGTCTTTTGCTACGAACATTACTACTACCACCGGTTTCATTATCGAACGCAACTCGATCACGACACCAACACTAACCGCGGCGCAGTTGGTACTCACTTCTTCGGTTTTTGCATATTCTCACAACAGGATTCCAGGTTCCGGATAATTGGAAACCTTCTTCTCGGTTGAAGTTCCCGTGTTTGGTAATCTCAATGGTCTCCTGTACCAATCTTGGTATGTAAATGTAATGTCGCTCTGTTGAGATTACTTGTGGATTGTGTAACTCGATTCAGTGGTTTGAACCAGACTCCAGAAAATGCTCCGCTATGGCAGACTTCTCTGTTGCCAGATTCTTTACCGTATGTGCTCATTAACTCTGCAGGCAATAGTGCGCTACCTTTAGCCTATATAGTCGCTTCCACAGTTGCATTCAATTTTGTACACCCCTGGTTTCTCAAGTGGGAACGTGTCTTTTAGGGTGCGCAGGTAGTGTGTGATCTTTTTTAACGGCGTGAAGATAAATAAATAAATAATGCTGGACAATCCACACAGCACCATCTAGCCCCAAAGTAAGCTACCCAAAGCTTGTGATAGATATTTTTTTATTATACATAGAAAACACCCAGACCAACGGAACAAATTTCTGCAGATCGTACACAAATTTGTTCCGAGGCGGGAATCGGACCCGCAACCTCTTGCGTCGCAGGCGGTCCTTCTCCCGCCGCGCCACGGAGGTCGTCATGCATGGTGATCATGCATGACTTTGGTTTTATCTAAATTCATGCCAAGACCGATGCGTCGCGAGGCTGCTGAGGCTAGGCAATCCAGCTTCTGGTTCAGCTCCTCTGTGTAATGATCCCTGTATAAATTAATTCGTCAAACTACGATAGTTTTTAAAGTAATCCTGTAGATAGTTTCCAACAGTCTGCAGTTAGCTCTATTGTTTCAATTATAAATACTAGTTCAAATTTGTTTCTATTATATTATTTTATTGTAATATTCTATGTCAACATCTTTGGAGCTATAGAAACCTAGATAATTACGAAAAACCAATTTTTGTGACCTTGAATAACTTATGAATTCAACACGATATTTTATTCGACTTTTGAGAAAACGTTTATACCGCTAAAATGAAGGCATATACGAGTTTTCAGCTGGTTGTCTCGGAATTCCGAGACAACCCGCTGAAAACTCCTTAATATGGTTGGACTATTATTTATTACCGATTTTCCCAAAAGCCAAGTTAAAAATCTAAACAAATTATAAAAATACTGATTAAAAGTTTAATCAGAAAGTAGTTCGTTTTACTTATCCCTAGTTCAATTTTAAACTAATGTGTTGTTTGCGTCTTCTGTTTGTCGTTTGACGTAGGCCTCCATGTTAGTCTTGATTTTGTCACTTTCATTGAGACTCTTCAGTGGTAAGGTATTTAAAATAATGGCATACAATGTTGTAGCGATTTGGCAAGAATCTGGACAATTCACACAGGATCATTTTGCCCCCAAGCAAAGCAGACAAACAGAGCTTGTGTTAACTAATATAAGGTAGGTACTAATATAGGTACAAAATTTTGCAACAAAATTGCGTCGTGCAGAAAATCATGAAAGTCAGTTCAGTAGTCAAGTTGTGCAAGAAAGGGGAAACCTGTCAATTGCAGGCATGGCATGGCATCTGTCCCTCTCGCACACTGTATGAAATTGCGAACATTCGAAAATAGCGCGGGAGGGACCGGACCACGAAAAAAGATAGGTACTTACAATTTCCTTTGAGAGGCAAACGCATTGCCTACACTTATGTCATCAGGAAACAGCATCTGTTTCTCCTTGTTAGGTACGTAAAAGAAACCATTGAAATGGGAAAATTCTTTGCCGAGAAATTCTTCTAAGTGGTATATCCTGGACGGGCTACTGACCACCGATAAATCGTCTGAAAATCGAGAAAACAATTATTGTAGTGACGTAACGTAGTTACGATTACGATAATAGCGTAATGTTGGCATGCATTGGTAAACGGGTCAACCTATATTTCATATTTCATTTATTGCGTCCATAATTATAGGTAGGTACATGAATATTTCACTATTCTAAAACTCTTAGTTGGTAGATCTTATAATTATGTACCCAGTCAGGGTGTAGCAAATTGAGAAGATGGGAACTAAAGTTAACATTCAATTATTTACTGTCACATTATTAAAGTTATCATTAAAAAATTCAATAAGTGTATAATAACATTTTTTAAGTAGCATATTCTTTAGTTGTCTATTAAAATTAATGTCGGATGTACCTATCTTTTAAATCGTCAGGTATCTTATTGTAAATTTTTGCCGCCTAGACCTAGATTGGTTGGCCCAATCTACTCGAAATAGGGCATGAAAGGAAAGTGTTATCCACTTCTGCATTACCCTTTAAATCAATAAATAAATAATGCTGGATAATTCACACCTCATTTGAGCTCATTATGAGCTCTGTGAAATTAGGTTCAACGGCTGCGCGCGCACCGAACCGTAAATAAGGCGTTGAGGGGAAATAACGGGGTGAGAGGGGACCTGTCTGTCAAACCAGGGCTGCCAGCGAGAATTTTGGCGTATTTTTATTTTGTCTGGCACATTTTGCTCTGCATTAATTCATTTTGGTCCGTGGGGTACCGAGGCTCTTCGGGTTTTCAAAAATTATCTGAGCGTCTGGTCGAAGCGACGCGTGACCCGAGAGCTGGTCAGTATCTGGCACAGCGCATCAGCATTAACATACAGCAGGGCAATGCAGCCAGCGTCTTGGGGACGCTTCCGACTGGTATTGATATGGATCAGTTGAGCTACCTGTAGATTGTTTGCAACAGTCTGCAGTTAGCTCAATTGTTTCAATTGTAAATACTAATTATATTATAATTTTCTTTGTGAATAAAGGCTTCTGCCCTAGAAAAAAAAAACATTTTTCAATTCAATATTTTATAGATATTAAACATTTAATACTTGAGTATTAGTTAGATAAAAGTTAAAAGTTTAATTTAATCTAACATTTTAGGTTTTAAGTAATCCTTCATTGATGAAGGATTACTTAAAACCTAAAATGTTAGATTAAATTAAACTTTTTATCTAACGCAATTAACCCAAGCTTAAAATAAAATAATATTTCCAATGTAGCAAATTCATTTATAATCTAGTTGGCTATACTAACGAACGAATGCTTTTGAGTAGGTAGGTAAGGTACAATGACGCAGCAAAGGCTTTGACGGTTTTTCGGTTTTCGTTTCGTTGATTTGATAGTTTGTTCTTGCGATTTTGTGGCTTGTATTGGCTGTTTCACGTTAAATATGCCACAATAACGTTATGTATTTAGTTTGTACTCATGTAATCTGGGTGAAAACAAAGCATAATTTTTAGTTAAAAATAACTACAAAAAAATTCAAAAATTAAATATTTCTCATTCTCATAGTAACTATGCATTACTCAAAACTACAAGACCCCAGACTTAACGACCACTTTCAAGGTCTATCTTTCGCACGGGCGCGAAGCCGTGGTGGGTCGGTAAGGTATTCATTACGGATGTAAGCGGGTTAACTACGAACCTTATTTGTGTTGGAAGAACACCAAATCCGTAATGAATTCGTCAAACTACGATAGTTTTTATAGTAAAATGTAAGGTATGTTGAATTATTTTTATTTTTACCTAAGTGTGTATTTAATTTGTGTTCTAATTTAATTTATCTATTTTAATGTACCAATTTATTTTTGTGGGACATTTCATATATTTTAACTTTTTGTATTTTGATTTATGTGATCATTTTATTTTATATTATTTTTTAAACTGTAAATATTCCGACACAGATGTATTTGTTTGCGAATAAATAACATAACATACTCGTACCTTGCGATATGTATCTTTCAGATTGGTCCATAGCGATGACTTTGTAATGAGGCTGGTTACATCGCCGGGGGTTATCCGGCTCCACTTCGGTGTCCCAGTGGCGGATCACGCACACATAGTCGTGAACCTTGTTGAAACAGATCAGGCCGACACAGTACATCACTTCACTAGAGCGATGATGTACAGCAGTCTGTAAAAGTAGAGAAGATTTTCTGGTTTAAAGTGGTTATTTTATTCTGGCTGACAGTTACACCCGATTTAAATGCGAGCTGAACTCGCGCATAATGTGATCCGAACTCCGAGCGATGTATTGATTTCTTGTAGGTTTTTTGGCAATAAATCTTGTAAATTTATATTATTTTAAAAGTATATTACGCATGTACATCATTTAAAAAAAATCTTGAGCCCTAAAAATTTTCCGCCACATTAAAATATCAATTATTTACGTTACACATCCGTGTTTGGCTCACAAAACAGATGATTATGTGTAGGTACCTACTTATATTATTTTGTGTACGAAACAATCGATTCGGAGAAATTGGACTGTGACAGACAGTGACACACGATTGATCTTTGAAGGGTTCCATTTTTTGTTCGGACGTACGAAGCCCTAAAACACGTGAGCTCGTCTAAAGTCCGACCGGATGCAAATTTCTTTTGACCTTAGTGTGTTCTACCTACATAGTAATGTCATCGTCGCGCCAGGTCGATGATTCAGCTCGTTTTTAAAACGGCTAGGCATTTTACAAAATGGCGGCGACGGCGCGGCGACATTCAGACCTTGGCATAATAAAGAACGATCGACGTTCAACGAGTTGGCCGACTGATAGCTAGCCCGAATGAAACGGGTAAGCTTGAAGCCGCCATTTCAATTTAGTTCGCCATTTCTCTAATGCAGCGCTCGCTTGATCCAAGCAATAAAGCGGCATCAATCATTGACAGTGTTGCTGTCGATGTTTGATGCATTGTAATGTAACTTAATATTTTTAGGCACGATTCTTGGGCATTATAATAGGAAAATAAAGTTATAGTCTGAATAATTAATACTTAACTAGTATTATAAAAGCGGTAAGCGTAAACATAAATCTTGTCTGCTTTGTAGAGCCTACACAGAAGCTAATGAATGACTTAGTAAATGACAGTAGGTTTTATTTAACCTTTTGACCGCCACCGTCGTCTATACTCGACATTTCAAATTGTGCTTACTACGCCAGTGTCGTTATTAGACGACCAAAACTGCTCCAAGAAAAAAACGAAATACACAATCTTTTAACTGTTAGTTCTGCGTTTTATTTATCCTAAAAGGAACATTGTTTTAGTTATTATACATCTATATTAAAGGTTTATAAGAAAAACCCCTAGTTGTATAAAAATTTCGATGATGAAACATTGAAATAAAATCCCGTCAGCGGGCGTGATTCGCACGCCATTGTCGGCAGGAGACGACCGCTAGTGTTGTGGTATACAGCTACCAAGCGAAGGTGATAAAAAATAGACAATTTACATTTAAACAAGATATTTATTATTTATTTCATGTTCATTCTCATGATATAAATAATAAATATCTATTACGATATCATAATAATCCCAAACTTTAACTCTGCAAACGCATAATGAAAATAAAAATGATCCATGAGCAGGATCGATAATTCATCCCTTATCAGTGTAGCGTACGCCACGGTCGGGACTACACGACCGTAAGTGACGTCATCAGCGTAACAAGACAATGGTAGTGACGTGCAAGTGCATTCCAAGTATGTCCGATCTGCTATTGATTTTGGATTTTATCTGCTATTGATTTTGGATTCATAGGTAAAATGTAGGTATTTGTAGGTTCATAGATCTCTTGTTTCAAACTTCGACAAAAGCATGTTTCTGCTTCGAAGCACACAGGTTCCCTGTAGTTCGGTGGGTAGGTAGGTACATACCTACCTACATTTTATTTCTTTCTTGTAAGATTAGAGTAGGTGCCTGCCTACGTTGGGAACGGGATAAATTTTTTTGTACTAGATAGGTAGGTACTTTCATCATTAGTAAGTAGGTAGTGTAGGTACCTAAATCGGTTTGATTATGAGATAGGTATCCCACTCAAGGAAATAATTACGTGGACAGAAAATCAATAAAAGATGTTAGATGGATAGGTAATGCGTAGAAAATTTACAATGAATAAAGAATGAAGGAAATAAAATAATACCTAGGTACCTACCTACCTAGTGAAATTTCCTAAAAAGCGGCAAGAATTTGTACCATGCATGAATGATAATTAATGAGAAGAAATTCTGCAAGTAGCAAGGAAGATAATTAGGTATAAAATACTTTAATAGCATTCATGGTACAATAACGGTTAGAAAGGTCATTGACCGTTACTTCGACCTACCTACCAAGAACACAAATTCTAGCACTAAATAATAATAATGCAACATTCACCCGATACGGGGATTCTTTCTTTAGTCTTATACTGTTAGTTTTTCTCTTCTTTTAGTGATAAGGCCGCCCATTCTGCAATTCTGTTATTTCTCTTTCCCTGTTTTGTTTTTGTATTTTCTTGGTTTGCAATAAAGTGTATTGTATTGTATTGTACCTAGGTAGGTACCTAAGTGCAGTTGACTAGGGTAGGTAGGTAGGTACTTATTATTGCGTCTACCTACTTATTACACTGATGGGTAGGGACTAGGTATGTTGGTATAACTGGTAGGTAGGTAGGTACCGTTTCTTTCTCTGCATTGTGTAGTGATAATATTATTATTATCTTCAATCTTTAGTGGTTTGACAGTTACTACATGGTAGGTAGGTAGGTACCCAACTAGTTATTTAGCATTCAATGCATGTGATGTGATGACCATTTTAGTTTCATTTCAAGAGTGGACAGGTATATACCTACTTGCCCTTATCGATAATCAGCGACTATAACCTACCACATCACTACCTCAGATGTAAGCAAGCTTTCAAACATCGTGCCAGCCGCGCCTATGTCGGCTATTCACGACAACAGAAGACGTCACGTGGGTGAATAGTGATGTGCTGTTGTTATTTGAAAATATTTGTTGTCGATCTGATTTCTGGTTTTATACACCACTACAGTTTAATTACCAGAAAAAAAAAAACTGGGATATCTGTAGCAGTTACTGAACCCATATTTGAAATAAAAAATATAAAAAATTAAATCAAAGATTTGTCCCACATATCGCTAAAAATACAGACAACATAAACCGGCATACTAACTATTAAACACTTACTATTCTGTGGTAGGCGTAGCGTAATTTCGCGGTTACAACTATTCATTCATTAAATTTTAGCAAACTCGCGTCGAAGCTCAACCTGCTGGCCACCGGACCCTACCCCTCACCCCCGCTTCCCCACCCGCACCGCACGCGCCGCGCGCCGCGCGCCCGCCTCAGTGGTACGGGCGCACTTGTTGCGTAATTATCTTATCGCTTATCGTTTCGCATATCATTACAATGGCTTATCAATTTACGTCGCGAGAGTACACATTAATGGTTCGCGCGTATTTTTTAAGTGGTGAAAATGTGAGTGCCGAGTGAATATCTACACATAGGTACTTAACTATCGCCGTAAACAGAGTAGGTAGGTAGTCGGTGGCGCGGGTGGCGCGCGCGGCGCCGCTCGCGCTCGGGCGGCCGACGAAGGAAAGCGGTTGCGCTCGCCATAAGAGTGAAAGAGTACAAGATATTAGCCTCTTTCCTATCTACGCATCCGCGATAGTTTAATGAAATTTAGTAGTGTGGGTGCAGAAACGAATGATCAGCTGTCTATACAATGTACTATGTCCAGAATTTCGAAAAAACTTTAACATGATGTAACTTTCTTATTAAAAGTAAAACATAAAAACTAACTTCACATTTACAATGGTAGCCCTCATTTACAGCAGCTAATTTTTTTTTCTGGTAATTAAACTGTAGTGGTGTTAGACATGTGCGCCGCGCCGACCCGCCGCCGCCGCTGGCAAATTTTCCACGCCGCCGCCGCCGATCAGCCAATCGGCGTGAATTCGGCGTGGAACGTATTCTTTTAGACGCTTTGAAAACTCCGTAATTTTATTAATTATTACATTGTGCGACACCTGCTACCTATATCCAAGTTGTAGTCAAAGAAGAACCGCGCCGCGCCACGATGTCAAAGGGTGCCGCGATGTCAAAAACCACCCCAAACCGAACGGTATCAGAAGTCGCCGCTGATTCAGACTGATATAGGGTGCCGATTATAAATGAGGATGACACTATGACACCGTACGAATATAAACTTTAACAAATACCAAGACAATTCCACTAGAAAGATTCAGACTAAATTTATAGTATTAATTGCATTTAATTTATTTCAAAAACTTACAAAGTTACCACAAAAGCACAAACACTGCTAACAGTGACTGACGTTTCGTACCCCTAAGGGTACGAAACGTCAGGCTTTATATATATTTTTCAATTTCGAAACTGGCTTTCGAAATTCGGAAACTCAATTTCGAAAGTTCGAAGTTCAGATAGAAAATATAACTTTTATTCTCGAGATCTGCGAGTCCCTTTACAGATAGAGTTAGAATCGGAAAAGGATTTACTTATTCAAAACATACGAAAATACTTTGATTACGTTCCACTTAAGTGTCACCGACGCGCTTGCACTGCACGAATAGCAGCGACGAAGCGCCTTTTCGGGTCGAATCGCTGAAGCCTGGCAGAGAACTGGTTAACCTACTTCTATAATTTTTGTTGATTATGATCTGTGATAATTACAATAGAAGCAATTGAGCTAACTACAGACTGTTGCAAACAATCTACAGCAGGGCGAGCACGGGGATTGTTTTCTAGGGTAGAATAGATAAAAATTACGTCACTTTGTCATCGATTGCGTAAATGGTTTGAAAGTCGTTCCTTTTTCTTCTATAATGTACGCAATGTATGACGATGCGATGTCGATAATGTCTATCTACCCTAGAGAATAATATCCGTGCTTCGCCTACAGGTAGCTCAACTGATCCATATCAATACCAGTCGGAAGCGTCCCCTAGACGCTGGCTGCGTTGCGCCGCTGTATGGCTATGCTGATGCGCTGCGCCTTAAACTCACCAGCTCTCGGGTCACGCGTCGCTTCGACTCAACGCTCAGATAATTTTTAAGAAACCCGAAGAACCAGTGATCTCGACTCCAAGGGGAGCAAATGTGTAGGCTCTGTCAAGACCTGCACATTTTGCACCTGAAATCTTCCCCCGCACCTGACTTCACGTATGTCCTCGGAACATGGGAAGGGGCAATGGTGTCGACGCATGTAGCGTCCCACACAATAGGCCTCCCCAACTCCTATGGGATTATTGTCATACTGTCGGGCCTCTTACCATCGTCACGCAACAGACCATTCGGTTTGAGAATAGCTGGTACGTTAGCAATGAAAAAGGCCCGCCGGATGATGTCGCCGGTTGGCATGGCGAGATATCCGACTGGCGGCCCTAGTACACGATAATCCGTGATGATCAAGCTGTTCGACAGCAGTATCGCACTGGCATTGGCATTGATGAGGCGCGCAACACCTTGCACCCAACCGATGACATGTTGCGATACGGAAAGTTACGGGATCCAATAAAGTACCAGTGTTATAATTATGAAGGAAATGCTTGCAACCAATGTCCTGACTCCTATTTAGAAATGGCCACGAGGCGGGAACGATCCGCAGTGCTGGAGCACTTTTGTAACAAACAATTCCGTGTCAACTGACACAGGGCTCGTCCCATTGCCGTTGGGACAAAAGTGTGTGTGACTCTAAGGTTTGCTGTAAGAAAACTCTTTTCAGGGTTAAGCTCGCCTATGTACAGACAGCGTCAGAATTAACTCACACCCCTGCCTAACACATGCAGGTTTAAATCCAAACCAGTTAATCATAGGAGTTTTAAAAGTAGAAAATAAATTTTATTTTATTTATCTTACATAAAAACAGAACGAATAGATTAAAAAAAATAAAAACATCGGATTCTAAACTGCATAGTATTATGCAGGGGGCTACTTAATTCTGACGCTGTCTGTACATATCCTATTTTATAAGTTCATTTTTGTATTCATTGTGTACAATAAAGAATTAAAGAATTAAAGAAAAGTGATTTTGGGGGAGCAGCATCGGGGCAAGCACTGTTCCAAGCCGTTCCAGCTTCGTTTAAAAATTAAATTTTAATGACATTCCTGGTGGGACCAAACGAGATGTCCTTAGAACTTTTTTTACTAAAGAACTAGTGCTGTAGACAGAAGACAAGATCGCTTGTAGGGCTACATTTGATATTTTGCGTATACCTAGGCAAAACTATTGAATTTTCCAATGATATTGTTTTTGTCGACACAAGAGTCCGAAAGCTCGCACTTACTCTTTCATAGTACGTGTGCGTTACGCGACTGCGTAAGGTGCCTTATT
Source organism: Eupithecia subumbrata (assembly GCA_949316285.1). NCBI lineage: Eukaryota > Metazoa > Arthropoda > Insecta > Lepidoptera > Geometridae > Eupithecia > Eupithecia subumbrata. The sequence goes on from OX438646.1 coordinate 7,971,008, forward strand.
TGCGTAGGTAAATAATAGAAACTAAAAAATTCGAATTCGTGGCCACCGCATTCGAACTTGAAAAATGGCCAATAAAGGCTATGAACTTCAATTTACGAAACTTCGAAGTTTCGAAATTCACCCCCTAATGTATTCGTAATTTCGTATATTATTATGTATAACAGTTATCTAGTACCCATAACACAAGCTCTGCTTAGCTTGAGGCTAAATAATGCTGTGTGAATTGTCCAGCATTATTTATTTATTACTCATACCTACGCGCCGAGTTCACGCCGAAATCACGCCGCCGCCGCCGATTTCAGGCCAGCGCCCGCCGCCGATGATTTTAACGTCGGCGCACATGTCTAAGTGGTGTATAGGCAAAACATCGGCAACTGCGGCGTAACAATTAATATATTATAGAGTAAATTGGTATCAAGTAAAACTCGAAAATTGAAGGTAGTGCTTCTAACCCGAAGCCCTTCTTTTTGTAACTTGGATGGCTTGGAGAGTTAGATTTTATCATTTTAAGGTGGCGTTCAAAAGGTAATAAAACATCCCAGATTTTAAAAAGTTGTTTATTGCATAAAAAACCAACGAAATCAAGTCTCCATGTGTTTATCGACAATATACATTTTATCGACTCTTGGCAGCACCATTTTTTCGTAGGTATTTTTGGTCACTTTTGTGCTTTGGCGTAGAGGATACGAGAATGCGTTTGGGGCTTGGCGGTCAAAAGGTTAAAAAATATCCAACGTCCCCCTCTATACAGAAGCAGTGGCATTTTCATTCGAAGCGACGTTCTACCATATTTCTAAGTGTTGGTTTCGGCGTTCGGTCAACGATCGGCCTATGCATTTAACTGAAAGGTGCCGTTTTATATTATCGACCTATCTAACCAAACAAACGGGCTGATTCTACGAATCAGCGCGGCGAAAGGTACATAGATAGATGAAAAAATATTTTAAGCACTTGATCAGTGATCACGATCAGTGCCCCCTCAGTGAACTCTTTCAAAAACAGACTGGACAAATATTTAAAGTGCATTGACAAAGACTCAGATATACACGCATCAGCTTAACAGCTGCCTGTGTATCACAAATAATAATAATAACTTACATTCAAGTCTTTTGGTGTAGGCGTTTTATTAAGGACCAGCAAAGCACGGATGCAATTTATATGTTCTTCATGTATCTGAAAATAATAGCATGCTTTATTTTCAAGAATATTTTGTTTCATAGATACAAGGTTTTAGGCTGCTGATTTCATATTCCCGTACATCATATCAGCCCAAATAAGTCCACCGTTGGACATAGGCCTCCCCCAGAAGACGCCACAAATAGCGGTCCTGATTCATCGACTCCATGCAACCCTACAATATCGTCGGCCCATCGGGTGGATGCCACCATCCATCAGAACAGATCAGCGATCAGCCGCCCCTAGATCGTAGAATCAGCCCGTTTGTACAATGGCTAGGCGACTTACGTAATCGTACGTTGATTTGTTGGGATAACCTAATTTATTTCTTTCGACGAAATGGCTAGCTGAAGTTTAGCCACATTGTTCAACGTTGATCCTTAAAAAATCGGCATAGAAAGGGGTTTGTAGATGCTACCAAACAGTTTTTCATTTTTTCAAAATTGCCGAGTGCAATCTATTATATTTGGATAGAAGACACTTATACAAATAAAAACAACCCATGACATAATATATTAAAGCGTCATGATTCTGAGATATTCTCAGATGAAAACACCTCTACAGCTTTACTACAAAAAGCTTAGACATGTGTTGAGCGCGTGTTTAACAAAAGCGTTACCACAAAACTGCGTTTTACGATGACTTACAGTTAGACACGGCTTAGACATAGTTTAAACTACTTTAAACGATAATTAAAGTCCTGTTAAACCCATGTATAGCTTAACGCTTGTTAGACCAGTGTTTACGTTGGTTTTTGTAGTACCGCTGATTCCGTTTAATTTATTTTTTTCATATAAGTAAATATCTCGAAAACCTGACGCTTTAGGACATTGTTTAGGGACGTTTTTATTTATATAAGTGTCCTCTATCCAAATAAATAATGATTATCGTGCCCTGCCATTTAAAAAATAAAAAATAAAACTGTTTGGTATCCGATGTTAGGGCTAAAATCATCAAACTCCTTTAACTGAATGGCGCCGTTTTGTATTCCATGCCATTCTACAAACAGGCTGTTCTACGATCCGGCGGCGGCAACAGATCGACGACATTGTAGCTGGTAGACACTAACACTCAGTTATATTCGCATAAACAAAGATAAACTCTCTTACGTATTCCATGTTAAATGGGATGGCCAGCTTATTGTGATCCAGTCCGCGCACATACAATATAAAGTTGTAGTATTCGATGATCCGACTATTCATTATTAAATGCAAGAAGTGTGAAGCATCAATTGTGCGCCTGGAAACAAAAGTACACATTCGTATTACTTATACAAATATTATACTAAAGGTGCTAGCAGAATAGGGTTCTTCTGCCATCATCTTCACTGGCAAAAGAGAGTAGTTAGTTACGCTGTTCCCGGATAAATTGAAGCCTATAGTCATTTCATATATTGTAGTCAAATGACTACAATATATGAAATGACATTACTACATTACTACTTTTCATTCAAAGTATTAATGATTTACATAGATCTCTTAAATGTACGGCAAATAATCTGTAAATTATAAATAAAATTGGTTTATTTAAGGTGCTTCTAAACGGGCTACACTTTTCTGCAATATCTGGCTGCAATACAATTGCCGGCAACATTGCTCGCAATAATACTAGCCAGACTATGCAAGATTGCAATAATGGCCCGGCAATAACTGCCAAACATTTTAGGTGTGGCCAGTATGGCCGGGGCGATCGCTGACCGATCGATTTAACTGCAATATTGGCCAGCCAGTTCTATTGTTGTTTCAGTCGCTCCCTATTGTAATGGCATAGTGCATCTTTTTCTACTGACATGAAGTTTGTTATGTTATGAGTGATGCTTTGACTAATTGCTATGTTCTGTGCTTTGTTGTTTGTTTTTGAACGCAACACATGGCCCGGCCATAGATTGCTCGGACATCAGTGTTCGAGCAATATTTTTGTAATGGCCGGGCAATTCGTTGCCAATAGTGCAGCCACTAATCGCAGAAAATTATAGCCCGTTTAGAAGCACCTTCAGAGATGTTTAGCTATGTGGTGCCGGCTTAGAATTTGCACCACTCCAACTCTTCCCGCGGGTGTCGTAAGAGGCGACTAAGGGATTTCCACCGGGGGTGGGCAGCAGCGCCTCCTGCAGAGTAATTCTACCACCAAACTGCGATCCCCAACGCGCATGCCCAGCGTGGGGATTATGGGCATTAACCCCATGAGATAAAAGCCATTATGGCGCTTAACAGGGGGAAGCCTGCGTCCAGCAGTGGACCAATACAGGCTGTTGAGGTTGATTTAGAGATGTAGGTACCTACAAACAGATATCTTTCAATTGTAAGTCTCTTAAAACTTCGACATCACATTTACAGGCTATAGTATGTTTTTTTTTATAATCTTTAGCTCTTTGTTTGACCATAATCTCACCTAACGGACAGTGAAGATGTGTATCACTCTTGGTTTGAAGAGACCCAGGTTGTAATTGTTGGTTGGTTATACCTACAACCAAAAATTCTATCCATACTATCCATACATATGGATTTTGATTGAGATTACGTAGAACAAAGAAAAGAATATGCTGTTTAGGTACTCACCAGTTTCTATAGGCTCCCATAGTCTGAACGTAGCTTTTGGCAATAAAACATGCAAATTTATCCGCGAAGTCCGGTCCACGTCCACTGATAGGGGCTGTGGGCCCCGAGTACGGACAGTGGCCCATTGGGGACAGGTCCCCTGTGTCCAGCCTGAACTTCATCATCTTGGAATCAAACCCGTTGTTGTAGGCCCACTCTACATATGCGTGATTGAAGAACGCGACCAGATTGCATGAAGTTATGCCGAACCCACGGGCAATGGCTTCGAATATCGCTCCTAAGCAAATGGCGTGACCAGAGTTCGATTTAATTGTCTAAAATCAAAACAAATGCACATCAGACCTTTATACCTTCCTTAAGGGTCCGGCGACGGATGAATTTCCCATACAAACGTAGTACCAAAATTATTTGTTTTTTGAGAATATTTTCACCTTGGTTTGCTATTATTTGTATCAGAATAGTATTTATTTAGGTTCCTGCCACAATCTTTTTTCAAAATACTTATCTACACAAAAACTAAGAATACATTCATTCTTTAATGTAAAATTGCGATTCGGTTTAATTTCATTTCAGAAAGGTATTTTGAAAAAAAAAATGTGTCAGGAACCTAGATAAATACTATTTTAATACAAATAATAGCAGACCATGGCGAAAATATGCTCAAATTACAAATAATTTTGGTATTACGTTTGTATAGGAAATTCATCCGTCGCCGGACCCTTAATGTTTTTTATTTACTAGTCTCTACCCGCAGCTTCGCGCGCGTTGTTTCACGGATTGAGACTGAATACCATAAAATCGACACAAGAAAACATTTGTTTCAATATCTTCTGATAATCTAACTGACGGACTATGTTTTTTTTTACCCTGCACACTACCCTTATCTTCGAACATCGCCCGATTCTGCAATCCTAGTTATGAGAAGGAAATTTATATTATGTCCTTACATATGAAATTGGCGTTTTTCGTACTGGCCACTTTAATCACAAATTTCTCCTCTTTGGTAAGGAATTCCAAATTCAAATTTGTACAGCTATAGACTCGTGTATTTGTGCTTCGATGATGGTCATTCATTTGTTTTTTTTCTTCTGTTTTTTTCTGTTTGCGTCACTCATTTTACAAAATGGAAAACTTAAAATATCGCATTATTTACGAGTACGAGTTCCGCCGTGGCACTAGTGCTGCGGAAACAACTCGAAGGGTGAATGATGTGTATGGCGGTCGTGTTGCAAAAGAAAACACAGTTCGTTTTTGGTTCCAACGTTTTCGTTCTGGAAATTTCGACTTGCAGAACAAGCCCCGTGGACGGCCTGAGACTCAAGTTGATAATGAAGAGTTGAAGGCTATTGTGGAAGCGGATCCATCGCAAACCACGTCCGAGTTAGCTGCAGGCTGCGGTGTTAGTGATAAAACTGTTTTAATTCACTTGAAGCAAATTGGGAAGATTAAAAAGCTTGAAAGGTGGGTACCTCACGAATTGACTGAAGCAAACCGGCAAACGCGCGTCGACTGCTGCGTTACATTACTAAACCGGCACAATAATGAAGGTATTTTAAACCGAATCATTACCTGTGATGAAAAATGGGTTCTTTACGATAATCGGAAGCGCTCAGCGCAATGGTTGGATCCTGGCCAGCCAGCCAAATCCTGCCCCAAGCGAAAATTAACCCCAAAAAAGTTACTTGTAAGCGTTTGGTGGACTAGTGCCGGTATTGTTCATTACAGTTTTCTCAAATCTGGCCAGACTATTACGGCTGATGTCTATTGTCAGCAATTGCAAACCATGATGGAAAAGCTAGCGGCTAAACAACCTAGGCTGGTCAATCGCTCCACGCCACTGCTGCTTCACGACAACGCTAGACCACACACTGCGCAACAGACGGCTACTAAATTAGAAGAGCTTCAATTGGAAAGTCTAAGACATCCTCCGTACTCCCCGGACCTTGCTCCAACAGATTACCATTTTTTTCGAAATTTGGATAACTTCTTGCAAGGGAAAAAATTCAACTCCGATGGGGCAGTCCAAATCGCCTTCAAAGATTTTATTGATTCCCGTCCGACTGGTTTTTTTAGTAAAGGGATCAATGAACTACCTATAAGATGGCAAAAGTGCATAGAAAATAATGGTTCATACTTTGATTAATTAAATATATTATATTAAAAAATATTCGACTTTTTGTTCCTCCCATACAAAACGCCAATTTCATATGTAAGGACCTAATATTTGCATTAGGTACATACCCTGACAACATCCAAAGTGTCTTCATTAAAACCATGTATTTGCACCATGCGCCTTTGCTTGTACATATAATAAGAAATAGCCAACAACACCTCTTTTTCACTATAGATACCATTAACACCAGTGCGATTTGTCTCTACATTATGTAGAGGGACACCATTATTTGTAAGTAGAAGTGCCCTGTCTACATCATATATCATTCCTTTGATCTGTAAATAGATAATTAGTTCTTATTGTAGTTTGATGAATAAATATGTATTCTTAAATGACTTCGAAAAAAGGAGGAGGTCTATGTTAGGAGGTCTGTATGTATGTTTTTTTTTTATTGTATGTTCGTCGATATTGCCGCTAATCATGGACCGATATTGAAAATTTTTCGCTATTGTATTTAGAACTAGCCTCTACCCGCGGCTTCGCACGCGTACTTTCGTTATAATAAGTAGCCTATTGTTTAAGTTAGGCTACGCTTTAAGTGTTTGCCTACTTTCACCTTGATCTGTTCAGTAGTTTTGGAGATCCTTGGTAACAAAAAAATCAGATTTCACAAACTTTCGCATTTATAATATTAGTAGATTGATCTCGAGGTGGTCCCATAAAAATGTCATTCCCCAGGGATTAGTAGGTATTTGTCTCGCAAATCATAACAAACAATGTTAAAATAAGGGATTCGAAGTCGGTTGTGAGTTTTTTTTAAACAATCATATTATTTTATTTCAGAGCATATTAATTAAGTACATTAATTTCCCATTCCTTCTTCCGTTATAAAAGAAATTTAAGTTAGGAGATTTAATCAACACTTTATTTCTTATTTCATAATCGAAGATTTGAGTATTTGTCATTTATTTTTTTTAATTTTATTGATAATTATTTTGGGCGTTTTCTGAAAGTGCCGGCCAACAAAAAAAAAATGGTAAGTACGTGTGGTTAGTACTGTTAGTAGTAGTAGTTGTTTGGAGCAATAGTTAATATGATACAAAAGTTATACTAAGTCAAGTTATACAAGTCCGATGATTTTATTTCTGATTTCTAAAATATGCAAAATAATGATAGAACTTATTGCTAAAACTAATGTTCCGAAGTCAGTGTGAGGCAAAACTTTTACAATAACGATTTGGTTCCATCATTTTATGCAGTGATTCTGATTAGCAATATTAAATAAATACTTCGCGGACTTTTGGTAACCGCTCGGTACGCGGGAAGACCGGGCCGCGTAGCGTCAGTGTTTATTTTTCTTCTAGTTATCCATGTGTGAAATGACAAATGACTTGCTTGACATCGGACGGCTACCTGCTTGCGTTATCTATCACTTATCATAATCATATTACGACGAACTGGTGGAAAATGAAGTTAGTACCTACTTTTTAGTTTCATTTTATTTCCCTCTGAACAAGTTGACATACCTACTATGTAAAATGAGATGTAAACAGTGATCATAGTTTAAAATTGCCCACCTACGTAGTTTGAAACGTATTCTAATTCACAAAATTTAGATTTACCAAGATCTTTATTTTTTATAGGCACCGTCCACCGATTTAGTAGGTAAATCAGACAATAGGGTGTTGATCACACACCATGACTATTGTGTGGTAGGTAGGTATATGAATTTCGCACGGCATGAGGATTCTATTCTATACGTCTACCGGCAAACCTTGCAAACCTTAGTTTGGAAGATACGAGTTAAATTACTTGAAGACCAAGATATCTTAAATCTGATGTAAAATATTGTTGGATATTGTTAGATCTGTGTTATTAGAACATACATCAAACAAGAGAAATTCAGAATATGAAATACCAGACTGTACTCCAGTTGAATCCGCATGGAACTGCTTCAAATCTTTAACACAAAATATTATAAAATTACACATACCCCTCCAAAGAATAAAAACGAGGAAGAGGCCAGAAATACTTAAACAATCTAGTGAAAAAGCTCAAGCTTGGAAATCATACCAGCTTGTCACTACTAAGAGTATGAAAAGTATCGTAAAATTAACAACAGGCTAACATCTGAAGTAAGAAAAGCAAGAATAAAGTTTGAATCTCGGGTGGTACACAGTGGACCCAAGTCTTTCTATGGATACATCCGCCAACAACTGACTGACAAAATATCAGTGCCGCCTTCCCTACTGGACGACCAAACAAGAACTGTGACAACAGACCACAAAGAAGTCTCGGAAATATTTGCAAAACAATTTGATAGGTCATATGTTAGAGAACCGCCTCACACACCAATCCCACAAACCCAAGCACAAAGAGTAACACAATCCGTAGAGATGGTTGAGTTTTCATCGGACTCAGTCAGAAAAGCCATCATGACCTTTAAAGATGACACTGCCATGGGCCCTGATGAAATCCCAGCTATTCTGTTGAAGAGATGCAGTGAAGTTATTTGTACTAGGCTGGCGAACATCATGAAAATCTCATTCGATCAAGGTGAACTCCCTCAAGACTAGAAAGAAGCTATAGTGACACCCATCTATAAGAAAGGAAACAAGCGAGCTGCAGCCAACTACCGCCCTATAAGCCTTACCTGCCTGATCTGCAAAACAATGGAGAAGATAATAGCCACAGAAATTAGAAGCTTCTTATCTCAGGAAAAGGTTTTATCAAAGAAACAACATGGCTTCATACCAGGTCGCTCAACTGTCACAAACCTACTCAGCTGCATAGACATGTGGACCAGAGCTTGGGACAAACAACAGCCAACTGATATAATATACCTAGACTATGAAAAAGCCTTCGACAGAGTCCCAATAAAAAGGCTTATATTCAAGCTGGAACACTTTGGCATGAGATGTAAACTCTTGAAGTGGATAGAAGGGTTCCTTTCAAATAGAACTTTCAGAGTACGCGTGGGAGAAGACCAGTCGGAACCTCACAAAGTAAGTAGTGGAGTTCTACAAGGATCTGTGCTGGGACCAATTCTTTTTGGGATATTTCTAACAGACTTGGATAAGCACATTGAATCTCAACTGTCACTGTTTGCTGACGACACCAAAATCATGGGAAATCCACTGATCGCTCACTACATCCTGCAAAAAGACCTAGACAGAATATACCAGTGGACCCAAGACTGGCTAATCACTCTCAACGAAAAGAAGTGCACAGTTTTGCATGTTGGAAGTAAAAACCCAAAATGCAACTACTCAATTAATGGTAGCCCTCTGGAAAAGGTAAAAAACAGATAGACATCCGAGTACTCATAACATGCAACCTAAAATGGGGGGACCATATTGTACAGGTAGTGAAAAGAGCAAACTCTATAATGTACATTATTATAACAAAGGCCTTCTCATACATCAACAAGGAACTGTTCCTAAAGCTGTACAAGACTTACCTGAGGCCCTTATTGGAGTATGCATTCCAGATATGGAATCCGTATTTCAAGAAAGACAGTCACCTTCTCTAACGTGTGCAGCGGAGGGCAACAAAAATGGTCCCTAGTCTTAAAGAACTTCCTTATGAAGAACGACTGCAAGAACTAGGGCTAACCACCCTTCAAAAACGTAGAGAGCGCGGAGACCTTATAGAGCCCTTCAAAACCCTCACCAACAGATATAGTATACCAAATTTATCAAAGACACTGTATACTATGAACAAAAACACAAACCTGAGAGGACACTCGCTGAAGCTGCAACGCGGGCCACGTACCAGCAAACCGAGAGAGCACATACTTCCAAATCGCATAGTGAAACTTAGAACCAGTTACCGGAATCAGTAATCAGTGCCACCTCAGGAGTATTGCTCAGTATATCAGTTTTCCTCAACATACAACAGGCCTTCGACAGAGTCTGGCGCAAGGGTTTACTGTATAAAATAAAATAAATATTACCACATACATTCTATGATATCGTGAAATCCTTTTTTTCTGTTAGACTATTTCAAGTGAGGGAAAATGACTGCACCTCAGATTTCTATGAAAATACGCAGGTGTACACGATGTATATGTATGATTTACCGCAATGCCCAGGTGTTACCATGCAACCTTCACTCACAAAACATCTCTACTTTCCTTGAACAAATGTACGACTCGAGCTTCCCAAGTTCTACAAAACAGCCTGAACAAAGGACCCATACCAGCTAGCGGGGCAACGGCGGCTTAAAAAGCGGCAGGGTATTTTTGACCAAGAAATGAACCAGATGGTCTAAAAACGAAAGGGTTGGCTCCGCTGGGGGCTGCGCCCTACACGCCAAAAGCTATACAATACACCTCATCTGCTTAAAGTGAAAAAAGGACTGATCACAAAAGCAGAAAAAAATTAGAAATGGACTTAAACTGAACAGAGGGTTACCAAACTTACCAATCAATGAATGTCACTGTACAATATTGGTAGGTATAGAAAAGTAATAGCTTACCAAATCTTGGACTTCTTCATCACTATGCATGTTGAGAGGATCAATCCACTGTATGAAAAAGTTCAGCACTATTACAGGAGTTAACAGGTTAGCAGCCTCATTCTGTCCCCATTTCAGTGCCAACACAACATGATATAAATAGCGTAATACCATTTGGCCATAATATACTTCTGTCAGTGTATATGGGCTGCAATAAAACATTATCATACTTTTATCACTTATATATAATCAATGGGATATTTAGTGGGAATTATCATTATAGGAAAGCTCAAAACAACACAAATCATGTAAGCAATTTATGAGAGCACACTAGCTGTAACAGTAAATTGATTCAAATAATACTCACCTTTTTGTTTCATATGTATTAATTCTTTTATTTGCTTCACGGATGTGGTTTTGAATTATAGAAATTGTACAATAATAGTTTGTGTTGCTACATAGTGCAGTATCGAATATATGTTTAACATTGTCTAATCCACAGTCTCCGGCGATTTCGCTGGAAAAAATTTATAATAAATAATTCATAAAGTGATGAAGCTTTATGTGATAATGCTGCCAATTTCATAGCCTTTCTTAAGGTTTAATTAAGTACTGAATCACACTAATATTATAAATGTAAAAGTTTGGATGGATGAATGGATGTTTGTTACCCTTACACGCCAAAACTACTGAACAGATCATACAAGTAATTCTAATCCCGGAATCAAACATAGGCTACTTTTTATCTCATTAATTAGTTCCCACGGGAGAGAAATCAACTTTAAATGTTTCCACAGAAACAACGCGCGCGAAGCCGGGAGTATAAACTAGTGTTTTATAAGCCTATAAAGTAATAAAGCATTATCTATCTGTCTACCTCACTGAAGTAGAACTGGCACCTATAGGCAGGGGTGCAGAAATCCAATTCTGCTAAACCAATGGAATGTATTATCTTAAGTTCCAAGTAGCTTGATAGATGGCATAGAATGGCAACTGGCAACTAAGAACAACTGGTATGAGGTTGATTTTTTTTCAACTTTTTGAGTGTGCCTATGATCAACTCTGGTATTGGTGTAGGATTACAAGTGTCTATGATGATTCTGCAACAATACTACCATGATAGTAGGGCCCCCAGGTTGTATTCCTGTGGGTTGCAAACTTGTGATGAGTATTTTCAAGTACTGGTATTGTGTTTGTAACCTTTTATCATCAAATTATGGGATAGCTATCTTTTCCCTGCCGCCGCTTTGTCCACATAAATTTTAACAACTCAACTTTACAGATTCACCTTAGCTAATAAATAACTGAGTAATAAGGTAAGGCTTGATGCATGGTCACACCACAGAGGCAGGGCAGTGAATGCATTAATCTTGCTTGTGGAGCCCGTTGGTAGAGCTGCAAGCATACAGCACTTAGACACAGCTCTACAAGCAGGTAGATGTCCATGTGCAATAGGGCCCATTAAAGTGTAAGTTATGAACTAGGAACCAACCTGAAATGTTTTTTGGACATAGCTGCAATGAGACCAATGAGGAATTCTCTGAGGGTCAGATATTGCCTCAGGTCGCTCATCCAATTGCCTTCCGAATGTGCTGCAGTTATATTGTACATGATTTTGCCCGCCCTGAAAAAATATTCACCTATACTTGAGCTATTCACCCATATCAAGAAATAATGTTTGTGTTGTGAACTTGTGAGTAGTTTACTCACAACACAAAAATTTAAATTTCTCATTTTAGAGACTGAAATATAATTGTCAGCATGAAGCTAAAATCAACAGTAGGTACAAACTCCATCAAAAAATGAACAACAAGATTGTGATTTTTGGTTTGCAGGCAATGTTTCTATACATTATATCTTGAGTTTGGGAGGAGTAAGTTCAAACATTTCTCTTGTTTCGACATACTCAATTTGTGTAGAATAGTTTCACGATGAAGAAATCCAGTTACAGGACTAATACAATCGTATTCAATAGCATGGGCATAGCCTTTATGTACATATGTCCCTACAATAAAAATCAGGATGCACATAAAGGCGGGAAGAAAAGCGTACATACCTATATTTTTCATTACAAGCACAGTGTACTTGTAATGAAAAATATAATATAAATATTATTAATATAAATATTATGAAAAATTGTGTAGTAACTACTACTGTACCTAGTTGGTAGCAATAGTAGGAACAAGATTAAAATTCTCTTGTGGTGAAAGATACTCACGTTTTCTTGTAAATTACTCTCCACAAGCTGTGGCTGGATTTTAGTACATCATTGTAGCGTTTACAAGTACGCATAAAACTATTGCAATCTGAGTGAGTTAAACTTTTCATTATCAAAACAATAATTTCATCTGGCAGAGAGTGGATACCAAAAGCTTCACTTTCCATCATATTAGTGTTTTTTATCACTTTCCACATAACAGATCTCAACTTTTTTAGAAAATCTTCTTTCAAATAACTCTGAGGAAAACCATAGGAAAACAAACAATCAATTCAAGGGGAGACAATAATTAATTTACAACAAAATAGGCTTGTTGAAACAATATCGATATCTCGATTATTATTCTTTCGATGTATCGAAATTTTTACGTGAGTGATACCTATTTTATTTTCTCGATATATCGATGTATCGATATAAAATTCTAAGTATCGAAAAGGTATAAGAATCGAAATTATTCTAACATTTGTTTTATACATTATATGCTTTTTTAGTTTTTTTGTTTTAGGTCGACTCGATTCGCTGCTTTTTAATTTTGTACTTAGTTGGTAACTCTGTCGACTGTCTTGTCTGTCAATGTCAATTACAACAGTCTGTCTACACCTCAGTCTACACACGACTGACTTTTAAACCACAACGCGCGCGTATTTCTGCATGTTTTACCTACCTACCTACCTACTTGAACTAAGTATATTTTAACTAAGTTTATTTATTTTTGTGACATCTATGTATCTAGTCCCATGGGAGTTGGGGAGGCCCATTGTGTGGGACGCTACATGCGTCGACACACTTGCGCCTTCCCATCTTCCGAGGACATCCGTGAGGGCAGGCGTGGCGGCATCTCAAGAGATAGATCTCAAGAGGCGCAAATATGCAGGTCTCGACAGAGCCTACACATTTGCTCCTCTTGGAGTCGAGACCCTAGGTCCGTGGGGTACCGAGGCTCTTCGGGTTTTCAAAAAATTATCTGAGCGTCTGGTCGAAGCGACGCGTGACCCGAGAGCTGGTCAGTATCTGGCACAGCGCATCAACATTGCCATACAGCGGGGCAATGCAGCCAGCGTCTTGGGGACGCTTCCGACTGGTATTGATATGGATCAGTTGAGCTACCTGTAGATTGTTTGCAACGGTCTGCAGTTAGCTCAATTGTTTCAATTGTAAATACCAATTATATTATAATTGTCTTTGTGAATAAAGGCTTCTGTCTGCCCTATGGTTCAAAAGTATATTTTTAATAATGTTAATAATGCTTAGAATAAGAAGGCTTAATGATAGTTGACACAAACGAGGTAAGTCTCGACTGACTAGACTTCAAATGGCGCGGAAAGCAGCTCCGACAAAAAAATATAAAAATGGTGTAATTGTGCGGTGCAAGGGTGTGCAAACACCACTAATAAGAAAACTAACAATGCAAAAAGGTAATTTCATGGGTGAGTACTAATATTAAACTTGTAATATTGCGTAAAACAGCCATCAAAAATCATAAATAAATTGTAAATTTTTCAAAGCAGTTTTCGTGAAAATGTTCTATGCGTGGGGGAAACAATACCCCGGTTTGGTACTAAGTATAAAGTAGTAGAGGAAAGGTGTCTCGTGTGAAAGGTGGGAATTTAACTTTCTCAAAATTTACTCATAGGTCACCTACTTGAAAACAACGATGTTTTTACTAAAACGATTTAGTATTTTTCAAAATCACTCGAGGATATTCTATCTAGTAATCTGTGGCAATAGACGCGAGTGCGCTTTCACTTGGTTATTTTTTTAAATGTTTTTTTCGAAAACGGGAAAAGCCAATATTATTTGGCGGACTTGGAGTAAAACCTTTTTGAATAGCTACCGGCTACTAACTTGTAAAAAAAGCTTTAGAAATGGTTTTGCATAGAGTTTAGCCGCAGTTTAGTAGGTACGACAGTAACGCTGTATTTTCTGCAGTGTAGAAAGGAATAAGCCACTTTTCCTGCAGATGTACCTAGTATTATATACTTTGTGTGTACAGTTACTTAAGCCATAAATATTCAGTTTTTTGTTAATTAAGTTATATATGTGGGCAGATTGGGATACATATTGTCTATTATATTATTATGAATAATTACCTATTATATTTCTATGGATTACGTAAACCTCAGAGTAGTATGGAAGTAAAATCTTGTCGATAGCCCAAATGTGAAGTATTTAAACTCACACTGGAAATGTACTGTCTACTATTTTTATATAATAAAGAACTTTTTAAATTGAAAATTGAAATTGGTCTACGGAAAATTCCGTTTCTTGTTGCTTTCTGCGGCTTCGTGCACTTGAAATGATGAAATGAAATTTCCGTTACGTACCTTACCTACATGTCCATTACCTACCAAGCTTGCCAAGTGGAGATAGGTATAGGAAAGGAACCATGACATCAGACAAAGCAGAATGGATCAATACAAACATGAAAAGCAATTATCTGCACACAACCTTTAATAGGTATCACATCACGTATCACCGTTAGCGTGGCAGAATCAGGGTCGAATCGCCCACCTACTAGGTAGGCAGGCACCTACCTATTTATTGATATGGTATTTTAGTTACTTGCTAGGTTAATGCTTAATAAAAAATACAGATGGCTGCTAGGGTAATTGTTCAAGTAAGTTAGGAAGGTATTTGTCATGGTATTTATGGTATTTGTTTGTCGTGTACCGTGAGTTTGCATTGCACCACCCCTTCTCTTTGTACATATGCATAAGTAGGTACCTAATCATTAAATAAATATAAATAAATAAATAACGCTGGACAATCCACACAGTACCATCTAGCCTCAAAATAAGCTACTCAAAGCTTGTGTTATGGGTACTAGATAACTGATATATTTAATACATTATAAACATAGATAGACTACTTTAGTATTTCCACCGGTATACCCCTGTCTCTTAACTTTTTCCAGAGTAGGTCATAATGATACAAGATCAAAGGCCTTAGAGAGGTCGAGAAAACAGGCATACCTACACCGGTGTTTTACGTTGCGTGTAATACTGGACAGTAAAATATACCTAAAAATAGTAGGTAATAGGTACCTACCAACCTACATTTCAGATGGAGGGTAATGGGTAATGGTAGATTTTTCGACTTTTTTCAAATATTTCAAAAAGTATGAAACCTACAGAAATTTGAGAAACTGTTTTGAAATGTCCAAACCGATACCTTTTAGCCCCCCTTTTGAAAATTATCCCCCCCCCCTTTTTGACCATTTTTCAAAAAGTGTTCTTTTTACAGACTTCTCTATATTTTTCCTGTGAGATAAAGATCCATATCTACAAACGCTCCATACATTTCAAATGGATAGCTCTGCAAACTTCGGAGATAGGGGGGGGGGGGGGGATGGATATTTTTACTACCCGGTTTTTTTATTATACGTATAAAACACCCAAACCAACGGAACAAATTTCTGCAGATCGCACACAAATTTGCGCCGAGGCGGGAATCGAACCCGCAACCTCTTGCGTCGCAGGCGGACCGTCTCGCCCGCTGCGCCACTGAGGTCGTCATTGTTTAGTTAGGTACTTTAGTTTAGTAGGCAAATGCACCACCAACAGTGGGAACACAGGATACTTACATACATAAGTTAACTTACATAGGTAGGTATCTTAAAACTAAATAACACGTCAAGTGCGAGTCAGACTCGCGCACTAAGGGTTCCGTATAATTGTAAGACCTTGTGTCTTGCCAAATATGATGCATGATGCTAGGACTAGGTCAATCAGAAGTTGGTAGGTCAATGGCGTACTTACATCAAAAATATTTTTTTGTGAATAAACTACAAATTTACGGTTTTCTTGCCAAATTTCATAATTCTAGGTCTACGGGAAGTACCCTATAGGTCTTGGTCCATGACGAGAATCAATAGTATTTTTTTAGTGAATAAACTACAAATTTACCTATAGCTTTCGGATTTTTTCCTCCACTTGTGCTATTTATAAGAACTTGATGCTCGCCAAATTTCATGATTCAAGGTCAACGGAAAGTGGGTAAGGTACCCTGTAGGCAGCAGCTCCTCCAGAACACATCCACCACCGAACTACCCCAAACCGCATCGTAGCGTGGGGATTACCTACAAAGATTTAGGGTTATGTATGGCAATGGCAATATCTCAAATGTTAAGGGCCAATATGGCGCCTATAAGGCTGTTTCTGGGATGCACTTCTTCAGGATTATCATTATACCCACTAGCCTACAAACGTCCACTGCTGGAAATCCGTTCGTACTTAGACGTTTACTTTAAAAGAAAGTAATAGAGGTACCTAGTATACTTATTCGCATACAGTAAAAAAATTAGTAGGAACCTACTTCCATACGGAGTGGGTATAGCCACGCTTAATCACCTTGAATGTTGTAGGTACTATCCCACTAATACATAATTAAATCATTACCTATTGTAATAGCCGAACGATGATAGCTAGCGAGTACGTACGTACCTACCCATAATATCGCACCCCTAGAACAAGACAGCGCTAAGTCAAAATATCACTTTTTCAGTATCGACGAAAAACCATTTTCTGGTTTAGTAAAATAGTAAACGCTAAGTTTTTGAACACTTCATGTTTGAATGAGTATTGCATAGTTTATTCGCGTTAATAAACGGTTTTAAGGTGTACATATAAGTTTTTTACCTTTTTAAACAATACTGAACTATTTTGGAAAAATAACAAAATTCTAACACACGTTCGTAAGCAGTACTGTATTATTTCAAAATATTCACAAAACGCAGAATCATAAAATATCCTCAACACTGAATTTAATCAAAATAAATTACAAAAAAATTCTTACACCATTCACCAACACGAGATTATCACAAATCACGCTTGTGTAAGCGCATCACATCCATTTTCCATGGAAGACGCAAATTCCAGTATGAACTTGCACTCATTCATTCACAAAGAGTGATCTAGAGTGCCGCCAGTTAGGCATTTTTGCGAATTACGAAATGTCTGTCTTATTGGAAAACGCTGTAAAATTTTGACGATTCAAATATGCAAAAAAGTCGATTCTGAGATTTTTCGACATAATTCCGTCTTGTTCTAGGGTGGCGATATGTAGGTACCTAGTTACGTAGGTACATTGATCGATGTTGTAATTATGAGTTTTCATTAGAGCTTTCAGTCGTTTTCGGTTCAGACTAGAGCTTAGACGACAAACGAATTTATATTTCATTATTATGTAAAAAACAATATGGCGCTAGTTTACAGTTGTTGTTTTTGGTACTCATTGAGATTAGGGGGAATCATAATTGGATTGTTTTCATTGGTAAGTACCTAAGTAGGTAATTGCACCCAAGTGTTAGTCTACCTTACCTAACTGTTAGTATTAGGTACACTACACGGAGTGTAGAAAGCTTGCTTGGAATAATTAAATAGTATTGTGGTGAACTTCCCTCAATAAGGAAATAGGACTAATGGACTACGGCCTAGCAATATTAAGTTTCAGGGAATCATTATTTTAATATGCAGTTGCATAGCTCACGCCCACGCTGATCAAGTTAGGGAAGAACTCGAAGAATGGCACAAAAATTGGGATCTTATTTACATAAAAAAATATGTGGAATCAGGAATGGAAGGTAAGTTGATAACTGTAAACCGTAAAGGTAGGAGCTTTCTTACTATTGCGATTAAACTGAGTATTTAGGCACCTACGTAGGTGCTACTTACGGTAGGGTACGTACCTTACCTACATGCTTTAAGTACCTAATAATTTATTTATCATTTCAGATCCACAAAAATATTTAACTACAGTTATTGGGGTCTCATGCGTTTATTTGGTATCATGCCTCATGTATGTTTATGGAGCATATATCGTAAGTTTCAAGGATGTTCCTATAAGGTAGTACCTCTACCTTCCTACTTTTTCTTATTAAACAACTAAGTCCTGATATCAAATATCAAAGTGCTTTATTTCCTTTTACCTTACAGGACTCTTGGAAACGTCACAAAATTCAAATCACATAACTAAAACTAGGAAATAAAGTGATCACTTTGATTTTTTATTCACTTCTATCTATCTTTTAAGGTCAAGTAAAGAAGCGAACAAGAAATCTTTACCTTTTTACTAGTAATAGTAATTCAATGCCTTTTTAGGGTGTTCGTTTCGAGCTGGAGCAAAACTTTCGTCCCAAGCTTTTTTATTCTCTAGCTAGATAATCTGATCTGAATTAGGTACCTACGTAGGATATTTTTGACAATTTGTTTGAATTTATTTATTGATAAATTTGTGCAACTCACTTGGAGGTTTGTTATAGATAGGTACATCAATCTTGTGTAGCCTAGTTATGGGCACAGCGAGTTAGTAATATAATGAAGACTATGATTGTTTTAGTGCAATAATTTATTAATGCTGGCCTTCATTGGCATCGAGTTTCTCCGTCTTATACTCATGTCCTTATTGATGGCTACTGCACTCCTGCTACTAAAACAGAATACAATGGACATCGGCTTCCTGATTGCAGCTAGCGTTGTAGTAGGATTCTTTCTATGTGAGTTATTTCATACTTCACTAAGCCCCAAATACCTACCTAGGTAGGTACTCCAACGCAACTCAGATTCAAGGACGCCTCAAATCGCGTTTTTATGTGATTTTTCAATGAAAATCTGTCAAAAATTCGACACCTGAGACGTGCTTATACCTACCTGAGTCAGAGAATATGTTAAAAATCAAAATCTCTTTATTTCCATAAATACAATAAATGTACCTACACTTAGAAACGGTCAAGGTATAAAACTAAACACTGACACGGAAATAAAGTGATATTTTTGATTTCTGTCGCTTCGGTATTAAGACTAAAAGTAAAGAAGCGATGAAGAAAGAGAAGTTAAACTAGCTACTCCCCGTGGCTTCGCCTGCGTGGAAATCATACAAATTTCAGATAGTTTGTAAAATAAAAAAAACTTGATTCATTAATCACTTTAACAGTTTATTCATACGTCATACCGAGTTTTGTATGAATCAGACCCAAAGAATAATAATTTTCTTATAGAAACTTTACCACCCTTTTTAACCCCCTCAGAGGTGAATTTTTGATAATTATCTAATTAGTAATTATTATAGCCTGTGTGTTATTCAAGAACCAAACGCAAATAAGCTAACTTAGCTTAATTGTGTTTTATTTATTTTTGGGTTTTAATTTATAACCCAGAGGTTTTTGAAATTAATTAATGTTTGTTCTGATTTATCAATTTGTTACTTAATTTTTAGGGTTCCGTACCCGAAGGGTGATAAGACGGGACCCTTTACTAGGCCTGTGCTGTCTGTCCGTCCGTCCGTCTGTCAGCAGGCTGTATCTCATGAACCGTAAAATGTAGACATTTGAAATTTTCACATTGTGTATTTCTCTTGCCACAATAACAACTAATAATAAAAATAAAACAAATATTAAATTTTCAGGGCTCCCATACAAAAAAACGTCATTTTATATTATATGTTTAGGCTATTTTTGCTCTAATTAATGATTTGTCAAGGATATAATATGTATATCTCCTAAACTGTAATACTCAAACAAACAAACAAACCCAAACCTAAATACCGTCTCCTGCGCAGTTTCAAAGATCTTGACCTGGATACCCTGAAGCAGGATGCAGACCAAATTGACTGGTCACCTGTCACTGATGCCGACAATATTGATGATAAGGTATCTGCTCTTAACACTATCATCATCAACCATTTTGATACTCATGCTCCGGTCAAACGTGTTAGGGTCAAGCATCCTCCCGCGCCATGGCTATCGCCATCCATCAAAAAGGCGATGACCAAACGCGACAAGGCTAAAACGCGCTACAAGAAGTTTCCAACGGAGGTAAACCTAGCCATCTTTAAGAAGCTGCGTAATCGCGCTACAAAGATGTGTAGGGATGCCAAAAGGCACTTTATCCACAATCAACTCCAAAATTCCAACCCTTCTTTAATGTGGAAATTCTTGAACTCCTTAGGAATTGGTAAAGGCTCCGATGATACACCCATTTCTCTCGACTTAAACACCATTAACTGCCACTTTTCTCGCTCCCCTCACTCCATCAGTAGTGACATAAAACGCTCTACCATCGATCATTTATCTCATTTGTCCAAACCTAACTGTTCCAACTTCAACTTTGAAGAGGTTGCTGAGAGTGATATTTTGAAATTTTTAAAATCCATCTCTACCAAAGCTGTAGGCGTGGATGGCATCAGTGCCTTCATGCTACAAATCCTTTCCTGCGAGCTCGTTTCTGCAATCACTCATATTATAAACTTTTCACTTGAAACGAGCTTGTTCCCGTCCTCCTGGAAGAAAGCTTTCGTTATACCCCTTCCAAAAATTTCGAATCCTTCATCCGCATCCCATTTTAGACCAATCTCCATCCTTCCTTCCAGTCTGGCTTTCGACCTGGTCACAGCACAGTGAGCGCACTCATTAAAGTCTCGGATGATATTCGTTGGGCCATCGACAACCAACTCCTCACTATCCTCGTGCTACTGGATTTCAGTAGTGCATTCAACACTGTCGACTATGACATTTTTCTCTCTGTCCTTTCCACTCTCAATATATCACCCTCAGCAATCTCTTGGTTCGATTCATATCTTTCAGGCCGGTCGCAGTGTGTCCACTTCGATGAGTCTTACTCAGATTGGTGCGACATAACTGCGGGCGTACCGCAAGGAGGTGTTCTCTCACCTCTCCTCTTCTCCATCTTTATTAACGCTATCACTCTTGTCATTTCCTCCAAGTATCACCTGTATGCTGATGACCTCCAAATTTACTATCATTTTAAAGCTGATGAGATATCCATAGGTGTTGATCAAATAAACTCTGACCTCAACAATATTCACGCATGGGCAAAGGCCTTCGGCCTCCTGGTTAACCCATTGAAGTCTCAGGCTCTAATCTGCGGCAGCCCTTACATGCTGAACAAAGTTCGGCAATATCCTATTCCTTCTCTTTTCTACAATGACTCTCCTATCAGCTATTCTGCTTCTGCCAAGAATTTGGGTGTCATTTTTGACCCTATTTTATCCTGGCAAAAGCACGTCAATGCAATCAGCCAGCGAATTCACTACTCATTTCATTCACTTAAACGTTTTCAGAAGTTCCTTCCGTTACAAACCAAAGTCACTTTAGCCCAATCACTCCTTCTTCCCCTGTTAGATTATGCTGACTCTTGTTACCTTGACGCCACGGAGGAAATTCTCAACAAATTAGAACGTCTTCAAAATTTATGCATCCGATTTATTTTCGGTTTGCGTAAATACGATCACGTCTCAATGTTCAGAGATCAGTTAAAATGGCTTCCAATCCGTCGCCGGCGTGATCTGCACGTTCTCTCTCTTCTTTATAACATTCTGAACAATCCTCTCGCCCCTTCTTACCTCCGTGAGCGTTTTGAGTTTCTTTACCCTCGTGATAGACCATGTATATTAACTTTGTCCCTCAACCTTAAATTTCCTGTTCACTCATCCAGCCGCTACGGTGCATCATTTACTGTCGACTCGGTTAGGTTATGGAATTCTCTACCACACGATATTCGTGCTAGCCCCTCACTCTTCATTTTCAAGCGTAAAGTCAAAGAGCATTACCTATCTTTATGACTCTGTTGTATTTATGTCTTTACTCAATTTATATGTGTATATAATTATAGTATTTGTTAGGATATATTAGTTTATGTATTGTATTATATTATGTATTAGTCTATTTAATAAGTAGGTTAAAATTAAATCTTATACCTACATATCCTTTGTTTTAGCACATGTACCCACTTCTGCAAATTTGTCTCTCTCTCCCAATAAGGTTTGCTGGAAGAGAACTCTTTTTAGGGTTAAGCTCGCCTTTGCCATTATTTTTCTTGCGATATGTTTTACTTATAATACCTATGTTGTGCAATAAAGAATTATGAATTATGAATTCTTTTGCCGCTATATTACCAACAAATAATAAAAATAAATAAACTTTATAATAAAGGAGGCCAACGTCCATACCACGTTGAGTACCGATCACCGACGACGAACACTTTCATAGCCCAAGATGCAGATGTTCTACTGCACCTCAGTAAAGCGGCGGCGGCGGCGGCGCGACCCTGGGCCACGCAACGCCGTCGTCGGGCTCGATCAATACTTGGTGCGAAATAGCTTGGTACGATGGACCGGAACCCTCCATGTGCGAGTTGACTCGCACTTGGCCGGTTTTATTATTATGTAACATGCCGACACAAAATACTTATTATTTGTGAATTAATAAATGAAATTGAAATTTCAGTGGGCATGTTTTACCTATGGCTTTGTGCAGCTAACTTGCCAGTTCTTATCAACGAGATGGAGCGAGATGAGCAAGCCGCTACCATCGCTAAGCTACAGCGGCTGTTGGAGGCCAACAACAGGTCTTCGAGAAAAGATAACCGCTATGGTACCTACGGAATGCCCGATGACGGTTTCGGGAAAGGAATTTTCGTTGTGCGGAACAACAGAGGTTTTGATAGAGAAGTGATTAACGGCTCTAAGATTCCAGTAATGTAAATATTAAGATCTCTTTACTTTCCTAGTTCAATTAGAAGTTGTGAATGTTGAGATTCAATATAAACGATAATGTATCAGTGGAATGTTTTCACTATAATGAAACCTCTTTCACTATAATGAATTGACGACCTCCGGCTCCGTGGCGCAGCGGGCGAAGGTCCGCCTGCGACGCAGAAGGTTGCGGGTTCGAATCCCGCCTCGGAACAAAATTGTGTACGATCTGCAGAAATTTGTTCCGTTGGTCTGGGTGTTTTCTATGTATAATAAAAAATATCTATCTATGTAGTGTATTGTAGTATGTATATCAGTTATCTAGTACCCATAACACAAGCTCTGCTTAGCTTGGGGCTAGATAATGCTGTGTGAATTGTCCAGCATTATTTATTTATTTATAATATTCGAGAAGCACTAAGATACCAGGACAAACAAAGGTTTATTGTATCTTAGGATTATAGGTAAGCAACTTGGACTAACTTGGTAAGGAACTTGGAACTAAGTAGTCGTGCAGGGAAAGGTGGAGGGTAAAAGACCGAGGGGTAGATCGCCTATGAGATGGACCGATCAGATAAGAACTGTCGTAGGGGTCCCCCTGCATGAATGTTCCAGAATGACCACCAACAGGGAGAGATATCGATATATCGTGACTTGAGGCGAGCAATATCAGCCCATACAACAAAAGACTCGTCATGACGACCACGCCCGTTCTGCCAAGAACGCTACAAATAAGAAGAAGAAGAAGCAACTTGGTACTTAATAAAGTTTAATGCAAAAATAATTATAACTAGGTACATAACATAAATCTAAGAATCAATTATGTCGATTCAGAAGTCACTTTAAAACAGACGGTTGGAGTAAATGATTACTTACGTAGGTAAGTAGGTACTTATTTTTGCACTTAGTCTTCCGGTGAAATTAGTAGGTAGATACTTAAACATAAATTTCCACTGAATAGTAGAGTCCATGGCCGCGTTCACTCTTGAAATTGATGTTGGCATACGAGAATCCTACGCCTCCCGCAGTTATTGACACAACCGCATTGGTTTGAGTGTTTTCCCGCACAATTATGCCCTGAAAGTTTAAACAAGTAGTTTCAAGTTATGTAGATACAAAAAATATTTACATTGATAGGTAGATTATACTTTATAATACTGACGACACAAAGAAAACAGTACAAACTAATGCGTAGAATAGAGAAAGTATAAAGGACGGCCTTATCTCTATGAGCGATCTCTTCCAGGCCACCTTGGGATGGACTGGACATGAAAGAACACTAAAGACGGTGGCACTAAAGACAAGCAATATTGCTTTGTATTTTAACGGATTTTTTTGGTGGTGATAAGTTATCTTCCAATGGCAATCTTTGTAACCTACAGATCAGCAGTCACAGTACCGCTAGCTGCCGCCCGCGCCTTCGCACGCGCTTTTTAAGTAGCCTATGTTCGTCCCTGGAATACCAGTTACCTCCCTGCCTAATTTCATTTCAAAAGGTAACAGACAGACAGTTACTTTCGAATTTATAATATTAGTATGAATATGGATAAATTACTGGCCTCTGACATCATGTAACTACTTGGTAAAATAATATCAAAAATGTTACTTTATAATATAACTTTTCAGCGTGTGTTTATCGCGTGTGGTGTATTTGCGCTTATACGCGATAAACACACGCTGAAAAGTTAAAAGTTTAAGTATTTTCGAAAATTTGTAATCGGCGTAGCAGCGAGTATACCTGCTGAAACGTCAGAAGTAGGTCAATAAACACGATACTACACTTCTGATTGCGTTAAGTAAGAGAAGCTAAAACATTTTACTTACCTTAATAATTTGTTGACCAGGATCCGAGAAGAAAACGTTCTTCTCCCTCTTAACGAATGGATAAGCCATGTATTCACATTTTTCCTGCCAAGTCAAGCGTGCTTGGTAACTAGTTCCGGCTATCAAATCACTGGCCACCGAAGACGAAACACACAAAAGGGCCAGAACACATAAGAAAATAAACTTCATGATGATCGCAAAAAACGACCGCTTAAGGCAATGCTTAAAAGATATACTCTTTGTCTTATCTCACTGAAATAACTAGTATCGAATTGTAGGTCATAAGGTTAACGATAAGAATTCTCAGAGCTAATATTACCTATAGACGTCGATCAACGATCCTGCAGTAGGTACCTATCGAAGACATATACCTACATATCACCGCCGCGCCGCCGGGTCGTAGAAACAGCCTGTTTGTAGAATGGTTAGGCAGACTACAAACCGTAGATTTCAAATATTAAATGCCTATGCCGATTTATAAGCGATCGAAGTTCAAGCCCGTTTATTCGCGGCGAAATATTGAGACGCGCGATAGAATTTCTTTGGCGATAGTGTCCAGCAAATAAACGGGCGACGCAATAGCAGTGTATATTTTTAGACGAACCATTGGGCGCGCTTTTGGTCTTTGCATCTCAGACATTATCAAACCTACCTACATATAACCTAGCTAGTAGGTAGGTAGGTACTAAATAATTACCAGGAAATATTTTTTGGAAACCACCATGACAATACTGAAGATGCTTTAATAGTACTCTGACAGATTCAACAAACTATAAATATTTCATTTAAAAACAACAACAAACCAGTTTTTCACTTCCATCACCCAACCATAGACAGATAGCATAACGTCCAATTAAATCTAAGTAGACATAATTACCAAGCACTTACATTATAGTACAGGTACTGATTTGTAGCAATAATGTAGGACAACATCTCAAACAGAGCTGACTTGCATGGCGGCGAACCGCGGTGTCGTCTCCAATTCCAAGGAATCAGTAGTGACTTGAGAGCGCGAGTCTGAATTCTCAGTGCTGTTCAGTATCGAAGTCATAGATATCTTATCGTCTTTCAAGCTACCGTTCGCGTCAGAATCCTGTCTCTGCTGCGCGTCCACCATATCACCGCCGCCACTGCTCAGGGAATTCCATATGCCTTTAGATGACTCTTTCAACGTAACTTTCTTTTCATTGGAGCTTCCCGCTTTATCCTTTGAGTCTTTTATCTTTTTCCCGAGGACGGGGAAAGAGCTCAGTTTGGCCTTGGAGCTCCGTGCGACCAAGCCGCGCTGTAAAGGCGCCTCCGTCTCGCCTTCTTCGGTGATGGAAGTTAGCATGTCGTTGGATTCCGTCGGTACGACCTGTCCGGCTTGTATAGGAATGTCATCTACAAAGGAAAAAACACGTTTAAAACATTTTATTTATGGTTTTGGGGTGATATAGCCCCGGTGCTGAAATAATGAAACAGAAACTATTGACGCTTGTAACATCATAGCAACAGGACGAGCGCGTTATAAAGGAAATTGAAAGAGTGCGATATTTACCTACTAATACCCCGACATCGTATTCGATTTGATAGATTCATGGCTCATACATGCCATAGATTAACGATATTTAGTTTCTATGATTCTGTGATTAGTGTATTGACTTAACCTTGCCAAGTTTGTGTTTGAAGTGGTGAAATAGTAAGTCAGGTGAATTTTAAGTTAATATTAGGTACAATTAACATTAGCATGTAACACAAAAGCTTAGTACCTATTTACATGGTATGTGTATTTGTGATGGTAGATATGATTACAAGTGTGCTAGATTTTAACAGAAAGCTTCTATTTTTACTTCTAATATTTAGACAGTCTTCAATTCAACGTTAGTTGTCTTGTGGGGAGGTTTGAGTTGACTTTTTTCCGAGGAATACTGTTTGTTGTTTCCAAACAATAAGTTGACGAGCATGCGTTGGGAAGCATGTCATTGAATTCATCTGTTAAACATTTAAAACTATTTCAGTAATAATTTGCATGACCAGGTCCCTGTGGAGAGATGATGTCCTATGGATTTCTAGCACCTTTAAATATAGGTTGTGTAAAATTAATCAATACCTTCAAATGTAATATAAAGTTTTATCTTACCTGGCAACTTCTTCGTTCGGAATGAGGCATTTGTGATCATTGATTTGGACATAGTGACTGTAGTAGTTGCAGGAGATAGAGCTACACTTATGCCCATTGGACCGTCGCATGGTTGACCTGAAAACGAAAAAATTAGTTGCTTTTTTTAATCATTGCTAAAAAACAAAGTGAAAATACTAACAAATTACCGAATTTTCATCTTATTTATTTAATATGCTGGGTTTATTCAAACTGGATTTATGGAATTTACAATATTATCTGAAGAGAAGAATTAATATTATTTGGGAACTGAAAAGTTAAGTTGAAAAGTTCAATTTTACGAACTCACCAGCTGGATTATCCTTCAATGAATTTATAACAGCGCTTGTGACCAGCATCACATCAGGGTATAGCTCATACTGAGATCTGCGGTCAATGTCTTTCACAGCTTGGAATGCGAGGGTGTAAAACTCATTGAACATAGCAAAATATGCACCTTCCACCATCTCTAGCAATAGGTTGGATGAGACTGGTATTCTTTGTATGTTCTTACCATTCTTCTTTTTGAATCCCTGAGTGACTATTCTGCAAGAATAATTTAAATATTTTTACTGTTGATACATGCCATGATACAGACTATCTTTGCGAGTTACCTAACTAAAAGTTACCCATACACTAGCCAAACGCGATGTGGGATGTTTGTAAAGAAACCATGACAGAAAAACTAAAACTTACTAGTTTGGCATAGACTTTCAGATATAATTTTTAGCAATATTTATTGAAGGAAAAGTAATATAAATTCTGTAAAAAAAGAACCCGCAACAGAGTGAATATAAGATTAATTATGGGCAGTTTTTACAAAAATTCAGTTTGGCTAATGTATAGTTCTACAGTTACTTAAATATAATTATAGTAGTAGCAAGTGTAGTTATCTTACCTGCAAGTTGCTAAACAAAAATGTCTCAAAGACAGTTTGGGTAGCAGGCTTAACTGACGATTATATATGAATAGAAGTGCAGAAATAACTTTTAGTCTGTTCTGTGCATTCAAAACATCCACTTGTGGCATTGGACCCCAGCTTACTAGCTTTGTATTACATTCTTCCCATCTCCTAAGAGCACTTTCAGTTAGAAACTGAGGTCCTAAAGAGAGGGGCTGAAACAATGATTTTTTTGTAGTTGATGATTAATAAGTTTTTATCAAAAATTAGCTTGCTATATCAATTGATTGCTAAATAGTAAGTGCTATTTATAAAAAAATAAAAAATAAATGATAGTTGACACTGCAATAATGACACAGGTAAGCTTAATTCTAAAAGACAAGAGCTTACATTATATACCTATCAAGGTTATCATACTCAGGTACTTAAGTGTTCCTTTTTATATCAGCATTGAGCACCTATTGTGAGAGACAAATAAATATTTTACTAGTATTAAAGTGATTGTATTAGGATGTTTATACTCACTTCATGGTAGATAGAAGCTTGGGCCAAGGAAGGTAGTCTGAAGGAAACAACTTTAGGTTTGCCAGATTCATCAACCACTTCAAAGTTGTACAATCCTAAAAAAAATTAAACTTAACAGTAGTAAAATTTTTGAATTTAGAAAAACCTGTTGAAAGATTGTGAAACTTACCAATTAGCAATGTTTCAATACATCGGTAGGTTTTCATATGGCTCTGAGCAACTGAACTCAAGT
This sequence comes from Eupithecia subumbrata, assembly GCA_949316285.1. Lineage (NCBI taxonomy): Eukaryota > Metazoa > Arthropoda > Insecta > Lepidoptera > Geometridae > Eupithecia > Eupithecia subumbrata. The sequence continues at coordinate 7,999,641 of OX438646.1, forward strand.
AATTGAAAATAAGAGTGGGCACAAACTGCAGAGTAAACCTTTGGAGTTCAGCCTCTTTAGATCTATAAAAGCTGAAGAGCTGAACACAGACACTTTCCAACATCTGTAATGAAAACCATAACAACTTGAGATACAAAAACAAGCACTGCCATACAGCAGGGCAAAGCAGCCAGCATCTTGGGGATGACTGGTATTGATATGGATCAGTTGAGCTACCTGTAGATTGTTTGCAACAGTCTGCAGTTAGCTCAATTGTTTATACTTTTCTTTGTGAATAAAGACTACTGCCCATTAAAAAAAAATGATTACTTGAGCATTCTAGTATCTATGATAATTGATAACAGTACAGAACCTTAGGTAGTATTAGAAGACCTACCTGTTCAATTTCTGTTTCAATATCATTAGGTCTGGTTTGTCCATCATTGTCATCTTCAATGGAGAAAAGATTGAAAATTGCTGTGGCAATTTCATGGTTATGTTCATGTTCAGCAGCAAAACTTTTGATTTCATTTTCTTGTAAACATTTATATTCATTAAGCCATTCAGTCAGCAAATGTTTCCACTCAGACATTTTGAATTTGAATTTCTGTGTTTTTCTCTGGAAAATAAGATAGGTAGTGAAGTATACATTATAGACCTTCAGCACCTATATATATAAAGTACCTAAAACATTGTTATTGTTACACACCCTGATAGGCTGATAGTATGCTCAGGGTCAGGTATGGGTGCCTTGTGTGTGCCTTAGTGGTAGTAATGATGGGTTAAAGTGGATAGCTTCTAAATGTATAGTTATTATTATAGTCATACGAATTACGATGAAAAATATTTTGTAGAGGATTCATCAAGGAAAACTTACGTGACATAGGTAGTGGGTAATTTCAATTCACCCTATCATATTTTTGTTCTGTGAGGTAGTAAACCTTCATAGGATATTGTACAGTGTTACAACATTTTGTTTTTGATAATTAAGATAGCTTGAATGGAATAAAACTGAAAACTGTTTGTGGTATCAAGACTTCAGCTGTTTGTTCCAAAGTTGTTCAACTTCAATGAATGAATGAATTGCTAACAAAATTGTAAAATGCAAATAAAATACAGGGTCTGACAGACATGACAACAATTTGACGTGACAGTTATTTGAAATTTCATTGTTGTTCGGAGCAACCCCAACTAAAGCTTAAAGCCCACTTATAGCCAATAGGTAGGTCTCCGTCTCCAAGTAGATCCATCCGATTTGATTGAGTGGTTTGTGTGTTATAGCCAATAGGTAGGTCTCCGTCTCCAAGTAGATCCATCCGATTTGATTGAGTGGTTTGTGTATACAAACCATAATTTACGAGATTCGAAATATTGGTTATCTGTGGTCATATTCAAGCCACGTCATTTAAACGTCAATGTCAAAAAATTGTTGATGTTGGAATTGGGGATTTTCGTTTCGGGAGATTTTGTAAAATTTTCGAATTAGACATTTGATAAACCAAGGAGATACTACGAGATACAACCAATAAGTGCAATAATACAATGGGTTCCTCCCAGAGCTCTGGAGTGCCGGGAGGTGGAACTGAGGGATATCATGTTTTACGGGTTAGTGTTGCGGCAGATCCTGTGAACCGTGTTTAGACCAATTTCACTTATTAAATGCTAATTTAAAACAAATTTACAGGTACAGGACGGCTCCCCAGGGCAATTGGCTAACCTCGAATCATTTTTTGACTTTATAGTTGCTATAGAAAATGTAAGATTAGACCAAGACAACGACACCCTCAAAGAGCTGCTCAAGAATAACATCAATCGTTCGATAAAAATGCTCGTGTACAGCAGTAAGACTCAATCGGTCAGAGAAGTAATGCTAACCCCCAGTGACTCCTGGGGAGGACAGGGCCTGCTGGGTGTCAGCATTAGGTTTTGTTCATTTGAAGGTGCTAATGAGAATGTATGGCATGTATTGGTAAGTAATTGGTAACTTTTACGTTCTCTAAATACTATTTGAATTCTAATCTAAAATATATATATGAATTACTGTTTCTCACAGGAGGTACATCCATCTTCACCTGCTGAGATTGCAGGATTGAGACCATTCTCTGATTACATCATTGGGGCTGATTCTATCATGCATGAGAGTGAAGATTTGTATACACTCATTGAAGCCCATGAAGGTAGGGCTCTGAAGCTCTATATCTACAATGCTAATGATGATACATGTAGAGAGATTCATATAACACCAAACCAGAACTGGGGCGGAGAAGGCAGCGTTGGATGTGGTATTGGATATGGCTACTTGCACAGGATTCCAATAAGAATTGATAGTGCAACTCAGCCTACTCAGAAACCTTATGTAAGTATGACTTGTTAATGCGTTTTGTTTTAATGATTTATGAAAATAACTTATAATGTAAACTAAGATGAAAAATCATTTGATGTCTACTTTTAGATTCCTACACCAAGCGTGCAACCAAATGTAGAAGCTGCTGTCACCCAAAGCTTAAATATTCCTGATGACAAGACACCGCTGATGGTACCCCCAGCCAGCCAGCCAGTGACTGCACAACAAGGACAGAGCCCCACTCCCCCTGGAATTTTGTCGGGCATACCTTTGGTCAGTGCTGGCAACTTTACTGCGGGAAGCAATGTGCCTCAGGAGGCGACTCCACAAGTTGCCGCTCAACAGCAACCTATTCCTCAGGCCCAGTCTATGGTTTCAAATATGGCCACTTATTCTAGCAGTAAGTATTTTTATATGAATTTGATGATACAGAACGTGATATATTAAATATCATGAAAAATATAAAAATTCATAATAGAATGTCTATGTGCTTCTATTTTTATTTGTTTTTTTTTTTCAGATTTTGCAGATGCAACTCTGACCAATTTGGGAAGTATACCATCAGTAAGTAATATGCAGCCACCGGCACCACTACCTAACTTGCCGGGCATTCCAATGAACCAGCCTCAACCTTACATACCAATGATGCCTAGCTACTCACAGCCACTAGTGCCTCCGCCCAGTGTTTACTCGCAGAGCAATCCAACTACTTACACTCATAATACGCCTTTAGTACCCACATTTGACATGAGCAGCTTTGCGCAACCTCCGATACAGCCGCTGCCGATTAGCTCCGGACAGTCGGTGGTCACACCCATATCACTCCCCGGAATGCCACCGATAACCGTGAGTGCCACATTACCTGTTTCAACGGTCCACGATATTCACCAACAATCATTACAACAGCCCGACCTGCTGTCTTGAAAATAGCGGTATCAATATTATGTAATTTTATATGTACGCATTTTTATTGTTGAACTGATTATGTTGCAAAAATCTTACGATTTTAAGTTCCAACACAAACTAATGTATAAATAAATGGCAGTAATAGGTAGTTCAATTAATCACTTATGCTATGCCTGTTTTAGAATATCAAGTTATTATTACAGATGTATCATTATATTTTAATTATTTACACAAGGAATTTTTCATTATCTGCCTTATTGTGTTAATAACATAAGTGTAAAATAAAAATGAAAATATAAGTACCAAATTCATAGGATTTTTATTATATTATACTTAGTATTAATATGTTGGTATTTATTATTAATATTTTTATCTTCATAATATTTATTCACATAAATACTTAAAACTAGCTAATTTGTCAAGTATGTCCATATAACATTAAAATTTAATGCAAAATAAATAGCCTGCCATTATTTAACACAAGGAAATTTTGCGTACATAAAATATGACCAATTAATAGTTAAAGAGGGACATCTAAATAAAGAAAATAGAAAAAGGGATTTATCTACTTCGCCGGAAGATCAGAACCTGGCCAAAAAGTTAGTATGCAACTCATCAGCAATAAAAGAAAATAGAAAAAATGCTTTCGATATGATGAGACCTAAAGCGAATTCGTTTTCTAAGATAAAACCAAACCAAACTAAATAGCAACCAAATATCGGCAACCAGAGGCAGAACAACCCCAACCCGGCTGGTCCCCGTGGGGTTGTCAGACCACCACCCCCTAGAAAGACATCCCTTAACCAAAATAGAAAAAATAAAAATAAAATATACCTTGCAACGTTAAACGCCAGAACACTAATGACCGATAGCAGATTAGAAGAATTGGAAGAAGCACTAAGATTTATAAAATGGGACGTTATTGGTCTTTGCGAAGTGAGAAGAACAGGAGAAGAGATACGAGAATATAACGAATACATTTTCTACTTCTATGGTAAAAAACAAGGTATATATGGAATGGGTTTCTTCGTAAAAAAATACCTAAAAGATAAAATAATCAGTTTCCAAGGAATATCAGATAGGATTGCAATACTTAATATACAATTGCCTGAATTTAAACAACCATCAACGATTATCCAAGTCCATGCACCTACGGAACAAGATACAAAGTTAGCAAAAGATAAATTCTATAAAGATCTAACAGAAGTAATGCAGAAGGCAAACAAGAACATAATCCTAATGGGAGACCTAAATGCCAAGATAGGCAGCAAATCAAATATAGATGAATTTGTCATGGGAAATTATAGCAGTGGAGAAAGAAATGATAACGGACAGCGGCTTATAGACTTTTCTTTTGCAAATAACCTTAAAATAATGAATAGCTTCTTCAAAAAAGGAAAGTCAAGAAAGTGGACATGGATGTCTCCAAACGGCAGAGTTAGAAATGAAATTGATTTCATTCTAACAAGAGAAAAAAGTATAATTAGTGATGTCGATGTTGTGAATAAACTAAATTTCAACACCGATCACAGAATGGTAAGAGGAATTTTACATGGTCAAAATAAAAAATCAAGAAAGCATATAACAATGTCAACTAATAATACAATGATAACATCGCCTATACCACAAAATGATCTAAACGAACTAAAAAATACATTAAAAGAAATAGAACGGCACAAAACACTGCAAGAAAAGTATAATTTTCTGGAGAAGGCACTGATGAACGTCAAAAATTTACATACTAAAAACGAAAGGAAAAATAAACTAGGAGAAGAAACGATAAAATTAATGAACGAGAGGAACATAATGCTAGAGAAACGAAAAGAGAACCGTCAAAATATCACAAAAATTAGCAAAAACATCCAAGAATCAATAAGAAAACACAGGAAAGCAGAGAGACTGAAAGTATTAAGAGAACAGATAGAGAAAACAGGCGGAATCAAAAGAGGTCTAAAGCAACTAAGAGAATACACACAATGGATACCTAACATGAAAAAACAAAATAAGAAAAAAATTACAGAAAAAAGATCATCAATAGCTAAAGTAGCGACAGAATTCTACAAAAGACTATACACAGAAACAGACAAAACAACAATATCTACAGACACTGAAAAGGATACTAATGAAGAAGAAATGCCTAGCATACTAGAAACAGAAGTGATAAAAGCTATAAGAACACAAAAAAGCGGCAAAGCAGCGGGAGACGATAAAATTACGAACGAGATACTCAAAGACGCTCTTGACGTTATATCAAAACCTATAACGGATCTATTTAACGAAATATTGGCTACAGAACAAATACCAATTCAATGGACGAAGTCTACTATTGTCCTGTTGCATAAAAAGGGAGATAAAGATGAAATAAATAATTACAGACCCATAAGTCTAATGTCCAATTTATACAAAGTATTTTCTAAAATAATACTTGGCCGAATAACGAATCACCTAGATGAAAATCAACCAAGAGAACAAGCGGGATTTCGCGCCGATTATTCTACCATCGACCATATTCACGTGGTAAAACAGATAATCGAAAAACATAACGAATATGGCCAACAATACAACATGGCGTTCATCGATTACAATAAAGCTTTCGATTCTCTGACTCATACCTACATCTGGAAGACGCTCGAAAACCAAGGTGTAGAAAGCAAATACGTTAAAATCATAAAAGAAATATACAAAAACTCTACAGCAAAGGTCCAACTTGAACAACAAGGAGAAGAATTTCGTATCCAAAGAGGCGTCAGGCAGGGTGACCCGCTTTCGCCAAAACTTTTCACGGCAGTCCTGGAAAATATATTTAGAAATCTGGAATGGGAGGATTACGGAATAAATGTTAATGGAACAAAACTAAATCATCTAAGATTTGCTGACGACATTGTAATATTCGCAGAGAGACCTGATGTACTACAGGCTATGTTACAGCAATTAGATAATGAAAGTAGAAAAGCAGGTTTATCAATGAATCCAATTAAAACTAAAATAATGACAAATGCAATAAAGGAGAAAATAGAAATAGAACAAGAGATTATCGAATATGTTGATGAATATGTTTATTTAGGACAGCTAATATCAATAAACGACCAACACTCAAAAGAAATTGACAGAAGAATAAGTAACACTTGGAAACGTTACTGGTCACTAAAAGAAATAGTTAAAAATGAAACAGTCCCAATGTCGCTGAAAAGCAAACTGTATAACACATGCGTTCTCCCATGTCTAACTTATGGGTGTCAAACTTGGCCTGCTACGAGTAAAAGTTCCCAGAAACTCATAGTTTGCCAACGCAACATGGAGCGAAGCATGCTAAATATACGGCTACGTGACAGATGGACGACTTCAAAAATAAGGAAGCGGACAAAAGTAAGCGATGTTCTACTAAAAATAAAAAAACTCAAATGGAACTGGACTGGCCACATTATGAGAACTAATAGAGAAAAGTGGACGAAAGATGTAATGGAATGGTATCCTAAGAACGGAAAAAGACGAAAGGGACGTCAATTCAAGAGATGGGAAGATGATCTACCAAAAGGTTGGAGAAGATTAGCTCTTGATAGAGATGAGTGGAAGAAACAAGGGGAGGCCTATGTCGAAGGACAACCTGACCAACAAACTGGTTGCTGAAAAATAAAATAGTTTTCTATTCTATGTTTCAAAACAGCACTTACTTACTTATAATATTATGCTTTATATGTACCTAATGTAACATGGTCAGCGAATAAAGGCTTTTTGATTTGATTTGATTTGATTTGATTTAACACATGTAGATATAACAAATAATAATAATTGTTACCGAAAACTGGTTATTGCCATGTTACATACACCTGCGCTAAGGTACAAAACCCAACTCTGAAAAAATAATAATTTGCAATAATCATAAAAAAATAAATGTTGTTTGAAATTCTCATAACTTGAACAATCAATTCGTTTTGGCTTTACGCAGCTATTAGTCAACTAAGTGAAAGCCATGAAAAGTAATGATAAAGAAATATTTAAATTGAAATTATAAGGCTTTCTGTGAAGATTTCTGAATGTCCTGTAAGAAGGTTCCTGAACCTTCTTACAGGACATTCAGAAATCTTCACAGAAAGCCTTATAATTTCAATTTAAATATTGTCAACAGTGTTTATTGTCCTACTTTCAATACTGATATAAAAATACTTAACGAGTTATATTATTATTACTTTCTGCGTAATCTACCGCGTGATGACGATTTTGACGTAATAAATTTCTTAGATAGTAAAAAATTAATAAAATATTTGTATCATACATTACGTTTTTTAGTGAATAAATCTGCTATAAATAGATAAGTGGTTAGCTCTTAAACCTATGTCTAATAAAATAACGTAATCTACATTTATATGATTTTTGGTTTATTTGGCAAGGTGTCATTTGGCACCGTAAATCACGACTCTAAGTTAAGCTTAAAGTTATTTCCTAACGCGAATTATTGTGATTGAATGACGTAGGCTCAAGCTTAATGCAGGTTTCCGAGGTATATTCGTCGGGGGGTAGTTTTTCCGGGTCCAGACCGAGGGCCGGGTTGATATGACCTCTGGTTAGCGCAGACCCGTCGCTGTAGAAGACGCCTCCAGCCAGTTCTGATAGGCGACGGCGCCGCCGAGTGTCTTTGTCATCGGTTAGACTCGGAGGTCGCACACTGGAGCTGCGTCGCCGCTCCGAACCTACTCTCGTCGATACGCGCAGAGGTTTCTGAGAAAATATTGATAATTCACTAACCTATAAAAACTATCGTAGTTTGACGAATTCATTACGGTAAGCGGGTTAACTACGAACCTTATTTGTGTTGGAAGAACACCAACGTTTCATCCCTTAACGAGGGACATCTTCAGGGTCTAGAACCGCACTCACCCTGAAGATGTCCCTCGTTAAGGGATGAAACGTTGGTGTTCTTCCAACACAAATAAGGTTCGTAGTTAACCCGCTTACATCCGTAATGAATTCACTAACTGTTACCACCTCAAGAAGTCTCAAGAAGTTAAGTCTTGTACGGAGTACAAGCGGTGCCCCAAAATTAACTTTGTAAGTACCTACCTACTTTTTGCCTTTAGTATAATATAAACTATGTACCTAGTTAAAAACCTTTCTCATTTTTAACCAACTGATAAGAGTCGTTTGTTTACTTCGCGTAAGGTCGAAAAATATAAAACACTTGTTAGCAATAGCTTAAAAGATGGGGTTTACGTTCAGAGCTTTTGTTATAAAATTAAATAAACTTGAGGATTTCAGAAGTTTTCTCGTCACGATTGTTTGTCTGTTAGGGTGTGGCTGACCTTAAACCTGCTGGGCAGTGAGTTAAGTAGTTTCAGAACGGGTGGCGAGATGAGATCGACGGGCACATTCGCGGGATCCGTAGCACCAGTCGCAAAGGACACTGCCAGACCGACGATGAGCGTGGCCACGCATCCTATGGCTGAGTACCACAGGTATGATATGCGGAACAGCCAAAACACAGCTTCATCTTGGGCTTCCCTGCAAACAATGACAAAGTTTTTATAATAGATACTACATTATGCTCGCGGCTTCGCTCACCTGCGAGCCCCTTCATTCGCGGTACATGGATAGAACATTTTTTTATGCCAACTAGTACTTCTAGAGATTAGGTACCCCCCTACTCACAAACTAATACCCAAGGTAATGTTACCTCATAATAATATTAGTGTGGAGTCTACACTAATATTATAAAGACATTATGAACAGACAAACCGTCGCTTATATCGTAGATAGACTGGAATACCCACGGTAACCCACCGAACCCGAACGCAGCAATGCTGCTTGGCAGCAGAAAAATGCATGGTGGTGTTACTTTCTTGGACGAGGTTTTTCACAAGGAGCTCAACTACAGAACTAGAGGAGGTGATTTCGGAAATTTGGCTGAACAATATAGTTAATTGTTTTGTATTTACTTCTTTAGTAGGTAATAATAACAAACAAAATTACAATTGAAACAGTTGGATAACTGCAGGCTGTAGTGTAGATACTTACACAGTAGATACATCCAACGTCTGGTTTGCGCCGACACAGCCGATAGTGGAGGGCGGCAGGCGGTGCAGAGGCACCTGCGCCAACTGCGCCCCTCCGCCCGCTATCACTACCACCAGTAGACCCACAATACCACCTGACACGGCGCCCTGAGAGATAAAACAACATTAAAAATAAATCCATAGGTCAATATCAGGTGAACATACACCAGGGACAAGTTTTGACATACGCGGATGATACAGCTATAATATTCTCAGGGAGTCCCCCTGAATGAGTGTTCAAAAATTTGCTGAAACTAGCCTGAGCAAGTAGGCTAGATATTAACCTCCTAAGGCTGTGTCCCCAGTAGGCAAACTGTTAGCTCACTTTACGCAGTTTACGCAGTTTGCAGCGTTACGTGCGCCGACTGTCTCAGTTTAGTGGCCGCTAACAGTTTGCCTACTGGGGACACAGCCTAACATTGAATGTTTCTTAATTATTACATACATGTTTCTTTATTGATGACTCTACTCTATCCTCCTATAATTTTGTACCTAAAATTCACAAATGTGATGACTCTAGCTAGTCCTTCCTGTTCTTTCGTTAAAGTAAAGAGAGTACTTAACACAAACTAAATATCTAGGCATCATGCTCAACCAAAGACTGGCACATGCAAACTGAACTGATTTTGAATATACCTAACCAGAAAACTGATATGGACTTTCAAAACACTGCGTCTTATACTATATAGCATCAATTGATATCCTCAGCCAAATTTACATCTCACCTGTTCAATCGGTCATAGGTTATTGCTTGCTGATTTGGGGAGGGGCTGCAATAATTAAATTCCTAGAACTAGAGAGAGCACACACAAAGTTCATTATAAAAAATAATGTTTTTCAAGCCCTACAGGTTCTCTACAGAAAGTCTCTACCTGGAATCATGATTCCTAACAGTAAGAAAGCTTTATGTACTTCAGCTAGACCTTAAAACGTTTTTAAAGCAGGTAAAATTTATTCATTCATGCAATCCTGCAAGGACATAAAATAACTTCCTGTGATAAATTCAAAGAGCCACTTGGCTTTTCGATTGTGCAAGAGAGGTTAATACTTACCTACATTACATACAACATTAAGTATTTTCTAGTTAGGCTTCTTTCAAGAAGGTAATAAATTTCGTAGCAGACAAGTATACTTGCATATTTCAATTTCCAGCTCGTCCAGTCGTCATATCTTTGAGTAGGTGAGTAAGTAAAATACCGCTTTGAACCAGATCAGATCAGAAAGGGTAGGTTCCTATCCCACTACTCCATAGTATGATAGGTACCCTTTCTGGTGTGATCTAGTGCCAAATGGTTGGTATTCTGGCCTAAAAGCGACGATGAAACTTCAGATTCTTAATAGGAAGTTTGAAGTTGAAGTTAAGACAGATAAAATGAGAGGGTAAGTTGGTATAGACATGCTATGATAAGGAAAGAACGTCATGTTACAAGAGTACCAAAGAGAATGGTGTAAAAGATGCCTACATGAGTAAGACAGAGTGTGCTTAAGGCGCTACCCCGACCGAATAAAAAAAAGAACCCGGATTGTCCAGTATTATTTATTTATTTATAATATAAAATAGGTGGGGGTGCTGATTTGGCTCGGGGTAGCGCCTTAAATGAGGGCTGATAGATGTTTATGGGAGGAAAACTAAATGTGCTGACCCCGCGAAAAACACATGTTGTGCAGAGTGCAGACTGCCTAAAATAAGGAGTAAGGAAAACTAAGTAGAAAATGTTAACCTCTTGTTTGGCGGAGGCACTTTCACCAGTGGGCGTAAGGGTGCTGAGGAGGAAGGAAGAAAGGAAGAAAATGTTAATATTGAAATGTGGTGATAATGAACTACCTTCGCATTAGCCCAGGGGAACAGCATTCCCAGTGTGAAGAGACCCAGAGAGACACCTCCAGCCATGCCGTTGAAGGAAAGAGCCAACTGCAGCACCGGACCAAGGTGTTCCACCGCGAACACCAGGCCGAATGATATCATCCCGCAAGCGACGCACACCCAACGCGCTATCTGTAACGTAACTTTCTCTTTAGTAAGTGCTTATCTTTACTAGTTTCTACCGTCTGCTTTGCAACCGTTTTTCCGTGATATAAAAGTAAGGCGTACAACCGAATGCTTGTGAAATTTTAGCCCGATCCGTTCAGATGGCGTTGTCTAGACCCAAACCACACATAACACAAACCTTCGCCTTTGTAATATTTATTAGGAAAGGAAGTTTAGTTGTTTTTCTGGAATCTGTAGCAGAATCCTTCAGGACGCTGGTTAAGGTTTGCCATGCCTTACAGTAAGTTGAAGTTTTTAACAGCCAATGTCCCATGATTAAAATAATTATAATGGAAATTTTCAAATAAACTTTAAAAAAATTGTTCTCACCAGAGCTCCTTTGTTTTCTGGCAAAGTTATTCCGAGGAGACTGCCTGCCAAATCTTCACAAGCTATGGCCGCTAGTGAATTGAGTGCAGACGCCACTGTCCTGAGTTCAAACAAACAAGATAACAACTATAGAAGGTAATCATTCTGTAAATATTTTTCTTAGGTTTCTTTCTGTTATAGGTAGTTATACCATGAGCGAAGGAGGTACGGAAACAAATTACCTAGTGCTCTCTTTATAACACATTGGATTTGGTAGGTACATCAGTTTCAGCAGAGCAGTAGGCAATACCCATTAAAACCTTAATTCTCTGAATACTTCTCAAATTAAAACTGGACTTTTCTAGTTTCGGCCACCATTCATACGGACTCCTGTTCCAAGGCGTCCAGTCTGTTACTTACACCGAAGCTCGCAGGCGTTTCGCATTGTCACATCTTGCCATCCATATTATCATACAGTATAGTATTCTTATTGATTTGATTGAAGCTCTGCCTTACAATTTCTACAGTTTGAAAGTACAGGTCTGACATTCAAGTAGAATCTACCGTATAACCGAAAACTGATTTTGTAAGTAGATACGTAAAACAGGGTGAATAGAGACTCCAGGGTGAATAAAGTTGGACGAAATACTAGAGCAAGACATTACCTGGCTGGTAGGTAGCAGTGGAAGTATCCTTAGTCCGCGACTGTTCTGACTGACTGGACCTTCAGTATCAGTTCATCCTTTGCAAAAGGATGTTTTGCTTCACTATTTCGTTCATTTCTTTTCACCCTTATATCTCTATTCGCCCCGTTTTACCCTGTAGTAAAAGTTTTTTTTGTTTTTTCCTCACCCCAGGCTGGCTGCAAATATGCCGGCGACGAAAAACCCAGGGACACCTCGTGCGTAGCCCAGCTCTTGCACGACGTACAGCGGCAGAAGTCTGTCCGATCCTGCGATCTCTCCATTCTGCGGTATGTCATGTTATTTTATATTTATTTAGTCAGTTATTACTTATTACTTTACGTAACGCAGGCTATGCAAAGGTACCTACTAAGTTTTTTTTCTGTGACCGCAGCGAACCTCTTATAAGTACCTAGTCATGGATTATCCATTAGGCACATAGTTAAACCAAATGTTTAAAACTCCTACTTAAAATTCGGTGAACGACGTGTGAGTACAGCGATGAAATAACATACCGACATTAGAATAAACACCTACGTGATTACCTGAATGGGATCACAATCGGCGTAATGCAACGCTAGCACGGCCCCGGTGATGAAATTCACGGAGTAAACCGCGGTTAGGCCGATGGCAGACACCCATAGCGCCACCCGCACTTGACCGATGCGTTCAACGGACAGGTACTTCTGGACCGAAGCCTGGTTCGCGCAGAACATACTCGTCCAGTACATGGTACCTCCCACGACCACAGACCAAAATGAGTGGCGCACTGTAGGGTCGGGATTCATGCTGAAATAATAAAATATAAATACTTAATAATTTTAATTTCTAGAGATATAAAATAAACAAGAATCTATATTGACTTCATAATGACGAAATGTAGTAAAATCAGAAATAATAATAATTGCACGCTAAAAATTTCATTAAAAAGTCAACATTATAAAATTTTAGCCAACAATAGATTGTTTGCATTAGAAACTACAAAAAAAAGTTCTGAATCAGCTCCGATTAACATAGATGTAGCGTATGGTTTTGCACTGTAAATGTACGTATGTAATTAATTGTGCTAACCAAACGTTAGTTAATCGCAGGGTGTAGGTCAATAACAAATTATGTAACTGTAAACTATGTAAAGTATGTTAAATCTATTTGGGGTAAAAGTGAGAGAGACATTCATTACCTAGGGATTTGCCTGCACATTCATGTCTAGAGCGTTTAAAACATTAAATTCATGACCGGTTTGAATAATGTCTTTGGCCGGCATCGAAAGAATAGGTACTCACTCGAAAAAGTGCAAGCGATCTGTTCGTCTCGCGTAGTCCCAGACGAGGTCCATCCCGCCAACATTGGCAGCCCCCATTCCTAGGATTGCGGCCAAAGAACCGAGGAGCACGACAGATTGGAACGAATCTGTCATTATGACAGCCTTCATGCCACCCTGAACAACAAAATTCAGTATCTTAAAAACCTAAAATTTCAAAGCAAAGAAGTCAGTCAAAAAGAATTCGGATAGATTCTCATAGTGGTCGGAAGTCTACTTTATTTCTTTAGCCTTACAAAATAAACACTTATACAAGTCAAATTTTAAACTATAAATTATTGTCTCTATTTTATAAAAACAATTGCTGTTTGTTGGTCTCGCTCTAATACAGGGGCGGTTTAAATAAAAAAAATGGATTTTCTAACGTAAGTAACAAAAGAAGATTATTGATTTTCTCTTCACTTAAATTTTTTGCCCAAATTCTTTTAATTTTTGTGGTAGGTATAGCTACTAACCTGTGACGCGTAGAATATGCAGACAACGTACACCAGCGTTACTGCTAGATAGGTATTTAATCCCGTTACTGTAAATAAACATCAATTAGAAGGCATGATATACAATGTCGGGCAGTAGCTTCAATGTTACAATCGTATGTTATTATTATTTAAAGAGATTTTATAATGTTTAGTTAGATCAAAGATTACTTAACGAAATGTTTCATGCCTTGCTTACATCTTACGCTTATCTAAGCACTTCAATCTGAAGACCAGCTAAGCGGCGCGGTGGCGGCGTGGCGTTCATATTCTATTGTGAAATATCAGCCGTATGGATGCAAAGAAAATATACACGATTTAGATTTCTGTGTACCTTCTACAGAAATCTAAATCGTGTATATTTTCTTTTTAAATTTATAGCTCCGAGCATAATGGCATGATAACAGTGGGAGAGAACCCTTGTAGAGTTCTAATGACATCAAATTCATCAGGATAACGTTTCATTGCACCACTGCACTTTTGTGTGCATCAGCACCGATGTTTATGGCCAATTATTAGCATAACAGAACAAGTAACGACCATCATCGCGACAAGTTGGAGCCAGTATCGTAAACTGATGCCACCTTTAGCAATCCGAAGCAGCGTTGAATACTTGAGTACATTTCGTTATGAAACATAAAATCAATAAAATTCTGCGTCGAATATTTTATCGATTGATGATCTAAGTGTATATTACGACACGCAAATTTTGTTGACAGGCATGGGCTGTCCTGGTAACTGACCTTGTACAAAACGTTTTATTTTTTAAAATTATTTTCAGAATTGGTTAAGGTTATTATTATTAGGTTTTAGATGATTTAATTGCAGAGCGTCATTGTACTTATTAGGCAGCGGATATTTTTAAAACTTTAAAACACCCGAACTCGCATTTACCTACCCATCGCAGGAATCTACCAATAGATCAAATCCCCTGTATACCCGCGCATTTTATCGATCTCCGCACGGTGGTGTCATTATTGAATTGATTCTGATCGTTAGGTTCAGCAGACCTACAATTTGTGGAATAACATAATGATAAACTGTTATACGAATGTAAGATGAAATATTGCAGTTGCGTAATATAAATAACTGCCTTCCATGTGTTTTGTGGTGTAGAAATATGTATATTCTTTAGGCCACCATCATATCGTGGTGTTTTGCTAGTGGTTTATTTCATATCAGTTCCTCTTTAGTATATTTTTAAATTTCTTTATTAAAAGACCAAGGGCTTCTTGTAACATTGAACGTAACGCATGATCCATACAGGATGAACTTAAGGCTACATAATAGCATAACATAATTAGAATACCATGTCACGCTCTAACATTGCAAAATTTCTATTGACATTGAAGATGCAAATAAAATTTGAATACAATCGCCGAATAGCTCTCACAACCTACAGAAAAACTGAACCACGGGAATTTATGTTGGATTTTAAAATGACCGCATATCTAATTAGAAAATCTTATAAACCAAGAAGATTCACCGTACGTTTCGAAAGAATCTTGATTGCAATGAATATGTGGTTTCCGCAACTGTTACGCTAATAAAGTGTACTAATAGCATTACAGCTTTACCGTGTCTCCTATTAATAACGTAATTTTAGACCGTCAATCATAGCGGCCGTTCTCTAAACGAGGTGAATAAAGATCTTCAACCACCATGCCATTGAAATGGTCTTCATATTACTTTTAAGTGGAATATTCTCGTTTTATTTCAAATGAAGTACTATTACATATTTTACACTTGTTAGCTCTAACTCTATATGTAAGTATAGTATAATGAAAGAATGTTGTCATAGCGCTTCTCCCTTTACGAGTCCGGAATGTGAACTGGTTCCTTAAATTGGGGAATGTCGTAAGTCGTAAGCTTTACTTACCATCAGATAGCGCGAGTGACGGCGCATAAACTGCCACAGCTGTATACAATATCATTTGTAGCATGTACAATGAACTTGCGTAAACGCGAACAGATTTACAGAAACGGATTTCCTGAAATACAAACATTTATATTATAACACAATTTTGTTAAAAAGTAATGATGGACAACTGGTATAAATCAGCACAATGTTAATTTACCAAATATTCATAACAACTCGTTAGCCGCAGCCTCATAAACACAGGCAGGTAAAGCTGGCTCGAAATAGGCACTATTAGCACAAAGGTGACACAAATCATCCAGAATTGAGCGCCTGCCATGTACATCTCCGCCGGGTTTCCCAACAACTCTATAGCGGTGACGAAACTGAAAACATATAATATTGAAATGAATAGATACCTATCAAGGAAACTTTATTACGATAGTAAATACCTCAACCGGACCTACCTCGCAGCTAAACTTAAAGCGGTCGGAAAAGTGCCCATAGACGACCCTCCAAGTAGAAAGTCATCACCGCTAGTCGGTTTTTCCCCGCAATATCCATAGAACACTCCAATTCCACAGGAAATTATGAGCATGCTTGCCAAAACACTGTAGTCCTCCCAATGGAAAAGCTCATTTGAAGAAGTGTCATTTCTAGATGTGTTTGTTATGTTTTCACTCACTGTCGCCGGCAGGGAAGGTGTCGCAGTTGTGGTTGGCAGTAAGCACACGAGCCAACCCGCCAATAAACTAACTAGTATAATCTGAAAGAAATTGCAACACCACATCGTTAACTCATGTAAAACATTCCCTTAATCCTGTAGAAGACGTTACGTTACGACTAAGGTGTGACTAGGAATAGATGTTAATTGTTCAATTGAAGTGTGGGCTGATCGCTGCTAATGATTCGCTTATTCGGATGTTGTGTTCTTTTATAAATTAGAAAAACACTATTTAATTGCCGCTTCAAGTGGTTAAAAGGCAACAAATGCGTGAGTAGGTCTGCAATGTACTTTGTCGTTGGGGTTTTCTAGAGACCAAACGTCGAATAATAAATCAGATATTCGGCAGAATGACCTAGATTTCAACAAAATACTTAATATAGATTCTTATGTTGGGTACCTATTCTATACTCAGCTGTTTTTTTGATAATAATCTATAATAGATTATAATATAATGCAACCTGGAAATACAAGTTTATTTCAATATTTCAGTATCGCTTCAAATTTCTTTTTAACGTGTCTTTGTAAACTTCCAATCATACATATTTTCATGTATGAATACGATTCGATTAGTTGAAATCGACATGGTGTTTGTTGAAGGCAGCATGCGCAGCGATAACGAGGAGCGGCTTGAGGCGGAATGATCTGGTTCTGGTTCGCTTGAGCTTCACCAATCCGGATGGCTCCGGATGGCGATGGCTCAGCTGGACTAAGGACTGCGTGTCACACACAACATTCCAACCAATTAAGATGTTTTCGCCTATGAATAAGTCTTGGGTGTCATGGTATTTAGATTAGAGCTACTTAGCTCAGCATAATTTATGCGATGATACTGGGAATAGGCCTACGAATAGGCCTAAAATTTAGCAATGAAATAATAGGTAGGTATTTTATTTAGGAGTTTATTGAGCACTACCAACAGAGGATTACCAAAAAGAGACTGGTTGATTGACAAGTTAATACGGGTCCGTATTTAAATGGTTCTATTACATAGGTACAATACAACGGTATTGTTTGTATTGTGATACTTCATTTATTGTTTGAATGAATTATTTTATTATTATATTGTATTGAAATATTGGTTTCTATGAGCTACTAAATTCTTTCCAATTTTAAACTTTTACTTTTAATTTAATTCGGTTTGATTGATTACACAAATTACTTGGTATGCTCGAGGCAAGCAACATGTCAAAGGTTATATCGTGAAGATAATTATATTGGTAAAAAAAAAACACATTTTCTAGTAATAGGCAGGTATTTAAAACGCAATATACTTTCATCCTTGAATCTTAGGTACGAAAGTTCAAGTAGGTGCTTACCTGCTTCTACTAATATATATCTCACTAGCTTCTGCCCGCGGCTTCGCACGCGTATTTTCAACATAATAAGTAGCCTATTGTTTAAGTTAGGCTACTAAGTGTAATCTATCTAAGTGTATGCCAGATTTCATCTTGATCTGTTCAGTAGTTTTGAAGATCCTAGGTAACAAAAATTTCACCATTCACAAACTTTCGCATTTATAATATTAGTAGGATAGGATAGTGGGATTAGAGGATTCTATGTCAACATCATCATTCCTGGGTACCTGTAGCAACTGCAAGTCGCTAATCAACCGGCATGCATGCATGTGTCTTGCATTCGATGCACTTTACAGAAACAGCTTTTAAGGCTCCGGCGACGGATGAATTTCCCATACAAACGTAGTACCAAAATGATTTGTTATTTGAGAATATTTTTAGCATGGTTTGCTATTATTTGTATTATAATACTATTTATTTAGGTTCCTGCCACAAGCTTTTTTCAAAATACTTATCTACACAAATAGCTACTAAGAAAACATTAATTCTTTAATGTAAAAATGCGATTCGGTTTAATTTCATTTCAGAAAGGTATTTTGAAAGAAAATTGTGGCAGGAACCTAGATAAATACTATTTTAATACAAATAATAGCAGACCATGGTGAAAATATGTTCAAATTACAAATCATTTTGGTATTACGTTTGTATAGGAAATTCATCCGTCGCCGGACCCTTAATAGGCAGAACCTTTTGACCTTACCGATGTATTCCCTAGGCTCCGGAAATTTCTGATTAGCTTCAACACAGGAAATAGGAAAAAATGGATGTTAAATAATAAAATATTGTCGAAGGTATATCGTCCTCCTTGATGTACCTATCGACAATGGCGAAACTGGCTCTCCTATCTCCTGGAGATATCGATGCACATGTTTCAGATATATTGCATGCTTTCACTTTGTTAATATTTGTTGTTCTTCAACAGTTTTATTATTAAAATTTTAGCACAAACCTTACATTTACCAAGACTCACTTTAAAATGTAGTTTTCTGCACATGTTTCTTCTTATCCGTGTGTTGTCAGCCATTTCTATTTTGTCAATTTTCCGTCACTTTTTATTTACTTTCGATCTAATTCATAGGGCTATTTATATTATGACTGTGTTTATCAATCCCGACGAAGGCGTACTGAGGGCTAGAGACTTGATGGACATCTACGTACTCTAATCAATTATCGTGATCGTGACTAACTCTGGGCACTCGTCACCCAAAGCGTCAATCGTAAAGCTTTTGTCTTTGAGACCGCATAACTTCAGGAGAGCGAAGAATCTGGAATAGCTAAGCTTATGTCAATATCAGCAGACTCATGGAAAATTAGACCGGAGTTTGTTTACTGGTAAGGGAAAAGAACCATGTTTCTGCGACATAATTTTAAAACTGTTGGAATTCTCTCATTAATGTGAATAATGAACTGCCGGGTCCTGGCGCCGGGTACAAGGAACTAACTAACACTGCGTTTACATTAATGACATTTCTAACCTACTGCACTTGATTACGTAGGTATACGTTTTTGTTACGTACCTCGATTGCTTCGAATTATTTAGACAGTGAAGATTTCATCCGACTCCGTACAAATTGTCGGTAATTGCATGTATTTTAGAATAAATCAACCGGTTCTAGATAGACGCTGCTGGTCCGCACATGCCTTCCTAGTATTTCCACATTTAAGGCTCGAGTGGGGTCAGCGGAGGGTCAATTATTCCCATCTAGGTATGAAATACACTGTTAGCACCAGTAAAGTAATATTAGAAGGTATGCATATAGAATACTGTCCCTAAGCTAATGGGTGATGAAAACTTCCGATTGCCGAGCACGGCGTGGCACAATCGATGTTATTACTGCAAAGACCCGTTTCACACAATGCAATATTCATCGAGATGTAGGTACTTAAAATAAGTGCGTAAAGGTACTTATCGTGAACTGCATTTAATGGCTTTAAATGTACTTAGGTACCTATTCAATTGTTAGAAATGTACCTAATCTAATCTACTCATAGGTATAAGGTCAAGTATCTAGTGTTATAATCTTAAACGTTACATTAGCTGACAGTTAGTTTACATTAGCACCTACATAAAACTTATAAGTAGGTAGGTAGGAAGGTACTCACGGTTATAAGTCATAGTACGTAGTGGATAAACAATTGAAGTGAAAAGAAAATTAATAACACCTTATTTCTAATTTGATAATAATTGATAGTAGTTATAAAATTTGACTTGTCTAAGTGCTTATTTTGTAAACTTAAAGAAATAAAGTTATTGAAATCTAAAATCTGAAAACAATTTTATTCAGGTCGTTACATAAAATATTAATATTATGATTTATCAGTAGCGCGTGTGAAGTGGAAACTAAAATAATGACCACAGTTTTCTCGAGCGTTGAAATTGCCATTTCGCTACTAAAGCCGTAGCGAATTGTAAAGCTAGGTACGGTAAACTACGTACCTATTAAGTATGTTTCATTAATTGCGTTGATTGTTTTATGTGACTTAATATTTTTCATAGCAGTTAAATTAAAAGTAAGCAATAACAGGCAGGCCTAAAAATGGGTTACATTCGGTAACCTTATACCTAAATGCTGGATTATTTCTGAGAGAATTGCAAGAAAAGTTAAATCCGCCCAAATAGGAAGCTTTGTTTCTCGCTGTGACAATCAAAACAAAAAAAAAAACAGAAGTACAATTAAAACATTTCTCCTAGGTAAGTAAATAAATAGAAATTTCAGTCAGGTAAATCTTTGACTTTAATATCTGTCTAGGAACCACAGTTCATGAAAATTTTAAATTAACACCTCGCTTTCAAAAACGTCCATCGTTATTACCTAATCTGTCAGGTTCCGCTTCATAATAACATGCTACATTTTTGTGGCAAGCGAGTGACAGCCGTCGGCTGCCCTGAAGCGAAGTCGGGCGAAGCGGCAGCGCCGCCGCCGCCGCCGGTAGGAGGGCGGTGCGTGAGCCCCATCACACCGCATTGCGCAAGCCATGAGAGCCATCGAAAGTACCCCCTCCCCCGGATATGGAGCGTACATCTCTTATAAACACAGGTGGCGCCCGGTTGCTGGACACTGTTCTATCCAAACTCTTGTGTGACGTGCTCATGATGTGTGACGTGCTCATGATGTGTGACAAAACGGTAGGTGCCCGTGACAGTGAACAGTTCGACCTAGTGATCTGGTGACATCCTCCATTCAGTTAGTGGATATGGATCAAGTGCTCAAGTGTCGGGAACATCCTGGAAGATGTTCTGTCAAAGCGCCCCTCATCTTACTATGTGATCATTTTTGTGTGCGCAGGTTCTGAGGTCGTTGTTGGTAGCCGCGGTGGTGGCGTGCGCGGCGGCGCGGCCCGAGCCCCCGTCCTCGTACGGGCCTCCGTCGACGTCGTACGGAGCGCCCGCGCCGCAGTACGGCCCGCCGCAGCAGCCCACCATCCACAAGCATGTGTACGTGCACGTGCCGCCCCCGGACAACGAGTACCCCGCACCCCGCAAGCAGATCTACGTGCCCCCTCCGCAGAAGCACTACAAGATAGTGTTCATCAAGGCGCCCACTCCGCCCACGCCCACCGCGCCCATCATCCCGGTGCAGCCTCAGAACGAGGAGAAGACCCTCGTGTACGTGCTGGTCAAGAAACCCGAGGAGCAGCCTGACATTGTTATCCCGACGCCCGCGCCCACGCAACCTGCCAAGCCGGAGGTTTACTTCATCAGATACAAGACACAGGTTAGTCCAACCCTTCCAATACCATTTGGTGTTTACTCATTTTAGCTTATTACCTAACGGTATCTACCGTCCAATAAGCTAAAATGAGTAAACAATGTTGCCCTTGGAAATAGTTGAAATTACTGCAAGTGGAGTTAATGATACAATAGAGCCGCGCTCTGTTTTACTCATCGAGATAAAATCTTGCGAAATAATACAACCACTACCGCATGAGCTTTAAACGAAGACCAATGAAGACATTCATGCATTCTCAGGAAATTAAATGGCCAATTTGTTACTCGTAGCTATCATAGTAAAGTAGAATGTTTAATTGTTAATTCACACAAAGACTTTATTGTATAGTGCGCATCAGCTTCGGAGGATGCGCCCGCGCAGGCTTGTGAAAGTGCGCGTAATCGCTTCCCTGAGCGTTACAGTCAGGAAGCATTATATATGGCATTATTTGCATGACCCAACGTGCTTAGCTCTATGCACCTGTCATCATCATTAACTCACGCAATATACCTAAACGTATGTCTATTTCTACCCTGGGGCAATATAATCTCAAGACAAGACGAAGAAAATCTAGGCTACTACTGGGGGGTTGGTAGGTAGGCATTGTATTGTGCAGTTCGCAATATTAATAAAATTTAATAAAAACAAGCCATTCAGAATTGGTGTGAAAACACGATTTCTTCAAGATTATAGTCGATCTAGAATGGGTTAGTGGGTTGGGTTGGGGAGGATCTTTAAGCAATCTAATTGAAGGTTGAATAAACTTACCTTAAGTGAAGTTAGACCATAATTTACATGAGTCGCTGCAGCCGAAGAGATTTTTCATTATTCGTAGTTCTTTCTTCAATGTACTAGACATGTTCGTTGTGACATGAAGAATGAACTACGAATAATGAAAAATTTCGAGGAAGCAGCGACGTAGTGTAATTGGTTGATGATTTTAGTAATAAAGTTAACTCGAATTATGTCAAAAAAACGCAGTAATTCATGCAATTTCGAATATAATAGGTAGGAATAGTTAAGATTTAAACGATGATGCTGCAAGCATCATCATCATCAATCATAACTATAGTCATACAAATTTACCGATGTAATGTCAGTCAGCAACGAAAGTCATAATAGTATTTTCTAGTTTTAAAACTCAAATAACTGCGGTCGAGCTTAGAATTAGCTGCATATTAAGTCAACTAATAAAAACTAAAATCATCGTGATGTAGTCGCGATAACGATATAATTTTATTGTTAACAATACATTGAAGAAAGGATCTCAAATCGACAAGTATACTGTGTACCTATTGAGTTTAAAATTCAAAAACAAGAAATTTAATTTTATGTTGAGTACCTATTCTGCAGAAATGTTTATCTTTTTGCAGATAATAAAAAATACGAGGGTGGTAGGTTTTTAAAATTACAAGTTAAATTTAGTGTCGCCATGTACCATAACTATGAGCAACTAAAATAGTAATATTTACCTACAGCCGATTTGGATTAAGAAAGTGTTGAAAAACTATAACTATTAATAGAGTTTCGCTGCTGACTGTACTATGACATGTAGTAACTACTTAAAATGAAATCATAACGAGATACTTAAGCGTGTAAAACCTAACGTACGTAACCGGCCACTTGTCTATTTTGGTTTGACACATCTAGGTCACATTCACGAATTAAGTGACTGGTATAACTTTCAAGATGTTATTTCAGTACTTAGAGGTATCCAAAAAATGCAAGTGGAAATTTTTGACGTCCTTGTTACTACATGTACCTACAAGCTCTACATAGTTACGCAACTCAGAGAACATAATTATACAAAATTAGGTATTTTATTCTCCCCATATAGAGCGAAACAGCGCTTTGTATTCTAAAAAACTAACGCGCTGCCTGCGTTTAGTATAACAGTAATTTTTAAATAGAAAAAAATACTAATGAATTAAAAAAGTTATCGTTTAAATTATCGAGTTTACAAGACTTTTATCGATAACTTCAACTTTTCCTATAACAGAGACTTGATTAACTAAACTGCACAGACTATTCTGGACTTCCATGGGGTTAACGCGTGAATAACAATTTTTTTAATTACGAATTCTTTTTTTTGCTTTATAAATCAAGTTTTTTCTTCCCATTCGTATCCTTTTACACGCACTCTTGCATTAGAAAAAATTGCACAAATGATTTTGCTTGGTGTTTCAGCAAAACCAGTGTTTGGTCATGAAATTATTACTTACAAAAAAATCATGACGACGATCCATAACAATAATAATAATCTAAGAATACACGTAAAAGAAAACGAATGTAAAAACGTCTCTTATATTTTTCAAAAACAGTTAAAATATATATAAAATATATATTTTTCAAAAACAGTTAAAATATGTGTGATATTCAAAAAATCCTTGTACAAACGTTGACCCCTCGATGTCCAAAATCAAACCCTTTCGATGGCATCCTATAAGTTTAAATTATCTGCATATAGTGTTCTTAGCATCATAATAACTGTTAATAGCCTGATATTATATAGAAGTACTATGAAACTAATGCAATCTATCTATGTAGTGTATATATTAAGTATATCAGTTATCTAGTACCCATAACACAAGCTCTGCTTAGCTTGGGGCTAAATAATGCTGTGGGAATTGTCCAGCATTATATTATTTTATATTACGTTTGCGTTGCGGTCGTTCTATTAAATTGAAAACCTGATCTTATCCCATTCAATTAATTATTTATTCTTGCCTTTTACTACTAATTTTAAAAATGACATTCCTAAATAATCTAATTCCATAAATATGAAGTGTCAAAGTTGTCAATCTAACATGAGCGAACCCAAAATAATTGTATAGCGCCCTGACAGGGTTTTTATGCATTGTGTACCCACTAAGACTACCTACACCTAAGAACAATACCTGTACCTATGCATAAAATCACATCTATGAATATGAATATTATTATATTATAATCCATTTATTTTCAGAAGCAGGAAGGTTACCCGGCTGCGGCGCCCCAGACCAAGTACGGTCCTCCTGCTTCAGCGCCATCGTCTGAATATGGTGCTCCTTAAGTCCTCCGAACACAACAGCTTACTGATTGCATTGCCCTTGCCTCTGACACATTGTCATGTAAACACGTATTTTGTGATGATTGAGCCGAAATAGACACGTTCTAGGCTATGACCATACGAATTGTCGTGTGGGGTGTCGTGACACGTCAGAAGCTGAAAGGTTTCGCACATTTAGTGGGGTTTGAAACTCATTATTACAGCGACACATACAACGCACAGTAATAATGTGTTTCTAAACATATGTACTAACTGTTTGAAATCGATTCGCTTCGAACGCATCAAGACACATACCACGTAGTGTGGTTCTATCTTAATCATTGTCACGGAAAACGCGTGTCTTGTGATGATTGAGCCGAAATAGACAGCTATTTAGGTGAGTGACGTGAAATGTAAAGTGAGCAAGGATAGATGCAGCAATGTCGGCCAGCAATACGCCAAACTAACTGTACTGCATCGTGCAAGTTTTTATTTTTATTATGCATCAAATTGATGTGAATGTTGTAAATATACTTTTTATTTTTGTA
The DNA here is from genome assembly GCA_949316285.1 of Eupithecia subumbrata. Classification (NCBI taxonomy): domain Eukaryota; kingdom Metazoa; phylum Arthropoda; class Insecta; order Lepidoptera; family Geometridae; genus Eupithecia; species Eupithecia subumbrata. The sequence continues at coordinate 8,024,958 of OX438646.1, forward strand.
TACTATTAAAAATGTTTTATATTTTATTGATTGCGTTTTGTTTTTATACTTCCCATGCTTTTAGGCAAGAAGAGTAGGTACATCTTAAAGCTTTTAGTAACGGCTATAATTTAGCCGCTTATGTACCTACCTAAAACTATATTATCTACAAAATAACAAAATATAGTTCCACAAAATTGAAGGGCTTCTTTCTAATTGCTCGATCGAATCACACTTCACTGACCTGTAGCATAGCACAGTGGTAATAACGACAACCAATAGCACCTATACCGAATTACCGACAGCCAAAAGTAGACCATGACTCCAGCAGAATTCGATCGAAATGTAACTCGGTTCATAGTTCAACTTTATTAACAAAGAAAATTACAATCAAATAATATAACAAATTAGAACCAGTATACAAAATTGAAGCAATCTACAGGTAGGTAGCTCAATTGATCCATATCAATACCAATCGGAAGAGTCCCCAAGATGCTGGATTGCCCCGTTGCATGGCAATACTGATGCGCTGAAATGAAAAAAATAATTTGAATTCAGAATGCTGTAAGCAGGTAGGTACTATAATAAGAATAAGAAACATTTATTGTTCAAACTGCGTACATAGTTGGTCTAATAAACTATTAATAAAATGTTCAACAGTTTATCCTTTCGGACATACAATAATTTAATTATTATTAACATTAGTTAATTCGATGGTGAAAATTTCGTCCCTTCATGGTTTGAAAGAGGTTTATAGATTTTTACCCGTTTCTGACATTCGTTTGCTCTCTTTTATAAATTAAAAAATATTTTCTCGCTCGTTGTGGTGAAAAGTTGTACCTATGTATAGGTATCTCGAGATCATTCGTTTTCATTTCGTGTCTTTTAAACCCCTCGCTACCTCAGTAGTCTAATTTAGTTAATAGTAGTTTAGAGTCACTGGCTACGCTCGTGACCGGGTCTTAATATCGGCACGTTCAACAAAATAAAATTATACATCTGTTGAACAAATAACTATTATTAAAAGTTGCAGTTACAAAAATACTACGGCTACTAGTATCCTGGGTCCTCTCGGATTCGAGGTGGGGGACAAAGTTCCATAATCTATTTCCATTATTAAAATGTGACAAAGCAATAGTACTTACCTACTACAAAGCATTATCAAATCACCGTTTTTGTCGGTTTTTATTGTAAGCATCTAATCGACGTTGAGCATTCATTCAATGCCGATTCCTGGCTGACCGGACAACATTAGCGTAGCGAGGGGTTAGGTGGTTGCAGTGCATTTATTTATATATAAACACGGTTATTAAAAACTAATTACATTGGTCTGTCGATACACATGAAGAAAACAAATGAAAAGTAATAAGGTTAATAACAATAATGTTCACAAAAAAAATCTCTTCAATATAGTTCGGCCCTCAGCGAACAAGTCAACGTCGGGCCTGTCGTCCAGGATATCCAGGATAAGCATTAATTATTATAACATCAATTCTATCAATTATTGGTCCTACGATATTATGTCCAGCGCCGGAATCGAACCCGCAATCTTCTGCGTCACAGGAGCACCTTCGCTCACTACATAACTGAGATCGTCCAGGACTGGATCGTCATCATCTAAGGTCCAATTTCACTGTTGCTACTGAGCGCTATCAACATAAGATAAACACAGTTCAGCATAAGCTGAACTTAGAACGTTTAACAAACGGTGAAATTGGTCCGTCGAATTGATATCTACAGCTAAGCTGGGTAAGAAAGATTAAAGTACAGTTTCACTTTTGCATGCCGCGCCAGCTTAATTGGTCCTGTTCGCATGTCCTCTAAGTACAGTTTTCGTACCACCATCTACTGTGCCACCACCCAGACGAAACAAGTAGGTCTCAGTACAACAAGTAGGTATAGGTCCTTACTAGGTATGTTAAATTTAATTTAGATTTGCATTCCGAAACTAGGTTGGTCCCTAAAACAAGTTTTTGTAGATGGGCTGGTGCCTATCACTTGTAAAACCTGTATGTTTAGTTCAGGAAATAAAGTCGAAATTGAGTTATGGTTACCCACTGCATAGGTAGGTACGTTTCTAAGTAGGTAGGTGTAGGTAGATACCTACTAATGTAAGTATTACGAAAGGCGTTAACTAGACGATGCACAGAAGATCCTGATTAGTGTCACGCTAAAAGCGAAAACATGTAAATTATTTATTTAAAATAGCAAGTAGGTAAGTTCAGGTATGCCTTCAGTTACACAATAGGATGACCGCCATTGTAGGAAGGTATCTACGTTACATAATCATAATCTTTAAAAACCCATTAAACCTACTGATAAATAGGTAGATACTTAATAAGTTAATATACTACTTACGTGGTACTTACGTGGCCAATTTTCAAGTTAATTAAAATGCTTGAAGACTATTTGGAGAGTAAACTGTCCAAATTTAATTTAAAATTATTGTAAGTAGAGCGGATATAAGTGGTAACATTTACTTACTAAGCACTTCTAATCGCTTAATCTGGGTTACCCTACACCAGTTAGGTGGTGCTGAAGTGTTTTCCCTCCTACGTAAGATTTTATTAAATTGCTCAGTAATAAAATAAGTTACCTACCTCTTACAATTACAACCTACCATTTTCCCATCACCTACATAAAGTACCCGTATGTAGTACAGTACCTACTTATAGAATTTATTATGCGTGCCTGTGTAGTGCTAGTGAGTGATGTAACCAGCAATCTCTACAATAGTAAAAACTGTCTCACGGCACTATAACAGCAATTTAGCATTTTCACTTTCTCGGTAGAGTAGTATGAATGGACTCTTCCGCCAGCCAGGATTGTCATGAATTTATTGTGTCATCGTCATCACATCACGTTAGCAGCGCAACCGTCTCTTGTGCAATGTTCGTACCTGAAAGGGCATCAAGCAAGCCTTTGTTTCGATCACGGACCTCTAATTTCGGGTCGATTTCACGATCTGACTACTAATTGACAGGTTCGTTGGTCCAAAGCCAAATAAATCTTATAATTTCAAAATGTTGGTATTCAAGCAGGCTAGCATCGAAATAATTGATTCAAAAGCCTATAAGACTTTTTAACAGAAAGACACGCTTCATGATTTCTTACTACGTTAATATAAAATTGAGCGCGTTGAAATCTTTTGCACGCAAAATGGGATGGAAATGTTACCGACGCCTACGGGTCGAAAGGTCGTAAATTCGAGTCGTGTAGGGTGTAGGTACCTAGTTGATATTTTAACTATTTATATATGTACCTAGGTACTATAAAACATAGCTACCAGCTCGTAGTAGGTACCTACCTTAGTTAGGTACCTTTCATTTATTTAATTTTACATAAATTGTCTCGATTTTAGACTTAGGTGCTTAAAGGTGGGTTAGGATCTTCGAACATAATCGAAGGTTAGGTAGGTACCTATACCTACATTTCGTCCGAATTTAAAACTCGTCCGCGGACGAGTTATCCACTTCTAACGCCATGATTCTTTTTATTTTGTGGAAAGCTCTGGACTTCTGCAGATCAATCTAGAAAATATATTTCCATGTGTTTACTCTCAAAGTTCATTGGGCGGATCAATCTATTTATAACGAACTAGGTACCTACCGAATCTTTTGCTTTCTTGCTCTCGCTTCTGGTAGTTTATATTGATATTCTGCCAACAGCAGGCGTTTTTACATCAAGGGATTCGCAACTTTAAAAAATGTCTTTGCAGTTAGAAACTGAACTGAAACTTGACTCCGAAGCTTGCGTTTTATGTTGGGATGGCAAGTTATTTGTGGGTGCAGAAGACGGCTCGATTAAGGTAGGTGTTCTGTTGATTAAAACTTTGGTACCTAGACGCAAGGTAAGGAGGAAACTATAATACTTTATTGCCTAGACTACTACAAGTCCTAATACCTAGCAGGTAGTACCCACAATAGAAATTTTAACGTCAAATGCTTGCTTGCAGTCGTATGACGCCAACTTGACTCCTGCAGCTTCCTGGCAAGCACACGCAGTTCAGCCGTTTGCACTAACGGCAGGCGCTGGCAAAGTGTTCTCCTCCTCTAACGATGGCGGAGTCAAGGTTTGGACCGCTGAAGGGAAGAAGATCACCCAACTGACACCCAGCAGTGATATGGATATTGCAGCTCTAACCACGTCAGGAACAAGTGTCTTAATAACGGGTGATGAAGGTGGCAATGTAAGTCCTTTTACTAGCAATCGGTTAGGTTACTATCACATTCCTATCCTCTACTGTACTTGGCACAGTGGTATTGTAGTGCTATAAATAATTGGGTAGGTAGTGTTAATTTAACTTGAATCTAAGATTCATTTCTTCTGAGGTTTAAGAGTCCGACGAATAAGTTTAATTTTATCTAGGTATTCTAAAGTCCAAATTAGTATTTTAGCAGTATACAGTATACCTATTAGTAAATGCGAAAGTATATTCCCGATTAATCGTGAAATGGTAACATAACAGACTATACCTACCTATAGGTACCTATCACTTTTACCGGAAATGCGAACGAAAAAGTGGGCAGATGCTAGTCAAAATCAAAATCAAAAATCAAAATCAAAAACTCTTTATTTCCATAAATACAATAAATGTACACTTAGAAAAGGTCAAATTATAAAACTATACACTGACACGGAAATAAAGTGATATTTTTGATTTCTGTCGCTTCGGTATGTAGACCAAAGTAAAGAAGCGACGAAGAAACCTTTAGCCTGTTAGTTGTTATTCTTCGAGTTGGAGCAAAACCCGTTCCAAGCTTTTTTATCTTCTAGATAATCTGATATTTTATAGTAAGCCTTTTTGCACAGCAAGGTTTTGACAATTTGTTTGAATTTATTTACTGATAATTTTTGCAACTCACTAGGAGTTTTGTTGTAGAAGCGTATACATTGCCCTTTAAAAGATACATTAATTTTGTGTAGCCTAGTTGTGGGCACACTCTCGGGCAGTAGTCTTACATATAATTGATATATTATTTAGCTAGGCAAGTACATACCTATTTGCATCCAGAAAATAAACTTCTTTATTATTTTCAGGTTATTTTGTATGAGAACAACAGTCCAAAGGCTATGTATAACGTCTTAGAAGAGATAAAGGACATACAGTACAGCCCACCTTTCATGTTTACTGTTCGAGATCTCTATGTTACCGTCACTGAGATTAGGCCCGGTGAGTTGTATCTGCAGTTTATTCTGTAGTGGACATCAAACCTGAACCTCACCTCACCATTAATAAAAAAATGCTAGAAAAATCACACAGCATCACGTAACCCCAAAGAGCTTGTGTTATTATGGGCTTTAAGGTAAATCGGATATACCAAATACATCAGACTTTACATAAAGATATTTTTTACCATTCATAAAAAAACCTTTAGAACACTCGGAACCAATAACTGCAGATTGTTCAAACATTTGACCTGAGGTGGGAATCGAACCCGCAACATTCTGTGTCGCAGACAACCTTGCACCACAAGGCAGCTTTTGCAAGGGCATCTTTCATTGTTGCTGGTAAACAGTAGATTTCATAGTGTTATTATGATTCCTGAATCATCGATGATTTTCAGATGAGTCAAAGACGAGCTTTGTCACTCGTCATACATTGGAAGGAAAATCACCTATAAGGCTTCTTGGCAACTGGCTACTTGTGACAGACAGGACTGGAAACAATTTAAGACTTCACTATGCTACAGTGGATAAGGAGTTCAAACTTTTGCATGAAGTTAAGGTAGGTATTACTATATTTTTAGGTAGCCACAAAAAACCACAGAACTGTAACTAACTTTGATTATTTGCAGGTAAGCGACATGATAGTCACCAGTCTAGCCGTCTATGGAGATTTTGTTTGGACCGGTGGATGGGATGGTCTCATCAGGAGGTGGCAGATTGCAAATGACCAGCTTAAGGAGGCTGGCGATATCAATGTAGGCAGCTGCATCAATGCACTTGTAGCAGATTCTAATAGTGTGTATGCTGCAGTGACTGGAGGGCGACTTTTAAAAATCAAAGGACAGTAGTTCTGTCTGATAGATGAGATTTTACATCAATATGCAATTATTTTAATGTACAGGAGATTGCATGACTTATCAAATAAAAATCTTGTATCCAATATTTTACAGATTTATTTACTTACTTCACTTAACTTCAGGAGTTTTGATCTAGATAATATATACAGTAACTCTTTAAATAAAAGTAAAATATAAATGTGTTCTCAATGCATTGTTTTTAGTGATTTATTCAAATTCAACACTGAAAATAAATGGATAAGAAGTAAAAAGACTTTCAAGCAAATAAATAACTACAAACATTTACACTTATCACTATTTAGATTATTATCTCGACATCAACTAGTTCATCCTCTGATGGCAGATTTATGGTTTTGGGATCTACATAGTCAGGACTAATCGCAGGTAGGTTAGCTTTCTCGCGACGATGCAATTCGAGGAAGGCTTCACGTTGAGCCCAGTCTCTCAGGTGGACATCAGGAGCGTAGGCCCAGGCAAAGCCACCGAAAACAAGACAAAGTGAGACCGAGAAGAAAAATGATGCATGATGAGCGTTGGTGTCTTCTGTTTTGTCTTTGTAGTCAAAACCGTAGCTCACCCAGTTCTTCTCTGTATCTACAGACTTGCTTTCGGCTGCGGCAGCAACATCGCTGTTCTTTTTAGAAGTAGATATACCTCTACTAACTTTGTTGAGATGGTTCCAAGCACACCGTTGAATCAAAGGCATTTGTCGCAGTTTTATCAAGGCTGCCATTGTAAAGAGTTAATAAAATCCGCAGCCTTAGAATTTATAGGTTGATTACGAAACAAAATACGGAATTCCGAAAACGAACCGCACAAAAGTAAAATTGACATTTAACAACGCATATTTCACCGTGATTTATAAATAACACGTGCGCTCGTGCGCACGAGCTTCATACCATGCAATAATCGCCGGCCATAGACTAACTAATTGGGATGTCGATGGCCGACCGACGAAAGAAACAAAAACCGACGTCCGAGTTGTTGGCCACAGGCGCCGGGCGGCGCGGCGCCGCGGCACGCCCTAAAATAATTAACGAAATACGATTAATCGCAAGCTATATTGCAATGACAAACACAGACAATCATCAACATAACATCAATGTCACATCATCGCATGTTATGTGTACGCTGTGGCTTATTTTTTATTTTTGATGAAATGTGTTGTGGCCAATAACCAAGGGACGGCCAAGTTCACATCGTTTTCAACGAACTAAATGTCAAACCAAAGGAATGAGCTGGCAGACCATAGGGGGTAAAATAGCTTGCTTGATTTTCTTTCTCCAAAAACAAAAAAGCATTTTCCATTCCCCAAGCATCACTAAATACGGCCGGTGTAAAATTTGGATTTCCTTGCCTTTACCTTCTTTAGATCAATAAATTAAAAAAAAGTATCGCTAAAGAATAAATAATGGTTGTGAGGCAGTATAATGAAGAGCTTAAATATCTTGAAAAAATTAATCCATACTGCTGGAAAATCAAAAAAGGTTTCCAGCCTAACATGAATGTTGAAGGGATTTTCTATGTCAATAGCACACTTGAAAAGCTTATGTTGGAAGAATTGAGGAACTCTTGCAGACCTGGTATGACAGGTGGTTTCCTTCCCGGTGTGAAACAGATTGCCAATGTCGCTGCCCTCCCTGGAATTGTAGGCCGATCTGTTGGTCTACCAGATGTTCATTCTGGGTATGGATTTGCTATAGGTAAGTAAGGGATTCAGCCACTATCATACTGAGATTGCCTTTCAATGTATTGCACCATCATCAACAAAAAAAAGTGATTCACTATCTGCATCATATTTCAGGAAACATGGCTGCTTTTGATATGTCAGACCCAAAATCCATTGTATCTCCTGGTGGAGTAGGGTTTGATATCAATTGTGGAGTTCGACTATTGAGAACAAACCTCAGTGAAAAGGATGTGCAACCTATAAAGGTAAATTAATGAATAGTATTATTTACATATTTTGGTTTGTGCCCAGTAAAATAATGACAATATTGTGATTAATTTTTTCAGGAACAACTTGCACAGAGTCTCTTTGATCATATTCCTGTAGGGGTGGGATCCAAAGGTATAATTCCTATGAATGCCCGTGATCTTGAAGAAGCTCTAGAGATGGGAATGGATTGGTCTCTCAGGGAAGGCTATATCTGGGCAGAAGATAAAGAACATTGTGAGGAGTATGGCCGAATGTTGAATGCAGACCCATCAAAGGTCAGCCTCAGGGCAAAGAAAAGGGGTCTACCCCAACTGGGTACTCTGGGTGCTGGCAATCACTATGCAGAAATTCAAGTGGTGGATGAGATTTATGACAAATATGCAGCTGGTAAAATGGGTATAGAAAGAGTTGGCCAAGTATGTGTAATGATTCATTCAGGAAGCAGAGGGTTTGGCCACCAGGTAGCCACAGATGCTCTTGTGCAAATGGAAAAAGCAATGAAGCGGGATGAAATAGAAACTAATGACCGCCAGCTGGCTTGTGCTAGGATTCATTCTACTGAAGGACAAGATTACCTGAAGGCAATGGCTGCAGCAGCCAACTTTGCTTGGGTGAACAGAAGTTCAATGACTTTTTTGACACGCCAAGCTTTTGCCAAGCAGTTCAAAATGGCACCAGATGACTTAGATATGCATGTTATCTATGATGTGTCTCATAATATTGCCAAGGTTGAAGAACATGTTGTAGATGGAAAATTAAAAACTTTGCTTGTACACAGAAAGGTAGAGTATTATCTAGTAATCTAACAAAGCCTATAAATTAACTTGACACCAGTTTAGAATAATGGTTTTGTTTCAGGGATCTACAAGGGCATTCCCACCACATCATCCTTTGATACCTGTTGACTACCAGTTGACTGGTCAACCAGTATTAATTGGAGGCACAATGGGCACCTGCAGTTACGTTCTCACTGGAACCCATCAAGGGATGACTGAAACATTTGGCTCTACCTGCCATGGAGCTGTATGTATAATTTTTTGTCCTAAGTATTTTTTATAATTCTCTAAAGAATACTTAGGACACTAGTATACTATGTATAGTACTAGCTTCTGCCTGCAGCTTTGCACACTTTTTTGGAATAAAAAGTAGCTTATATGTTATTCCAGGTCCTGATCTTTATCTTTATATGTGCAAAATTTCAGCCCAATCCTTTCAGTAGTTTTGGCATTGGCTTTGGTCAAACATCTTCATAACCAGCACAATCTTTCGTCTTTTTAGTATCAGTAGGAAGTACATTTTAAAGAAATAAATGAATAATGCAGGACAATCCACACAGCATCATCAAGCCCCAAGCTAAGCAGAGCTTGTGTTATGGGTACTAGATGACTGATATCCTCACAATACCTACATGGAATCGAACCCGCAGCCTCCTGCATCGCAGGCGGACTTTCGCCCGCCGCGCCACATCGTTCCGCCTTTAAACTTCTTTAATATTTTTAGGGAAGGGCGTTATCTCGCGCTAAGTCGCGGCGCAACATTGATTACAAAGAAGTTTTAACAAAAATGGAGAACATGGGCATTTCCATCAGAGTGGCATCCCCTAAACTAGTGATGGAAGAAGCTCCAGAATCTTACAAAAATGTGACGGATGTTGTTAATACTTGCCATGCTGCAGGCATAAGCAAGAAATCTGTCAAGTTAAGGCCTATTGCAGTCATAAAGGGTTAAAATTTCTGCTGTGCCTACTTAAACTTACCAAAATACATTATTGTGACTAAGCATTTGTATTTATTGTAAGGCTCTTATCAAATATAATTTTTACTGCAATAACTACCTACCTAGTTTCATTTCATAGGTAGAAATAATATAATCTGTTAATTTGCTACATGTATTCTACTGTACTACAACAACAACATTTATTAACTATAAAATAATACTTTATTGATCTAGCTTTGGAAGTACACATTGTTCATAACAAAAACAATCTTTGTTCAGTGAGATGACAATAATGAAAAAGTGGCCATTAGCATAGCTTGTTTGCCACGTTCGCGTTTGAGTGCCCATGACGCCCAGACTTTTTCAGTAGGTGTGTGGCAGCAGGCAATTGCAACTCGCACCTCTGAGACTGGGCAGCGAATGTGTTAAGAGTTAATAGATTTTTTCAGCAACAACGAAAATTTAGTCATAAGATAGATGCCACATTAATTTGAACCTTGTAATTTTTTTAAGTATCTTTCATAACAGTTAATCTCAGTACTCGGAACGTAGCACGTAGGAACAATCGAATTGGCAAACAATATTTACAGGACTTTAAATTTATCAGCTATTATCACTAGGAGCGCCGTGCCTAGAAAAAACAGGCCTGATGGTAAAACTGCTGTTGTTCGATCTATTTCATCTGTAACGAAAAAGAGAAATGGTTTATGCTGATCTTTCATATGTGTTAAAGTTTCGGTAACTATTTATTTATACAGGGTGCCACGGAAAGGGTGTACTAAGCCCAAAGTGGGTGATTCTGGACAGCGAGGGGGTCAACGTTTGTTCTACGATTTTTTGAATTGTGCTTATATTTTAAACTTTTTTGATAAAAGTCTTACGTTTTTTTCTTCATATTTGTGTTCTTTTACGTGCATTCTTACATTATTATTATTGTTTTGAAATTTTAAAGGATTTACGTCACTTTTTTTGCAATCATTTCAAAATATACACTGGTTTTGCAGAAAAAAAACAAGCAAAAAACATTTTTGAAGTATTTTTTAATGTTAATGCAAGACTGCGTGTAAAAGAACACGAATAGGAAGAAAAACCTTAATTTTTTTTTAAGTAGAAAACATTCGAAAATAAAAAAAAATGTAATTCACAAGTTGATCCCCTCGGGGTCCAGAATCACCCCCATTCGGCTTAGGCCTTTCCGTGTCACCCTATGTGCACCCAGACCAGGAACAAATGCCTGCAGATTGTGTAAATATTTGTCTCGCAGGGAATCGAACCCGCAACGTCCTGCGTTGGACGGATCTTCTTCGCTCGTAGCCCCACTTAGGTCGACCCTTTAGTCCCACTGGTGTGCGTTACTGGGGCGGCAAGTTGACTCGGATCAAGATGAATATATATAGAAAAATCAGAGCGCTATGTCCTGTAAATGTGCCCAAAAAATTAAATTTGTGCGCCCTATGGTTTCAGAGTAATTCGAGAAAATAAGATTCCGCTGCAGTAACGCCTGAAAACGTTACTGCAGCGGCAACATTTTTAAATATTAGCCTTAGCCAAATTTAAAGTAGCTTAAAAGATAGCTTAGATTTGTGCACCTCATGGGCCGAGCAGCGGCATTTGTGCGCCCTGTGGTTTTTGAGATATTGCAAATGCCGCTGCAGTAACGTTTGCAGTTTTCCGGAACGGCTAAATGAACAAGTATGGTTTTTGGTGAGGAAGTATGGTATAATTTGAGTCAATTTTGTGCCCTAGTTGTTTTCTAAAATAAATGCATGGTGTATGAGATAGATGGGTTTTTCTGAAAATCAAAAACAGCCGCTAGCTCATGAACTACATCAGGGAGGCGCTCTGTGATTGCATTGGCTGATGCCTATTAGGAATACGTATCTTCTGACAAAATTGTGAAACCCTACATCAAATTTTCGATGAAATAAATCAATTTTATCACTGAAAATGGTTTACTTATTTCGAGCCTTAAATAAGGAAGTTTTTAACAAGATACAACTTTAAATGATTTTCCAAAAATCAGAGCGTATATTCAAATAAACGCACACTGAATTTCAGCTTTCTACATCCTTTAATTACCACTGAATAAGTAAAAACAGCCTGAGGGGAACTTTTAGACAGTTATCCGACCAAATAGGAAAGGCCATAAAAAGCGGCCGTTAGGAACATTCACCGTACCTTCTTAATTTATCTACCAGCTTTTCTTATGTTTGTACAGTGGTGCAGAAAAGCTATTTCAGTTAATTTAATAGTTAGGTGATAAAGGTAATTTCGAGCTCTTCAATTTGTACTAGGTATTATTAATTAGGCTACACTTCGACATGTCTGAGAGTAAAAATTATGTATGAATTCTGGCTTCCTGCTCGGTGCAGCAAAGTTTTTATTTAAAACCTTTTAAGACCTAACCTATAATAAGGCTTAAGAATAAATGTTCGTAGTACCTAGTACTTACCTACGAACTGAACCGAAATATACCTATACTACCTATCGTTTTAACTTACGGTTCATTTCGTTTCGTACTAGAATAAACAGCAATCTGGGTCTAGACCACAAAATACTACTAGTCCTAGGTCGAGACCACGTTTTTTGTGTAAAAATTTAGTAGGTAGGTAACCTGCTTAGGTAGAGATAAATCATTGTAAAAAATGCACGCTGATTGTATGACGTTTAGTGGAGGGGGCGGCGTGCATTTTTGGAATGGATCATCTAGAGATGGGTCTTCAGCACGTGTGCTGCCACAATTGTATCTACACACTTCCATAAAAGAGGCCGTCTCGCATAGTTTTCCTAATCGTGCTGTAGGTACTCGAATGAGGGGACGTGCGAGGGCTCGCAAGACAACTTGTCTGAGTTGCCATGCCACGCGAGAGTCGCGAGCCCTCGCGCCTCCCGCCTCTTCGAGTGTCTCCCGCTTGCTCGCGAGGCGGGCCACGCAAGCGAGCGAGCTACACTCGGTAAGATCGTGTGGGACTCGATCAATAGTGCTATGTGCGAGACACACATACTTAACACAATTCTATTTTCTTGTGGACTGTGCCGTATGCCGAGGTTTAACAATATTCTTCTTGGATGATGCATGAATCATGCATGATGAATGTTATACCTAGGTAAAAAAAACAAAGAAATGAATACCTAGGTACCTATAGGTTAGTATTTAATTCTTAAGTAGGTACCTACCTACATACTATTTGATAAAAGCAGGAGCAAGTAGTTAGGTATTCTACTATTCACCTGCGCCTATCCCGCTCCACAGAAAACTAAAAGGTAGTAGAGAAGTCACAGAGAGAAGTATGCTTGTTCTGTAGACCACTACGCGCCTCGCAGTTCGAATTACAATGTGTATCTACCTAAAATTTATATAATTCGTTAATTAGTGACTGTCGTAGGTATATCGTTATTATCGTACCTACCTATAATGTATAATTTTCTCTGCAACCTTGTTTAGTTAGGTAGGTACTAAAACTATATTGTTTTTTATTTTTACCAGTATTGTCGCGGAGGCCCTACAGAGGCTTCGCGGAGCCCCGGGGCTCCACGCAGCACACTTTGAGAATGACAGTATTAGACAGGTACATAAAGGTACCAAAGTATGTAACTACCTACCTACCTACATGGTTCCTCACTGTGTTCAAATAGCAAATAGTATCTAATACTACCCACCAATTGACGACCTCCGTGGCGCAGCGGGCGAAGGTCCGCCTGCGACGCAGGAGGTTGCGGGTTCGATTCCCGCCTCGGAACAAATTTGTGTACGATCTGCAGAGTTCCGTTGGTCTGGGTGTTTTCTATGTATAATAAAAAATATCTATCTATGTAGTGTATTGTATTAAGTATATCAGTTTATCTAGTACCCATAACACAAGCTCTGCTCAGCTTGGGGCTAGATAATGCTTGCTGTGTGAATTGTCCAGCATTATTTATTTATTTATTTATTAAAACTTAACAAGGCATATATTAAAATAAACGTTTAAACATTGTATAAAATCAAAAACAAATTATTTTAAATTACAATATTTAATTGTAGGATGTACAGTGTTAATTTTTAATTTTTTTTGTTAATTTTTCAACACGGCGTGAATGACCAAATTCTTAGTATAATTAATTATTAAAGTTTCGGAAATCGAACTATGTAGTTTTCGTTTTCTTTAAAATCAGTTCCTAAGAATCCTTGAATATTACTGCACTAAGTAAAGCCCAATATAGTTGAATGTAGTTAAGACCGGGGGCAAAACTAACACTTTTTGGTTTTCGGACACAAACATAAATTCAATAGCTGCAAACAATTTTATTGAATTTTACATAGGGCTGACAAACTCTCGCACAGACACACAGGTAGCCTAGTAGTCGAGATATTCGCAATGTTACTCTTGCCCCGTGTTACTACTGACCGCGGTCGACCTTACATCAAAATTAAGCCTACCTACCTAAAATCTGTGTTTTCACATTATTCTTGTATTCTATTCACGTGTAATTTCTGAACTGCATTTTCGATAATTATAACGCGCTAAATCTCATTCATCATTAAACAGACGTGGGAAGGTATGTATTCTATGGAACTCGAGTGTCGAGAACGAGAATATTGTCTTATCAATAATACTGTAACAAACAATCGAATCCAGTAGTCTCTGTCCCTATCCAATGCTTTCGTCTTTTCGGACCTCCGACGACGAGAGTATTGGATACCTACATTGGATACCTAGGTACCTACAGATAAATAAGATAAATACAGCGGATTAATTAAAATAGATTACGATTACGAAAATTTATTGTAGGTACTTACCTATTATGTTAACGAAAGTAGGTATAATGTCCGAAAGAAAATAAAACGCAATACACTTGCAAAAAAAACAAAATAATTGTTGCTGTAGGTACTTACGGCTCCTTTTAACATGTTATTGACTGAAATGAATGTCGACCAGGACCAATGATAAAGATGCTTCTATCCCACACTAAAACTTGTCTACGCAAGTGTACCTAATTTTAAACATGACAAAGCTACCGATTTAAGGATGTTGGCTTGAAGTATTGAGCGGCCGCTTTTTTATGGCCTTTCGTATTTGGTCGGATAACTGTCTAAAAGTTCCCCTCAGGCTGTTTTTATTTATTATGTGGTAATTAAAGGATGTAGAAAGCTGAAATTCAGTGTGCGTTTATTTGAATATGCGCTCTGATTTTTGGCAAATCATTTAAAGTTGTATCTTGTTAAAAACTTCCTTATTTAAGGCTCGAAATAAGTAAACCATTTTCAGTGATAAAATTGATTTATTTCATCGAAAATTTGATGTAGGGTTTCACAATTTTGTCAGAAGATACGTATTCCTAATAGGCATCAGCCAATGCAATCACAGAGCGCCTTCCTGGTGTAGTTCATGAGCTAGCGGCTGTTTTTGATTTTCAGAAAAACTCTTCTATCTCATACACCATGCATTTATTTTAGAAAACAACTAGGGCACAAAATTGGCTCAAATTATACCATAATTCCTCACCAAAAACCATACTTGTTCATTTAGCCGTTCCGGAAAACTGCAAACGTTACTGCAGCGGCATTTGCAATATCTCAAAAACCACAGGGCGCACAAATGCCGCTGCTCGGCCCATGAGGTGCACAAATCTAAGCTATCTTTTAAGCTACTTTAAATTTGGCTAAGGCTAATATTTAAAAATGTTGCCGCTGCAGTAACGTTTTCAGGCGTTACTGCAGCGGAATCTTATTTTCTCGAATTACTCTGAAACCATAGGGCGCACAAATTTAATTTTTTGGGCACATTTACAGGACATAGCGCTCTGATTTTTCTATATATATTCATCTTGATCCGAGTCAACTTGCCGCCCCAGTAACGCACACGTCCCACTGGCGGCGGGTAGAGCGGTGGTGTGGTTGAGAATCATATTCCTTAGGTCCAGCTGGCTCAACTGAGATGCTTGGACGAACTAGGGGGGGGGGGGGGCTTTGCCCAGGAGTGGGGCACAACAGGCTAACTATACTATACTATTTTACCTGACATTAGGTTTTGCTTCTCTTCATTGTCATCAGTGACCCAATTCATGCATTTCTCAAGTGCCTCTTCCCATCGAACTCTGCGCATTTCTCTTTCTGGAAATAATATATTGTGTAGCTGAGTGTACCTACAAGCACTGGGGTAATGGGGACAAGAACATTAGGTTATTTGGGAAAATCCTACAGCAAAAGAGAAAACAAGATGATATACAGCGTGTGAATTTAGGTACATATTTGTTGTAATTACGCTTAATTGCGTCTTTTACTATCGGGAAGGTTAGGAGTCTCGAGATTCAATACCTACATATTGGCCTATATTGGGACAAGGCACATTAAAAGCGAATTAGAGGGATTTTGATAGCAAAGTCTTAGCTTCATAGTGAAAGGCTTCATAGTGAGCCTTAGCTTCATAGTGAAAGGCAAATTTTTATTACAAAAAAGTAAATAAAAAAATCGTTAAGTAGATATTATATTTTTTCAATCGTCGAAAATCTAAAAAAATAGCTTTATTCGCTTTCAGTGTGACCTCCAGGTTCCTATTGAGCAGACGCACCTTCACTAGTAATGGATGGTAGGAAGGTATCGGCCGGAGGAGTAGGCATGGTCGTCGGCCAAACCCGGAGCGCGCGCCCCGCCACTATCGCCGCTCCTAGCGCGGTGCTCTCCATCATCAGAGGACGGATCTAAGTAGGCACACAAGAATAAAATACAGAAAAGAAAATTATGCTGTACCATCCAAACATCAGCATCTAGCCCCAAAGTAAGCAGAGCTTGTGTTACGGGTAGGTAGTACTCTAGTTCGAACGAACTAACTGACATATTAATACCTAAGTCATAGATATAAAACACCCAGAACAAATATCTGCAGATCGTACAAACATTTGTTTCAAGGCGGGAATCAAACACGCAATACCTGCGTCGCAGGCGGAACTTCCAAAAGACATGCTTCTCCTGAATTGCCTACCACTTCGCTATTAAGAATATTTTCCTGCTAATATTATAAAGCCGCAAGGTTTGTGAAATCTGAATTACTGTTACCTAGGATCTCCAAAACTACTGAACAGATCAAGATGAAATTTGGCGTAGGCTTAGAGCAAAGCCTAACTTAGATAGAAGGCTACTTATTATATCGAAAAACGCGTGCGAAGCCGCGGGCAGAAGCTAGTATGTAATATATTAATAATATGTACCTATAAGCTTCTAATATATACAGGGCGTCCCAAACTTATGGGACATGAAGGGGAAGTACCTTAAGTATCGTAGATAGGGTATTTTGCTGAAAGAAGACTTTATGTTACTTTTAAAAGTTAGTAATTCTGCATTCATAGATTTTCTAAAAAATACTTGTTTCGTCTGGGAATCGAACCGACTTAAATGTCAAAAAAAAAAATCATCCTGCTTCTATAATGCCAATCGAAAGAATTTGAAAATGGAACAGTTTATGAGAGCGTTTGTTTGAATGCATACTTTTAAAAAAGAACTAATATTTTTAAATGTTGTTCTTAAATTTGAACTTGGAACAGTGTGTGCGAGCGTTTGTTTTTGGATTGATCTGTTTAGTCTGAATAATTCACTTACACAAGTTTTGTGTTAATTTATTGCGAACATGGCATATCAAGTAAGTTTTGATCTAATGGAAGCATATTTTTTGAACGATAAAGATATCTCTAGAAGTTTGCGGTGGTATAGCGTAAAATATCCTGATAGACAAATACCGTCTCGTAAAGTTTTGAAAAGGCTTGTGGACAATTTGAAAACTCTGGGACGTTTCGATAAACGCCCAAGAGAACCACAGCAAGAAAACCACATGATCAACGACGAAGAACTTGATATTTTAATTTACTTTTCGGCTTTTCCGAAAACATCGGTGAGAGAAGGAGAACTTGAAATTGGAGTTTCGAAAAGTAAAATACACCGTGTATTAAAAAAACACGGTTTTAAGAGTTATGTTGAAGGACGATTGGTTCAAAAATTACTTCCAGGCGATACAGAAAGGAGAAAAAATTTCTGTCTTGATATCCAGGCACGCTTGCTCGAAGATCCAAATTTTTTGGATAATATTATTTGGACAGACGAATCTAACTTTAGCAATAACGGTATGTATAACCGCAACAATAATCGTATTTGGTCTAAAGAAAATCCGTTACGAGTCACTGAAACGAATAACCAAGTGCGTTTTTCACTCAACTGTTGGTGCGGACTTTTAAAAAACCGGGTTTTCTTAGTCCACTTTTACCAAGGAACCTTGAACACAGAAAAGTATTTAGGAATACTTCAAATTTTAAGGGATGAGATAAGAAATCTTTCCGCTGAGGAGCAAGAAAACTTAATTTTCCAACAAGATGGAGCTCCAGCTCATAATAGTCGGAGAGCAGCAGATTTTCTAAATGAATGTTTTCCTACATGGATTGGTACTAATGGACCTATTAGATGGCCGGCCAGATCCCCGGACCTTACACCATTAGATTTCTTCTTTTGGGGATACGTGAAAGATATGCTATACAAAAAGCGATACGAGAACGTGGGCGAGTTGCAAACAGAATTGATCCAAATCACATCGAGTGTTCACCATAAAATGATAAGAAAATCCGTCTATTCTCACTAGTTCAGTTGTCCAGTTCAGTTGACTGAACTAGTGAGATTTATTTTCTCGTTTGTTCAATTGAAAATAAGACTAGCTTTTGCACCTTGTTACATTTATTACTATTAATTTACACGAAGTTTTTCCAAAAAGGTAGCCACATTAATTTCGCCATTTAGTAACTGCATTTGTACATGACGAATGAATTCGTCGTTTTCGATTTGAATTTCTGTCCTCTTCTTTGTCAATTTTTTTTTTGTAAGTACTGCAAAAAACGCTGCGTCTTGTTTTATATTATTAAGAAATTGAACAATTGTTGCTGGTCTTGTTTTAAACATGCCGTTGATCGCACGATGCCAACCTTCAGCATAATTTGTAGTTCTGTGGCGCCTCCCGAATACATTCCACGAATCTTGGCGTTTCATCCAAAACCCCATGTACTGTATAAACTTTTCCAAATCAGATTTATCCTCGAAATCATCAATTTGTGAAACAATGTAAGTAAACCCGTCCGTAATACATTCTTTAGGCAACAAAGGTAAAACACAACATAGTCCCACTATTCTATTTTTACGTTTACGTGTCAACTTCAAGGCTTTTCTCCATAATGTATTTGTAAAGTGGTAATAACAGCCTTGGTGTTCTGCATTAGGAAATGACTTTTTGAATGCCTGAATAACGGCTTCTTCAAAATCGGTGATGAGCAAAGTTGGTTCCCATTCAGGAACTTGAGATTTTATAATGCTAAACATTTTAAGGTACGTTTCTTTAGTACGATCACTCAAGAGAACGTAAATTAAAGGCATTATCGCCGTAGTATTTTCTGATCTATTTAAGTCTGCGTGTATGGTGTACACTCCTCCCTTAAATGGCTGTGGGCATATTTTAAAGGTGCCATCGCCAAGATAAATTTTTAATTTACGCAACTTTTCCCTCGCCTCTTTCGAACAAAATACTAAGACGCGTACGTCGTCATTATAATCTGGCAATAAAAAATCAGAAAACTTTGATGGCACTTCCACTGCCATAGCACTGTCTCCAATGTAACATGTTTTCTTTACTTGGTTGTGTTTGTTCCTTTGTCGATAAATAGAAGACTTTATTGTTTCAAACGACGGTATTTTATTAATTAGATCAATCCCAGAATCTTTTAAGCCAGCCACTGTTTTTTTGTACACCGCAGGTGCTGTGTCACTACCAGATACAATTTCTTGTATGCTATTATTAATAATGATCGACATCGTCGCTTTATTTATATCAGGCACACATAAGTCAATGTGTTCCGTTCTTTTAACTACTGTATCTTCATCCTTTAAAATAAACAAAAAATAAAATAAAATAAAAAACAAAGGTTAGGTAAACGTAGTAGCAAATCAAAATAGCAGATGTGCCGTGTTTTGGCAACGGAACCCTAAAAATGGTAACATTGAATTAAATTATAAACATACCGATGAAATGGTTATTGTGCCATGGCAATTAAATTTTTTGTAGCTCGCACACCGCCACAAAGTATTTTTGTTTTCATACCCACATATGCGAGAATATTCATGTCCAGCACATATTAGAACACGGCCTCTGCCACGTTTAATAATTTTAAACTCGTTTTCATTCATTTTAGCACATTGAACAAACTGTAATACATACATGTAAAAGACTAGCTGAATTGTCATAAGTGTTAGTCAATTGTTTTTTGAAGAGCAGATTAGACAAGGAGTTTACATATCGATTCTTAGTGGCCAGCACTCTAGTGGTGAGAAGTAAAGAGTTTACAAACATAAGAATGTCACTACCAGTATATGTATAACAAATTGTAAAAATGTTGGTTTGAAAATATGTAGATAACCTAGGTATCTACCTAATATTTTTATCTATTTCTGAACTTAACAAACGAGAAAAGAAATCTCACTAGTCCAGTCGACTGAACAAACGAGAAAATAAATCTCACTAGTTCAGTCAACTGAACTGGACAACTGAACTAGTGAGAATAGACGAGAAAATCAACAGGCAGCGGAATGATTAAAAGATTGGCGATTTGCGTAAGACAAGAGGGATCACATTTTGAGCATTTAATTAATTAATTTACAAAAATACTTAGGTACTTAATTGACTACGGCACTTTCATGTATGTTTTTAATTTGATTAAAATGATTAATTTAATGTTGTTCCTTTTTTAAAAAATACTATGTTACTTAAGCAAAGTTATTATTTTTTAGCTATTCTTTCGATTGGCATCATAGAAGTAGGTGATTTTTTTTTTGACATTTAAGTCGGTTCGATTCCCAGACAAAGCAAGTATTTTTTAGAAAATCTATGAATGCAGAATTACTAACTTTTAAAAGTAACATAAAGTCTTCTTTCAGCAAAATACCCTATCTACGATATTTAAGGTACTTCCCCTTCATGTCCCATAAGTTTGGGACGCCCTGTATATAAGTCTTTAAATAAGTCAATTTTACACAGAGATATACCCACTTTGTTTGTTTGCATAAAGCTTGTGAGTTAATCTTTGGAACTACGGACTAGATGTTGTTGGTGGTGGTAACTTTGAAATTTATTTTATTAACAGAAATCTAATCTAAGTACTTTACCTATCCTTATTACCATATCCCAGAGTACCTACTCTGTTTTTGCTCGCGTTTCTGCTCGCGGATTCGCGGCAGGATAAAATAGGGCTATGGTAGGGACCTACCGCGGATTCGCGGCAGGATAAAATAGGGCTATGGTAGGTACCTACCGCGGATTCGCGGCAGGATAAAATAGGGCTATGATAGGTACTTACCGCCGATTCGCGGCAGGATAAAATAGGGTTATGGTAGGTACCTACCGCGGATTCCCCCCTGGGCTCTTCAGGCGGAGATCCTCGCCGAAGTGTATCACTTCGTGGCGGCAAGGAGATCTGCCGGGGAGCGCCCAGTGTGGGAGGAGGTCACGCGCATGCGGCGGCTGGCGCGGGACGCCTTGTTGCGGCGGTGGGCGGAGGACCTGGCACCACCGGTCCCTGGTCAGTGGACGGTGGACGCCATCAGGCCGGTCCTCCGAAGGTGGGTGCGGCGGCGGTTCGGGTCGCTGACCTTCCGATTGGTGCAGGTACTTTCCGGGCATGGATGCTTTGGAAAGTATCTGCACCAGATCGCGAGACGGGAGGCGACCCCGGTCTGCCACGAATGTGGGGCGCCGGAGGGTACGGCGCTCCACACGCTGGAGGCGTGTGCTGCGTGGGGTCCCATGCGGCACACGCTTTCAGCGTTCCTGGGCCGGGACCTTTCGCTGCCGAGCGTGGTGAGTGCCATGCTCGACGGCGAAAGGGAGTGGCAGGCCATGGTCTCTTTCTGCGAAGAGGTTATGTCGCAGAAGGAGGCCGCTGAGCGGGTCAGGGAGGATGACGCCCAATCTGACCCGCTCCGGCGCAGACGTCCAGGGAGACGAAGGGGGCGGTTCGCCCGCCTCCTTCGTCCCCCGTAGTGGGGCCACTGGTGGAGAGTCGGGGGACTCTCTGCCGGCTAGCACGGCTCCACGCGTCTGAGGGGTGACCTGTGTGAAAGGGTTGCTCCTCCTTGAGGCCGAGGCCCGGACCGGTTCCCGGGCCACCCGCCGGAGCGAGATAGTGAATGCCAACGCGACCCCATCTCGCCCCATGACGGCGGTGGACGTTTCACGGGGGGGTTTTAGTGGGTTCGAGTCCCACATACCCCCTTCCGTCACCCCCATGGCGGAAGGGAAGTGCGAGGGCATTTCCCCCCTACAAAAAAATAAAAAAATAAAAATGTACCTACCGCGGATTCGCGGCAAGATAAATAAGGGCTATGATAGGTACCTACCTACTATAGCCCTATTTTATCCAGCCGCGAATCCGCGAACAGAAACGCGCCAGCGTGCCTTTTAAAAACTTGTAAATACAAAAGACGCATTCATTTGTAATCTTGTACTCTAGAGAAAGTAAACAATACCAGAGGAATGCCGAGTAGATCAGCCTGCATCTGCATAAGCAGGGAGTTCTGTGTCATCCCTCCGTCGGCAAGCAAGCGGCATAGAGGCGCGCAGTCGGCCGCCATTGCTGCGGCCACGCTCTGCGTCTGGTGGCATACCGCTTCCAGCGCGGCGCGAACAACGTGCTGCCGCTTTGTTCTACCGCTCAGGCCACACATTATTCTGCAAAGAAGTACCTACTATCAATAGTATAATGCGCTGCTAATACTATTTTATTGTAAACTAGCTGCATTCTTTCTTACTAACAGTTAATTGTCCTATTACCCATTTCCCGTAGGAATGAAGCATTTTCCCGCGGTAAAAAGTAGCCTATGTTCATCAGGAATAATGTGGGCTTCTAATGGTAAAGCAATTTTTCAAATCGGTCCAGTATTTTCGGAGCCTATTCAATACAAACAAATAAATAATCAAATCTTTCCTCTTTATAATATTAGTAGGTATAGATGAATAATAAATAGTAGTTGTAACATTTGGTATAGCAAATTATATCGTTACATTATGTGTGTAGGTATAGGTACATATGAAAATAAAGAAAATACCTAGTATAGGTACCTCTTAGTTGTATCATTGTATTAAAACTGACAGATTATCAGACGATCTATTTACATAAAATGCCTGTTACGCACGCGGTGAAGGTAACATACTCATTACATTACTCAGTAGATATTGATAATAAATTCCACCTAGCCATATTTCAGTCACGAGACGCCCAATCTCAGAGGAAACTAGCCATATCTCCGAATCAGCACACATACCTACATACCTACCCACTGTTGAACATGTTTCCCTCAAAAAGGGGGGCATTGTTATAATCACCACGCTTGGCAGATATAGGTACCTACATAGGTAGTGTAGGTACCTATTGGTGATTGCAGTGAAGGTGTTGAGTAATAGGTATCACAGCCTACCTTTAAGCATACAGTCGTTCGACGAAGGCATTTTATCAAGGTTTTGATATAGCAATCGTGCGGGGGAGCAAGGAAGTAGGTACCTGCCGAGATGCAAACATAGCCATAGTTACTCGGGAGCGTCCCCCCCGACCCGTCCCTTGGCCCCCGCACGATTGCCCTTTACACAAATTAATACACAGTAGGAAGCTGTCGCTCTTCTTTAGTCTTCCTTTTCCTTTCTTTAGATTCCTTTAGTCGGCTCTTACGATGTTCCAACATCCACGGAGGATTGGAAGATTCGATTCTTACGCCACAGCCGCCATGGCACGAGCCATGTACAGGACATAGGTAGGTATTATAGTGCACAAGTGTGCGCGCAAATACCTACAGATGCACTCTCTATGCCCTCACTCTCCATTATCAAATCAGATAAATTCGGTGTCCGAAATACAGAGCAAGTCAGCTAGGAGCCGTTTATTAATCACGTGATGTCTTTTAGCAAGTTTTTAAATCCGTCCTCCCCCGTGGTGAGATTTTAGATTAAGCCCCCTTTGGGTAGCTGTCCCAAAATTACGTACATTTTTTGTAGATACAAAAAAGTATCAAAAACTCGGAACACAGGTGAAATCTAATTTAATTGTGGAAAATTAAGCACCGGGATGTCTGAAAAAATAAACCTACGTGATATCTCACTACACCACACCTCCCCCCTCGTGTCGTGATATTTCGTACCCCCCCCCCCCCTTTCGAGCCTCTGAACGACCCCCTAGGCAGTGCATCTTACTGCGCGTACGTAGGTACCTAATGTGCCTGTGTATTCTAATGCCCTGCGAGGTCCTGGTGCTACATGATAGGCGATGGTTGGTTATACCACATAGCTACGGTGCGCTGTCGCCTGTCTTCTTCCGTCAAACAGTAGTAAAAGAAGTACAAACCCTCTCGCGTCTTTCCTCCAATGAGGTGAGTACAGTCCGTTAAACGCCGGTACGAAACAAACGCTGCCTTCCTCGCCTTCGCTTGCTTCAGATGCTATGGATTCCGTTTCTTTTACGTCATTTATTATCTCGAGCCCCTCTCGCAGCCACTGTAATGTGTCCCCTAAATAAAATATTTACATTTCATATGTGCTTTTTTTAGAATATTTCCAAATCAATTTCTTTATCCAATAAAAACCTAAAGATTATTTACTAAAATAGATTACCTGCTACAGCGACTGATCCTTCTAAAGCGTAAACAGGAGGAGCGTCAGGTCCTAATTTATATGCCACAGTTGTCAATAATCCGTTTTGTGAATGTACAATAGAGTCGCCTATAACAATGGAAATATTGCATAATTTAAACAGGTATATTGGTAATAAAGTACAATTGTATAGTAGGTTAATCCCTGAATAAATCACCTGTGTTGTATAAGAGGAAGCATCCAGTGCCAAAAGTGCATTTAACTTGTCCAAATTGCATGCATCCTTGACCTACTAATGCTGCCTGTTGATCTCCCAAGCACTGTTAAACACCAAATTATTATAAAAGTTAAGTGATGCTGCAACAATAAAGCCAGAGAACAAGGTACAATCAATGCCTTATCTGTTCCAGACTTACTCCAGCTATCGGCACTCCTAGTAAAGCTCCAGTAGCTATGTACCCATATATTTCTGATGAACTCTTTATTTCTGGTAATATTCCCACTGGTATATCAAAGAATTTTAAAAGCCCTTTATCCCATTGTAAGCTTCGCAATGACATGAGTTGGGTCCTTGATGCATTTGAAACATCTGTTATATGGATACCTCCATGGCTTCCACCTGTAAGGTTCTGTAACAAAAAAGATGCATAAAATATGTAATAAAAATTCAGAGTATTTAGGTATTTCGATTCTATACTTGTTCTGAGTGTTCTAATAAATAATTATTATTCTGGGTGCTTTATTATTTAAAAATATATCTATTAAAAAGTATCTATCTGTATGTAATGTATTAAATAAATCAATTATCTAGTACCCAAAACACAAGCTCTGCTTAGCTTGGTGCTAAATAAAATAAAATAAATAAATAATGCTGGACAATTCACACAGCATCATCTACTCCCAAGCTAAGCAGAGCTTGTGTTATGGGTACTAGTTAATTGATATACATAATACAATACACTACATAGTTAGATTTTTTATTATACATAGAAAAACATCTAGACACCCTGAACAAATATCTGCAGATCGTACAAACATTTGTCACGAGGCGGGAATCGAACCCGCACCCTCCTGCGTCGCAGGCGGACCTTCGCCCGCTGCGCCACTGAGGTCGTCAAAGATAGCTATATGATATTGTGTGAATTGTCCAACATATTTTATCATTGATTTTATTTACGAATTCAAATCCAGTTACCCATATTAGCCAGGAATCAACAGTACCCGCCATACACTCCCCAGCCGCTACAGCTTCCCTGACAGCAGTCACATTCTTTAACAGCCATTTGAGCTTTATGGACGAGAAGTATGTTGATAATGGAAGACCACTGGTTTGTGATACAGCATTCACACATTGTGCTCCTTTTGTCCTGATGAGTTCATCTACAGTTTTTGCGGTTCTTACATCTAGCCATACTGAAATCATTGGTGAAAAATTAATGGATGAATTTTGAAAGGGTATGATATGTTTTTTAAGGAATTCATTTTACTTTTATATCACAAAATGAATTTTATAGCATCAAGCCAGCTTACCTATGGCACTATAAAGAGGTTGACCAGTAATTGAGTTCCAAACTATTGTAGTTTCTCTTTGGTTTGTAATACCTATTCCAACAACATCCTCAGGATTTATATCTAGCTTCTTTAAATTATCAATAGTCACCTATAAAGCAGACACATATTAATAGATTCATAGGAAGTTCTTACTCTAATTTCATCAAAGTTAGATTTGACCAGGGGGAAGATATGTTTCCAGGTAAATAAACCACTATAGAAACAGAAACAGGTTTACAGAACAGATGCAAAATGTAGTTATTACGACAATAACTAAATAAATGATTATGATAAAACTTTTAATACCATTATCGGTAATAAGCAATAACACTGAAGTAATTTACAATGGGAAATTAACCATGATTTGAGTTTTGGGCTTTTCAATATTTCACCACAGTTTCATGAGCCATGATCACGGATTAACTGAAATTAGTTGGTTTCAGTTAGTAGATCATGGTGCATGAAACTGTGCTGAAATATTGGATAGCTCAAAACTCAGATAATAGTAAATATCCCATTGTAAATGTCTTTAGGATTATGATTAAGGGTTGTAGTGGAGTTTACGGGATGCAAAACCGACTTAGAAATGTTTTGACAAAAAAAATTATGCATATTTATCATTAATATTTTTTTATAGAATCTTGCAGGGGGTCACTAAGGGTGCAACTTTTCTTAGTGACCTTGACCTCTTAGTTCAATTACCTTGGAGCTAGAGGTCAAAATGTGTCGCTCAATTACAAGGCCAAATTGACAGAAAATTTTCAACAACTTTTTTTTATACTTTTTTTTCAGAGCCGTAATGTAAACACATGTCATAAAGGAGTTCTGGTTTTAAGTTGTTCCTACTTGAGTTAACCCGACCTGTAGGTGTCTCACCCTTAACCAGACCTGTAGGCGTCCCGGGGTTCCTGATCTCAAGGTCACTGACGTCAAGGTCAAACGTCAATGACCTGATTTTTCCTTGCGTCCTGTAAACTCCACAGCCACCTGATTATGTACCTACGTATAAGTTATATTTATTTTAAATTGTATATTTTATTATTACGTAGTTTTTATGTATGTATGTAGTGGGCATACAGTACCTCAATACATTCCAAGACAGCATTCAGTATCTCTAAGGCATCCTGTTCAACCCATCCTTCCTGGGGACTGAATCGCCTTATTGGTAGTTGGTGGTATGTTAACACTTCCGATGTGTTAGCAGCAAATACCTAAGTGGTTAATGACACCGTATATTTGTTATTTATTTCGAAGCACTTTCGTAGTAACCAAGATTCATACCTAAAATTTAATAAATGTTATCTTACCAAGAACTTGACATTGGAAGACCCTTCATCAACAGCTCCTATTAGTGGACCAAATCTTCCGTATTCGCGCATAATATTAAAGCATATTTTATTATTTATTTACGAATTTATTTAGAAACATTTCAGAATTTTATGCATTTTTATTTTGTTGTAATCAGCTGATCCCACCCATGCTGAATCGGTCACGATGACTGGCTGGCTAGATCTTTTTATCAATCAGACTTTTGGTAGAAAACGAGAACTTCACACGTTGGCCACTTCTTAGATAGTGATTGGCCACGTTCTTTTAAGAATCATGGTAAAATATATGCATAAAATTCAAAGCGACAAGCAAGTTCCTGTCTTAATAATAACAAGAAGATATAAGAGCGATTACAAGGAGTTGATAAATGTATTATTTGGATTTCACTGTTGTTCTATGATACAAGATACCAAAATATAATTTTTAAAACGTGGCTAATTACTAGAAGGGGTCATGGGGTCAAGGATTCTTGTGTATCCAACCTGAAGTTCGTCCGGAGGAGCTCGGAGGAGATTGAGGTATTTGACTATTTGTCGAGCTTTCTGGTCTGACAAATAGTCGTTTTTGACATTTGATTGCTGGCAACATCATGGCTGTCTGCATTTTCTCAACTGCCATTGTCAGAGTCAACAGCTGATTAGCATTGCCTAACTAGATGTTTGTTTGTTTTGTTAGCTTAGATTCTCGGTCTACGGCAGTCTACGGTTTTGTATTTTATTTTTTTACGGGGATCTCATGGTTTATTCAAGCAGTAGTATCCCTTTATTAGTCTGTGTCAAGCACTCGTCATTGGTTTTCTTAATATAAAATATAACTTTTAGAAAATGATACCTGAAATAAAATTAGTGGTATCTCAAAATAATACAATAATACAATCAGTTACCAGAGAAGTTGAAAGCAAAAATTTTGTGAAAACCTTAGAAAACTTTCAAGAAATTGCTAATGCAACTTTGACAAAAATGATAGATGATCATGGACTTTCTGGTAAACACTAAGTTTATTTACCTACTATTTTATTTCTGAATATTATATAACTACTACACATCAATTATAAATTACATATGTAGGTAGGTACTTACCTTGATGCATAGCCTTGATGCTGTAAATGTTCAAGTATTATCACAACAACCAAAACCAGAATATATTAGTTTGTTTGTACATGATGCTGATCTTTCTAAAATCTTATTTTTATTATTTAAGGTGACTGCATTCTAGAAGAAGAAGACGATGAAAGTGATCCCGATGAAGATGCATGTGCCATCCCTAAGAAAAAGAAAAGATAACTATGCTGCTAATTTCTAATCTACTTGTAAGTGTATTTAACCTCAATATATTTTTGAAGCCTATATATTATGTAGTATTTGATTGTTCTACTTCTAATTTTTTTATATGTATAGTATAAACATATATGTATAATAATAAAATAAGGTACTTTTAATTATTGTAGCTGTAGGTGCTATATCTATTTGTAGGCCCAGGAGGCCAATCAGAGCGATTTTGTCTAAGGAAGAATAGACAAAAGAGAGCATAAATCATCATCAAAAATATTTAAAATTAATTCCATCAACCTTTACAAAAAATCACTTTGCTAGGGGGCTGTAGTACTGGACCAACACCAGGCACATGCTCCTAGAAAACTTAGTTATATGTATTCAGTATTTTAAGCTAAGCAAAAATATTTGTCTAGAGTTTTTGAAGTATTAGTGTGCCCTTTCAGTTAGGGTATGGTATGGCAACAGATCTTGATCTCGGCTTCGATAAAAACTGAAGTATTTTGTATTATACAACACAGAGATCTTTTGAGATCTGATATTAAGTAAACCTATCTAATGGGTGGTTTTTTAGGATGTAAGGGAAGCCACCCTAACCTCTGTAACTACAGGAGCAAAGAAGACACCCAGACCAAATATCTGCAAATCATTCGAACATTTGTCCCGAGGCGGGAATCGAATCCGCGACCTCCTGCGTCACAGGCGGACCTTCGCCTGCTGCGCCGCAGAGGTCGTCAAGTCAGTCGTAAATATTTTCAAACTTACGCGATCTGAAGTCACCACGACCGTGTGTAAACCTTTTGAAACGTCGGGAAAAAAACGTAAATCAACGCGATAAATACTTGTGAAATAATACTAATAATAAAGTCAGTCATAATAAGTCGGAGGTGAAATAATATAGCCATGTGATTGCATATTACATTTTTTATTTTCTCATTATTTTTTAACTGGATACAACATTCAATTCATAATTAATAATATTCTATTTACATTTTAACATTACATTTTTATTTACAGTCTTCTGGACTAAAATATTTGTAAAATTTTATGTACTTACTTCAGTGTTATTAACACAATTTGGGAATCCCATATTTAAAGTAATTTTGAATAAATATTCAAAGCCTTACATCAATAATCTATTAAAAATAAATTATATAAATCATGTTTCGTTAAAACTAATGTACTTTTAAAAAAGTATTCTTGGATTGAAACTTCTTAAAATTAAAGTATAATTGGTTATTTATTTTATAACCAAAAACAAAAAAAATATGTCCTCAAGGAATGTTAATTAATCACATTGGCTGTATTTTCTGAGCCAAAAATAACCCCAGCCAGGAAAACATTAATTTTTTTCAAGTACATACTTAATACTGTTTAAATCTCATCATATAAGTTCTCCTTTGTCATTGACAAAACTCTACAAATAAACAGTGCCCTAATAAATAGCATGGTTAGGTTTTCAGCAACATAAAATAATTTATGAGCTGAGATAGACCATACATTTTGTACTTAAACATGGAAACCTAGATATTAACATGGCATGATACCTACGTACGTCCTTATTTTACGGAAATTTTGTTCCAATTCGGGAAACTTCGCAATATCTTCTCGTCACAGATACCGCAGAACTTCAAGAAGAAAGTCTTTAACCGATGTGTGTTCATTATCAGTGTCTAACAGTGATGATGACTTACGGATCCGTGACGTGGTCGCGGCCTATATATAGGCATCTTGCATAAGATCAAAGTCTAAGCTATGGAGAGCTACGGAGTTCCTGTACGCGATATGATCCGGAAAACGAAAATCCGTAGAAGAACCAAAGTAACCGACATAGCTCTCAGGGTTCGCAGGCTGAAGGGGCGATGGGCAGGCCATAGGTATAGCTCGCAGAATCGATAACCGCTGGGGAGTAAAGGTTCTCGAGTGGCGACCGCGATGCAATGCGAAACTGAGTATGGGAAGACCGAAGATAATGTAGCGGTCACAGGGAGTCGATGGAAGGAGGCTGCTCTGAACCGCTATTTGTGGCGTCGTTTGAGGGAGCATAGGCCATGTTAAGCAGTGGACATATGGGCTGATATAATAATAAATAAATATAATAAAATAATGCTGGACAATCCACACAGCACCATCTAGCCCCAAAGTAAGCTCAAAGCTTGTGTTATGGGTACTAGATAACTGATATATTTAATACATTATATACATAGAATGTACTGATGATGATGATGTTCTAATTATGTGCACAATGATTTATAGAAAACTCTTGAAATCTTGAGTTTTTCAAGTAAGTCGATGTTTTTTGTTAGTTTTGGGTCAAGTGCGCTCTAGTAGGTAATGTGTACTTTACATTCATGATAATTGTGATAGACCGCCGCCGTATTATCTTACTGAATTGTTTATTCTTCAATCTTATCATGAGTTCTGTGGTACCTAAATGGAGGTAATTTAATCGTATCTAAGGCTACCTTAACTTATATTTATTTCGTAGGGTTTCCCCGCGACTAGGTTATTGTTGTTTTATCCTCGGAATGGTCAGACTCTGAGCAGCATATATCACATCCGTTGATTCCGCACTCGCATAACGAAGTCGGCTGAATAGAGTAATATAATTTCTGAAAGAAATAATAACAGTTTAAACATTGGTTTCTACGCAACCCAATATCTTATCATGACGTGATATTAGTCACAATCACAATACTTTAAAAAAATACGAAAGATATTTTGGAAATGACTGAGTAATACCTAAAACAATCTATTTATGTTACTAAACTGATTAGTCGACGGTAAGACGGATGTGATTAAGTTGGATTTATCTTCGGCCTAAAACTTCTATTGTGATGACTTCTGTGAATAGAGTTCATACTTAATAGATATTAAAGATGTGGTATGCATCCACCACCTCCGGTGTGTAATCGGCTATACCGTTTTCGAGTACCTGACTACGTACCTGGCCAATGCATCACTAGAATTATCAAATGTTTGACTGTAATTCGTGCAAATTTATCACAAATTGATAAATGAAATCTGTGTTTATCGCCAGATATATCAACGTAAAAGTCCAAATAAACTTCCCCCCCCTTCTTTCTTCGTGGTTGCGTAAAAATATTTTATCACATCTTCTACTTAGAACATTCGTAGAAGTAAGTACTACCTATATCAGACTTGGCTAGCAAACATTGGTAGGCACTAGTAGGTAGGTAGGCACCCTGCCTTTTAAGAAAAAAGAAAAGTCAAAATTATTGAATATGTTACCTCTCTCCAATTTTCTCCAGGCGATTGTATGATTACAACTATAGCATATACGGGTATACACAGTAAAGATAAGGATGCTATAGTCCAGCCTAGCACCTGCGCCCACAACGGGTAGTCATAGTCCCTGTAGCTGGGTGGCATGTAGTCCACCAGAGACACCACCCATAGCGCGAACAGAAGCGCGGGTGACGCAACCAGCCAACAGAACCGGAAGTACAGAGACGGGTAACGACCTGAAAAACCATATAAAAATATAAGCACGTTTGTTAGCCAGTTAGCAATTCAGTTTGTTTGCACGTATTCAGTCTCTTGGAATGAATACAATAAAAACGAATAAAGATAAAAACATTTTCTGGGTGTGTTGATTGTCGCTGATAACAACAGCGTGTGACACATTACCTTTGTCGTTAGATGACTGCTTAGTAATTGTTTCGAAAAGTTTTTGGAACAATGCACATTAAACAGAGCATATCCGATGTGTAATCTATATGTGTAAAATAAAAAAAAATGGTCAGTGTCACATGAGTGCAATGCATGTACAGATTCAAGGTTATCTTCACCTGCGATAACTCTTGCATAATCATGGCAAAATAGCTGATAGTTTTTAATAACGCGTTAAAAGTACCTACCTACTTAAATTGTTCATAGCTGAAGGTTTGACTAGCACATCTGCATCGGTGAGTCCTAGAAATGGCGATCTTAATGCAGCTTACTCGCATCGCAATATGTCCGGATAGAATGAAAACGTTACTGACCTGTCATCTGTTTGATATTTCTTGACAAACGTCCCACTCCATAGAACCAAGCTATGGCAACCACTTCGAAGAAGGCAAGATACGTTATGCTCAGAGATGCGGCGTAATAATCCATCAGTTGGAACACGTATATGCCGCTCTGAATGATGTGTGGCAACCCGAACACCAGTGAAACTGCGCAAACGCACAATACCAACAGTTCGTGGTATACAAGCCTCCTGCGTATCATGTCGGGAAACCCGTCTTGGATGGACGTAACCACAACTTCTACTATGGCGAACTGCAATTAAGACAATAATATGATTATCTCAATGTACAATCGGTTGATTCATTGTATTCTTAGCCACTTTAAATACCTGGCTGTTCAGACCGAGGCACAAGAACATAAAGAAGAATAGCACCGCCCATAATTGAGGGGCGGGCATTTTTGCTATAGCTTGAGGATAAACGACAAATAATAACCCTGGACCTGAAAATAAAACAAGCATTATAGTCGTTTATTTAGATTCTTAGTTAGGTACTGTAAAGTGTAAACTCGTGAGGCGGCACGTCTCTCTCCGGGTCGCAACGTCGAGGATGGACAGTGAATGCGTTAATGGAGTCACACACCAACGTCAGCGACACAACCACAGCCAGTTAGTACGACATTTCAGTGTATGAATATGGTTAGCAGACGACAGTGTTTTGTTTGTTTGGAGATTTGCAGTTACAGATTTTTTTATAAAACCTACTAGTTAGTTTCTGCCCGCGGCTTCGCACGCGTTGTTTCTATGGAAACGTTTAAAGGTGATTTCTGTCCCATGGTAACTGATTTATGGGATAAAAAGTAGCCTATATTTGATTCCAGGATTAGAATTACCTGTATGTAAAATTTCAGCCCGATCGGTCCAGTAGTTTTAGCGTGAAGAGGTAACAAACATCCATCCATCCATCCAAACTTTAGCATTTATAATATTAGTGTGATAGCAAGCTCCAGCTCCTCATAATTCAGATTTAATAAGATCTAAGCACTGTGCTTATAATAATTAAGTCTTAAGTTAAGTAAAACCTATTGTGAAGAGGAAATTATTATTTATTTATGTTGTCAGCGGCCCGCCGACTTTGGTGTGTAGACTTCATAAATATCACAGTAGGTATAGACATTTTCATGCAAGTCTGAAGTAGTTACGTTTATATGGTGTTCAAGTAGGTACTTACTATCAGCGATAACGTTCTTCACTGGAGTATTTTGTTCAAATGCAATATTTCCTATTGTAGCAAATGTGAATATTCCAACGATTAAACTAGTTACAGCATTCACCAGGGACACAGCCAGCGTGTCGTGGAGGAAGTTGTTGTCGAATCGGTTGTAAGAGGCGAACATTATCATCGAACCGAAGGCAATGCCAATCGAATTAAAAATTTGTGATGCTGCGTTGACCCAAGGCTTGGATTGTTTCAGTAATTCCCAGTCGGGTTTGAAGAAAAATCGTAAGCCTTTATCAGCTCCTTCGAGTGTCAGCGACCGCCCGAGGAACACTATTATTAGTAGAAAAGGCAGTGTAGTGGTGATGTAGCGAACTTTTGCGGAGGATTTTATGCTCTTCCACAGGGCGAAGTATACGAGCACCCAAGCGCAGACCAAGCATGCTGCTAACTCCCACCGCAATCCGCCAGGGAACTCGATACCATCACTCATGCTTAAAACCTTTTTCCTGGAACAACACAAGTTTTAATTATCAGTAAAGAAAAAAACGTACTCTAGGTACCCGTGTTGGTATGTGAAGGTCTTACTTAAGGTTCTAATACCACGAATATCAATATATATAATATAATACTTGCTTGAAAAGTGCATTATGTTTGAATGAATTGTTTTTACTCATCAACCGAACCAAACAAATTTTGAATTTCTTAATTCCTGCGAAAACTGTAATAGATTAACGTGGTAAAATATCTTATCGTATAGATACAAAGCTGGCTTATTCGATGTCTGTTCCGCCTCGAGCATTCTGCGTACAATAACCCTGACCATCACAGCCACATACACATGGAGACCTTGAAGACCCCAACTACAATACTTATCGATATTATTTAACAGCAAACCTACTCGAAAAATTGTTCGGTGGGTGTTTGTGATCCGTTAGGTTTTGTGTGGTTATGGTATGGTACCCAGCATTGCGCTGTGTTCCATCTATTCGAGCAGCTGGCCCACGGAACTTCGGTCTTGAATGATGTGAAGAAATAGTATATTGCCCACGCAATTATCACCGCGTAATAGGTGGACATAAGGAATGAGATCACCACGCTCGCCAGACCCGCACCTGCAATTTAATTTTTTTCATGAAAGGATTGAAGATTGTATATAATTTTCTTTTCACGATTTTAATTTAGCGTGCTTTTTATCTTACCTTTAAATAGCGGACATATCTGGGATAGAGCACCGATTGGCCCGTGGGCCGTATATTGCCCTATAGCGAGCTCCATGAAGAGCATTGGCACACCGCATACGAGGAGGATTATGAAATAAGGAATGAGAAACGCACCTGAAACAAAAGAAAAAACCATTTTGAAACTTCACAATTAACTGAGCCAGAATCACGTGACTTTTTAGCTATAAATAAAGAGCTTAATTGTTAATGTCTGCTATCAAAATTTCGGCAAGATGATTCTGGAAACGTTAATGGTCAATTGTATCATTTATCCAGTAGTTGACCTACAGAAATGGCGTAATTAACCCATCCATTGCTCATTCTTAGCATACCTAAATGAACTACCACCTACCTGTTATAAACTCACTTAGAGCGAAATTAGTGATCATAGATTCGAATGTTACTTCCGTGCTATTTTTCATGTATTTTTAGTTAATAAAAATATAAAATTATCGAATTAAGTTATTAATAATAGTTTATTAAAACTAAAAGTAATCTGCACAATGGCATAAAATTTATGCCATTGTGCAGATTACTTTTAGTTATATATGCCATAAATAATAGCTCTATCTTCGTTCATGCGCAAATTCATGGCAGGATCGTATTTCTGAGACTACGTGATTAATGTGAGAATATAATATAAACCTGCTCCATTTACATAAGTAACGCTTGATAACTCATACCTACGTCATTATTATAAACAACTAAGTAAACAGCTACCTATATTTCTAAATATATCCTTAAGTAGCAATAAATCATTTGATATCTTGAGCATGTCTGCATGCTGTGATTGGTTTGAAGTGTTAGTTTGCCGTAGGCATCAGCTGTAATTCACACCGCATTGTCGTGCCTTTGGAGCCTCGGTGCCAACCAGCCGCGGAGACACAAACAACGATCATCACGATTTTGTGTGTGCTTAATACATACAAACAGCGTCGTTTTAAACATTTTAAAATGTTGCCCTGTATGCAACGCTTTAATTTTTTTACAAGGGATTTTAATAAATCGACCTTAATTGTCTTGGACTTACACAACGAAGGTGTAGTTGTAGTAGTATCTACCTACGTTTGTATTCCATTATCTTTTAGTTATTAAAATCCAATTCGCTCATTTATCGCCACATCGTCAGCATTGCACGCAAGTAGCATGCAATGTTTTAAAACAAAAAGATTACTTTTGTCCTTGTCCGTCAAACAAAAATGTTTTTATTATTGATTTACAGGTGAATATTCATATTGTACATCTAGGCGAGAAAGTGCGCAATTCCTATCGAGTGTGTCATTTGAGCCTTAAAACACTCGAGGTAGGAATCGCACTTTCTCCCGAGGGATGCATAGTGCTATATACTACACTTTCGAGGAAAATCATCATTTTAGAATGATCAAAATCGCTCGATTAAATTCATATTGTAAACTCAAATGTATCAATAAATACGCGCGCGAATACGAAAGAGGCCGATATCATATGGCAGATTCGGAGTAAAAACTTTTCACCTATAATAAAATAACATAGCTACCGGCTGATATTTCAGAAAATTCAAAAAAAAACACGTTAGAAATGGATTTCCAAATACTTTTCTCTACAGCTAAACGCGTGAGAAATGAAATTCCATTGAGTTTTCGTCCCAAAATTTAGTACGCCTGCAATGACGTACGTTATACCTTATGTTTGGAAAAGGAATAAGCTTTTTTGAGCAGGTGTAGTATAAAAATATTAGTTAGCATAATTATTGGCTTTATTTAATGACAGGTTTATAATAAAGACCATCTCAACTCTACCAAGTAGGTATAGGAACTTTCCTATGTGTAGGTACGTTTAGTTTACGAGTAGGTAGTATTTGTTGTTATCCACGACGGAATGGAGACTGTCTGGTGTTAGGGGTCAGGTGAATTGCTTTTGTCTGCAAACCAGTGATAAAGCCCCCGGAGATTTTAATAAGAAACTTGTTGTACGACGCTGATATTAAGGAGATAAATGGGAACACTGGTTTGAAGATAAACAACCACTGATCTCACCTAAACGCATTTCATAAACAGTCTCCATTCTGTCGTAGATAACAACGAATTCTACTTTAATTATATTCAACTTTTTTTTTTAAGTTTGTTGTTTTCTAGTTAGTTAAAGGTACACTTATTCCATGCAGACGGAAAAGGCCGATGATGATTTCTTCCATACAATGTTTTAAAAATTCCTCTACCATAATCTTCACTTATCAGATTAATGGCGTAATAGCGTCAAAATATAGCGATAAATCATAATTGATGTCCTCATGGTCATGTCCACAGTGATCGTATTTCGTGTTTAGGCAATTGTGAGTTTACATCTAACTAGAATCCTAAATAATCTATTCTCTGGTTTGTAAAGCGCACTAATCATACAATGTCACGACTTACACGACATCGTTTGTCACAGCTGATTAGATGCTCATCTACGTGAGGCGAAGTCATCATTTTATTAGGGCTCTACGTTACACGCCTTCTGAGCGGATGATGTGGTGTTTTAAATTCATTGTAGAGCATTTTATCAGACCAGTACTACAGTCTTACATCTGCGGCTTAGGTACTTTTGATCCGACCAATATCTTTAGGACCTTATTTTATGTATAAACAGTTACTTGCAGAGGTTGATAACTTCTTCAAGACAGAGAATAAGTACTTACCTACCAAGTTATGGCGTGCACCGTGATTCGCCTTCCAATATAGGAGCCGAAAAAGATATTTATCGTTTTAAAAAGACCTATTTTGACTCACCTCCTCCACTTTTGTAACAGAGATAAGGAAAACGCCACACGTTGCCAAGGCCCACCGAGTAGCCGACACATGCCAGCACGAACTGAATCTTGTTGGCCCAGAAAGGCCGCCTCGGCTTCAGGTGGACAGTAGTGTCTTCCTCCTCCTCTTCGCAATCGCTCTCATGCGACGCCGTGTCCTCATCTGGTGGCCTGCGCAACAAATAGCACTTGATACAATTATTTATGGCTGCTCATTATGCTGCTTGCGGTTGCGGCAGGAAGGGTCCTACTTAACGTATTCACTGCTCAGCTTCTCCGGAGCGAGAGGGCCACAGGTCTCACAAAACTACGCGTGTTTCGTTGGCAATGAAAGTGTTAAACCATAAAGGAGTCTGTTTCGCCGAAGTTGGTATAAATTAACCCGCTAGGTCGGTGCGACCTCAGTGTATGATATGAATATTGTAAGCAACCGTCAGTGGTTAGTGAACCAGTCGGGGCGGCTCGCCGGCTTAGGTGTGTAGACTTTGGTGCGACGTTGGTGTTCTTATGTATAGAAATAAACACGATCTATAAGTAAATCGTAACAGCTGGAGTTATAGGTTACCAAATGTTTCGAAAAAAGATTCTCTATCTGTTAGCTTTATAAGCCAGTCGGTTATTACCATTTCAACGGTTTCTTCATGTCGCGAGGTAGGATAGTAAATACAAATTTATGTAGTACGTAAGTAGGTGCAATAAAAATAATGTAATGTTCTTAAATAAGATTTAATATGTCTAAGATAGTAAATTTATGGTAGAGTCCTGTCAAGTTTGAAAACAAACGACATGTTCAAACAACAGTGTATTAGCTAAACAAACAGACTCATACATATTTTTGATAATAAGTTTTTGCTAGAATTTTTGTTAAGACTGACCTAACTATAGAAATTTTCATTATTATCGTACCTTCCTACAAAACCTTGAAAACGTTGTTTGGATTAATGATGAATGAAGGCAGATTAAAGTGACGTCAAATGGCTCAAAGGCTTAAACGAAAGAACCGAACCCAACCACGTTATTGTGGACTTACCAGCCTCTGTAATTTTATGAAGCTATCTAGTCCTAAGCCGTTCTAAACATTGGCATAGGTACAGGTGGATATTTTTGAACTTACACAAGAAGGTGTACTTAGAAAGAAACTAATCTTTATGAAATGTTGTAAATCCTCACAGTTGTAAACCGCACAGTGCTAAAATTGATCATTCTCACCCGCAAAAATGGACAGGAAACACCAATTGCGTGGTCAACGACCGTCATTTGTCTGTTTTAAGTGTCTGCCTAGTATGGATGCTCTCTTCCCTAACGGCCAGACTACTCCTATATAATATGCAGTATGTTCTTTGCATTATTAACGAGCTCTTAACGCACGAAATACCTACTAAATCTACCCAGATTTAAGATTTCAAACCTTCGCCCCCCACCTTGAAGTGGTGACCTTTTTTCGTAAATATCCTCACTTAATTTACTGAACTTCAAAAAATCCCTTTCTTTACGGCGGTGGTAATGCCAAAACTACAGTTACGGCGTGATCACGTCGTCAGCGTTTAACTTGCTGAAACTTGGGCAATATCAAAAGAATATAATATACGCGATAAAATACCCTTAAATGCTTAAATTATGATGCACGCAGCGTCAGGTAAAAGTAATACCGACTTCTCAAAGTAATCCTCAACTGACAAACCTTAAGTGTGTAAGCAAATTTTAAAATCATTATCAAGACTACTCAGGTGATAAGGACTCACGGTTTCAACGCACGATCAATCGTAGGTACATAATAATGTCCGTTGCGTTGTCGTCGTGGTACCCGTAAAGCAGATGTAGTATGTATGTATACATATGTGAGCAGATTATGTAGTAGAGTTGCAGCGTTATCAGCTCAGCATTGAAGGTCATACAACCCAACTCTTTTCATAATCTTCGGGGATTTTCGGATTTTCTCAGCTGATCTTCTGTCAAAAACTTAACAAGTAGGTAGAGGTATCAACCCGACTCCTAAATCCTAGGATTTTGGGAAAGAAAAAAGCACGATGCCTTGGGGAAAACTATGTAATCGAGAAGAGGGGTGAAAAAACCCTATGTTTTTTCACCCATCTGTTTTTGCGTGGGGGGTTAAAAAGAGACAACGTGCTTGAGTCACAAAATGGTCCATGTGTTAATTGATCGCATTTGCAACCAACACCGATCTTACGATCGATTTGATCGGTGATAAGGACCTATTATACGCATTCAATAATTAGCCACCTTTCTTTACCTTCTAAACAAAGTTTACCTAAATA
Organism: Eupithecia subumbrata; assembly: GCA_949316285.1. Classification (NCBI taxonomy): domain Eukaryota; kingdom Metazoa; phylum Arthropoda; class Insecta; order Lepidoptera; family Geometridae; genus Eupithecia; species Eupithecia subumbrata. The sequence goes on from OX438646.1 coordinate 8,064,866, forward strand.
AATTAAGATTTTCAGTCTGGTGCAGGTTCTGTGTTTTTTTTTATATGACGTATCTATCTATCACAAACATTTTGCCCCGTTTTGTTTGGTAACGTGAAATTTTAATGAGGTTATCCTGAACGAAACCCTAACTCTACATTTTTTTTATCGACGAATCAATGGCTTGTTATACTGTAATAATGACGCCGCTATACGTCTAAGTACTTAATGGTGCGAGAAAAAAGCATTTGAGTGTTAATTTTATGGCTTACGTTGAAAATAATACTTTGTTGACTACTCCAGTTTGTACTGACAAGGCTCAAAGCTGAGAAATCAGTTTCCATAAACTTTAGGATAACTGATAAAGCTTGGTAAAACTGATTTCAATGATTTCTCATCAGCGTCACTTAATAATTCTGATATTATTTAGGTACTTAACTAGGTACCGGAATGATATTTTGCATTCAGGAGGATATCCCTCATTGGGACGTGCGTCCAAGATAATCAGAGATCTGTCATATATTATTGTTATTATTTTTGCAATAAAGTGATTTATTGATACACGATCTTGTTACGTAGACCTTTTATCGCTGATAGCATCCACAAATGTTATGGCCATGTTTTTAGGGTTCCTTAGCAAATAAATAGTGAATAGATTTCTGGCTCTGGTCTGGTCTATAGTCATGTCATGTCTGTTCGTCACTGTATTCCACCAGTTTTTCGATAGTTTATGCCAACTTATGCTGAGATAAGGACCACTTTGTGTCTGAAGCCAACGGTTTTCTGGCCTATGTTCCCTTTCTTTTTCTTTGGCATGATTAGAACAAGAAACATGTATTTGTAATCAAAGATAGTTACAAATAGGTACCTACATGTATCTTGTTCTAATTCATAGCAATATGAAATGTTTGTTAAAATTATTCATTCTTGCTCATTTTATGTTATTGTTGAATAGATCTCTAACAGATTTAGGTACATAATACCAAAGGAACTGTAGAGACGCTATACATTTCTAGCCATTTTGTTTATAGCCCTGACCACTTTATCTGTTTGTGATCAAAACTATTGTAATTATTTTTTTTGCATTAGCTGGATATGGTTGAGTATTAGTTTGATTATGAAAAGTGTATGTGTATGTTTCCTTTAGTGCTCTACATCTGAACATACATCGGCCGTTTAATAAAAACATAGCAACGCGTGTTTATTATACACCTTTTACCTACTAATAATAAATTTTTCTTGCAATCACACTTTGGTATTGTATTTTTACAGTGAAGTTACACCAACCTAATACATTCAAGCGGTAGGCAAATACTGCACTTTATTAATAATGGTTCACGTATTCCTTTAGGCACTCATTTATTATTAAAAGATTGCTTATGTACCTTTCCAATTAATTATAATGAAAACGTAACCTTGGTATATACTTAGGTAGATTGCTGTTATTATTTTTGAATTCCTACTTGGTGATAGGTATCCAGTGGTTCGAAGTGAATTAGAAATTGGCAAATTTCAACGATAGGGTTTTGATAAAGCCAAAAAACTAATTCGCTCGCTCTAAGAATAAAATACATTTCATATTTAGATACTGTATGCAAGAACGATGATAAACATTTTGAAAAGGGATGGGAGTGGTGTGGATGAACCTAGTTAGTTCAATTGAATAATGACTACTCGGAGGAAGCTTCGTTTGCGATAGAGGTACTCACGTAGGAGGACGTACTAGGTGAAACAATTCAGTAGGTGAGGTTGGTACTCTTCTGATGACCATTTTGCGACCATCGGTACATCCCATTCCGATGGAAGCAAGAGATCTAACCGAGGGAGCATAATTTGTTGTCCCACATTCGGACCCCTCGGGATAAGGAGTCACTTGCTCGTAGGGACGTAGACTTCTTGCAGAAGCCGCTCCCGATGCAGCTGACACATCTCGTATCCTATGGGTGTCGCTGAAACTCTTGACTTTCCGCATAGGGCCGGATGGTGTTATAGCTGGTTGAGGTGCATTAACTCTTAGAAGCTTCGAATTTTCTTTGTCTTGATCGTCATCTTGGTCCACGTGGATCGCCACGCTGGGCGCGGCGGCTTCCTTCGAAATATCGGTTTTACTCATAACTATCGCGTCACATGGTCATCGCGCGGGGACAGACAGTCGCGTGCGTCGCTGGCGACGCGCGACTATGAACAATGAAATGAATGAACTGTGTAAAAACCGCGCGATAGCGAGCGGTGTCGCTATTTGGTCGACCGACTGCCCGGACTGGTTCGTCAATCGCAGCAAAGCAATTGGTAAACAATATGCGAGTTCAGGTGGTGTGGTGGGGGCATTATGGAATGAAGGAGATAGGGGAGACGTGAGGGGGGAGGAGTACAGCGCGTTTGACTGGTGTTGGCTTGACATACCTATACCTAGAGCTGCGCTTGCGTTTGTTTCGTTGCAGGAATAATGAATGAATCTATTCAAATAGAGGTTAAGTTCTTGAACGAAAAATCTAAAAAGTCAGTCTCTTATGAACATTTTCGTGTAGCTACACCGGAAAATGGTCTTAGGATTTGTCCATAATTTAAGAGATTTTTTATCCCCATTCACAGATTTTCGAAAAAAAGGTACAGTTAGCAAGAAAACGGGCATTTGACACAAAACTTTTTTGTTGCCCATGGATCCAGTTTCTTATAACCCACTTATCAAAAACTTACATACAAGAACCAACTGATGTTGGATTACTATAAATGTGAGAAACCGCAGAAAATATTATACATTTTACTAGGAATCCGACTTAATTTTATATTTTTATAAATAAAAACTTTTTGTAAGGAATAGGTTGAGATAGGATTAAAAGATTTGATGAAAAATCTTATAATTTCGAACTCAAAATAAAAATACTTATTATAAAAAAACTGTAAAAATACATAATCAAAAATTCACATGATGCCTAGACATTTTTTATGTGTAGGTATACAATTACAATAAATTGTCGATTGTCAGTTAATCATTTGTTTTTTTTCAGCGCCTATTTAAGGTTCACAAGGTTTTCGAAGCTGCAACGATTTCATACGAAATGTGTGCCTTTTTTAGTACTCAAACCTCAGTTGATCCATATAGATAAGTTTTTGATCAGAATAAGAAAGAGGATCGTTTGGTATCAAAAAAACATTTTGTGTAAAACGTAAATTTACTAGCTAACTGTACATTTTTTGAAAATCTCTGAATGGGTATAAAAAAATCTCTAAAATGATGGATATGTAGTTTCCAAAGACCATTTTCCTGTAGCTCCACTAGATAAGGTAGGTACCTCCCCTTACTGAGAAATTTTTGATACTCGCCATGGACAAAACCTACAGGGTACCTATTTCCCGTTGACCTAGAATCATTATATTTTGAACCCGTAGTGCGCGAGTCCGACTCGCACTTGACGTGTTATTTATCCGTGCATATTGCGTACCGCCGCCGCGCCGCCTGGACAACCATGTCTATACATAATTTACTAGTGACCTGCCCCGGCTTCGCACGAGTGCAATGCTGATACTAAATATACTACAGAATCGGCTCCCCGGCCGCAACCGCGTTGTCCCTGCATTTTAAATCTGTAATATCTTAGAAAATATTCTTTTAAATTACCTGCTGTAAAGGGCCATATTGATCTATATTAAATGCACAGTGTATGTAAGGTACTTAATTGGATAAAGATTAGTGCTGTATTGCTTAAAATAGCTTCGTAAATAAGCCATTATTTCTCTGAAAAAGTCAAGGATAAAAAATGGTTATTGTGGGTTATCCCTAAGAGAAAGATATATACCATCATGACATCACACTTTTTTGTAGACCTTTTTAAGGTGTACAATTCTGTAGTATAGGTACCTACATTATTTTGATCTATCTCGTAGGGTTCAGCCAGCGTTTGCAATGTAAGCGCAAAAAAATGTGTATAATTACGACATCACATTAAAAACCTCTAAAATAATCAGTGTTTCTATATAATATGCATGTATTTAAAAAACTTCCTCTTGAATCACTCAATCTAAACGCTTCAATATCCGTTGCGTAGTTTTAAAGATCTAAGCATACATACGTTACCTTCTAATACAGGTATTTTTATACTTAAAAGGAGGTCTCGAACACTGAACAATGTACTATGAAGTAATTTAAGAGAACAATAAAAAACATTTTGTATTTCGTATTTTGTATACGGGCAGACAGACAGGAAGCGACTTTGTTTTATATTATGTAGAGATATCGTCGTATATTATTTTAATTATATTTACTCACCAAGGCGACTTGTGTATGTAGCTTGATTTTAACAGTTCTTTCGTCATAGTGCAATTAAATATTTTGCTAAAAAATATTTATTCCGATTTTGATCAACGGTCGGTGTATCGTACACTTCACAGCCTATTTTGTAAGTGGCGGCTCGAGTCACTCGAATCTATGTAAATCTGTGCAAATTGTTGTCAAATAGATCTGTCCCCTCGTCAGTAAATTAGAACCTTATTAGCACGCTTTATTTGCTAGCGTTTAGAGTTCAGTAGTGTCAATCGGAATCAGAGGATTGAGGGATCGTCTAGTGCTATATAAAAACATAACATAACCCTCCTTGCGCAGTTGGGTAAAATGTTATTATCGTGTCATAGAGTCGATAGTGTCGCCGAGTCGATTGTGTTATATACCTATGCTACAAAGCTAAGATTGACAACTGTCAAATGTGGCCTATTATCTTGGCCCTACTTTCATATGAAAATCCTTACAGTGGTAGTTCATAGGTATTTTTTGGCCCTACCAATTGGTCTCCTAATATAACACATGTATTTTTTTATTCTAATGAGTTCTGTTACCAGCAATAGCCTGATCTTTCCAGAAATCAAAGTTGGCTGATATTCGTATTTTTAAAAATGATGGAAAGTTTCCTTTCAGTGAAATTTGCTATCTTCAGTAACCTATTCCCGGATACTTGCCTACCAGGTAACCCCCGAATACTCAAACGCAACTCAGATTTAAACAGGTCTCAAGTGACCAATATTTGTAAGATATTAATAGAAAACTGTCAAAAAATCGCGATTTGAGACGTGCTCAAATGTAAGTTGCGTTGCGTATTCGGGCGTAAGAAACGAACGTTACTTGGAAGGCAAAGATGTAAGAAAACTCAAAGTGAACTCGAATGATACCTAATAGGATAATAGATTTATTTCCACATGTAAAAGCTAAGCCAAAGCCAAAGCTAAGAAAATCGTATTTAAAAAGTATGACGTCATACCATCAACCTTTTTACCCGACTGTTTTTCGGTTATACAAGCTCTGCTTATTAAGTTTGCACTCAGTTTTGAACATTTAAATAAATATACCTACTTATTTTGGTGCCCAAACACAACTCGAAGAATAGGAGAGGTAGACGTGCTTTGATAAAGTTAATACATGCATTATTAATCAAATCTATAGAAGTAAAAGTCCCTTTCTATAATAATGATGACGGAACTCTCATCACCTTGCCTAGCTGAGAATGTTTTTGTGCTAGGGGCTCGACTAACACGTCACGAGTTTTCGTTATCACTTTGTGCATGTTTAGCGAATCAAACACGAAACTTTAGCAGATCATATTTAGCACCTCAATCCCATAAATATTTACAAAATCGAAAAAGTTAAAATGATGGTACCACTAAAGAGGCTAATTTATCTGCGTATTTACGTAACTACTGTAGTAAGTAGTAACGTCAGGCGATCTAACTGTGACAACTCATGGCAGACACAAAAAACTATACTTAGTTAAAAACTAAAACCGATCTACCTACGATCTACGTAAAAGTTTTAAAAGCGCGTTCACATTGCCCTTATCATTTTCTTTTGATACAAAGGCCCTTGCAATGATGCTCGACTCGAGCATATTTACTAACATTGGAATTTTCAAATCTTAACTAGACCCCCTTATCTCGTCAGACCCCCAATTTCATCGTCACACTACCTATTACCACGGAGGTATTGAGACGAATCGATCGATACCTCATTTGTTGAAATCAAATTGGTAGTTCTAGCGCCATAAAAATCAAACATAGATAGGTATATAGGCTGCCAAGCCAACCGCATACATAACCCTCCTCCGTTGGTAGTCGGGTAAAATTGGTAAAGTTTTGTAGCTCGACGTTTTTAATTTTTTTTAGATATAAATCCCTTTTTTGTATTGGTACTTTAGCCTCCATCATATCATCCGGAAACCTCCCTTTAAGATGGAGTTAATTATACTCATAATTGGTAAGTAGGTATAGCTATTTCTGTATCTATTTTCTTTATTAGATTTCGCGTGATATACCAATAGTCATTGTAATTTTTGAAGTGAAAACTTCTTTAGCGGCGTTGAGCACTTTTTCTGTAATGGGTATAAAATCTTAAACTCGCGTCAGGACACGTGACCATCGAAAAAGCGTAAGACGGATAGAGCAACGACGACATTATGCCGAAGGAATAAAGCTCAAAATTGTGCAGGATCTTCATTATAGCTAGGAAATTTCTTGAAGTTTTGTTTTGAGATAGAGTTCAAAATCGAACATTATTTTTAGGTAAACAGAATAGATAATAGTACTAGTTTCCGACAACAACAATAGGCCCTAGCTTATGTAATAGTTGCTAGCGTCCGGCTCGCTTATACCTACCTACTTATGTATCTATAGATAAATTAATTTCTCGAACGAATCGAAAAGAAAGACAAGGACAAAAATTTTCATTTATTCATTAATATAATTTTATAATTAAGGTTAGGTTTCGATCGAGTCTATCGTACTGCTTAACGGGTGTAAACAGACCCTTCACGAAGCCGTCAACCAAGCATTCTGTACATGAAACTATGTAAGTAACACTGCGCAAAAATAATTGCTGGGAAACGGAATTTATTTTTGGACTTTAAAAATAATCAGATTTTTGTAGCGGGTAATGGTTTGCGCGCAACCGGCTGTAAATAATTGTAATATTATTTAATATTGTAAAATAATTGTAATAGTTTTAAAGTGTTAAATTTTTAATCTATACTTATAATAAAACTGTAACAAGTCCAATTCTGTACATCGAAGATATTTTGAAATTTTTTTTTGGAGGGCACTCTATTATCGATACTGAAGCCAAAACTGCAATTTTTTTCATTCATGTCTGTCTGTCTGTCTGTCTGTCTGTTTGTTAAACGCGCATCACGCCAAAACTACTGAAGGTATTGAAATGAAACTCGGCACGATTTTAGGTCATACTACGAGGAAGGACATAGGATACTTTTTATCCCGGAATTCAGTCAGGTTTCCCTGGGAGAGGGGATGAAAGTAAAATTCTTTAACTGCGCATCACGACGGAACTACTTAAGGTATTGAAATAAAACTCGGTACGATTTTAGGTCATACTACGAGGAAGGACATAGGATACTTTTTATCCCGGAATTCAGTCAGGTTCCCCTGGGAGAGGGGATAAAAGTAAAATTTGTTCACCGCGCATCACGTTCACGCCGAAACTACTGAATGAGTTGGACTGAATTGGTACGATTTGAGTTCAAGGAAGGACATGGGATACATTTTATCCTGGAATTCAGTAAGGTTCCCCTGGGAGAGAGGATGAAAGTAAAATTCTTTAACCGAGCATCACGACGGAACTACTTAATGAATTCGAATGCAACTCGGCGTGATTTTAGTTCGTACTATGAGGAAAGATACATTTTATCCCGGAATTCAGTAAGGTTGCCCTGGCAGAGGGGATGAAAGTTAAATTCCTTCACCGCTCATCACGCCGAAACTACATAGGTAATGAGTTGGAATGTAACTTGGCACGTTTTGAGTTCATACTACAAGAAAGGACATGGAATACATTTTATCCTGGAATTCAGTAAGGTTCCCCTGGGAGAGAGGAAAAAGTAGAATTCTTTAACCGCGCATCACGATGGGTCTACGCGTCGTCCGATTTCATGCATTCTTTTTGTTAGAAACAGAGATGCAAGATCGAATATGACCAAATCAGTAGAAAGTCGAGTAGAAAATCAGTAGATTGATGAAATAATCTGTAGATTGAAGAAAAAAATTAGTAGATAAAGGGTAGGTAAGTTCCTATCTATTTATTTTTCCAAGACGCACCCATTAGTTAGGTTCCTACCTACTAAGGTGGTGGGTCTTGGAAAAATAAGTTAGGTTCCTGCCTTACATGATATATGGTGGTTTAGCTGGTCCAGCGAAGTTTGGTGGGAGTCTTACTCCAACCAACTTCGTGTACAATTAAATTAATTAATTATTGTGGTCCACTTTAACTAACTGGACCGCAGAAAAATATTTTTTATTGTGGTACACAGCCAACTGTACCTACCTACTAACGAAAAAAAATTACGGTGGTCCAGTCAAATGGATCAGGAGCCCAATTCTGCAAAACAATTGCTTCAGTATGACAATGGAATCGTCGCAGAATCATCACGTAGAATCCTTAGATTAATAAAATTCCAGATAGTGCGCGCGAGATAAATTAATATGTAGTTTCAAACTTGACGCGCGTCTCTCCATCTGCATTCATCATAATTTCTTTCATCCAAGGTGGAATACCAAAAAGTGTCATTCTGTGACGATAGCCCTGTCATAGTGAAGCGATTAGTATAGCAGAATAGGGCCCCAGCTGTGAGTAAGTCTAACGAGTAGGACACTTCTTAACACTGACGCTGGCCGAGTCGTAGCTAAAAGTCGTGTGGATAAAGAATGGGATTGAAGATTTTTTGGACGGCGGCGTTTCATTATATGAGAGACTATGGTTAAATGTGAACTTAATTAGTCGGCAGGTAAGGCAATCGCGAACGAAGTCGCGGGTACAGCTAGTGTAATATAAATTGTCATGTTTGTGTACGATAGCGCAATAAATGAATATTGTATTCTACCACATAAATGATAGTACTTTTATACTGATAAAGCAATTGGTGCAAAATTATTCCCTAACCATTCCAAAATATCAAACATGCTCAACGTTAATAATCAAGTTTTCACTTCTGCCGGCACTCCCGGAGTGCAACCCATCTTTTTTTAGCTTATTATCTTAATTCCTCGTTGAATTCTGATGGGGGCTAAATTAAAATTGTCATTGATCTTGCACTTAAATTTATCTAAATACTTATGTCAATGGTTGCGTCAACTTTATAGATACATTTGTAAAATAATTACAGATTTTATTCAAGTCAGTTATAGGTAATTGTATTTCATTTCATTTCATTTCATTTATTTTCAACTATAGGAACACAAAGGAGCACTTAGTTAAGTCAAAAAATTACAATTATACCTATGTATAATCATTGTCACTGATTATTTTATCACAGGTAACACAGTTTATTTTCCCAGATTCACTTTTGATTATTTGCCAGGAACATTTAATTTTGTTTTGAGATGCCATAAGTTTATTTGTATAGTAAATATGTTTGGCTTTCCAACAGACTCATTTAAAGATTTTGCTATAACTTGTCACATATTCCTTTTTAGGGTTCCATACCTCAAAAGGAAAACAGTAACCCTTATAGGATCACTTTGTTGTCCGTCTGTCTGTCTGTCTGTCCGTCTGTCAACCCTATTTTCTCAGAAAATAACGCGTGGACGTATCGAGTTGAAATTAACGTTGAATACCGTACCTCCGTAGTCCGTAACCTCTTGGAGCTGCGATATAAATAAAACTTCTAAGTCAACGCACTCAAAAGTTACAGCCGTTTATGTCCATAAATTTTGAAATTTCCTAGGGAATCACATGCACACAAAACCTAAAGGGTACTTCCCGTAGACCTAGAATCATGAAATTTGGGGAGCAGCAAGGTCTCATAGCACAAGTAAAGGGAATAAACCGAAAAACATAAATTATTCATAAATAAAAATACTTTTAATGCTCGCCATGGACCAAAACCTATAGGGTACTTCCTGTAGACCTAGAATTATAAAATTTGGCAAGAAGCAAGGCCTTACAATTAAACGGAACCCTTAGTGCGCGAGTCCCACTCGCACTTAACGTTTTATTTATATCGCTGTTAGGTACTCTTAATAGTCAAGAGGTCAAACAAGCAAAAGGTCAAAAAGCCTTATCCTAGAAATAAGTATGCCTTTTGTGGCCCAGAAAAAGGTAACATTAAGTTGGCCTGGCCTCCTATTTTTAATTGACTGACAGGGATGTGATCGTCAAGTTTATCCAGAAGGCATTTAAAATATGTCGGATAAACTTTATAAAATTCACGTTGCTGGACAACTTGTCGCAAGCTTTATTTTAGCAATACAAGGTTTGGAGCAGTCACCTTTCTTAGTAAAAGCTCAGGAGGTAGACATAAGGGATCCTCTTGGTTTTGATTTTGATGACCTGGCAGTGATGGTTGGATTCTACACATTGCAGAACATTTAAGCTGACGACGTTTTCAGAATCGGTGAACATGTTGTCAATACAAGACCTAACAATAATGATGGAGGACAACGACGACGACGATGACGGTGAAGTTAGTAGCTTTCGTATCATTCATCATCATCACGCGTTTTATTAGGCTAATTCTATGTGTGCGTGGAGTTTTTACGAAATGAACACCATATCTAGTGTGTTTTCGGTTACGGGCGTTATTGCACCCTACCTCATTTTCAATACGTTTTCATGGAAATAAACATCTCGAATAATCTTCGTTACATACTATGTCTACTCGATTAAAATCGAAACTTTCGTGAGTCTCCATATTTTTCGAGCCGCATCACTATTTGTCAAAACTCTATGAATGTTCGATACATCGATCACATAGGTATGATATTAGCATCATCAGCAGTTTGACCTTAGTAGGTTACTCGTGGTGCCGCGAGCGGACCGGGCGCCTACGGAGGTCAGTGCATCTGCAGCAATCATCCAAACCGCACTCATTAACATCATATTAGGTCGTAGTTTTATACAATACTAGCTGCATTCTTACTACCCGTTGTCCTATTACCCGTTTTCCTGTAGGAATTAAGCATTTTCTCGCGGTAAAAAGTAGCTCTATGTTCACCAGGAATAATGTGGGCTTCTAATGGTAAAAGAATTTTTCAAATCGGTCCAGTAGTTTCGGAGCCTATTCAATACAAACAAACAAACAATCAAATATTTCCTCTTTATAATATTAGTATAGATAGGACGAATTTTGAGTAGTATAGATTATAGTATAGATATAAGTAGCTTTTGTATTATATAGACAATACACTCTGTCATTCAGTCTTCATTCACTCACCTGTCAACAATTATGGAACCAAAAAGAAAATTATTTCGTGGACGACTATTAGTCATTTTCTTTTTGTTTGTCTATTGGACTTACCAAGTTCAAAATTGAATACATTTACTATCTTTCTAAATGAAAGCAAGACCCACCCTGATGAGGAATGAGGTTACACTTATTCTTCATCAGAGTGGGTCTTGCCTGTTAAAAGTAGGTTTGCCTGCTATAAATTCCTAGGTATGTATACCTAAGATTGCTCGATGCTTAAAGTGGTTAATATGACGAAAAATTGCGACAATCTCTCAATGTTCTGCCCAAAAGCTGTCCCAACCAAAGCTTAAAAAATATTTATTCGTATAATCCTGTCCATGTGAAATAAAAATACCAGTATTATTAAATTATTTATTTACGCTTACAAATTAATATTTTACATAAAACTATGGTGATTTCGAAAAAGTATTTATATTATGAATATCACAAAGTTTTGAAGGAGGCGACTATTCCACGTTATAAAAAAAATATTAAGTACTATAATAACATAGAGGACGCTGCGAGCGCGAGCGAGGGGCGCGTCAAGAAGGCGCGGCGCTCGCGGCGTCCTCGCCCGACGGTCCTCCGGCGGCACGCACAGATTAAAGCTAAGTGAGTGAGAAGAAAGAGCCGACACCGCCCGGCGCCGGCGGAGGAGCGGGGCGCAGGACTAGGTAGCTCAGCGCTGGAACAGCGGGTTGGGGAAGTCTGGCGGGTGCGGCAGGGGCGCAGGTGGCGGCCTCGCGCGGCGCCACGCTACCAGCCAGCACGCGACTGCGGCTGCTACAGCCACCAGCGCCAGTAGCGCCGTCAGCGCCAGCGCCACCGCCAGCCCCGCGGCCGACACGCACACCTCGCCGCTGCTGGCCGCCGCGCCGCCCGCACCGTCCGACCAGCCGTCCCGCTGTCGAGCCACCTGCGACGGGTCACGACGCTGCAGTGTTACTATCGGGTTTGATTCGACTGTCACCTCCTCCCGAAGTTGGCCCTCGATGGAGCCGTCGAATATTGCTTCTCGTTTTCTACGTTTTCCGAAAGCATCAGCACCGTGGCAATTCACCTGCAAATTAATGAAGTGATTAGCGAGAGAGGCTGTTGAAGTGACAAAGTTGGTACCTACTTTTGTATACACTATACTCGGTTTTAGAATCCATATATTTTATGTCAACAAAGACATTTGTGAATGAAATGTTTAAGATTGCATTCACAAATGTCACAAACTATTATACATTACAATAACAGAAAAAGGTAACAGCAAGGTAAATCACAAGAAACAAAAACACGGCAATTGCCCATGCGCAGAGAAAACGCTTCAAGTTCGAAAATGGACGAAAGACAAATGAAATGATGAATGAAAACTGTTCCGAGCAACTGTGATTAGCTCCGATGAGGCAGTGTCGTAAAATGTTTACCTACCACCAATATTTCTTTGATTTTGTTACCCCTTTGTTTACAAATATCTAGGATTCTAGAACCGATTACAGAACATAACAACGTTAAGTTTCCTAAGTGAATGAAGAGCTTACTGGTTGACATTTTCCGAAGCAAACACGTATGTTGCACTGGAATCTAATGTTATCGCTGCTGGGGAACTTGAACGCGTTGAAAGACACCCTCAACGCGCTACCGTCCTCACTCCGTTCCCAATCGCCGAATATAGCAGCGTCTGTTGCACATCCATCTTCATCTGTCACGCGATATTCGGTCTCTTCGTTGGTCGATGAGTCACTTGTTTTTGCAATACAGCTGCGGGCAAAGCCGCCGTATATGCCTAAAAAAATATTAAAATTGAGTACACCAACTACGCTATAGTTGAAAGTAAAAATCATTGCAACCCCCGTGATGCGTCAATCAGGACTTCTTAAAATAGGTATGCAGTTTGACTTACTGGAAGGTTGAACATCGACTTGTAAGACAAGGTTTTCTCCAATGGCTGCGGAGCTGACCTCGTCTCCTGAGCGAGAAACGATTCGCATGGAACAAGTCGGTGGCGGGCCAGTGTTGGCGATTGTGCCCGCTGTAGTTAACATGGATACGTTGAACGCCAGAGTGACGTTCTGTTCACCAGTCTGATAGATACACTTTATGTGGAAAGCTTTAGCATTCGATGTCACTAGTTTTGGATGGTTCTGCATAACGAGTACGAAGCTGGCTAGTCCCTGTGGAGAAAATCATGTTTATGTCACTATTGGACTAAAAAAATGCAGTGCGAAGACTGAAACTTTGACTTACATTCACATGCACTAAGCCACAATCGCCGAAATGAACCGTAAAGTCCACAAGACTCTCTTCGTCTCTAGATGTATCTACTGCCAAGCGACAACGCTCGTCTTTACTGTAGCTCTTCACATACAATACTCCAGTGAAATTCTTGATGGTAAGGCCCACACTAACACCGTCAGCTTTGCACCGGACCTGTAAAAGTTAACAGCTTGGTAAGTCGATAGTATTATTTTAAGATAAATAAACCTGGTAGGTAGATACAATTTCATCAACGAAGCTTTCCCGTTCTTTTGGTTCGTACCTGCATGTCTGGTATCGGGAAATCGGTACGATAAGCATTGCAATGTATCCTTGGGTTGCCTGTGTATCCAGTTATACATGTGCAATGTGAACGGTGACCGGAAGCCTCGCACGTGGCAAATGTTCCGCAAGGGTCTGCTTTGCAGGCGTTGACGCAGACCCCGGCGAGGCAGCGTGAGCTATCGTCACAGTCGCTGTCGGCGCGGCATCCGCCGGATGCACACTCGTCGCCGCGCGCAGTGAACCCGCGCCCTGCGTCGCACACGCAACGACCTCGCGCGTCCACAACGCGACCTTCTTCAGCGCGACATGGCGCGCACTCACCGAGGGTGTCGAGTCCTTGTCCATCCACACATTTGGTTCCTGGTTCTGAAACAAAATGTTTTTATTTTTAGAGCAAAATCCCAAGCTAACCGCACTGGTAATTTTATGAATACCCGTTGACACTTACGTTTGTTTGGTGTGCATTCGATTAGAGCGTTTCCTCTGTATCCAGGTAAGCATTCACAGATCATGGTTCTCACTGGGAGCGTATCTACGAGCTTGCATTCTGCGTTTGTGCCACATGGTGATGGAGCAAGGCATGGATTGACGCACTTCGCATTAAGGCATGCTGTGCCAGAGGGACAATCGACGTCGCGAGAGCACTGAGGTTCGGTGATTTCTTCGCAGCCGATGTCTGTGCTTCGGTATCCAGGTGGACAGATGCAGTGCGCCTCGTGATTGTGCACACGGCAATCGGCTGGTCCATCACAAGTTGTCGGTGTGCACGGGCTTACACATTTTGTGTTGATACAGGATTTATCGTTTGGACAGTCAGAGTCCGCACGACACCCAACAGGAGTGCAGGCGATGGACGGATTTCCAACAGTTCCAATCTTGCAACGACATGATGGTCTATGATCCGCTCCGTAGCATTCGGCAAATTCTCCGCACACATTGGGCTCGGCGTTGCATGCGGGTATGCATCTATTGTTTATACAGGTCTCATCGTCCGAGCATTGTAAGTCTGAACGGCATAAAACTTCGTAGCACCCTATTCGCGCGTCTCCTATAAATCCTGGTCTGCAAGCACACACCGGTTTATGGTTTTTGATTTGACAATCGGTATTGGGCCCACACTCACAGGGGTTCATACAAACAGATGTTACACAGGCATGATTCGACGTGCAGTTATTATCGGTTTCACAGTCTGAAACTGAGTTTGTAGTTGGTCGGCATACACCTCCACCGTTGCTTACGTATCCTGGTGGACAAGTACATAACATTGTTCGTACTGGAAGAGTCGGTGACACTTCACAGGTTGCCGGGGTTGCACATGGTCTTAGTGTTGTGCATGGGTTTACACATTCGCTTGAGAGACACGCCAGTTTTGACGGACAGTCTGCATCGACGTAGCAGTCAGCTGTAATATCTGGCTTACATTCAATATAAGGACTTCCAACATAACCTGGGTCACATTTACAGACTGCTATATGATTTCTCACTAAACAAGAAGCTCTTTGTCCGCATATATTTCCGCTCAGGCATGGATCAATACATCTATGAGCTTTGCATTGTTTATCTTGGGGACAATCGCCATTCGTTCTGCATTCTATTGCGTTACAGCTGGTAAAAGCATTACCCTCAAATCCAGGACGACAGCGACATGATGGTTGGTTTCTCTCCACATAGCATTCTGCGTTAGGACCACAAGTGCTATTCAAAAGGCACGGACTGATGCAATTTCCATTGATACAAGCTTCATGAGATTCACATTCCGAATTTGATCGGCAGCCAACAATGCGGCACGCACGGTATGGATTACCGTCATATCCTTCCCGACAAGAACAAACCGGTCTATGATCTCGAACGAAGCATTCAGCGTTTTCGCCACAATTACAAGGGTTACGACAAATCCTGTTGATGCATGACTCATGTTCGTTACAGTCCTGATCTGATGAACAACTCAAAGCTGGCAACTGTGCTGGCTTACAACTTCCACCTTCTTCGGGTATGAAACCGTCAGGGCAGCGGCATATCAATGTTCTGAAAGGTACGCTATCTGAAACTGAACAGCGAGCGTTTCCACGGCAAGGCTGGAGTTCGTTACAAGCTTCACGACATTCTTCTCTGAGGCAAGCATGTCGGCTCGGACAGTCGCTATCTACTCTACATTCTGGCTCTCCGGTAACTGTTATTCTTTGACATTGGACTGATGGATCCCCAAGAGGAAGAGCTGGTGGGCATCTACAGGATGCAGCGTGATTACGTGCGAAGCAGTCAGCGTTGCTAGCACATGGACTTAATCCATCAACGAAACACGCGTTTCTACAAATGCCTTTGTTACATACGCTATCATCATTGCAATCGTTGTCGATTTCACATTCTGCGGCCTGACATTTTGTGAATGGATTTCCAAAGGTGCCAGTTGGACATCTGCAGTTGGGCCGGTGTCCTTGTCCATAACATTCAGCACTGATGGCGCATGGTGCGTCGACTACGCATGGATTAACACACACTCCGTTGTAACATGTGTCGCTGTCAGGACACTCGGTATCAGAAGTGCATCCAACTGAAATACAATTACGAAATTAATAAATGTAAATAACTAAAAGTACCATTGGCAAAAACAATAGGGATGTAAGTACTACCTTTGGTGCATCCTATGTAAGGGTTTCCGGAAAATCCACGTTCACAGAAGCATACAGGATGATGTCTAACAACAGTGCATTCTGCGCTCGAGCCACATGCACAAGGATCGGCGCAAGCGCCATTTATGCAGGCTTGTGATAGTGGACAGTCTGAATTTGCTTTGCAGCCGACTGTTTTAGATCCGCCAGAAGCTAAAACACAAAAAATCTTATTAAGCTCCTATGATTCACGTAAATGAACATCGTTACATCATCGATGAAGTACCAGTTTCAATTTGTGATTAATTTCATCAAATACATTTAAGGTTTCAAATACATACGTGGTACGCAGTGTAAGGTGGCAACACCAGAATATCCTCTCGGGCACGAGCATTGCGGCTTATGATCGATTACACGGCACAATGCGCCGGCGCCGCAAGCGTCTAAGCATGGGTTCACGCAGGCTCTATCCATACAAGCGCGTTCTGGACCACATTCTTCATCGTTGTAACATTCCCATGTTGTATGGCGAGGAACTAAAATAATGTTTAACATAAACGTCATTTGACAAAATAATAAAAAAGTAGTAAATTAGAATTATGGAAGATAAATAGTTACTTACGTGAGTTACACTCAATCCTCGCATTTCCTGTATAGCCTTCGGGACAACTGCAATGCGAAGCGTGATCAACAGATTCACATACAGCGTTTTGTCCACAGGGGTCTGCTTTGCAAGCTTCAACGCAACTTCCACGACGACAGGTCTGAGCAAGAGCACACTCTGAATCGACGGAGCATTCTGCACTGGGTGGCGGTCGGCAGCCGGAGTCGGGTGCAGATCGACCGCCCTCTGGGCATACGCAGGCTACAGCTCGCAATGGAAGCACGTCCACCGTGTTGCAAATGAGGCCTGGGTCACAGGGCGCGCCGGCGCAAAGGTCAGTACATCGGGCGTTAACGCATGCCAAAGGCGCTGGGCAATCGGCATCTGTACTGCATTCGGAGCTGTCTAGTGTGGTGGAGCAGCCGCGGGCGTACGCGTCGCCTGAGTAGCCGGGCGGGCACGTGCAGAGCGCGCGGTGGCCGCGCCCGGTGCAGAATGCTCCCTGGGCGCATGCGTTCTCCGAGCATACCGGTTGGCAGACACGATTCAGTCGGTTACATATTTGTGTGTCATCGCAATCCTCGTTGTAGTGGCACACGGCGGATATACACGCTCGGCGAGGGTCACCTTGCGTACCCGCCGGGCAGCGGCAAGTGGCCACATGGGCGACCGCTTCGCATAGTGCGTCACGACCGCATGGTGTTCCCAGAGCGCAAGGATCTTGACAGTATCCGTTGATACAGACCTTGTCGAATGGACAGTTGTCATCAGAGGTACATTCGGCTGAAAAACAATAAATAACTTAGTAAACATTTTGAAATATCGTAGGTTATTAAAATATAAATCCTAACACTAAATTATAAATGCGAAAGTTTGGATGGATTTTTGGATCTTTGTTAAATCTTCACGCCTAAACTACTGAACGGATCGGCCTGAATTTGCATACAGGTAGTTTAGGCCTGGAATAAAACATAGGCCTTAACATATAACATGCCTAACCTTAAAATGTTTCCATAGAAACAACGCGTGCGAAGCCGCGGGCAGAAACAAGTTAGTAGGTACTAAATAAATGATTGATTTCGTTCGTTAACCGACTTTAAAATTGGAGAATGATTCGGAGGTGGTCATGGATTTTATGGGACCCCATAAAAAATCCGAGGGATTAGTATTTGTCACGCAAAACAAAAAAACAGTGTAAATACTAAGAATTTGAAGTCGTTTTTAGTTTTTTCAAAACAATCAAATTAATACATAGAACTTACTGGTGTAGCAGTACGCGGCTGGGTCTCCGGCGGTGCCTGGAGGACAGCGACAAGTGGCACGGTGCGCATGCGCCTCGCACAGGGCGCCGGCTCCACAGGCCGCCGCGCACGCCGCGACGCAGCGCCGCGACACGCAAGCTTCCGCTGCACCGCACGCTGAGTCTGATGTGCATTCCGCTCCAATCGCGACTGAAACACGGCATTTAGGTAAGTAAGTACAATTTGATCTATGTTTACCTTCATAGCTGACGTCGTCGTTGCAATACTGACCTGGTGAGCAGGCAACGGTGGGATTGCCTTGCAGTGGTGATATGCAAGAGCATTGCGCTCGGTGTGCACTGGCGCGACACTCAGCGCCGATGCCACACGCGCCTTCACATGCGCTCACGCATCTTCTGTTAGTGCACGTCTCTTCGTCACCGCATTCACTGTCTGCTTGACATTCGGCCCCTGCGAGAGATTCAAATATTTTACTAAAACGTTTTTTTAAACCATAGTCGTCATTTTGTGTCTTATGTTAGAAAAATTTACAGTATTTACACCAGGTACATGTACTAAATTTACAGAAGATGGTGTATGCACATAAAAAATTAAATTATAACGTGAACAGAGAAGATCAGTGTATAGTTTCCAACAGGCACATTACCCAGTGATCCTTGAACATACCATAATCCGTATTTCTCAGTGGGTTCGTTCCATCTCCAGACTTGCTAAATCATTGATACTTTTGAAGATAAAAAATCATTGAGATAATTGAATAAATTTTCTTCGATGTTAAGTAAAACCTGTATCTATTCTGTTTAAATAGAAGTAAACATTTATCAATCTTTTTAAAATGTGGCAGTATTTCTATGGCAAAATAGTATTTTACTTTTTGTGAGCATATTCTTTGATTCTGAACTTACTTGGTTTGCATTGAACGGATGCATCTCCTACTAGAGGTTTAGGGCACTCGCAGATAAGTGTTCGGAATGGCAGAGTATTTGCGACGCGACACAGTGCGTTGGTCCCACAAGATGTTGTTTCGCATGGGTTCCTGCAGCTGCCTTGTAGACAAGCTAGTTCGGGCCCACATTCCGCGTCGCTTTCACATTCAACTTGGTATTGCACTAAAACACATACAATTTATAAGACAAACATAAAAAAATCAGGCACAGAAACATTTGAAATTGCCAAAAATGTTGGCACGATGAATAAATAATCAGTCATACATAGTACATCAGTAACCATTGGATCGAATGATACTGAAAGGAAGTCGGGAGCAATCTCTTACCTTGGCGACATTCGATCTTGGGGTTCCCTTGGGTACCTCGGGGGCATTCACAAGCTGGCACATGTCGTACCACGGTGCACAACGCTCCTGGTGCACATGATCCTGGGCATGGGTCCACACAGTTGCCTCCTCTGCAGGCCAACCACGAGGAACATTCATCATCAACTGTGCATTCGTCTCTGCGACATCCGGTGTAAGCGTTGCCGCGGGTTCCGGGGTTACATTCGCAAGACGCTGTGTGACCACGAGCTATGCAGCGCGCTTCTACTCCGCAACGCATTCGAAGACAGACTTTCGTGCATGATCCACTTTCGCAACTTTCATCGTCAGGACAGTCGTTGTTACTATGGCATTGAACTAAAACAAAAAAAAAATATGCATTCCAGTATTGTGACACATATGATTAGAATATAATAATAATAATATGTATGTATTTACTTACCGGAATAACATCCCCGGTAAGCATCTCCCTCATATCCAGGCAAGCAAGTGCATCGTGCTCTGTGCTGTCTAGCCACACAGCGTGCGTTCAGTCCACAATTGGCAGGGCCGCAAACGGGCACACAATGCGTGTCTACGCATGCTGAGCTGTCAGCGCATTGCTCGTCTCTTAAGCATTCAGGAGCTGGTGTAATAGTTGTAACGATAATGCGCTCACAGCGGACAAATGGCGATCCAGTGTATCCGGGTGGGCACGAGCAAACAGCTGAATGCCTAACACCAGTACAAATTGCGTTGAGGCCACACGCGTTAACACACGGATCGGCACATTTCCTGTTTATACAAGATCTATCTCCCGGACAATCGTCATTTACGATACATTCTGGATAAGTACATAATCCATCTCTGCACGTGCCATGAGGCCCGCAAGGATTTGGATCACAAGGATCGTCTTTGGTTGTAGGTCTTATTTCTGAAAGAAAAAATATTGCAAATTAAGCAGCAGTTCATCACTTCACATCCAATAAAACTTTGCTCTAATTAATCTAGCAGCACTAACCTCTATGAACACAATCGTGGAATGGATTTCCGGTGGTGTCTTGTGGACATGAACAAATTGGCGCATGATCAAATACTCTGCATAAAGCATTTGTACCGCATGCACCGATGCATGGATCCACACATTTATTCCTGACGCAGGCACGGTCCCGCGAGCATTCAGAACTGACAACACATTCAGGGCGGCAACCTGTGGTAGCCGCATCACCGCTGGTGCCGCTGGGACACGAACAAACTGCATTTCCGTTAGAAACTGAGCATAAAGCACCTGGGCCGCACGGAGATGGACTGCATGGTGGAGCTGCATAAAAATACATACAAAATAAATGGAAATTTTATATCTATACAATGTGTAGGTACTGTCGAACCTTGATCAAACGAGATGTGCGGATACGTGACATATATTTATTTATCGGTAAAAATCAGAAAACAAGTTCTATGTTAGCTATCTCAAGAACCAAGGCGATTTAATTTTTTTTAGCTGAAAACTACATCATCTTTTTTTCGTTTCTTTTTAAGTAAACGGTGTATTTTATTGAAAGTAGTCTTTTCCATTTAAAAGCTAGATAGTCTATATAGTTAATGGTTTAATCGGGTATTTATCGCGTACCTTTTGTTTTTATATCCCCTACGTTTCTACCGCGTTACAGCGATCGTGGTCACGGGGCGACTGGATGTACTCGGAGTTACAGCCGAGAATTGACGGCAGTATCCACGACTACCCTCAATTCGTCTTCAGAATCAGGAATGTCCAAGTTCACACTACGACACACTACACTGACCGTATCTGATTGCAGTACAGTCGGATTACGACGCACACACATATTAATCACAGGATTCCACGAGGAAGAGAGACGAAAACCATCTTCACGGTTAAAATTCGGGTGTTTCTTGATCTCAATCGCCTCTCGAACCATCCTTTTGTAATAGTGGCGTTCACGGGATAGAACTTTTGGGTCATGTAGCTCAATCCAGTGGTTGCTTCCTGAGTCTAGCAGGTGTTCCGCTATCGCCGACTTGTATGTTTGCCTATTTTTGACCGCTGCTATGTGCTCTTTCACCCTTTCGGCAATGGTTCGTTTAGTTTGCCCTATGTATGAGCGGCCACAGCTACAGTCAACCTTGTAGACGCCTGGCATTTGTAGAGGTATTTGTAGCTGTGGCCGCTCATACATAGGGCAAACTAAACGAACCATTGCCGAAAGGGTGAAAGAGCACATAGCAGCGGTCAAAAATAGGCAAACATACAAGTCGGCGATAGCGGAACACCTGCTAGACTCAGGAAGCAACCACTGGATTGAGCTACATGACCCAAAAGTTCTATCCCGTGAACGCCACTATTACAAAAGGATGGTTCGAGAGGCGATTGAGATCAAGAAACACCCGAATTTTAACCGTGAAGATGGTTTTCGTCTCTCTTCCTCGTGGAATCCTGTGATTAATATGTGTGTGCGTCGTAATCCGACTGTACTGCAATCAGATACGGTCAGTGTAGTGTGTCGTAGTGTGAACTTGGACATTCCTGATTCTGAAGACGAATTGAGGGTAGTCGTGGATACTGCCGTCAATTCTCGGCTGTAACTCCGAGTACATCCAGTCGCCCCGTGACCACGATCGCTGTAACGCGGTAGAAACGTAGGGGATATAAAAACAAAAGGTACGCGATAAATACCCGATTAAACCATTAACTATGTTTACAAATCGCGAAAGTTTAAAAAGTTTTAGATAGTCTATGTAGCTGATAAAATAAATGACAATAAAGAACATAAGCCTAGTAAAAATTTTTTTTTTATAAATTAGCAAAAAAACAATTTTTATTTTCTTTTTGATCTATAACTTTAAAACTAGGTCGTTGACGCGTACTTTTTGCATGTTGTATTAAACTTCATGATTTTGCAGTAAAGTAAAGTAAGTAAAGTATCGTTTATTGCATGAAATACATGTAGCTCCAGGTGTTTTTACGTCTATTATGCGAGTCAATGTATTCCTACCGGTTTTACGGTGTGCAATAATGTCTGTGTACAAATAATAACAACTTATTAAGCTTACAATAAAATTAAATAAAATTAAACTGAGCTTGAAACTAATGTTGGATGAGAGCAACTTAAAAATAACGAATGTCACGAAGCAAAAAAATCTTTGTCAGTTAAGAATTCATGTATAGCATAATAAAATTTATTTAATCGTTTTTAACTTTCTCTGAAACTCCATATTCGGCAGTAGTCTTATAGATTGTGGTAATTTATTATATTATAGCAGTATTTCTTATTTATTATGTAAGTATGCAGTCTTAGTCTACAAATTCTCCAAATACTATGGGTCTCTTTTCGTTGTCATGTATTCACCATTTACATAGTTAGATACTTTCTCTCATGTACAAAGATTAAGAGGAATCTAAACTGATTTAATCAACATAAATTATGAAATACAACAAGGCAAGGTATGGAGAAATGGAGGGAGAAGAGGGAGGCCTTTGGCCAGCAGTAGGATATAACGGCTGATTAAGATAAGATGAAAAAAAAAATTCTAAAATTTAGGACCTAAATGATTTCTGAAATGCCAGATGCCAGATTTTCACCCAAACCTGCCTCCTTAATCTCGTCTTTTTTATTCTCATTCATTTAGCCACACATTCTATTGCTAGTAGCAATACGATACAATTTCATTCATTTCGATTTTTTTTTATTACAAGTAAGCTTGAAACAGACACTTGAACATCAAATGCAAATCTGCCAGCTACAGTCTTGTATACGTAAGTTAACTAGCAAATGTGTTCACTCTGTGCTAGTTACTTTTTCATGCCGCTTACTAGTATTCTCGGCATACTAAAGAACACAAATGTATCAAATGCTTTGTACTTGTAGAAACAAATATTATATAATATGATGGTACCGACTAGTGGAATGCTATTCAAAATACTTACGTGATCTGATGACATCGCATCTTTCGAAGGCATTTCCTCTGGTTCCGGGTGGACACGAACAAAGAGGAATGTGGTTGACTGTTTCACATTCAGCACCGACGCCACAGGTGCCTTGGCATGGGTCGCGACAGTGCGAGCGGATGCAGGCTCTAGATGGAGAACAGTCGGAATCTGCGAGACATTCCGGTCGGCAACCCGAGTAAGGATCGCCACGGAGGCCGGGTTCACACTCGCACGAAGCGCCAGTTCCTCTTGCGCGGCATATCGCTCCAGGTCCGCAAGGTGATGGTGTACACGGATCATTTGGTGTTTTAGCTGCAATATTACAATGTAATATTAAGTGCATGTTCAGAAAAGTAAAGCCAGCATATTACTAAAACAATAAGCGTTTATCAAAGCTAACGCTATACATTTTGAAGAAATCGTCATTAGATTATGCGATCGGCTCACCCAGTTTTACTAGTAAGACCCATGCCTAAGCCTTAAAAGCAAAATGGTGGGTTTGCCAAGATCGCAGTTTCTAATGGTTTGTTTAAGTTTTTTCGCCTAGTTTTAACATAGTTAACATTGGTTTTGAACTAAATTAGCAATCTTCCATTTGAGTGAGCCTGTCTTACGAATCGTATCCATGGGTCGGCATTCTACGAGTGGGTTTCCGAAAGTTGACGGGGGACATTCGCAGTGTGGTTCGTGAGCTATCGGAGAGCACTGTGCGCCCTGCCCGCAAGCTCCTGGGCACGGATCTACACAGTGTCTGTTAACGCAAGTAAGATGCCAGTCGCAGTCACTAGAGCTGAGACACTCGTGACGGCAGAATGGTGGAGCCCCGAAGTATCCTTGTCTGCAGCGACATGCGCCATGCAAGCAGTCAGCATTAAGACCGCAGTTGTCGCACGGCGCCTTAACGCTGGGCTCGGATTCGAGAGCTGCAGGTATTAAGAATAAAGTTAGGCATTTTCAAAGTACACTTTCAGGCGTGAGTTGTTGGACGGAAACAATACAATCATAAGTTTTTACCTGGCAAACAACGAATAAATGGATCACCAACATAGTAAGTCGGACATGTGCATATCGGGGAGTGCATAACGGTACGGCAGTAAGCGTGGGCACCACAGGTGCCAGGACATGGGTCGCGGCATTTGCCGTTACGACAAGCCAGGTGCGGTGGACACTCGTCGTTAGCGCGGCATTCAGCTCTACATGCTGGTGGTTCAGCCATCATTGGTGGTCGACAGGAACAGTGTGCCACAGTTCCATCTGCGCGACACATACTATTCGGTCCGCATGGATTTGGCGTACAAGGGTCCGATACAGTTGGAGCTGAAATGTTTTGTTATCGTGACATTTTACTAGAAAATTATATAAATCACGATTGTGAAGAGCATTTGTCATGAAGATTTAATTTACCTAATGCAGGTCGGCAAGCGATAAAAGCGTCTCCTTGCAGCAGTGCTGGACATTCACAAATAGCTATGTGGTTGTACACGTTACAAACAGCATTCAAACCACATGCATTTTTGCAAGGATTAACGCATTTATAACTGACGCATGCCATTTGTTTATCACAATCATCATCCCTCGTACACTCTGGTCTGCATTCAATGGTGGGGTTTCCGTGATATCCAGAAATACAGGAGCATGTACCGGAGTCGCATATTGCGTTTATTCCACAAGGAGATGAAGCACATGGGTCTGCTGGAGGTGGTGTTTCTGGTTCTAAATCAAACAATTAAGTGTCATTAAATAAATCGATACAACAGCAATTATTTACAAAGGTTCAAGCTGATAACCTTTCCCTTGTAAAAAAAAATCTATTTACCAGTAAACAAGTAGCATCCTTCAAAGGAATTACCCTTGAAGCCCCGCTCACAAGTACATATAGCCACATGATTCATTGCTCGGCATTCGGCATTAGCTCCACAAGATCCCAGACAAGGATTTACACACTTTTCTCGAACACATGCTTTATCATTAGGGCAGTCTTGATTGATGGTACATTCTGGTGCACAATTCGGCGGGGCACCAACGTAACCTATATTGCAGCTGCATTGTGGATTGCCGTAATTATCTCTACATGTTGCATAAGGTCCACATGGATTAGGCAAGCATGGGTTCATAATTTGTGGTATGTTTTGTTTTTCTCTAGTACATCTTATAAATGGATCTCCTTCATATCCAGGTATACAGGTACAGTATGGACTGTGATGGTGAACCCGACATTTGGCGTTTTCGCCACATGTTCCTACACAGGGATCGACGCATTTCTGTCTGACGCATGCCTTATCGAGAGGACACTCGGGGCTAGTTAAACACTCTGGTCGACAGTTTGGTGGATTGCCAATGTATCCTTGCAAGCAAGTGCAAACAGCGTTGT
The DNA here is from genome assembly GCA_949316285.1 of Eupithecia subumbrata. NCBI lineage: Eukaryota > Metazoa > Arthropoda > Insecta > Lepidoptera > Geometridae > Eupithecia > Eupithecia subumbrata. Next base: position 8,090,631 of record OX438646.1, read on the forward strand.
TATTCACTGATTGGCATGAGCTGTATGGTCCACAAGGTGAAGGGTTGCATGGTTCAACTGGAGTTTCTGTAATAATGTTTCGGTTATTTTTTTCGTTATTTTCATAATAAAGATATAGGTACCATAGATAGAAAATTTAAAAAAAATAAGCATAGTCACCTTCTTTATAAATGCAGTTCTCATAAGGATTTCCAATGTATCCAAACACACAACTGCATTTGGGAATATGGTTAACGGTTTGACATTGAGCGTTTGATCCACAAACACCTGGGCATGGGTCTTCACATTTATTGTTAATGCAAGCCTTGTTTTCTGGACAGTCAGAGTTCAGTACACATTCTGGTCGGCAGCCTTCGTATGGATTACCAAAGTAACCGCTCATACAGGTGCAACTGCCAATATCATACCGTTCTTGACAAAGTGCATTTGGACCACATGGATTTGGTACACAAGGTTTCGCTGGCAGGGCAGGCTTAGGAACTGGAACTAAAAAAAAACATTTATTATTTAAAAATAACTTTTCTGATAACTAACGAATACAGGAGTGTAAAATGGTCGCAACCTCAAATAACAAGATTAAACAATAAATACCTGTTATCGGCAAACACTGATCGAACGAGTTGCCTTCGTATCCAGGTTGACACCTACATTGGGGTGAGTGACTAACAACCCTACACTCTGCATTCTGCCCGCAAGCACCCAGGCAGGGGTCGGCACATTTGTTATTTATACAAGATTTGTCGAAACTACACTCGCTATTAGTGACACATTCTGGCCGGCAATATGGCGAGGATCCGTAGTAATTGGGTAGACAAGAACATGATGGTGAGTCGCCAGAAACTCGACATACAGCGTTTGGTCCACACGGTGACGGTTCGCATGGTGCTTTTGCTATTGGTGGTTCACCTGCAAGCATTATTCAGTTAAGTTAGGTTGTTATTCCTTCTCGTAAACATCAAAATTGGCATATCTCGTGATATCTTATTTATAACTTACTTTGTACAACTACACATTGAGTGAACGGATCTCCAGTAAAGCCATTTGGACAGTAGCATATAGGATTATGGTTGTGAACTCTACATTCCGCTCTAATACCGCAAGATCCCCTACAAGGTTCTATGCATTTTTGGTTAGAGCAGGACATCAGGGTGGAACAATCAGTGTCTACCAGACATTCCGGTCTGCACGAAGGTGGTACGCCGATGTAGCCAAGCAAACAGGAGCACACCGCTTGTTCGTTCATTGTACGACAGGTGCTGTATGGGCCACATGGAGATGGTTCACACGGGTGCTTTATTTCTGGTACGCCTGAAATAAAAATATAGCTTCAGAACAAAAGATCAAGATTTCGTAAATGCATTTCACGTTTAGCCACAAAAACTGTGTGAATAATGAAAATCGTTGATATAAGTAGGTATTAATTACCTAATATAGAAGAGCAAGAGAAGAATGCATTTCCTGTCATATTTGATGGACAGCTACACATTGGAATATGATTGTAGACTTCACAAATTGCACCATGGCCGCAAATGTTGTTGCATGGATTGACACATTTGTTCTTGACACATGTCAAATGGGGTGCGCAATCTGAACTTATGGTGCATTCAGGCCTGCAGCTGAGATATGGATTTCCGAAATACTCGGGTCTACATCTGCACACACCATCGTTGCAAACCGCGTTCGCGCCGCATGGACTTGGATTGCATTGGTCGTATTCGACGGGCAACGATTCTGAAACAACATTTTTATTTTAAACAACAAATACCTACAATATGACCTGAGTGCTAATTTATCATAAAAAAATCACTCATACCAATTTTTTCTGTGATGTAACAACTCTGGAAAGGATTTCCAGTATAACCTTCTCTACAACTGCATATGGCGGCATGTTGGAACACTTGGCACTCTGTTTGTAAACCACACGATCCCGGACAAGGGTCACGACATCTCTGGTTGATACACGCCATATTACTGCTACAGTCCGTGTTGACTGTACATTCTGCTCTGCAACTTGGAGGTGATCCGAAGTAATTGTCCATACAAGTACAGATAGGCAACTTGTTAACGGATTGACACAAAGCATTTGGACCACACGGAGATGGTATACATGGATTTGTCTCAGGGGTTGGAGGCGCTTCTGCAAAATTATTTGGTTGAATTAATATAATATTGTTACCTAATTAATTCAGTAGTACTTCCAAAATATTCACTGAATAAACGATTAGTATAGAAGACAGAAAATAACAAATATTTCTTACTTTCGATCACCGAACATCTTATGAATGGATCGCCCTCGAAACCTTGTCGGCAGCTACAAATCGGTGCATGGTTTACGACTCTACATTCTGCATTTAGCCCACAAGCACCAACACACGGATTGACGCACTTCTGACGTACGCAGCTCTTGCTCGAATCACATTCTGAATTGACTGTGCATTCTGGACGGCAGTTGGGAGGTGATCCAAAGAAATCAGGCATACAAGAACATGATGCCAAACCGTTATTGTTATTGCAGATGGCATTGCTGCCACATGGGTTTGGAACACATGGGTTACTTGGAACAGATGCTGGAATAATAAAAAAAATTAAGATAAGATTTTAAGATTCACGCAAATATTTTATTTGTTCATGGTATTGGTAAGTTTTACTTACGCGGTTCGTTAATAATAATATGGCAGAACTCGTAAGGGTTCCCAGTATACCCGGGTGCACAGTTACACGACGGTATGTGATTAATGACTTGACACGTTGCTGTTGAGCCACATACTCCTGGACAGGGATCCTCGCATTTATTTCTCTGGCAAGCTTTATTGTACGGACAATCAGTGTTTATTACACACTCTGGCCTACAAGACTCGTATGGGTTCCCGAAGTAGCCAATCTCACATATACAGGCTGCTGCACCATATCTAGAAACCTTGCAACGTGCATTTGCTCCGCATGGTGTTGGATCACAGGGATCTTTAGCTTCTATGTACAAAGGTGCCCGATGACAGGAAGTAAATGCATCTCCGGTATAGCCATTTTCGCACGAACACATTGGGCTATGCAAGCGGACAGTGCAGACAGTGTTTGTTCCACAAGATCCAGGACAGGGGTCCTTACATTTAAAGTTGATACAAGCTCTGTTAGTGGGACATTCGTCGCTTGAAGTACATTCACGACGACATTGTGGCGGAATGCCGTCAAACGTCGGTTGACATGAACATGTATGGGATTTGCCATCCGCTGACGGATTGCAGATGCTATTTAAACCGCAAGGAGAAGGAACGCAAGGATTTAACAGAGGTTCCTCCACAACTTGAACTAAAACAAAAAAGTTTTTTAAATCGTCAATTGTCATCTCCGTACAACTTGATTTGACTTAAAGACCTGAATTTAAAGAATTTATTCTATTAGCATTGTATTTTCATTAAAATATCAAATAGGATAATTACCGTAGCAATGACTGAATGGTGAACCAGTGTATCTTGAAGGACAGCTACAAATTGGGTTATGTTTGACCACGTTACATAATGCGTTGGTCCCGCATGATCCGGGGCATGGGTCTTGACACTTGCGATTAATGCAAGCTTGAGATGGAGGGCAATCTGTACTTTGGATGCACTCAGGTCGACAGTTTGGTGGGTTACCAATGAATCCTTGCACACAAGCACAAACTGCTTGACCGTTTGCTTCTCTACAAATGCTGTTTGGTCCACAAGGTGATGTCTCACATGGTCTGGTCAGTGGTTCTAAAAGAAATTAATAACAATAAATATATAATAGTTAAGATAACCAAAAACAACCATTTTCGAATACAACAATATTTAAATAAAAACCAAAAAACTATACTCACTTTCAATTTTCAGGCAATTAGTGAAAGCATCCCCTGTCATGCCAATTGGACAACTGCATATAGCAACGTGGTTATAAACGTTACACTCAGCGTTCAAACCACACATATCTCGGCATGGATTTACGCATTTAGATCGCAGGCAAGCTTTGTCAAGTGGACAATCAGTGCTTAATACACATTCTGGTCTACAGCCGAAATAAGGATCGCCATGGTATTCAGGCAAGCATGTGCATATGCCATTATTACATTCAGAGTTTGCACCACATGGAGACGGATAACATGGATCTATATTTTGTGGAGTTTCTGAAATAAACATAAATATAATGTAAATGACTTTACTTGTTTCATAAAAAAATACCTAAACCAACTGAAATACCTACCAACTGGTTTTATATTACAAATTGCGAACGGATCTCCATTGTATCCACTAGGACATGAGCAGACTGGCACATGGTTTATAACATTGCAAATTGCATTCAAACCGCATGAACCCAAGCATGGGTTTTGGCATTTCATGTTCATACATGCTTTGTCATTACTACAATCTGTACTCAATACACACTCCGGTTTACAGTTTGGTGGACTTCCAAAGAATCTATCTAGGCACGAGCAAGACGGAATTCCTCCGATATTTCTACATTGAGCATTTAGGCCACACGGTGAGGGATAACACGGGTCGATTGGCTCTTGTATCGCTGGTTGTTTTTCGATAATAATCGAACAGATAGAGAATGGATCACCGGTGTATCCTTGTTTGCAAGAACAGATTGGATTGTGTTTGATAACTCGGCAATCTGCATTTATGCCACATGCAGGGCACGGGGAGCCGCACTTGAAGTTTTGACAGACCTTGTCCAAAGGACACTCTGAGCTGGTAATACATTCTGGTCGGCACATTGGGGGCGACCCTTGATAATTTGGTAGACATGTGCAAATCGCTAAATTATTCTGAGATTTACATTGACTATTAGGTCCACATGGCGATGGGTTGCAAGGATCTGTTATTTCAGCTGCAATCAAAATAAAACATTAATTTAACGATAAACGTAACACAAACTACACACATTATAAATATCATTTTGGTAGGCAGGTACTTACTTTGATCTTTAAATGTACATATTCTGTATGGATCACCAAAATGTTGTTCATGGCACGTGCAACTTGGAATATGATTTATAACATTACAATAAGCATTGATGCCGCATGTACCGGGACAAGGATCGTGACATTTGTTTTGGTAGCAAGCCAAGTTTGATGGACAGTCAGAGTTAATTAAGCATTCAGGCTTGCACGATTCGTAAGGATTGCCGAAGTACCCGGCCAAACAAATACATGACCCTGCGTTGTTCTGTTCTCTACATTCTGCATTGGCGCCACATGGTGACGGCACACATGGAGTAGGTCGATCTTGTTCCACAGCAACGACTTCAATGTTGCATTGTAAAAATGGATCGCCGGTGTAACCCCGTTGACAAATACATATTGGTGTATGGCTAATTACCCTGCATTCTGCATTTAGTCCACAAGAACCAGGACATGGGTCTTGACATTTTCTGTTGATGCAGGCCATGCTTGTGGCACAATCGGTGTTACTAGTACATTCAGGTCTGCAGTTTGGTGGAGATCCAATGAATTCTTGTAAACATCTACAATCTGCGTTTTCACCATTTTCAATGCATTGAGAGTTTGGCCCACATGGAGATGGTAGACATGGGTTTACTTTCACTGGAGGCGTGGCCGCTAGAACAATCAAATTCGTTTAACACGATGGAAAAGTTTGTTTTTATAAGAGTTACAAATAAATTATTCTTAACGTTTGATGATGTGCGTTCGATGGCGCTGAAACTTATAAAGCTCTCAATAATAGTATTGCATATTTTTTTCTATGTAGCTTACGTTGTCTCACTGCTGGGGAATGGCCTCTCCTATAGACGCCTCACTTACTAAAAATTAAAGTACTACATTTGTTTCATACTTACGTATAAATTCACAGTATGTAAACGGATCTCCCGAATACCCAGATATGCATGAGCAAATTGGATTGTGATTGACCACAATGCAATGTGTGTTGCGCCCGCAAGCGCCCGGGCAGGGGTCTATACATTTCTGATTGGAGCAAGCTTGATTTAGGTTGCAATCAGAGCTCACAACACACTCAGGGCGACAATTAGGAGGACTTCCGAAGAATCCTTGAATACAAACACATACTGCATGGCCGTTTATATCTCTACATAGACTGTTAGGCCCACAAGGAGAGGGTTCGCACAAGTTTGTCGGCGTTGGTATTTCTGAAAAATCATAAGTACCTATGTTGTAACAAAACCAGCACATTTTCAAACAAAGTAAAAACTTCGAGTGACAAGATACTTGAAGATATATGAAGAAGACAGTACCTTGTAATTCTGTGCAGAAATGGAAAGGAGATCCTGTGAAACCGGACGGGCAAGAACACATCGGGATATGGTTAATGGTCTCGCAAATGGCACCCGTTCCACATGCTTCAATACAAGGATCACCACATTTGTTCCTAATACAGGCTTTGCTTCTTGGGCAGTCCGAATTGAGAACGCATTCTGGTTTGCATCCAAAATATGGATCACCTTGGTATTCCGGTAAGCAGGTACATACGCCGTTATTACATTCTGCGTTAGAGCCACAAGGTGAAGGAGAGCACAGATCGACGGGCTCAGGATCTAAAAGATCAAAAAACCGATTTGACTAACTTTGCTACAAATAAAAATTTAAACCTTTAGCTAAAGAAACTACATTATTTACCATGCTGCATGATTTGGCAACTGCTGAATGGATCTCCCGTGAAACCAGGTGAACAGGAACAAATTGGCAGGTGGTTGTTGACATTACATTGTGCATTAAAACCACAAGCTCCTGGACATGGATCAACACATTTGTTGTTAATACAAGCCATAATCGCGTTACATTCGGAGTTGATAGAGCATTCCGGTCGACATGTTGGTGGAGAGCCTATATAGTTTGGAAGGCATGTACAACGAGCGTTCCCATTGATGTCTTGACACTGTGAATTTGGTCCGCAGGGAGAGGGCACACATGGGTTTATTATCTGTGGTGCTGATGGTATCGATAAAGGCACTGTAACAAAAAGTTAGATATTTGAAATAATCCGACTTATGTTAAAGAATTAGATAAAGGCTAGGCTGAGTTGCTTCGTTAAACTTACTTGGGAAGCAATTAGTGAACGGATCTCCAGTGTATCTATCCTTACACGAACAGATCGGATTATGAGAAAATACTTTGCAATTTGCATTTCTTGCACATTGCCCCGCACAAGGATCTACACATTTCCTATTTACGCATGCTTTTTCACTAGGACATTCACTGTTGATAGTACATTCTGGGCGACAGTTAGGTGGAGTACCCATGAAGTCAAGTTGACAACTACACACTGCTTGAGAGTTTACCTCTCGGCATTGGCTATTAGGACCACACGGTGAAGGAATGCATGGAGCAGGCTTTACTATGTCTGAAAATAAAAGTTTATTTTAAAATCTGGGATTAATGCACAGTGTACCTCGTAATAATTCTGTCTTGAAAACGTACCTTCAACTTTGTCTATGCAATTCACATAGGCATTGCCTGTGAGTCCTGGAGGACAGTAACATGAGGGTAGGTGATTGACAACCTGGCAAATACCATTTGGCGCACAAATACCAGGGCAGGGATCCTTGCAGCGATTTTGCATGCAAGCTAACATGGGTGGACAATCACTGTTAATAACACATTCGGGTCGACATCCCTCATACGGGTTGCCAACATATGTCTCAAGGCATCTGCATGCTCCTGCTCCATTTCTTTCCAAACATTCTGCATTTATGCCACAAGGTGAAGGGTCGCATGGAGAGCTATATTCAATTACAGAATCTGCAATAAATATAAATTAGAATTACTATAATAATAGCGTTTATTTGTACCAATAATTACAGGAAACGTTTAAATGTTAAGCGTATTTATATAAAATTTAACTTTTACAACTAGGTACGTACCTTGTATTGGGTTACATGACACCAGAGGATCACCGGTCTGTTTGTATGGACATGAACATATAAGCGCATGGCTAATGACTTTGCAGTCAGCATTGTATCCACAACTGCCTGGACAAGGATCTCTGCATTTTTGATTAACGCATGCTTGGTTGCTCGGGCACTCCGAGTTACTGACGCATTCAGGTCGACAATTTGGTGGTGACCCAATGTAGTCTGACATGCACGTACATGATGGTGACTCTCCAATGACTTTACAGACTGAGTAGGGTCCACATGGCGAGGGTATGCAAGGGTTTACTGGTTGGGGTACTGAGGCCACTGAAATGGTGAAAAATTAATTAGCTATGTTAAAAAAGAAGTAGGTTTTTGGATAATTGTGGTTTCTCAAATCAATTAAAGATGATATCTCTATAATCCACATACACACCTATTGGATTACATTGTGTAAATGGATCTCCTGTATATTGTGCTGGACACGAGCATATAGGATTGTGGTTTACGACCTCGCATCTTGCACCATAACCACATGTTCCTACGCAAGGGTTTATACACTTTTGATTGTTACAAGCCTCATTTAGCGGGCATTCAGCGCTTATAGTACATTCAGGTCTGCAAGATGGTGGACTGCCAACAAATGTTGGTAGACACGAGCATACGCCTTGATTGTTTACTGTTCGACATTGACTGTTAGGTCCACATGGACTTGGGCTACATGGGTCTTGATACACCACTGAAATCAAAAGACAATATTTATTAATCCAATTAAAGTTTTCCTATAAATAATATAACAGGTACCTATATTTTATAATAGGAAACTTACGTTGAATAGCATGACACTCCACAAAAGCATTGCCAGTTGTAGCTTCGGGGCAAGTGCAGATCGGGATGTGATTATAAACATTGCACTGTGCAGTTGAGGCACATGTTCCGGGGCAAGGGTTAAAACATTTGTTTCCAGAGCAAACCTTTTCTATAGGACAATCCATATTTGTAACGCATTCTGGCTTGCATCCAAAATAAGGATCTCCGTGATATTCATTTAAACAAGTGCATATTCCATCTCTGCACTGAGCATTAAAACCGCATGGTGATGGATTGCAAGGGTCTGAGAGAATGACGTCTGCGATTGGTGGTAGTAATGCACAAGATGTAAACGGATCTCCTGTAAAACCTTGAGAGCAAGTGCATGATGGCAAATGATTGAATACGTTGCAAACGGCATTACGACCGCAACTACCAGGACAAGGATCGCGACACTTCATGTTGATACAGGCTTTGTTGGACGGACAGTCCTGGTTGATAGCGCATTCTGGCCTGCAGTTTGGTGGAAGTCCTTGGAATTGAGGCATACATGAGCATGATGGCGTATTATTTATGTCTCTACAAACGGCATGAGGACCGCATGGATTCGGAACACATGGATCCCTTAGTGGTGTTATTTGTACCGCGGTGGCTGAAAAAGGCACAGAATTTCACACATCAGCTTTACATTCATGAAAAAATCTTTGAATTATGTAATAATCAGTACTTTGTTGTTACTTACGTTGTTCATAGCAGCGTGTGAACGGGTCTCCGATAAAACCAGGGTTGCAAGTGCAAATTGGGCTATGATTTATTACTCTACATTTAGTATTAATACCGCAGTGATTTGGACAAGGGTCAAGACATTTTTGATTTAGACAAGCCCTGTCAGTGGCACATTCTGAGCTCACTGTGCATTCTGGTCTACAACCGGGTGGTGAGCCAAGATAGTTTGGTTGACATGAACATACGCTCTGTCCGTTTACAGCACGACAAATGCTGTTTGGACCACATGGATTGGGTTGACAAGGAGTCTGAATGTCTACCGAGTCTCTAAAAACGTCACATCTTCTGAATGGATCACCTGAATAGCCAGGTGGACAAGTGCAAGTTGGCAAATGATTTACAACGGAACATATAGCAAGAGGTCCGCACGTTCCCGGACATGGGTCTTGACATTTGTTACGTATGCAAGCTTTGCTCGGTAAACAATCTGAGTTAACGCTGCATTCAGGTCGGCATCCTTCGTAAGGATTTCCTATGTAATCTTCCAGGCAGCTGCACGAACCGGCAGAGTTGTATTCTTTGCAAATGGCATTTGCTCCACATGGAGACGGTTCGCAAGGATTTGGACTTTCCAAAATTACAGGCTGTTGTGGGAAGCAGTTCGAGAAAGGATCACCGGTAAAACCATTGTCACAGAAACATGTTGGAGCATGACTTATCACTCGGCATTGCGAATTAATGCCGCAAGCGCCTACACAAGGATCTTTGCATTTCTGATTAATACAGGCTTTGTTGGTTGGGCATTCACTGTTACTTGAACATTCCGGCCTGCAATATGGTGGTGATCCGAAGAAATTGGGTAAGCATGTGCATGATGGAGATTCTCCAACTTCTTTGCAAATAGAGTTAGGTCCACAAGGTGATGGAGTGCAGGGCGTTACATCGGCAACAGGAGGTCCTGAAACATCATGATTATGAGACGTTGATTTGTTGTAGGTAGGGGATATCATCATCATCAGCCTATATTAGTCCACTGTTGGACATAGGCTTCACCAAATAATAATAAATAATGAGTGCCATAGCGTCCTGTCTTCAGCTTGTCGCATTCAGCAACTGCCTGCAGTCTTTCGCAGATCGTCATTTCACCCGGCTGGATGGCGTAAGGAATATAATTTGTTTAAATAAATATATTTCATTTTATTTATTCAGTTGTTAATACATTATGCGTGATACTTACTGTATAGTATACATCTAGTGAAGGGATCTCCCGTATACTGGGATGGACAGCTACAAATTGGATTGTGTTTAATAACAGTACATTTTGCCTCAACTCCACATGTGCCTAGGCAAGGATCAATGCATTTTTGATTGTTACATGCTTTGTTCGGAGCGCAGTCGGAACTGACCACACATTCTGGTCTACAAAGAGGTGGGCTTCCCATATATCCAGCAATGCAAGTACACACTGCTTGTCCATTTACTTCTCTACATTGGCTGTTAGGTCCACAAGGTGATGGCAAACAAGGGTTTGTAATAACGGGAACTGTAACAATTAATTGTTGAATTAATTCGTTAGTTGTTTTTTGTTAGTTAGTTGTTTTTAGTTTATTGTTGGTTTCAACGGAAGATCAGCGTTGTGATAGGCCCACCGGCTACTCATCACTAAATAATATGCTAGGTCGGACGCCATTTTGTACTATTTAAGTCTTTTCTTTTAATTTAATATTTACGTAGATATTGTGTTTGTTAGTTATAACTTTTTAAGTTACTAGATTAAGTTTAAATTGTACTGTAATACACCTAATGCTCCAAATAAAGTTTTCTTATATCTTACTAGTTTCCACGTTCAGTCTTATTTACAAAACTAGAGGTATCTATAAATTTATTTAACAATAAATAATTACATACCTCTTATAACTTCACAGTTGTAGAAAGCATTGCCAGTCATTCCTTGAGGACAACTGCACATTGGAATATGGTTTATAACGTCACAGATAGCAGTTGTTGCGCAGGTGCCCGGGCATGGATTAATACACTTATTTCTTACGCAAGCCTTATCTCTTGGACAATCAGTACTGAGTACACATTCAGGTCGGCAAGCTACGTAAGGATCGCCTTGGTGCTCCTCTATGCAAGAACATACTCCGCCATTGCAGATTGCGTTGCTGCCGCATGGAGATGGATTACATTTGTCGATCGGAATGTCGGCTTCTGTAAAAAAAAACAGTTCGAATGTAAAAATGGGCTCGTTATTAAGAGGAGGAATACCGTTTGGATTTACTAAACTTACGTGGCGGTTTAGGTCTGCACATTGTAAATGCATCTCCAGTGTATCCTTCCGGACACGTACAAATTGGAGTATGACGCGATACCGTACACAAAGCCTCAATTCCGCATGATCCTTGACAAGGTTCTCGACATTTTTGCTGAATACATGCTTGTGTTGTCGGGCATTCGGCGTTTATCGTACATTCAGGTCTGCAGTTTGGAGGTGATCCAACATAGTTAGACATGCATGAACAAGAGGGGACACTGTTTCTTTCTTGACAGATTGAATTAGGACCACAAGGCGATGGTACACAAGGATTTTTATAAGGTTCCAGTACAGAGTTTGCTATTGAAGCTAAAAGATTAAAAACATATTGCAATTAATAATTACGACAAATTATGAGTCAGTTCTTAACAAAATATTATGTTCCTTGGTAAACTTACGTCGTATGGGGTTGCATCTTGTAAACGGATCTCCTGTGTATTGAAGTTTACAATTACATATAGGGCTATGGTTAATAACTCTGCATTCAGAATTTGTTCCGCAGGCATCAATACAAGGGTCTTGACATTTTTGATTTATGCAAGCTTTGTCTAGTGAACATTCTGAGCTTGTGACGCACTCAGGATGGCATCCAGGTGGTGAGCCGATGTAGTTCGGTAAACAAGAGCATACAGCTTGGGTATTAACTTCAATGCAGCGACTGTTTGGTCCGCATGGTGAGGGCTGGCATACATCTACAGGTGTTTGAACCATTTCTGAAAATATGAAAATAAGATTCATCTTTAACATCATAATCTGAGCCAATTGACGTTCACTGCTGGATATAGGCCTCCCCCAAAGGTCTCCATAATGACCAGTTGCGCTGCCCGCATTCAGCGGTTACCCCCGATTAACAGCAAATACTCAAAACAAGATTAACATCAAAGTCATCAAACTAATAAATAACTATTTTGGTTTACGCGCCGTACCCCAACAAAGCTCCCAGTCTGCTTGGTTTTTTCCAACATCTTCTACAATCATCGTCATATTTCTGCCATTAACCTTCCTCCTGAATTACTCCGTCCATTGGTAAAAACAGCAAGATAATTTGTTGAGATGTTAAAGAGTAGTTAGAAGACGATACGATGAATAGACAGACAGACGCAGAAAGCGACGTTATTTTGTAAGTTCATAATACCTATATGTAATTTAAGAATAAAAAGCTTACGTTCGAATGCACAGTAGCGGAAAGGATCTCCGGTGTAACCGATATTACAAGAACACGAAGGAGCATGATTGACCACTTGGCATAAAGCGTTCGGCGCGCACGCTCCTGGACATGGATCTTGACATTTATTTTGAGTACAGGCTTTGTTTGAAGGGCAGTCTGTGTTTATCGCACATTCGGGTCTACAGCCTTCGTAAGGATTGCCGAAGTACTCTGGTTGACATGTGCAAGCTCCAGCACCGTTAAATTCTTTACAAATAGCATTAGCACCACAAGGTGATGGCTGACAAGGCGTTGAAATTTCTTGAATAATGGTTATTCGGTGGCATTCTCTGAATGGATCTCCGGTATATTCTGCCAGACAAGAGCATGAAGGAGAATGGCTCATCACATGGCAATCTGCGTTGGTCCCACATACGTCGTTACAGGGGTTCCTGCACTTTTGATTTATACAAGCAAGATGAATTGGACATTCAGAGTTACTTATACACTCAGGTTTACAGTAAGGTGGAGAACCTATAAAACCGGTCTGGCAAGAACATGTAGGAGAGCCTAATGCTTCCTTGCAAATTGAATTGGGACCACATGGTGATGGGATGCAAGGATCGACGTTTGGTTCAGGCTTGAACTCTTGAAGAATGCATCTGACAAAAGGATTGCCAGTATAAGACGTTGGACACGAACATATTGGATTGTGTTTTATGACTTGGCACTTCGCCCCTACGCCACAAGCTCCAATGCATGGATTCACACATTTGCTATTACTGCACGCCTCACTCGGTGGACAATCTGTACTGACACTGCATTCAGGTCTACACGAAGGCGGGCTTCCTATAAATCCAACTACACATGAACAGATAGCTTGTCCATTTATTTCTCGGCACTGGCTGTTCGGTCCACACGGGCTCGGTTGGCATGGTTGTAAAGTGGTAACTGTAAATAAAAAAAAAATATTTTCACAAATTTCATCAATATCAAGACTTGTAATCCATATTTTAATCCGTAATTAATATTGTTGCTACCTTCAAGCGGCGAACATTGCACAAAAGCGTTTCCAGACATACGTTCAGGGCATCTGCACATCGGTATGTGATTGATAACATCACATATAGCGTTAGATGCGCATACTCCACTATTACATGGATTGACACATTTGTTGCGTAAGCATGCTTTGTCTTGGCTACAATCACTACTAAGAACACATTCTGGACGACAGCCGAAGTATGGATCTCCATTGTATTCGGGAAGACACGAACACTCCCCGTTATTGCAAACTGCGTTGCCGCCACATGGTGACGGATGACATAGGTCCACGTCATCCTGAATAATTTCTGAAAATAATGTGTTTAATATTTTATTTGTTCTAACAGGTTATGATTACTATAAATTCTATTTTATTTCCTTTTCAACTTACCTTGTATTTTACACTCTATAAAAGCATCTCCAACGTAATTATCAAGGCACGTACAAATCGGCACGTTCTTCCTAACAATGCACTGTGCATTTAATCCACATGAACCAGGACATGGGTCTCTACATTTTTGATTCATGCATGCCAAATTACTGGGACAGTCAGCATTTATAGTACATTCGGGACGGCAACCCGGTGGTGCACCTATATAATTCGGTAAACAGGTACAAGATGGGACTCCACCAAAATCTTTACATTCACTAAATGGTCCACAAGGCGATGGCAAACATGGATCTTTGGGTGCCTCGTTCTGTGTAGGAAGCACGAATGGATAGCAGCGACTGAATGGATCCCCTGTAAATCTTTCCGCGCAAGAACATATTGGACTGTGATTTATGACGTGGCATATAGCGTTTGTTCCACATTGACCAATACAGGGGTCAACACACTGTAACGCTACACAAGCTTTGCTCAGTGGACACTCAGCGCTAACGACGCATTCTGGTCGACAATTGGGAGGTGCACCACGGTAGTCTGGCATGCATGAACACACAGCTTGTTCATTAAGAACTTTGCATACGCTGTTTGGTCCGCAGGGTGACGGCGCGCAAGGATTAGTTGGTGGCTCAATATCTGAAATGAAACATCACATTATTGACAATTCTGAGTAAAATAGATGAGAATCCAATACTTAAACAAACTTAATATAGGCGCCAAAGCATTGCTAACCAAGTTATGTAACGAATTTTTAATGAATAAATGATTTGTCTATCTTGAGATCACGGAATAGATAAAAAAGTAAACGCATGGTAGACAATTTACAATACTTCCTCAAATTTTATTTTATTTATTTATATATATTACAATACTTACTTTGTATTATTATACAGTTTTGGAAGGGATTTCCAGTAAAACCAGACAGACATGTGCAAATTGGAGCGTGATTAATAGTCTGACATTCCGCATTTAACCCGCATGTTCCTGGACAGGGATCTTGACATATATTTTGTTGACATATTCTGTTTGAAGGACAATCAGTGTTTACGCTACATTCTGGTCGGCAACCTTCATAGGGGTTTCCAAAGTATCCAGGTACGCATATGCATGAACCAACATAATTTCGTTCCTTGCATATTGCATTACTTCCACATGGTGAAGGGGAACAAGGTGTAGAGTTCTCGATAGGTACAATACTATGGAGCTCAGAGCAAATAGAAAACGGATCTCCGGTATATCCTTGAGGACATACACAGTTTGGCGTATGGCTTACTACACGACATTGTGCAAGTGTTCCACATGCCCCGACACATGGATCTGCGCATTTATTGTTGATACATGCCATATGGTTGGGACATTCGCTGTTGCTTGTGCACTCAGGTCTACAGTTTGGTGGTCCTCCAATAAACTGTTGCATACAAGAACATGTTGGAGATTCATTTACTACTTGGCAGATAGCGTTGGGTCCACATGGCGATGGCAAGCATGGATTGATTTGTGCTGGGATTTGTAGCGCTGAAAGATAATAGCCATATAATAATCTGGAAAGGTAACATACCGTTATAGAATATTTTGATAATCAGAGGTTACTCACGTTTAGAAGTACACCTAGTAAACGGGTCCCCTACAAAATCAAGAGGACATGAACAGATGGGATTGTGATTTACAACTTCACATAAAGCTCTAACACCACATGCACCTTTACAGGGATCGATACATTTGTAGTTGTTACATGCTTTATTAAGTGGACACTCAGAGCTAGTAGTGCACTCTGGTCTGCATGTTGGAGGGTTGCCTGAATAACCAGGGATGCAGGAGCAGACTGCGACGTTGTTTATTTCTCTGCATTGACTGTTAGGCCCACATGGGCTTGGATTGCATGGGTTCGTTGGTGCGACAGCTAAAATAGAAAAAAGATAATTTAATTTAAAATTATATTTTTTATTTAATTATATTTATAAAAATAATACTAAACTGTTGTTGTGTTTACCTTGTATAGCATTACAGGACACAAAGGAGTTTCCTGTATATCCACTTGGACAACTGCACATCGGTATATGATTGACGACTTCACATATTGCGTTACTTCCACAAGTGTCTGGGCACGGATTTACACATTTCTTGCTGACACAAATTTGGTTTCTCCGACAGTCCGTACTCACAGTACATTCTGGTCTACAACCTACGTACGGGTCACCATGATATTCAGGCAAACACGTGCATTCGCCATTGTTGCATTCTGCGTTAGATCCACATGGCGATGGGTTACATAGGTCTAGTGGTATGTCTGAAAATAAAATTAGGTCATTGAATTGGACTCTTTTATGGCAAAACATTGTGGCAACTGTTATCAAGAAATCAATAATAAAGACGTACCTTGCACTGGTTTTAAGAAACAAGATGTAAACGGATCTCCCTTGTATCCTTCGAAGCAAGTACAAATAGCAACGTGTTGTAGTACAGAACATCTTGCATTTTGTCCACAAGACCCAGGGCAAGGATCTCTACACCTCTCATTGATGCATGTCAACGAACTGATACAATCTTGATTTGTTACGCATTCTGGACGACAATTTGGTGGACTGCCGATATACTCTGGTGAGCAAGAGCAGGATGCTTGCCCTCCAAAGTTTCTACACACAGAGAATGGTCCACATGGTGAAGGAGCACATGGATCTTCCATTTGGACCGATGGCTGATTCACTGAAAATTACCAAACCAGTTAGTTCTATCACCTCGCTTAATTTTTGTTTTGTAGTCGCTAAAGGCAAATTATTAAATCGTACGTAAACCAAAGAAAGAAGTATTATAGTTACTAAAGTATCGTAAAACACGTTTTATGATTACCTGGCTTTGAATAACATCTGGTGAATGGATCGCCCGTAAAACCGGATCTGCAGCTGCATATTGGGTTATGATGGAATACCCTGCAATCTGAATTCTGTCCACAGGGTCCGGGGCAAGGGTTTATACATTTCTGGTTTAAGCAAGCTTTGGCTTCGGCACAGTCAGAATGTGTTTGACACTCAGCCTTACAAAATGGTGGTTCACCATTATAACTAGGCAAACAACTACAAACTGCTTGTCCGTTTATTTCTCGACACTGACTGTTTGGACCACATGGACTTGGATAGCAAACGTTGCCAAGACTCGGTTCTTGTACTAGACATAAAAATAACATGTTAGGTGTGCATTCAATTTCAAATTAAATGTAAATAAAAACGTTCTAACAAAAAAATTCAACCGCCTAATAAACTGAAAAGTGAAAAATAATAAGCCTTTTTTATTAAACCTTAATAACTAAGTTCTTAAAATAATGTAGTATACCTAAGTACATATATATTTTTGTAATTATTTTCAGTTATTGATTAACCTAAATAACTAAGTTCTTAAGCTAATGTAAGTATATCTAAGTAATTTTTAGTCGGCGCCAAACAATCAATAAACAAAGAACCTTAAATTTAAAGAAATAACCAAATCAAATTAATAATGCAACATGAAATCTCCAGCGATAAACAATAACATTCAAAAAAATACGCTCTCCGTACGACCACTCGCAACGACGTGTGCCCTCAAGTGGTGCCCGTTCGGGTTGCTGTCTCGCTGACACTAACTTCGTGAATGCTCGGCATTTTCTGGCAAACGGGCATGTTGTACCGCGCTTTACGTAAGTAACTAATTTACTTGTTAGGCGCCGACTCAAAATTACTTAGCCTTACATTAACTTAAGAACTTAGTTATTAAGGTTAATCAAAAACTCAAAATAATTACAAATATATATATACAAAGGTAAACTTACATTAGTTTAAGAACTTAGTTATTAAGATTAAATAAAAAAGGTTTATTATTTTTTGCTTTTAGTTCTTTCTATAGTTATTTTTTGTAGCTATAGTCAACTAATTACTTTTAAAAAAGCTACCTACCTCACTTTAGCTATTAATTGTTATATAATCCTACTTTAACTATTATTTGTTGTATTTTATAAATACTTTAAAAAAACAGGCTTTATATACCAACCAAAGAGCAGGCATATGTGGCACTGAGTAGAGTAAAAACACTTGAGAATATTGTCTTATCTGATCTAGAGCCAAATAAGGTATTACACAAATTTCACGATGAACTAGCTTTAGCAGAAATTCAGAGACTGAGAGGTCTACACACAAGAGACTGACAGGTCTAAACCGCATTCATCGAGGTTTTTTGTTTTTGTAATACACAACTCAGCATTAAAATCTGTGAGTGAACAATTAATCACCCCTATTTTCCCACCCTTAGGGTAGAATTTTGTTTCCAAATTTTTATGGTACCAATTTCGGGGTGTATCCTTTCCAATAAAAAAACAATTATCAAAATCAAACTACTCTGTAAAAACTTATGCGTACTAAAAAAATATATGCATCGACTTGAGAACCGCCTCCGTTTTTCGTCGATCAAATAATCATCATTACGCGAAATAACAAAATATGCATTAAATACTTACGTGGTATAAGGCTGCATCTGCGGAATGCATCTCCGGTATAACCAGAGAAACAAGAACAAGTCGGTGAATGATTCACAGTGGTACATTCTGCGTTCAGGCCGCATGTTCCAGGGCAAGGATCTTGACATTTATTGCCAGTGCAGGCTCTATTTCCCGGGCAATCCGAATCCGATAAGCACTCCGGGCGACATCCTTCGTATGGATTGCCAAAGTAACCTTCGATACAAATACAGGAGCCAACCTTATTCTGTTCTCTACAAATGGCATTTGAACCACATGGTGAAGGCATACACGGTGTTAATATTTCGATTTGGGTTTGCAATACACAACCCGAGAAAGGATCACCATTGTAACCTTGGGGACAAATGCACATAGCAGAGTGACTGACCACATGGCATTCAGCGTTGGCACCACATGCTTGCGTGCAAGGGTCTTTACATCTTTGATTGACACAAGCCAAATGCGTTGCACATTCACTGTTGCTTACACATTCTGGTTTACAGTACGGAGGTTCTCCTCTGAATTCCGGCAGACAAGTGCAAGATGGACTGTCGTTGATTTCTCTGCATATAGAATTAGGGCCGCACGGTGATGGTTGGCAGGGGTTGGTTACCACAGGTGCACCTGAAGGATAAAATAGGTAATTTGTAATCAAATTCTCTACTAAGATAAGTCACGTTAAAGCAAAAAGCAAATTTGAGACTTACTGAACACAGGACTGCATTGAATAAATGGATCTCCGGAGAGAGGTGTTGGACAAGCACACACAGGATTATGGTTTACTACTTGGCACACGGCTCTAACGCCGCAAACCCCGATACATGGATTGACACACTTTTGATTCATGCACGCTTGATTTTGTGCGCATTCTGAATTAGATACACATTCTGGTCTACACGCAGGCGGTATTCCCAAATACGTAGGCAAACAAGAACACACGGCTTGGTTGTTAATCTCACGACACTGGCTGTTTGGACCGCAAACGGCTGTGCTGCATGGTCTTTCAGTTGGTTGAACTAATAAAACAAAAACATATATCCGTTTTTAAATCAAATACCTAACATTATCAAGTTATTAAAAATAAAAGTCTTTAAAGGATTTTTTACCTCGAATAGGGTTGCATACTATGAATGCATTGCCAGTATATCCGTTATTGCAAGAACACATCGGAATATGGTTCACAACTTGGCAAATAGCATTTTGTCCACACGCACCAATGCAAGGATCTATACATTTTCTTTGAACACACGCGTTTTGTAAATCACAATCAGTGCTCATTACACATTCTGGACGACAATTGAAATATGGATCGCCGTGATATTCTAATAAGCATTGACACTGGCCATTTAAACATTCGGCGTTTGGACCGCAACGCACGTTAGTACAGCCATCCACCACACTTGGCTCTACTGAAAAACAACAAGAATTTATTTATTAGTGTTTGGAACTAGAAGCAATTCTTCTTCAAGAAAATAATTTCACATAATTTGTTAGGTACCTTCAAGAGGTTGTGGTCTACAGCTTGTAAACGGATCACCCACATAGCCTTCGATGCACGTGCAAATAGGTATGTGATTTAGGACGTTACATGTAGCAGAAATACCACAAGATCCTGGACAAGGATCTTGGCACTTGGAATTGATACAAGCTCGGTCACTTGGACAGTCCGAGTGTATGGTACATTCCGGTCTACAGTTCGGCGGACTACCAATAAACATGGGTAAACATGAGCACGATGGGGAATTGCCGATCTCACGACATTCAGCGTTTGGACCACAAGGCGAGGGAACGCAGGGGTCTATTGTGTCCGGAACAAAGTCATCTAAAAAAAAACAACAGAATAATTTTTGGTGCTTATGGTACCTAGATATATCATAACAATGAATAGTCATAAATTACACGCTTACTTTGCACAGGCCTACATATAGTAAAAGGATCTCCAGTATATGACGATTTGCAGGTGCATATCGGGCTATGATTGATCATTTTACAATTAGCATTCACTCCACAGGGCCTAGGACATGGATTGACACATTTCTGGTTAACACAGGCCTTATCTTGTGGACACTCAAAACTTCCAATGCACTCTGGTCGACAATTCGGCGGAGCACCGACGTATTCCGGTAAACATGAACATATAGCCTGATTGTTCACGGCTTTACATTGGGTGTTAGGTCCACACGGCGAAGGGTAACAAACGTCAACTGCAACTTGCGGAGGAGGAGATTCTGAAAAATATAAGAACGTTTTACACAAAATTCTACTTTAAAGGATGTTTTAAAATAAAAATCTCGTACATTGTTCAAAAATCATCAACTTTTTTGGTCATAAAAGAATCCAACGCGCACCTTGCTCCAATATAAGCACTTCACTAATGCAAAAGAAATCGACAAACACTCACCTTGATAAACACAGTATTTGAATGGATCGCCTGTGTATCCGCTAAAGCAAGTGCACAGCGGAACATGATTTACTACTTGACACTCTGAATTCGCGCCACAGCTTCCTGGACATGGATCACCACATTTGTTGTTAATGCATGCCATATTTGATGGACAGTCAGTATTTATAACGCATTCGGGTCTGCAGCTTTCGTAAGGATTTCCTAAATATCCATCAATACAAGAGCATGCACCTGCGTTATTTCGTTCTGTACATATTGCGTTCGTGCCACATGGTGATGGAGAACAAGGTGTTACGTATGGCTCTATTTGTGCTACTTCTTGAGTACAGCCGTAGAAAGGATCACCAGTATATCCGCGAGGGCAAACACAAAGCGGCGAGTGACTGACCACTTTGCATTCAGCATTAGGAGCGCAAGAACCTTCGCATGGATTTTTACATTTGTTGTTTATACACGAAAGATGACTAGAACACTCTTCATTACTGCTACATTCAGGTTTACAGTACGGTGGTTGGCCATGGTAGCCGTCCATGCAAGTGCACGAAGGTACTTCATTTATATCTCGACAAATCGAGTTGGGTCCGCACGGTGACGGCGTGCACGGATTTACAGGCTCCGGTAGTTTTTCAGCTACAAATTAAAGGGGTTAGGTAATTAGCAATGACGAATATTTATCAAAACAGGATATCGATGAAATATATGAAACTTACGTAGCTTAAAACAACGGGTAAATGGATCTCCAGAGAAAGTCAATGGACAAGTGCAAATGGGGTTATGGTTAACCACTTTGCACTCAGCATTGATACCGCAGGAACCAATACAGGGATTAACACATCGCTGGTTACTGCAGGCTTGGTTTTGAAGGCACTCTGAGCTTATTGTGCATTCGGGGCGACATGATGGTGGTGCACCAATATAATTTGGCACGCAAGAACAGATTGCTTGACCATTTATTTCACGACATTGGCTGTTTGGTCCACATGGTGAAGGTTGACAAGGGTTTGTTACAACAGGTTCTGTAAAAAAAAAAACAGTTACCAAGCATATGTGAAATGTTTAAATTTAGGAACTTACCTAAATTCTATTAAATAAATTTAAATATATGAAATATCAATAATGATTACCCATCAAAAAAAGTTATTCACTAACCTCGCATTGGTCTGCATTCAACAAATGCATTACCGGTCTGCTTTTCAGGACAGCTACACATCGGTATGTGATTCACAACATTGCAAACTGCATTTGAAGCACACGTTCCTGGGCATGGATCCGCGCACTTGTTATTAATGCAAGCTTTATTGCGATCACATTCCGAGCTTTGTATACATTCAGGCCTACACCCAAAGTAAGGGTCACCTTGGAATTCGGGCAGACAAGAGCATTTTCCGTCAAAACATTCTGCGTTGGCACCACATGGCGACGGATTGCATGGATCATCTTGTACTGTAAATAATACGATAATGGTTAGGCGTTTTTCAAGTTTTTTGCATTAATAAAACCACGGAGTTTCGCGAACGATTTTACCTTTAGGAGGTATGAAAGTACACTGTGTGAATGCATTTCCAGTAAATCCGTCAGCACATGTGCAGACAGAAACATGTTTGATAACCTGGCAGTTGGCATTAATTCCACAAGATCCTGGACAAGGGTCTCTACATTTTTGATTTATGCATGCGAGATTGCTTGCACAGTCTTCGTTTATGGAACATTCAGGTCTGCAGTTTGGTGGACTTCCTTCAAAGTTAGGTAAACAAGCGCATGATGGTATACCGCGTAGGTTATGACATTCTGAGTTAGGGCCGCAAGGCGATGGTACACAAGGATCTCTTTCAGTTGGCGGAGGTTGTTCTGAAACTAAAATATAATAGGTCCCACATATATAACGGTATAAATAAATGAGTTAAAAGGTAATTTGGATTATTAATAAAAAATTGGGATTGATTTTGTTTGAATAGTTAGGAAGTTCCTTGGTTTAGCTTTACCTGGGACTATAAAGCACCTCGAGAATGGATCTCCAGTGTATTGTACTTGGCACGTGCATATAGGACTATGGTTTATTACTCTACATTCCGCATTGCTTCCACATGGTCCAGGACAGGGTGATATACATTTTTGGTTTTTGCACATTTTATCCGATGGGCATTCGGCGCTTACAACACACTCAGGCCTGCAATTCGGCGGTGATCCCCGATAATCAGGCATACACGAGCATACGCTTTGACCATTTGAAACTCTGCATTGGCTATTCGGTCCACATGGTGATGGTTGGCATGGGTTTGTAGGAACGTCATCTCCGGCTGTAATATAATTTTTTTTGTTTAAAATAAAAATATTGAAAGTTTCTCTGTTAGTTTTTTTATGGTATCTTCGGAAATATATAATTTCCAAACTTACGTCTTAGTATGCATTGGCTGAAAGGATCTCCTGTATATCCTTGTCGACAAGAGCACAATGGTGAATGATTGACAACTTGGCAATCAGCATTAGCCGCACAAGTTCCTGGACATGGATCTATACATTTGTTCCTAGTACAAGCTTTGTAACTAGGGCAGTCAGAGCTCACCAAGCATTCTGGGCGACACCCTTCATAGGGGTTCCCAAAATACCCTGTGATGCATAAACATGCGCCAGCTCCGCCATTTTCCCTGCATTCTGCATTAGCACCACAAGGTGAAGGTGTACAGGGGTTTATCTGTTCAACAATGGCTAATGCATTTATGTTACATTGAATAGCTGCGTCACCAGTAAAACCTTCCGGGCACAAGCATATTGGTGTGTGGCTTACAACACGACATTCAGCGTTTATACCGCATGCTTGTGCGCATGGATTTTGGCATTTCGTGTTAATGCAAGCCATTTGAGGGGCACATTCGCTGTTCGCTAGACATTCTGGCCGGCAGTTTGGTGGTGCCCCAATAAAGCTTGGCATACACTGACATGAAGGTGTTTCTCCGTTTGAAGGTTGGCAGATAGAGTTGGGTCCACACGGCGACGGTTGGCATGGATTAACAGGCGTAGAAACTGCTGTCGGAGCTAAAATAAAATAATTTTAAATAAATGCTATGCTCATTTCTGGCAACCAACTTTCTCTAATGTCGGTGAAAAACTAGAAACTTACGTATTGATAAGCATCTAGTAAATGGATCTCCTGTCAAGCCAGTTGGACACGAGCAAATCGGGTTATGATTTATAACTTGACATTGAGCAGCGACGCCACATGTTCCTTGACAGGGGTTCACACATTTTTGATTATTACATGCTCTGTCTAGAGAACAGTCTGAACTTGCAACGCATTCTGGTCGACAAGATGGTGGTGCGCCTCGGTATCCGGGCAAACACGAGCAAACCGATTGTCCGTTAAATTCTCTACATTGACTATGTGGACCACAAGGACTTGGTTGACAAGGGTTTGAAGGCAATGTATCTGAAAATTTCATAAGGAATTAGAAGCGAAATATAAAACGATATTAGACGGGTTCTTTTTGTGCTGTTTTGGTCTGAAACCCACAACATTTTATACCTTTAATTGGATTGCATTGTATGAAAGCATTCCCAGTTGTTCTTCCCGGACAAGTACAAACAGCCATATGGCTTACAACATCACAGACAGCATTAGTACCACAAGTGTTGGCACATGGATCTACGCAGCGCTGTCTAACACAAGCCTTGTTCATGGGACAGTCGGAACTGGTGGTGCATTCTGGGCGACATTCAAAGTATGGGTCACCATGATATTCAGGTTGACAAGTACAAACACCATCGCTGCAATCTGCATTTGGTCCACACGGTGAGGGATTGCAGGGATCACTTGCTTGGGGTACTGTAAATTTTAAAACGGGTTTGAATATGGTAAGAAAATAATATGAAATACGTCATAATAAGATTAAATTTTCTTCTACTCACTGATGGTTGGTTTCAATGAGCATGTATTGAAAGGGTCGCCTGCATATCCGTCTATGCACGTACAAATAGATACGTGGCTTTGAACTCTGCAGTTTGCATTTACACCACAGGATCCAGGGCATGGGTCAATACACCTTTCATTGACACATGCTTTGTCACTTGAACAATCAGTGTTTATCGTACACTCAGGGCGACAATTAGGTGGGCTGCCCGAGTATTCAGCCAAACAAGAACATGATGGTGCGTCGCCTATTCTTCGACATTGTGAAAAAGGTCCACATGGGGATGGCAAACAAGGGTCACTTGGTGTTGCTACAACTTCAGCGACTGTAACTTAAAATAAATACATTCGTTATATGAATTCCTAGATCATTGGCTTCAAAAATGGAAAATAGAAAGGTTATAAATACAACTTACTTTTGTAACATCTGCTAAACGGATCACCCGTGTAACTAGTTTGGCATGTACAAATAGGGCTGTGGTTAATAACTTTGCAATCTGTGTTTATTCCACATACGCCTTCACATGGATTCACACATTTTTTACGGATACAAGCTTGCTGTTGGTTACATTCAGAGCTGACAAGACACTCAGGCCTGCAAGCTGGTGGTATTCCTATAAATTCAGCTTGACATGTACACACGGCTTGATCGTTTGTTACTTTGCATATACTATTTGGTCCACATGGTGAAGGAACACAAGGATCTCTTTGTACTGTAGGAACATCTACAATAAATATTTAAGATTAGTTTATACAACATAGTTGTCACGGTCATTATGAGGTAAAGCTTTAATAATTAGGAGTTACTCACCTGCAGCTTTCTCATAGCAGTACTCGTATGGGCTACCTGTTAGGCCTGGCAAACACTCACAGCGTGGTGTGTGATTTATAACGTTGCATATAGCGTTTCGGCCGCAGATATTTTCGCACGGATTCTTGCATTTATTTTGTATACAGGCCAAATTAGTAGCACAATCTGAATTGACAACACACTCTGGACGACAACCTTCGTACGGGTTTCCTATGTGATCCTGTTGACAGACACACGCGCCGGCATTTCCTTGTTCCTTGCATATAGCATTGGGACCGCATGGTGAAGGCGAGCATGGAGTGAGAGGCACATCGATGACATTGCATGCAATAAAAGCATCTCCTGTAAATCCACTGGGACATAAACATTGAGGAGCGTGGCTGACAACTCGGCATTCAGCTCCTGTTCCACATGACCCAGGACAGGGATCTTTGCATTTTTGATTAATGCATGCCATGTCGTTCGGACATTCCGTGTTTGCTATACATTCTGGTCTGCAGTTTGGGGGGTTGCCAAGGAAATTTTCAAGGCAAGCACATGATGGAGAATTTCCTATCTCTCTGCAAATAGAGTTAGGACCACAAGGCGAAGGTTGACAGGGGTTGACGTACGGTGGTGGAATAACATCTGAAACAATATATTAGGTTAAATACAGATTTCCCACTTTAGATATTTTAATTTAACAATTTTTAACATCATAATAAATTACCTTCTAGCACGCATCTTGAGAATGGGTCTCCAGTATATCCAGATGGGCATGAACATATGGGATTATGATTTATGACTTGACATAGTGCACCGTTTCCACAGTTTCCTAGGCATGGATCAATGCATTTTTGATTGGAACAAGCTCTATCAAGCGCGCATTCTGCACTAGAAACACATTCTGGTCTACAAGTTGGAGGTGCGCCATTGTAGTTAGGTAAACAGGAACAGATGGCTTGTCCGTTTATGTCTCTACATTGACTATTGGGTCCACAAGGAGATGGGTTACAAGGATTCACAAATTCGGTAACTTGCACGGGTCGGCATTCGAGGAAAGCATTTCCAGAAAATCCATTTGGACAAGTACACATTGGCACATGGCTAAATACTTCGCAAAAAGCCCCTTTACCACAAGTATTTATACAAGGATCAACACATTTTTTCCTTACACATGCTTTGTTTTGTGGACAATCCGAGCTAGTAAGGCATTCTGGTCGGCAACCAAAGTAGGGATCACCTTGATATTCGGACAAACATGTGCATATTCCGTTATTGCATTCAGCATTAGCTCCACATGGAGAAGGATTACATGGATCTAGTTCTGAGTAATCCTCTTGCGGTGCCGGCAAACAACGGGTAAATGGATCACCTGTGTACTGTTCGTTGCATGCACATTGTGCTATGTGGCTAAATACGTGACACTCAGCGTTTAATCCACAGGCTCCAGTACATGGATCCTTACATTTTTCGTTTATGCATGCCTGATTGCTGGGACACTCTGAATTAATCGTACATTCTGGCCTACAATTAGGAGGATTTCCAATATAGCTCGGTAGACAAGCACAAGAGGGTGATCCTCCAATATTACGACATTCAGCGTACAACCCACACGGCGATGATGAACATGGATCCAAAGGTGTATGTTGTATTGGTTCTGATACTGAAAGTGTATTATTTGTTTAAAAATATACAAGTATTATTATCTGCCTTTATTGACAAAAAAAATTACAATCAAATAATAGAAATAAATTAGAACTA
This sequence comes from Eupithecia subumbrata, assembly GCA_949316285.1. NCBI lineage: Eukaryota > Metazoa > Arthropoda > Insecta > Lepidoptera > Geometridae > Eupithecia > Eupithecia subumbrata. The sequence continues at coordinate 8,118,244 of OX438646.1, forward strand.
GTATTTACAATTGAAAAAGCTAACTGTAGACTGTAGCAAAGAATTCACAGGCAGCTCAACTATATCAATGTCATTGTCAGTCAACAAACCAGTCGAAAGCGTCCCCAAGACAGTGGCTGCATTGCTCCGCTGTATGTATAATCTGCCTACACTACACTCATACAATATTTCATAAATAATTTACCAAACGGTCATAGAATATGTGCTAAGCATATATTTTCTTTTAACCAGTACTTACTCTTTATAGGGAAACAGCTGGTAAACGGATTTCCTGTAAGACCTTGTTTACAGACGCAGATTGGGCTGTGGTTTATAACATTACAGTTCGCATTTCTTCCACACGTGTCGCTACACGGATTCACGCATTTTTGGTTTACACAAGCTAGTTGTGTTGGGCATTCAGAACTAACAACACATTCAGGGCGACAATCGGGTGGGGCACCCATGAAATCGGGTAGACAAGAACAGACCGCTTGTCTGTTTATTTCTCTACATTGGCTGTTAGCGCCGCAGGGAGACGGATTGCATGGATTAGTATCCACAACTTGTGCTGAAACAGGATAATGTTTGTGCTGTAATATTACACAAGAATACAGTTAATATACATAGGTAATTAAATTTTATAAAGATCTTACGTTCTTGCATTATGGTGCAGTAACTAAATGGATTTCCAGTGTATCCAGTTTGACAAATGCAAGATGGCATGTGATTATTCACTTGACATAGGGCGTTTGAGCCGCATGTACCCGGGCATGGATCTATGCATTTCATTCTTGAACAGGCCCGGTTTAACGGGCAGTCGGAGTTAACAGCACATTCTGGTCGACATCCTTCGTATGGATTACCCGAATAACCATCTATACATTGGCACGATCCTACACCCTTTTGTTCTCGACAAATAGCATTTGAACCACACGGAGTTGGGTTGCATGGGTTAAGGATTTCATGTGGCTGTTCCATCTCATGAATGCTACAGTATGAAAATGGATCCCCTGTGTAACCTGGTTGGCAAATGCACTGAGGAGCGTGGCTTACGACTCTACATTCCGCATTAGTTCCACATGTCCCAATGCAAGGATCAGAGCATTTTTGATTTAGGCATGCAAGGCTAAAATCACATTCACTGTTGCTGATGCATTCTGGTCTACAATTTGGAGGAGTGCCTTTATAGCCCGGAGAGCAAGCACATAGTGCATTATCACCGTTTAGCTTACAAATGGAATACGGTCCACATGGAGAAGGCTCGCATGGATTAATTGGTGCTTGTTCTATATAAGCTGAAAGTGTAGTAATACGTTAGAAAAAAATGTTTTAAATTATTTTTTTATAAAAAATCACTATGTAATAATTATATCAAATATGGATCAAAAACAAACCTCTGACGACACATCTGATAAACGGATCCCCAGTAAATGATGGTGGACACGTACAGATTGGATTATGGTTGATTACATCACAAACAGCCCCAGAACCACATGCTCCGATGCATGGATTTACACACTTTTGGTTGTTGCAAGCTTCCTTCAGAGGGCATTCAAGACTAACCAAACATTCGGGCCGACAAGTAGGTGGGCTTCCTCGATACCCGGGCACACATGAGCAAACTGCTTGTCCATTTGACTGTTGGCATCTGCTATTTGGACCACATGGAGATGGGTTGCAAGGATTGGTTTCTGCCACTATAACAAAGTAGGTGAGTTATATTTCCCTATACAACAAGTTCAGCAATATAAAGGTCGTGTTACATAAATTTTAAATAAAATTCTCAGGTACCTCTAGAGGGTCGGCATTCTACGAAAGCGTTACCACTCAAGCCTCTTGGACAAGAACACATTGGAATGTGATTCATAACTTCACAGATTGCATTAACACCACAAGTTCCGATGCAAGGGTCCACACATTTGTTTTGTCGGCAACCCTTAACGAGTGAACAATCTGTGTTGTAAACACATTCAGGTCGGCAGCCAAGATTAGGATCACCATGGAAATCTCTCAAGCAGGAGCAAATACCATCTTTGCAAATAGTATTTGGACCACACGGGTTTGGTTGGCACGGGTCACTATAACTTGTTGGCGTTAGATCTAAAACAAAACATAATATGTATAGTTTAATTTGCTTTACTAAAAACAAATTAATAAAAGGTTTTTATTGACAAGACAAGAACTTACCTTGAATTGGTTTTGGCACGCATTGCCTGAAAGGGTCTCCCGTGTAGCCTTCCGAGCACAAACATACTGGAATGTGGTTATTCACAAAGCATTTCGCATATAACCCACAGGACCCTTCACAAGGATTTCTACATTTCTCTGCTACGCATGCTTGGTCACTAGAGCAATCGGAGTGAACCACACACTCCGGCTTACAGAAAGGTGGAGAACCAATGTAACTTGGCAAGCAAGAACATGATGCTAGGTCATTTATGTTTCTACACTCGGCATAAAGTCCACAGGGAGATGGTGAACAAGGATCAGACTGTGCCGCAACAGTTGGAGATGTATCTGTGAATACATATACATGAAATCAAAATCAAATCAAAATCAAAAACTCTTTATTTCCATAAATACAATAAATGTACACTTAGAAAAGGTCAAATTATAAAACTATACACTGACACGGAAATAAAGTGATATTTTTGATTTCTGTCGCTTCGGTATGTAGACCAAAGTAAAGAAGCGACGAAGAAACCTTTAGCCTGTTAGTTGTTATTCTTCGAGTTGGAGCAAAACCCGTTCCAAGCTTTTTTATCTTCTAGATAATCTGATATTTTATAGTAAGCCTTTTTGCACAAATTATTTTACGGAACCTAAAAACCTATCAAAAAGCATGAATATGAAATGAACTTACGTAACACACGGCTGCACATCGTGAATGGATCTCCTGAAAATCCGAACTTACAAGAACATACAGGACTATGGTTTATTACTTTACATTCTGTGTTCTGACCACATGGCTTTGGGCATGGGCTTATGCAACGTTGGTTGACACATGCTTTGTTTGGCGAGCATTCTGAATTGACCACACATTCGGACTTGCAATTTGGTGGTGCACCGAGATAATTTGGCAGACATGAGCAAACAGGTTGACTGTTTATTTCTTTACACACTGCATTCATACCACAAGGAGATGGATTGCAGACGTTTATTACCGCGATATCTTTTTCTGTAAAACAGAATATTATGTTTACAAACCCGTAGTTTAAAATAGAATCGAACCCATTTAACAATTCAATATCTTACCTCGTACAATCGAACACATGGAATGTGGATTACCAGTGTATCCAGGCTTGCAATTGCACACTGGTTTATGGTTTGTGACATAACAGTCTGCATTATATCCGCACGCTCCAGGACAAGGGTCAATGCATTTGTTTCTCTCACACGCTAGCATCAGTGTACAATCTGAGTCAGCTAAACATTCTGGTCTACAACTTTGATAAGGATCACCGAAATGGTCAGGCAAACATGTACACGAACCGGCATTCCCTTGTACATTACATTCGGCATTAATACCACATGGCGTTGGTTCACATGGATTTAAATATTCTACCTTCGTCGGAGCTGAAAATTATTGTTCAAGAACATAAAATAACTTACCAGTAAACTTCAGCCACCGTTGAAGCACTCCTTGATCCGAAGCGTTAGTTGAAGCTTGCTGGGCTCGGCGACGTTTAGTGACTCCTTTTCCGGCGACAATGTCACTATCGCTAGCGCACCTTCCAAAGCGGCCGTTACGGCGGACGACCTAAGCTTACTGTAAGTGCTAGGTTATCTCCGCGTGCTCCGATTGAAAGCAAGGCATTAATGTCACATAAAAAAAGTTATACAATGGATTACGACCCTTTGTGGAAGCATTGATAATCGTTTTCACAATTTTTACTGAGGCTTTCTTCCTAAAGCGTAAGAATGAATACTTCACTGATAAAATCACCTTTGAGAACCTTGGGGCGGGCATGGTCGCCACGTAGTCCTAAAGTGAAAATATCTACAAAGATCCATTCAATTTATGTTAAATACTCAAAACCATGTGAGGCGTGTTTTCTAAACAATTTTACTATCTTTTAAGCACACAATAAAATTTAATGCAATACCTATCACGCTTTGCAAAGCAGTGTTAAATGCACGTAAAGACGTTTAACGCATCTTGGTGTGTTTATAAATGAACAAGTTTTATTTTACTTATAACTTTTCAATTATTACCTTGATTTTTTATACATAAAATATTCATTTAACTCTTTTCCCAATTTTTTTTCGAATAGAATGGAATCTGTACAAACTAAAAATAAGATTATTAGCTCAATACTACAAAAATACTTACGCTTGGGCGACGAACAACCTTGGAATGGATCTCCATCCAAACCAGGTTCACAAGCACAAGTGGCGCGATGATCAACTACGGAACAAACAGCTCTTGGACCGCAAGCTTGTTCACAGGGATTTCTACATCTTTGTGAGACACAAGCTAAAGTGGCTGGGCACTCTGCGCTGATTGTGCACTCGGGTCGACAGTTTGGAGGAGCTCCAATAAAATTAGGTTGGCAGCTACATGCCGGAGTCTCTTGTGTTTTCACACATATAGAGTTCGGTCCACATGGAGATGGCTGGCAAGGATCTATCGTTACTGGCGTTTGCACTGAAAAGAAACATAAAAACGTAACTAATAACACCCAAGAACAAAAAAGGAAAGATCATTTGAAAGCAACACAAGTTCATGTATGACCACAAGTCTCATAGACGCATGACTCCCCATAACGATAACCATATTAACGTAGATCCGTACGCGTTATGCGTGCAAGCCTCTAGAACCAGTGGTTCGGGATGTTTGTTGTCTATCAGTGAGTCAGGTACGCCATATTATTTAATATTGATGTACTGACTTTTTCCAACCCTTTCCCCTTCCTTCCCGTAGATGAATATGTTATTTCGTAGACCTTCGTAGCGCGTGCGACAATGCTACGGCGGACCGGGGCGGCGGCGTAGCCAACGATGTTTCTCGCTGTCAGTCATGTCTGTACTCATGAGACCTTCAGAGCTGCCAGTAGTATTCAGTAAAGAGGTGACTGCTCTTAATGTTCACTTCCAATCTTTGAAATAATTTAGGGAAACATTTTGGGGAGCTACCTCACCGAACCATACCCCACGTATGAAATGAAAGAAATCGGTTTTTAAATAATCACAAAACAGTTTTGGAAGTTTTTGTAGGTTTCATACTTTATGAAATACTAGCTTCTGCCCGCGGCTTCGCACGCGTATTTTCGGTTTCTAAGTGTACGCCAAATTTCATCTTGATTTGTTCAGTAGTTTTTGAGATCCTAAGTAACAAAATTTTAACATTACTCAAACTTTCACAAACTTATATAATATTAGTAGGATTTTGAAAAAAGCCCCCACCCCCTCTCCCCCTATCTTCGTAGTTTGGAGAGCAATCCATCTGAAACGTATGTAGCGTTTGTAGATATGGATCTGTAAAATATTTACAGTAGAAATATATAGAAGTTTTTTGGAATATCTGTGAGTTCATACTTTTTAAAATATTAATAGATACCTATTACTATTTAAAATCATTCAATTTTTTTTTATTTTTAGTGTTCCGTGCCTCAAAAGGAAATAGGAACCCTTAAAGGATCACTTTGATGAAACAGATATTAAAAAAGCCTTTAAACTTTTGAATATAAAGAAAACTGCAGATCTCTGGGGCATTTCCGTTACAATTATTAAACCTTTGATTGAAACCATTGCACCAGATCTAGCTTTTATATTTAATGAATCTATTGATTGTGGTGTGTTTCCTGATCTAATGAAATGTAGTAAAATAATCCCACTGTTTAAATCGGGTAGTAGGTCTGACCCCACTAACTTTAGACCAATATCAGTACTGCCTACATTCAGCAAAGTTTTTGAAAAACTTATTTTACATCAATTGCTTAGGCATTTTAATGGCAATGACCTGCTGCATTGTAAGCAATTCGGGTTTACTCGCGGCAGATCAACTACTGATGCCGGTGTAGAGTTAGTATCGCATATTTTTGATGCTTGGGAGAAGTCGCAAGACGCTTTAGGCGTTTTTTGCGACTTGTCAAAAGCGTTCGATTGCGTACACCATGAAACATTAATCAGGAAATTACATCACTATGGAATAAGAAACACCTCTTTGGATCTTCTTACCTCTTATTTGAGTGATAGGATACAAAGAGTTGACATTAATGGGAAACGGTCTTCGGGGTCTGTAGTTACAATGGGTGTACCGCAGGGTTCTATCCTCGGTCCTTTCCTATTTTTAGTTTATATCAACGACCTTCCTCATCTGGTCAAGAATAATCACGAGATTGTATTGTTTGCTGATGATACTTCATTAATTTTTAAAATGAAACGACATAACACTAATTTCGACGATGTGAATAATGCAATCTCAAAAGTAGTCCATTGGTTTAGTGTCAATAATCTTTTGCTTAATGAAACTAAAACGAAATGTATAAAATTTGCTCTACCTAATGTAAAACACGTTAAGATTGATGTAAACGTAAAAGGAGAAACGTTAGAAATTGTAAACAGTACAGTATTCTTAGGAATAACCTTAGATAGTAAACTTCAATGGGGCCCACACATAGATAAGCTATCGAAGAGACTTAGTTCTGCAGCGTATGCAGTCAAAAAAATCCGTCATCTTACAGACGTTGATACTTCTAGACTAGTCTATTTCAGCTACTTCCATAGTGTTATGTCTTATGGCATACTGCTGTGGGGGAACGCTGCGGATATTAACACCGTATTTGTGCTGCAGAAGAGAGCTGTTCGTGCAATCTATAATATGGGTCCCAGAGAATCCCTGCGTGATAAATTCAAAGAAATAAACATAATGACAGTACCATGTCAATATATTTATGAAAACTTGTTGTACACTCATAGAAATATCAATCTATTCCCTAAAAATTGCGACATACATAATATAAATACTAGAAATAAGGATAAACTCGCTGTGCCCACAACTAGGCTACACAAGATAAATGTATCTTTTAAAGGGCAATGTATACGCTTCTACAACAAAACTCCTAGTGAGTTGCAAAAATTATCAGTAAATAAATTCAAACAAATTATAAAAACCTTGTTGTGCAAAAAGGCTTACTATAAAATATCAGATTATCTAGAAGATAAAAAAGCTTGGGACGGGTTTTGCTCCAACTCGAAAATTACTAACTAACAGGCTAAAGGTTTCTTCGTCGCTTCTTTACTTTGGTCTACATACCGAAGCGACAGAAATCAAAAATATCACTTTATTTCCGTGTCCGTGTTTAGTTTTACAATTTGACCTTTTCTAAGTGTACATTTATTGTATTTATGGAAATAAAGAGTTATTGATTTTGATTTTGATTTTTGTTGTCCGTCTGTCAACCCCCTTTTCTCAGGAACGCGAGGAGGTATCGAGTTGAAATTAACATTAAATAATCAAGTCCGTAACTTCTTGAAGCCTCGATATAAATAAAACTTCTAGGCCAACGCAATCAAAAGTTACAGCCGTTTATGTCCGAATATTTTGAAATTTCCTAGGGAATCACATTCACACAAAACCTATAGGGTAATTCTCGTAGACCTAGTATCATGAAATTTGCAAAGAAGCAAGGTTTTATAGCAGAAGTAAAGGAAAAATCCGAAAACCGCAAATTTGTACTTTATTCACAAAAAAATTATTTTTGATTCTTGCTATGGACCAAAATATACCGAGTACCTACCTACTCTCCGTAGACATGATATTTAGCAAGAACCATGTCTTACAACGTCGATGTGTGCGTGCGCGTTCGTAACGAAACAGCGAAGTCAAACTGCTCCTCAGATTTTTATAGATTAAAAGTGGTAAAGTCGTCCAAATACCTCCTGTAACAAGCCTGGAAGGAAAAACATCCATAGCAGCAACGTTGGAAAGTTACCAAACACTGTGGCAAGTCTTCATTTCCATGAAATCTCAGTGAAAACAAAGTCGCATCCTGTGGACCTACACACACAGAGAAAACCACAAACTTCCGAAATTTGAAAAGGACCAATAGCACTGGAACACGGAATCAAAACTTTTTGGTAATACCTTCTTTACAATTTCTCAAGAACTCAGGAATAAGTTTTTCACTCCGAGCCCAAAACAAAACAAACGCTAAACCATCAAATCTGACAGCAGACAGGCTGACACTGACAGCGATACTGACAGCTATCCGTCGTCGTCGTCGTCCTTTGTGTCCACTGACCTATAGCCTTTTAGCCATCCAAACGAAATAACACATTCCGTTACACGCTCAACGTCGTGAACCTACATACGTTGGAATACCGTGAATCAGATCCTACTACGATTACGTTCCGTTGCTCCGAGGCATAACAACATGGAGGAAGTGATGGCAGCACTCCGCAAAATACAAAACGAACTAGACGAACAAAGACAAACAATCATACGAAGCAGTGAAAACGTAACGGAAAAAGTCACCGAAAACTTGTATAAAATTCTGGAGGAAAAGTTTACGATCCTAGAGGAAAAGTATAAAGATTTGAACGGCAGAGTGGAAAACAACGAAAAAAGGCTCTACTATTTAGAGAAAGAAGCCAGACAAAGAAATATCATGGTATTTGGCTTAGAAGAAAAAGAACATTCCTATTCAAACTTAGAGCAAAACATAATATTCTTCATAGATAAGTATTTCTCAATCAAACTTGATTGCAGGGACATCCAGACAGTCGGCAGGATAGGAAAACAAGGAGAGAGGACCCCCCGCCCAGTAAGAATTATCTTCACAACATTAGGGAAAAAGATCGAAATAATCAAAAGAAAAAGAGAGCTCAACAACACACCCTATTATATAAAAGACGACTTCCCTCAAAATGTGCTGCAAAAAAGGAAAGAACTACAAGAACAGGTTAGAATCGAAAAGGAAAAGGGTAACCTAGCTATAATAAAATACGACAAACTTGTTATACTCAAAAACAAGACAGACATTGCCACAAAAAACAATAAGAGGACTCTTCCATCATCTCCTGAAAGCTCAACATGGATACACAGCGACTTAGAAACACACGCCAGCAAAAAGAATAAGGGGGAGACAGGTTCATCTAAATTACAGAGATCGTCAAGCCTGACAGAAAACGGAATAGTAAAACCCAACATGCTTAATTATCTGGTCGCGAAAAATGGCAGGGCCAACCCACAAGAAAGCAAAGAAAACCGCTTGTAGCAATCAACACCACCATCCACTGCCACCACACTCACAAGCAAACAATACCAGCAAAATGTCAATAAATTCTCGCTCCCAATCCGGGTGGTCGCCGAGGGAGTTCAAGACCACAACCCTTCATGTAGAAAATTAAATGAAAAGAACCCAACAGGCAATAATTACCTGAAAATATGTACTTACAATGTGAGATCCCTGAAAGCTGAAAATAGAATTGTTGAATTCGAGCATGCCCTTGAAAACATAAAATTCGATATCATTGGACTATCTGAAATAAAAATAACAGGCGAATGCATAGTCGAGAAACCCAACTATATTTTGATGTACAGAGGAGATAAAAAAGGAGCCAATGGAGTCGGCTTTATGATCAAGCATTATTTAAAAAAGAATATTACAGATTTCAAAACTTATTCAGATAGAGTGGTCCGATTGGATTTATCTTTTGAAAACTGTACTGTGATGAATATAGTACAAGCATATGCCCCGACAGAGAAAGCCAAAGAATGTGAAGTCGAGTCATTTTATAAAGATTTACAAAAAGCACTACTAAACGCAAGTAAAAACACCATTGTAATGGGGGATTTTAACTCTAAATTGGGCTGGCCACTAGCGGAAGAGAGTAACATCTGTGGTCCATTTGGCTACGGCAATAGAAATGAAAGAGGAGAAAGGCTAATAAATTTTTGCCAAGAACATAGACTAACAATAACAAACACCCTGTTTAAAAAACAACAAAAACAAAAATGGACATGGAAATCGCCAGATGGAAAAACTAAAAATGAAATTGATTTTATACTGACAAGAAACAGGTTAAATGTTGAAAATACTGAAGTCATCTCACTTAAATTTCCCTCTGATCATCGAATGCTACGCACAACATATAATATAAACATGAACATAAAGAAGAATAGAACAAAGTTTGGCAGGAAAAACAGAAATTATAATCCCGAAGAGACAAATCTACTAAAAACACACATAGAAAAACACCTGCCAATACCAACAACAGATGATATCAATTTAAGCTACAAAAATACTATAACAAGCATCAAAAAATGTGTTGAAAAACTACCCAGTAAACGGATACTACAAGAACCCAAATTAATGATAGACGAAATACAAAATATGATAGAGGAAAGAGAGCAACTTAAGAATACCTATCCACGGACAACAGAACAGAAAAAAAGACTAAAATACCTGTATAAGAAAATAAAAACTAAAATAATATCTAACAAGAAAAAACGAAAAATGGAACTACTTGAAATTGAATTGGAAACAAGAAGTTCTACCAAGCGAACCCGGAGACAAATACAAAATAGAAAAGAATGGGTGCAATGCATAACAACCTCCATAGGGAAAAAAACAACAAACAGACGAGATATCATGAAAGAAGCTACCATATTTTATGAAAAACTATACTCGAGCAAAGATAACCATGAACAATTGATATCCATAACCTCGACGGAAATTACCCCTAGTGTTCCACTGTTCCTACCTATCGAGATAAAACAAGCTATACTAAAACTAAAGAAGAACAAGTCACCAGGAGAAGATGGTCTGTCTACTGATACGATTCTAGCCATGATAGAGCCCCTGGTTCCTCATCTCACTGAATTATTCAATGCTATACTGGAGCAAGAGGTAATACCCGAAGACTGGAATAATTCGATCATAACCTTACTGTACAAAAAAGGTGATCCAAGGCTAATTGACAATTACAGACCCATAAGCCTTATACCAACACTGTACAAATTGTTTTCGTCTACCTTACTGCACAGAATATCAAAAACCTTAGATGAACAGCAACCAAGGGAACAGGCTGGATTCAGAAAAGGCTACTCTACAACAGACCACATTTTCACATTAACACAATGTATAGAGAAATGCAATGAATACAATAAAATCATCTATATAGCATTCATTGATTATACGAAGGCGTTTGATTCGATCTCACACAACCACCTATGGGAAAGCCTGAAGGAACAAGGAATAGAGTTAAAGTATGTCAATCTTCTGAAAACAATTTACACTCAGTCTTGCGCCAAAATTAAATTGGAAACAACAGGTACCACTTTCGAGATCAAACGAGGAGTTAAACAAGGAGACCCGATTTCACCGAAGTTATTTACAGCTATATTAGAAACCATGTTTAGAAAGCTAGATTGGGCGAAACTTGGTCTGAACATAAACGGAGAACGATTAACGCATCTAAGATTTGCGGACGATATAGTTGTCTTGGCAGACAAACACGAAGACCTTCAATTTATGCTCAGATCATTAGATACAGAGAGTCGCAAAATAGGATTATACATGAACTTAAGTAAAACAAAAGCAATGACAAATGGAGACCACAAGCCTATTCAGCTCGAAAGTGGTGCTGTAGAGTATGTAAAAGACTATATATACCTGGGACAACTAATATCATTCGAAGATGCCATCACAAAAGAAGTAGATAGAAGAATAGCCATGTCCTGGAGGAAGTACTGGTCCCAAAAAGACATCTTTAAGAGCAAGCTACCAATACGCCTGAAGAAAAAACTAATGGATAATACAATTCTCCCTACCCTACTATATGGCAGTCAAAGCTGGCCCTTGACAAAAGATATTATTAGAAAAATAGCCACCTTCCAGAGAGCAACAGAAAGGTCTATGCTCGGCCTGAAGCTTAAGGATAAAGTTAGGAGCGAGCATATTAGAAACACTACTAAAGTCACAGATGCAGTGGGTATGCTTTGCAAACTGAAGTGGAAGTGGGCGGGCCACGTCTCGAGAGCCCAGGACGAGAGGTGGAGTGAACGAATCCTGCACTGGTACCCGCGAGACGCCTCACGCTCACGAGGCAGACCAAGAAAAAGATGGCACGACGACCTGGTACAGGCTGCTACAACGACATGGACCCGTCTGGCGAAAGATCGCAACAAATGGAACAGCATGGAGGAGGCCTACACCCAATCTTGGGTGTCCAATTAAAAAGATATTATACTTGAAATACTTCTAAATAAAATGTTTAAAACTATAGTGAGTGATCATAAAAACTGTAAAATTATTGGAAATAAAGGCTTTATTTATTTATTTATTTATTTATTTATTTATGTCTTACAACTAAACGGAACCCTTAGTGCGCGACTCCGACTCGCACTTGACGTTTTATTTTTATTGATAGGTTTACAAAACTGGTTGTTCCCAGTCGAACTAGTATTAACCTAAAACATTATTTAAACAAGAATGAGTGTAAAACCTACAACAACTACCCGTTGTGAACACAGATTGCTTGGTAATGAGTTGTATCAATACTTATTTATGGAATTAAAAGAGTAGATAGGTATACCAATAACAACTTAACAGAAAATGATTTGAAATACCTACAACGCATTTGTTTAAAAAAATTATGTAAATAATAGCACATATTTTATTTTATTTAACAGATATTTTTTATACCTATAAACAATATTTTCACTGTTCTAAATACTTATCTTGATATCTTATCTTGAGAATAGTGAGGTTTTAAAGTGAAAACTGCGCGCACTTGACCCAAATGCCTACAGGCTGGGAAGCCTCTTAAGGCTTGGTAGGCCAGCAGAGACTTTTGTGATTTTTAAAATCATCTGAGACTTAGAAAATAGTGTTTAAAATTCTTAAAAAAATATATATATTACTTAAAGATCTAGTCTAGTCAAAGTAGCATTCAGTTACAACATTTAATTAACTTCACTCGATAGAAAAATATCCCAAAGTTACCTCTTTTTCTAATGTTTTTTCAATATTATAACTAGCGACATACTGATATTTTAATTTTTTTTGTACCCCACTAAAGACACTCAATATTTCTAAAAAAATTCGCAGAGTTTGACTTTAACATTATTTTCTTAATCACCATGTTTAGTTAACTGCTAAAAACACGACCGCGGCTCTTGTCGGAGGAGGTTTTGCGCGGAATTGTTACTAAATATTGTTTTATCCTAATATTATACTAATGGATTTCCGCAAAATAACGCCTGAATCTATTATTTATTTTAGTTGAGGGTTGTCTATTTTACCTCTAACAATTTTGTGCAGGCACACAATGTAATTGGTATGTCCTAGCGTAGGCATTTTAATGTGACCGAGTCTACATTGGTACGAATCTAGAAGACGACAGAGATTGTTAGCACAGGACAGGTGGTAAAAAAATTGCTTTGAAGTTTTTTAAGGCGGTTAGAGTGGACAGCGTAGAAAGGCTTCCAGACAAGGCTGAAGTACTAATACATAGTGAAGTCTCTAACCGGTGTCTTAAGTACATATTTGTATAATAGACAAAGTTAAGATAAGTTTAAGGATTTTTCACTTTACTTAAGAGATGACCTTGCCTTGTAACAAATTTCATGATTCTAAGTCAACGGGAATTACTATATAGGTTTGGTGCGCATGCGATTCCCTTGCAAATGACAAAATTTTCGGGCTTATACGGCTGTATCTTTTGATTACGTTGACTTAAAAGTTTTATTTCACGGATTTGAGTATTTGATGCCAATTTCAACTCGATACCTCTATGCGTTCCTGAGAAAAGGGGGCTGACAGACGGACAGACAGACGTACAACAAAGTGATCCTATAAGGGTTCCTTTTTTCCTTTTGAGTTACGGAACCCTAAAAATTACATCATATTTGTATTCTTTACCCTCCAATTACTGGAAAATACTAAACATAAAGTTAAAATCCAAGATAGAACCCATATTTTTGGATTACCCAAAAATACGGGTCTTGGATTTATAAAAATAAATTATAGATAGGAAGTAAACAAGAAGACCAGTCACCAATTTACTGAATAGGCAGCTCTGAATTTGTCACGTACACAGTCATGAATACGTAAAGTACCGCCGCCGTTAGTCATAGCACGCTCTACGAAGATCTACGTTAAAATATGTTTATCCATATGGGAAGGCAGGGGGAGGGGTAGAGGAAGGTGAGATATCAGAGGAGAGAGAGCACAATCCCCTACACAATGGTGAAATCTGCGACGTCTAATTCAAGAGATATTAGGAGTTTTGTAATTTTTTAATAGTCAGTCGCGCAAATGGCCACTTGCGTAAATGTCTATTCGCTCAAATGTCATCTGCGCAAATATTTATTCGTGGAAACGTTATTCGCGCTAATGTCCTGTTACCATGCAAACCTATAGGAACTCACGTTGATGTCAAAAAATACTTAAAGACCCATAACTTGTGTTGATACATGAACGTCAATAGAATATTATTTCATTTGCATACCTGGTGCTGGGTAGCAATGGGAGAAAGGATCTCCAGTGAATCCGTCGTTGCATGTACATATTGGAGAGTGTGCTATAACTTGGCACCTAGCACCACGGCCGCAGGCGCCCACGCAAGGGTCGCGACACCTGCGGTCGATACATGCCAGCTGCAGCGTACATTCGGCGCTAACAAGACATTCAGGTCTGCATGACGGCGGAGACCCAATGTGACCAGATCGACACGAACAAGCCGCGGCGCCATTCGAACTAACTGTACATTCGCTGTATGGACCACACGGTGAAGGCGAACAAGCTGATTTACTCGTTATTTCTAAAACAAATTGTTTATTTTATTTGTCGTGTTCAGTTATATGCTGCGAATTTTAGCTCTAAATATTTGAAGTATTAGCTTTTAGTATAAATTAAGTCAAAGTTACCTTTAGGTATAATCTCTGAGCACAACGTGAAGGGGTCTCCTGATGTGCTTGGGGGACAGGTGCAAGATGGTATGTGGTTATTGACTGAACATATAGCGCTAGTACCACAAGCCCCTGGACATGGGTCGACACATTTTCCTCCCTGGCAAGTCTTTGTTGGCGAACATTCGCCGTTCGTACTGCATTCTAGTCTGCATCCTACGTAAGGGTCGCCGAAATATCCAGGTGCGCAACTGCATAGCCCGGCATCACAGTATGCATTACTACCGCAAGGAGATAAACTGCACGGATCATCTAAAGGTTTATCTGAAAAGTTAAAAATCACTTTTTAAGATTTAGCCATTTTTATGTATCATACTGGTATAAAAAAATAACTCTTACCAATCACTTCTGAACATTGTATGAATGGATCGCCTGAAAAACCGGTAGGGCAGCTGCATATTGGAATGTGATCGTGAACGCGACATTCTGCCCTAAATCCACAAGACCCTTCGCAAGGGTTTCTGCATTTGTCTGCAATACAAGCCTGATGCGATGGACAATCTGTGTTTACGAGACATTCGGGGTGGCAATTTGGTGGAACACCAACAAATCCTTGAATGCACGAGCAAGAGGGATTATTGTTGATAGGACGACATTCGCTATAGCTTCCACATGGATTTGGTTGGCACGGATGTTTGAATTCCGGTTCAGAGACGGATTTTTCGATTTCAAAACAATGCTTGAACGGATTACCTGTTGTACCAGCAGGGCAACTGCAAAGTGGACTGTGATTTACTACCTGACAATGTGCATTTATTCCACAAGTACCTCTGCACGGGTCGGCACATTTCAACTTATGACAAGCACGATCTGCAGGACATTCACTGCTCACTATGCATTCAGGTCGACAATCAGGTGGGGCACCAATATAGTCAGCGAGACATTCGCAAGATGCTAAGCCGCCGTTTTCTCTACAAATGCTGTTAGGTCCACATGGTGATGGTTGACAAGGTGCAGTAGGTATAGGATCTTTTGCGATTGGCGCACATTGTTGGAATGGATTTCCTGAATATCCCTTGATGCACGCACAACTAGGTACATGATTAATGACTAAACACTCAGCATTGGTTCCACATATGCCTGGGCATGGATCGCCACATTTGTTTTTGATACATGATTTGTCAGCGGAACAATCCGAACTAAGCACACATTCAGGGCGGCAACTCTCGTATGGATTGCCTTGATATCCTTCCAAACATGAGCAAGCTCCTGCTCCGTCTCTTTGGTGACAGATAGCATTTGCACCACACGGTGACGGATCACAAGGTTCTGTTCTGCTTTCTGAAAGTAAACATTTATTTCATTAAGTACGTTTTAAAAGGTAAGCATATGCATAATGCACATGCCCAATTTTACTGTTATTAGTGAAATTAACAAACCTTCTTGCGGTACACATTGCATGAATGGATTTCCTGTATATTTCTCTCTGCAGCTGCATGATACAGTGTGGCTTACGACTGTGCAATCTGCGTTAACCCCACATGAACCAGGGCAAGGATCTATACATTTGTTTCTGACACAAGCTTGGTTTGATGGACAATCTGGGTTAATAACACATTCGGGTCTGCAATTTGGTGGCTGACCTACGTAGTTTTCAATGCAACGGCAATTTGCTTTTCCGTTCCTTTCTATACATTGGGAGTTTGGCCCACATGGAGATGGGTTACATGCCTCTATATTTTCAGGCGGAGTAGCTATAACATCATGGCAACCTTTGAAAGGATCTCCAGTTTGACCAGGATTGCAACTGCAGATTGGGCTATGATTTATTACTTCACAACGAGCCGAAACACCACAAGCATTTATGCAAGGGTTAATGCACTTCTGATTGACGCAAGCTTTGGTCGAAGGACATTCAGAGCTAACAATGCATTCAGGTCGACAAGCTGGAGGAGAACCTTGGAATCCTTCAAGACATGCACAAACTGCTGTATTGTCTGTTGTTCTGCATAAGCTGTTAGGTCCACATGGTGACGGGTGGCAAGGATCTCGTGGGTTACTTTTCTCTATTTCTATTCTTTGACAATGCGTAAATGGATTTCCCGTATAATCGGGCATACAAGAACATGTTGGAATATGATTAATGACATCGCATTTAGCATTTTGTCCACATACACCAGGGCAAGGATCGCGACATTTATTTCTGAAACATGCTTTATCTCTGGGGCATTCTTGACTTCCAGTACATTCGGGTCTGCAGGACTCATAAGGATTTCCACTGTAATCTGACAGGCATGTGCAGAACCCATTATTACATTCTGCGTTTGGCCCACATGGTGAAGGATTGCATGGATCTAATGGAGATGGTGTAGTTGGTACTGTAAAAAAAAACACTTATTATGCAGACATATAAGGCAAATATGAACATTTTCAAAAAATAAATACATTGAAAGCGTAAATACCTTCGCGAACCAGCGAGCATCGTGAAAAGGGGTCTCCCGTAAAACCTTCATTACAAACGCATACAGCTACATGATTTAGCACATGACAATTCGCTTCTACTCCACAAGAGCCTGGACAAGGATCTTCACATTTCTGTCTTACACAAGCCAATGAAGCTGGGCACTCAGAGTTTATGGTACATTCAGGTCTACAAGATGGTGGAGAACCCACAAAACCTGGCTCGCATGAGCACGCCGGCCCGCTTGATAACATCTGGCATTTCGAATTAGGTCCACATGGTGAAGGAGTGCATGATGGTGGTCGTTCCGTGACTGGTGGTAATACTAGAAAAAATTTTGAAATAGTTTTTACGAAAACTAGCAAATAATCAAAAATATTGTGCAGTACCTATACGCATAGTGTAAGTACTTACGGTAACACTGTGTGAATGGATCACCAGTCATTCCTGCTGGGCATGTGCATATAGGATTGTGGTTTTTAACTTGGCAATGAGCTCTCAAGCCACATGTGTTTGGACAGGGATCGTCACATTTTTGATTTATACATGCTTTGGATACATCGCATTCACTGTTCACAATGCATTGGGGCCTGCATCTTGGAGGCGACCCAATGTAATTTGGAAGACAAGAACATACGGCTTGCATGTTTGATTGTCTACACTGGCTGTTGGGACCACACGGTGTAGGTTCACAGGGATTGAGTACAGGTGAAGCTGAAGGAAGAATGAAACAATTAGCTAGGCATATTTTTTAGCGATTTCAAACTTTAAAAAGTTTTAAACTTACGTTCTAATAAGATCTCTCTGCATTGGAAAAATGGATCTCCTGTGTAACCTCTTGGACATGTGCAGACTGGAGCGTGGTTTTCTACCGTACACTGAGCGAATTGTCCACACGTCCTTGGACAAGGATCGATGCATTTGAATCTTGTACAGGCCAAGTTAGCTGGACAGTCGTCATTATTCTCACATTCCCGGCGGCATCCTTGCGAACTGTATGGATCACCTTCGTATCCTTCAGAGCAAATACAGGAACCAGCGCCGTTGTATTCCCGACACTCTGCATTGCGTCCGCAAGGAGATGGAGAACAAGGACTAGAAGTTGGCGTCATTTCCGTGGCTGTAATAAAAATATAAAATAAGCCACCATCTCAATGTTATAAACGTATACAAACAAATATACAGTTGATAAAGAAGATACTTACGTGAAATTACTATCTGGATACAAGCACGAGCAGCATCACCAGTAAATCCTTGTTGGCAAGAACAAACAGCTTTGTGGTTTATGGCCAAACACAAGGCATTAAGGCCACATGCACCTTGGCATGGATCTTTACAGCGCTCATTGATGCAAGCTGCATTGCTAGAACACTCTGCATCTATGGTACATTCGGGACGGCAGTTGGGCACTCTTCCTATATAGTTCAGCAAACAAGAGCATGCAGCTTGATCTCCAATGACGCGACATTCAGAATTTGGCCCACAAGGAGATGGTATGCACGGGTCTTGATTATGTGGTACATAATTAACTGTAAAATGATTGATATATATTTAGTGAATACAGTTAACAACTTTAAATTATAACGTTTGTAATGCCTTTAGAGCAACAATGCACTTACTTTCTTCTTGACTGCATCTTGTGAAAGGATCGCCGGTAAAGCCAGGTGTACAGCTACATATCGGGTTATGCGTGATTACTTGACATCTAGCGTTCAGTCCACATGTATTCGGGCAAGGGTCTATGCATTTTTTGTTCACACATGCTTTATTTTGAGCGCATTCAGAGCTGACAATACACTCGGGACGGCAATTTGGTGCTGTACCGATAAATCCAACTTCACAAGTACAAACGCTATGACCGTTATTAACTCTGCATAGACTGTTTGGTCCACAGGGGGATGGTTGACAAGGATCTATTGGGTTATCTTGCTTGTCTGAAATTACTTAAATAACATACGCATTGTTAAATCAAACGATTTTTGTCTTTTTTTGGCTAGCTTTGCTTTAAAAATAAATGCTTACCTTCTATTTCGCATCGAATCAATGGGTTCCCAGAATAACCATTCAAACACGTACATGTAGGAGAATGGTTAACAGTTCGACACTCGGCATTTACACCACATGCGCCTGGACATGGGTCTTTACATCTGTTGTTGGAGCACGCTTTATTGCGATCACAATCCGAGTTCGAGACACATTCCGGTCTACATCCGGTGTATGGATCACCAAAGTATTCTGGCAGACAGGCACATGAACCCACTCCATTGCGTTCCTTGCATAATGCGTTTGCACCACATGGCGATGGGTGACACGGATTCGGTGGAGGTTCCGGTATATCTATAAATAAATTGAAGTTTTATACTGACCTCATCCAATTATTTATAGCATTTCTTGATTTTTATTTTGATTTTCATCATAACCAAACACTATCAAAAATCTTTATAAGTTGATTATGTTCGGATTTTTTTTTTTTTGTAAAAGTACCGTGCTTAAATTTAATACTTACGTGGCACCGGTGAACATCCGCTAAATGGATCGCCAGTATATCCAGGTACACAATTACATAACGCTACATGATTCCCTACAGTACATTCTGCGTTAAAACCACATGAACCCGGACACGGATCCACACACCTTTCGCTTTGACATGCAAGATTACCAGGACATTCAGCGTTTATAGAACATTCAGGTCTACAATTTGGTGCAACGCCAATGTAGTTTGGCAAGCAAGAACATGCAGGCGATTCTCCCACTACTTTACATTGAGAGTTAGGACCACATGGTGAGGGGACACATGGATCTCCTTTAGGTCCCTCTCTAATAGGTTCTAAGAAAGAAAAAAATAGATTAGGAAACAAAGAAAAAGAAAAATAAATAAGATTTAAAACATAGAACAAGTAGGTCAGAATGATGTGTATATACAAGTAGTAAGAAACATGCAAATTACACAAGTAGATAATAAAAAGTCAAGCAATAAGTCATGAATCTTTGTTTTAAAAAATAAATCATTGTGTCTATTTTCACTATTTTTATTAATTTCAGTCTTACTTTGCTCCAATTGGCAAGTAATAAACGGATCTCCAGTAAAGCCTGCTCGGCAAGTACAAATTGGATTGTGATTTATGACATGGCATCGTGCATTCACTCCGCACGTTCCTGGGCAAGGGTCCCGACAGTTTTGGTTTAAACATGCTTGGTGTTGTGGGCAGTCAGTACTAGACACACAATTAGGTCTACAAGTTGGCGGTGAACCCACGTATCCTTCCTGACAAGAGCACACTCCGTGCTCATTCACTACCTTGCAGATACTATATGGTCCACATTGCGAAGGTACGCATGGATTAATATCAGCAATAGGAGCTAAAAAATGTGTATTCATTAGACTCGTTATTGCGGCTTATGAAATAATTCAAAAAGTAGTTTTTAATGAATCTTTACTAACGTTTTCTTTGAGGGTGACAAGAAACTACAGGGTTTCCTTCGTAGCCTTCAATACATAAGCACACCGGTGTATGGTGTGATACAACACATTGAGCATTTGTTCCACATGCTCCCTGACACGGATCCACGCATTTGTTGTTTAAGCAAGCTTTGTCTGATGAGCAGTCGTTATTTGTTACACATTCAGGTCTGCATCCGAGATACGGATCTCCAAAATATCCTGGTTGACATGTGCAAGACGCAGCTGAATATCTTTCTTTACAAATTGCATTTGGACCACAAGGTGAAGGATTGCATGGATTTGTTTCATCTTCACTGGGTATAGTGACTACAAAAGACATTAGAATAGTTATGAATTGCAATTTTAAATATTTGTGCCATGATTGGATTATTTTACGAACTTACCAATAAAATAACAACCACTAAATGGATCCCCGGTATAGCTTTCACGGCAATGACAAACTGCTTTGTGATTGATCACGACACATTCTGCGTTATTGCCACAAGAACCCGCGCATGGGCTAGTACACTTTTCACGCACACAAGCTAAATTACTAGGGCATTCCTCGTCATAAATACATTCAGGACGACAATTCGGTGCCCTTCCAATATAACCTGGCTCACAAGAACATGCCGGTGTTTCACCCACTATACGACATTGAGAATTTGGTCCACAAGGTGACGGAATACAAAGGTTTCCACTTGGCTTTGGTTGTGGTCCTATAAAAAGATAATATTTGTAGTTAAGCTCGGAGCATCTTTTTAATGCTGTGTTAAATAATTTATTTCATCTATATCAGATTTAATAATATTAATTTTTTTATACGAATGCTAGGTAACTAGTAGTTAGCTTTGTTAGATTGTTTCTGTTAATGGTTAGAGAAAACGTTTAAAACACTCACGATCATCGTATTTACAGTGCACAAATGGATCTCCGACATAATTTTGCGGGCAACTGCATAGAGCGTTATGATTAACTACCATACATTTTGCATCATTACCGCATGATCCAATACAAGGATCAACACATTTTTGCTTAATGCATGCCTTATTGGGCATACATTCACTGCTGACCATGCATTCGGGTCGGCAGAAAGGTGGTGAGCCGAAATACTGCTCCTGGCATGAGCATATTGCGTAGCCATTGCTTTCTCTACAAACACTGTACGGACCACAAGGCGATGGTAGACATGGTTCTATTGGATTTTCGACAGGTCCTAAAAATAACATGAAGTTAAATTTCATTGCATCACATGTTGTGATTTCATATTGATTGAATAAACTGTTCCCCAAAATAAAAAATAAAACATCTTACTTAAATAACATGATGTAAATGGATTTCCTTCGTATCCTGATATACACGCACAAGACGGAGCGTGATTATTAACTCGACATTCAGCGTTCATTCCACATACACCGGGACATGGATCTTTACATTTGTTATTCACGCATGCTCTATCCTTTGGACAATCGGAATTGAGTACGCACTCCGGTCGACATTCTACGTATGGATCACCGTAATAATCAGGAAGACATGAACATGACCCTATACCATGTCTCTCTTTGCAAACAGCATTAGCTCCGCAAGGTGATCGAGAGCAAGGACTTTCATATTGTGGTTCAATAGCTATAAAATAGAAAGTAACATTTATTTTTTATTATTATGTAGTTTCTCTTTAAAATTTGATGTATTTAAATTCTCACAAACTTACTTGGAATTGGCGAACAACCAGAGAAAGGATCTCCAGTATAACCTTGATCACAATTGCAAATTGGAATATGTTTCGCTACCATGCATGAGGCATGGAATCCACATGAACCAGGACAAGGATCGCTACATCTTTCAGAAATGCAAGCCAGATTTCCTGGACACTCTACACTTATGACGCATTCTGGTCGACAATTAGGAGGGCGGCCCACATAATTATTCAGGCATGAACAAACAGGTACCTCGTTTATTTCCTTGCATTGTGAGTGTGGTCCACAAGGATTTGGAGTGCAAGGATTTATAGGTTCCATATGCCCTGGCAAAGAAGGTTTTCATAATTTATTATGTTGTTATTTTACTTTAAAATTTGTTTTTAAACGAATTAATAAAATATGGACTTACTTTCTTCAAAGAAACATCTAACAAATGGATCGCCAGTATATCCGTTGTAACAACTGCATATCGGATTATGGTTAATTACTTGACATTGAGCATTAACTCCACACATGCCCGGGCACGGATCTTGACATTTTTGGTTAACGCAAGCTTTGTTCGGCCTACAATCGGAACTAACGATACATTCAGGGTGACAATTTGGTGGAGAACCAACGCATAGATCAAGACATGTGCATACAGCATGGCCGTTAAAAGTTCTACATTTGCTGTATGGTCCGCAAGGTGAAGGGTGACAGGGATCCACAGGTTCCGGAAGAGCTTTATAAATAACAAAAGAAGGAATATAAGTACAGAATACAGAGATAGAAATTCAAGTTTAGAAAAGATAAGAAAAGAAGTCTTACTCGGTACGGGAGCACATGCATGAAGAGAGTTTCCAGTATATCCAGGCAAGCAGTAACATGAAGGAACATGGTTTGCGACTCTACATTCCGTGTTTTGCCCGCACGTTCCAGCACACGGATCCACACATTTGTTATTGAAACAAGATTTATCTCTGTCGCAATCGCTGTTCATTACGCATTCTGGCCGGCATCCAAAGTAAGGGTCACCGTAAAAGTCATCTACACATACACAAGAACCAGCACCATTCCTTTCCCGACATATAGCGTTCGATCCACATGGTGATGTTTTACAAGGGTGATCAGGTTCTTCTCTCAGAACTGAAAATTTACGAGTATGGTACATGCTACGAATATTGACAGAAAGACAGATTTAACATGCATGTGATCTACAGCTACGTGCGTAAAGTTGAGTAATATACGAATATATGTAATATTATCTGGTTCGCTTACCTTCAACAGGGTTGCATCCTGCGAATGGATCTCCGGAAAAGCCTTCATCACACGAACAGATGGGCTGGTGATTCTGCACGATACATCGAGCATTAAACCCACAGGATCCGACGCACGGGTTGACACAAGTTCCGGCGAGACAGGCTAGCGCGAGGGGACAGTCTTGGTTGATGACACACTGTGGGCGGCATGCAGGCGGAGCACCCAGAGTGCCCAGTTCGCAAGCGCACACAGCTCTATGTCCTTCTCTGCGGCAGGTCGAGTGAGGTCCGCACGGCGATGGAATGCACGGGTTTTGATCCGGTTTCGGAATCTGAATACCTGTTCATCAATGATAGTTGCTAAGCAAAATACAACAACATAATATGTACCTACATGCCCCCGTCGCCGATGAAACATTTCTGAATGAAGCGATGCTAACGCGAATACTCAAAAGCATCTTAGTTGTCAGAGTCAATCGGAGTTGCGTTTGAGTATACGGGTGTACGTTCCGCAATTTTTTTGACGACCTCAGTGGCGCAGCGGGTGAACGTCCGCCCGCGACGCAGGAGGTTGCGGAATCGATTTCCGCCTCGGGACAAATGTTTGTACGACCTGCAGATATTTGTTCAGGGTGTTCTAGATTTTTTCTATGTATAATAAAAAATATCCATCTATGTAGTGCATTGTATTAAGTTTATCAGTTATCTAGTACCCATAACACAAGCTCTGCTGCTTGGGGCTAGATAATGCTGTGTGAATTGTCTAGCATTATTTGTTATTTATTTATTTATTATTTATTTATCTTTTAAGATGGAAGAGTGGTCTACTCAGAAACTTCGTTACCGAGTCATCGACACGGAATCTGACACAGATTCGCGCGAAATTCAAATACTTAGCAGTTTTAAGATTTTCATCCCGGCTGGTCTCGTCAAATTGGGTTAAAATGATCTTTAGATATTTTAAATAGAATCAGCACTTAAAGTTATAAATACATACTTTTTCTGTAGCACCGAATAAATGGATCGCCTTCTGATAAATTTTCAGGACAGGAACATATAGGGTTGTGTCCTACAACGTGACATCTCGCATCTAGTCCACAGCTGTTAACACATGGGTCTTTGCATTTTTGATTGATACAAGCTCTGTTGGACGGACAATCGGAATTCACGGCACATTCAGGCCGACAAGCTGGAGGAGCACCGAGGTATCCTGGCTGGCACGAGCACACAGCACGGTCACCTGATACCTGGCATTCGCTGTTTGCACCGCATGGTGATGGCTGGCAAGGATTGCTGTACGCTAAAACAAGATGATCAATTAACATAGAATCGAAAACTAAGTTGAAAAAGTTCCTCATTGTATTTAAAGTTGCAACTTACGTGGATTTATTCCCTTGAGACGACAAGATGAAAATGGATCTCCTTCGTAGCCTTTGAAACACGTACAGACTGGAACGTGATTGGTGACAACACATTCAGCATTTGCGCCGCATAAGTCTTTACATGGGTCGCGACAATGATTGGACAGACATGCCAGATGATTTGGGCAATCTGGATTTAGTGTACATTCCGGTCGACATCCGCCCGCGTAAGGATTGCCAATATTAGGTGGAATACATGAACATCGGGCCATATCATTTGATACTGTACAAATTGTGTTTTCTCCACAAGGTGATGGATTACACGGTGTTATTGGCTCTTCTCTTGATATCGCTACACAGCCTACAAATGCGTCACCTCTATAACCGCTTACGCAACTACAAAGTGGCATGTGATTTATAACATCACACTTTGCGTTATTTCCACATGCATTGATACACGGATCCAAACATTTCTCGTTGATACAAGCCTGATTTGAAGGACATTCTTGACTTATGACACATTCTGGTCTGCAGTAGGGTGGAGTACCTGAATAGCTCTGGCGGCAAGAACACACTGGATGATTAGATCTTATTTCACAGACTGAATTCGGTCCACAAGGTGAAGGTACACAAGGGCTTTTATTTGGTCGGGGTGATACATCTTCTTCTATACACGCAACAAATGGATCGCCTGTTTGACCGGATCTGCAGCTACATATCGGATTATGATTCACAACAATACAGTCAGCCCCGATACCACAACTTCCTTGACAAGGGTTTAAACATTTCTGATTAACACATGTTTCCGTCTGCAGGCAGTCTGAATTGCTTACACACTCTGGTTGGCACATTGGTGCGACGCCTCTATGTCCCGGCAAACAAGAACATACGGCTAATCCAGATGCTGATACCAAACATCTACTGTATGGGCCACAAGGTGAAGGATCACAAACGGTTAATGTTGGGGGTGCGATTTGTGCAGATTGACACCTAATGTAAGGATCACCAGTTTGACCCGATTCACAATAGCACACAGCATGGTGGTTAACTGTTTTGCAAATTGCTCCAATACCACAAACATCTTTGCATGGGTTTTCACACCTGTTGTTTAAGCAGGCTGCATCAGGTGAGCAATCGCTGTTGACGACGCATTCTGGTCGACAAGACATCAACGGGTTCCCATAAAAGTTAGGTAGACATTGACATGTATGTGCCCCTTTTAAATCTTGGCAGATAGCATTAGCGCCACATTGAATGTTATCACAGGATTCGCGAGGCATAGCTGTAAAAGTAATTGATAACGAAATATTAGTGTCGGAATAAGCAAAATGTAGAAAAAAATATTTGCTATTATAAAACTTACGTTTTGTTGACGGTTTACAATGTTCATAAGGGTTTCCTTCAAATTCATTTCGGCATCGACAAATAGGGTCGTGATGGTAGACAGAACATTCAGCGTTGACACCACAAGATCCTGGGCACGGGTCGACACATCTATTCCTCAAACACGCCTTGTCGAACCCACAATCTGAACTCATGACACATTCAGGACGGCATGCTGGGTTATTTGCTGCGTCATGGCCGACACAAGCGTTGCAAATAGCAAACTGATCTCCAAAACTATCACAAGGAGCGTTTGGATCACAAGGATTTGGTGAACATGGTTGAACTGTAGTATTATCAGGTGCTATAATGATTGCTGCAAAACAAGATAATAATAATAATAAAAAAATAAGACCTCAAAAGTACTAATTTACGCAAAATTATGATACTTAATATGTTTTTACTTACGTCGATAAAGGCATTGTGTCAATGGATCGCCTATGTATCCTTCTGGACACAAGCATGAAACTGTATGATCAGAACAAAGACATACGGCATGTAATCCACAAACGTTGTCCAAGGAACATGGGTCAACGCACTTTTTATTTACACAGGCTTCATTAGATGTGCAGTCTGAATTCATAACACATTCTGGTTTGCATTCTACAAGAGGATCTCCTAGGAAATCTGGAGGACATGAACATAGTGCATTTTCTCCTATATCTTGGCATATGGCATTCACTCCGCATTTTGATTGACTGCAGGGGCTAATAGACTTTTGATCGCCAGGTGGAAAGCAGCAAATTAAAGGATTCCCGAAAAATCCATTTTCGCAAACGCATACAGGACGGTGATTTTCAATAAGGCATCTAGTGTTGAACCCGCAAGCCCCAGGGCACGGGTCGACACAACTATATCCAATGCAAGCTTTTTGAGATTTACATTCGTCGTCAACTTCACATTCTCGGGTATGGCAGCCATCACCATAAGGATCGCCTATACTTCCTGGAGCGCATGAGCAAATGGCTTCCCCTAAGTTGTCATTGCAAATAGCTTGCGAACCACATGGATTCGGGCTACAAGGACTTCTCTGCGGTAGACAGCCAACACGTGCGTCTCCCGTGAACCCAATTTTACAGTAGCACAACTCATCGTTACCACTTACGTAGCAATCAGTGTTCGGTCCACAAGGTCCCGGATGGCAAAGAACAGGTGGTGGTAAATATTCCCGATTATTACTGCACGATTTGTATGGATTTCCTTCTGTATTATCAGGACAATAGCACGGTGTTTGTCTATTCGGGTCGCAATGAGCTCCCAGCCCACAAGGATTTGGTTCACATGGATTTCGTGCTTCAACGCAACCTCTAACTGTGTTAGGACTTTCAATATAACCATTAAGACAAGTGCACTTAGCAAATCCATTTGACAAAATTGAACATTGCGTGTTAGGACCACAGGGTGATGGATTGCATGGGTTACTGGGTAAACCACATGGCTGTCTTGGTGGATCTCCTTCGTAGTTGGGCAAACAGAAACAAGCTGGCTTATTATCAATCAATCTACACCCAGAAAATGGTCCGCATGGATTTGGTTCACATTCATTTCCTTCAGGAACTGAAATAATATTTTTTTAATGTAATTACCATGAAGTTATAAAAATCTTCCAACTTCTGAGCTTCATAACTGAAGCTGAAGTGACGAAATGTTGGTAGAAATATATTTTACCTGTACGCACGTGAAGTCATTAAAAGAATCAGTACCTTACTAAGCTATCTACTACTAATTCACAAGAGGACTTACTGCAACTTTTGAATGGGTTTCCGGTTAACCCTTTAGGACAGAAACAGATAGGATTTCCGTTGTCATTCTCACAAAGTGCGTTTGTGCCGCATGGATTGGGCGCACATGGGTTTGATGGTGGTTCACAACCTATTTGTGGATTTCCAGTATAACCCGATAAACATTTACACGTTGCACGGTGATTCAAGACATCGCAAATTGCATTGACTCCACATCTACATGGAGATGTACATTTTCCATTGATGCAAGCTTCTGAATTTGCACACTCGTTGTTAGACCGACATCCTTGAACTGAAAAATATAAAATTTGTGTGTGCCCCAAATATCCGAGAGAAAATAATTAAATGTATTATTAACAAAAGTGTTTCGATTAATTATAATAAAATACCTTGGAAACATTCCAGGAATGGGTTGCCAGTATATCCGGCGTAGCATTTACACTGTATCGCATGGTTAACTGGAACGCATTCTGCGTTCTCGCCGCATTTATCCCGTGAGCAAGGACTTAAACAAACTCTGTTTAGTCTGTCACACAAAAGTTCTGGTGGGCAGTCTTCATCATATTGGCATACTGAATTGGGATTAAATACTACAAAAAAGAAACAGTGCATTTTCGTGATTTGTTCTCTCAGATGACCCACTTTCATCATCACTATTATCTTGAAGTTCCTTACCTGGTACACATCCAACGTATCCATTTCCTTGGTATCCCTCAGCACAGCTACAGTCTGAACCGTGATTTGTGTTTATACAAACTGCGTTGGGTGCACATGGATTGTGTATGGCACATGGGTGCTGACATGCATTATTTATACAAGCCTCAGTCAGAGGACAGTCTTCGTTTCGAGTGCAACCAGCTGAGTAAAATAAAGTACTATGATGTATAGTGTCTATATAATAACCTAGAGGAAACTTTATAAGAAACAAGGGGATACAGCAGAAATTGTGCTTCGAAATTTTTTAAATACCTTTCATGCAATATTATAATACAGATTAAAAGATCCAAATTTTACAAAACAGTGAAAACCCTCAACTACTTTACTTTGAACCATCATAAAATTAGAAAGTGCACCGATCCTCAGCAAATATGGCTTCGAACCTCCGAAGATCTTCGGAGAATTCGTATATTAAACTTAAAATCGGTTCATCCGTCTGGGAAGTTTGATGCCACAAACAGACACATATACATCAAACTTATACCACCCTCTCTTTGCGTCGGAAGTTAATAACGCAGCAACATTTATAACATATCTAATATTTTACATAATTTTACCATAATATGACATTTATAATGATAAGAAACACAATTATGAAAATCCTTGTTAAGCTAATTAATTAAATATTAAAGCGAATAAGTATTTTAGATGTTAAATGTTAGGTCTTACATATCTTAGGTGAACATTTAACCGCAGGATCTCCATCATGGCCAGCCGGGCACGAACACATTGGCCTCTGTTTGATCGGTTGACAATTGGCTCCGATGCCACATATATTGTCAAACTCACAAGGATCTTGGCACAATCCCATAAAGCAGGCCTCAGTCTCTATACAATCCCGGTCGGAATGACAAGGTTCTGGTGTCTTGGGCGTCCCAGGTGATTCTAGTATGTTACATGTTATATTAATAGTTACATTAGTAAGTTATCAATGTTGAACAGTTAAAATTAGTATATTTACAGTTGTTTATTCCACCTTTTCTACACATTTGTCCGATAAATTACCAATCTCATATTTTCTAGATGTTTTTGCGCTAATATTTACTAGACTATAAATCCGTGAGACGCGATGTAATCGTTTTATTTAATGTATCTATTAAATGTATACAAGACTGATTCCCCATAGGTTTAATGTATAACTTCTTGATAGTAAATCGATATTAATTTGAAACTAAAAACTAAAAAACTTCCGATACGAAACATGTATGCTAAATACCGAAAAATGCATACCTTGGCAGTTGTTCCCATCGACGGCAACGCACACGCAAACAACGGCATGTTCGACAACCTCACAGGACATGTTCTCTGCGCATTGGGCCTGCATCGTTTCACAGGGATTCCGGCATACTCCGATTATACAAGTTTCGTTTGTCAGACACTGTGAGTTGGTGTTACATCTATTCCTAACATTGTGCTCGGTAATTTCTGTCGTAGTCTCAGTCACAGTCTCAGTTGTATCGGTGCGTAATGTAGAGTCAGTCCAGGCCGGAATATCAACGTCTTTTCTTCGTGAAGAATTCTCCGTAGATGTACTTAAAGTTGAATTATTTTTCTTGGAAATGACATTCGATTTATTACTTGTCGAGATATGTTCGTTTGTAGAATCAAAATAAACCTCAGTTGTTTCAAAATTATTGTTTTTGCTAGGTTTAGTAGTATTACCATTTATTATCTTTGCGGTTGATTCGCTCCCCTCAGAATCCATGAAAGTAACAGAAAAACCATCATCATAAGAACTAGTTACTGCTTTTGTTGGTTCTGAGTCACTTAAAGTCTGTTCTGTAGTACTTGCAAAGCTGTGTACCGTTTGAGTTATTTTTGTTTGTGCCGCGGTTTCGGTGCTATCAATCATTTTAGTGGTGTGATCGAACAAAGTTAAAATCTCATCCATATTAGTTACAATACTATTTTGCGTAGTTTCGGGAAAATGGTTATCTAAACTAGTTGTCAATTTATGTTTTCCAGTAATCACATTTAGAGATTCATCTACGTTCGTTCGAGAAATCAATTCAATCCTGTCTGTAATTATATTTTCAGTAAAGCTTTCCGATGGTATTTCTTTTGTCGTGATCGTTACAGTTAGGGGTTTTTCTGTAAAATCGTCATCTGTAGTTTTACTATCATCCGGTTGTGTTAGTAAATTGAATGTTTTCGTTGTTTGCTCAATGAGACTTGTAAAGGAATCTAAACCATTCTTAGAGCTGTGAGTAGTAGTTACACTTTCAGAGGTTGTTGTATAATTAAAATGTTCAGATGATGTTATCAAGTTTGGTGAAATATTACTTTTAGTTACAGGGGTTGGCTGTTCTTGATCTGTAATAGTGCGCTCAAAAGTTGAGCCTTGCGTAACTTCACTAGAATCGAAAGACCCGTCGTTTGTAGATGTCTTAATGCTATTAATTGTATCACCGAATATGTTTCCATTACGTTTTGTTAGGCTATCTTGCGCTTGTGTGGTATACTTAGGGCTGTTTGTAGAAATTTCTGTATAAGATGTAGTATAATCTGCGAAGGTATCAGCATTTTGAAATGTCGTTTTGTATAGATCCAGCATAGTTGACTGATAATTGAAATTCAGTTCTGTATTGGTATTTTCAGTCGTAGCAACCAAATTTGTATCGTAACCGCTTGTTGACGGCTCGTTAAGATTTTTTTCAGTGGTCAGTTCTTGATTTTGGACCGTTACTTCAGAAGTTTGTTCCTGTGATGTCACTGTTTCTGTGAAAGGCGTAATACTTTCAGTGTAGATGTTTTCTGTTTTTTGTAAATTACTGTCTGAAGTTGTTTCTACATTGGTTACAGGTTCAGTTGTCGATACTGGCTTTACTTCGATAGATGTTTCAGAATTAGAATACTCGTATGTAGATTTTTCAGTTGACGTCATCAAATCTTCTGTAGCTATATTATCAGAAACTTGTTCATCAATATTGAGAATAGGTTCTGTTGAACTGGCTTCAGATATGCTATCAGTTACAACTTTTTCTGAAGACGCGTGAAGTGTCTTTGGGTCATAATCGACAATAGTTGGCTCTAAATACATTTCTGTACTTCCTGTCAACGTAGCCCTATTTTTATTTGAATCCTCAGCTGAAGATGTAAATAGAGTATGTGTCGTAGTTTTTAAATCTCTGAATGAAAGTTCCGTAGTTAACTCTGAAGTTTCTGCAGTTATTGGATCCGAAAACTCGGATTTGGTAGCTTCAGTACCCAAATCTGTTGAAATTACTGAACTATCTGTAGTTACATTAATGGAATGTTCATTTGATTCTATCAGTAAATCAGCAGTAGATTGCGTCGGGGATATAGTACCCATATCTTCTGTAGACGTGTGAGTTGGTTCTGAAAATTCTGTTGTATCTGCCGAAAAACTGTTTTCTGCTAAATTAGTCACAAAAATATTATTTTCTGTAGTTTCGAAATCAGTAAATGTCATGGGCGTAGTCTTTTTCGAGTTTCTTTCTATGTAGTCAGAAGTCGCCACATAATTTGATGTTTGATAATCAGAAGGTATGGATGTCGGCACTTCTGAGTTTTCTTCTGTTAAAAATATAGAATTGTCTGTAGTTATACGAGAACCGTCAGATATATTTGAATCAAAGGACGATTTAGGTATAGTATTAGTGAGAAGAGATTCAGAAGAAGTAGTAGTAGTTGACAGTTGATTTTCAGTAGTTATTTCAGACAAAAATACCGAATCTGTTGACGTTTTCACGTTACTAAAAGCAATTTTTGTGGTATAATCTATATCATCTGGATTATAATTTAATGCGGTTACAGGGTCAAATACAGATGATCGAGGATCAGTGTATTCGGATATAATTTCTACTGTAGCAGTTGGAATAGATTCCGTTGATTCTTCAAATAAAGTGATCGAACTTTGTGTCGATTCCAAGTCACTAAAACCAGATTGGGTAGTAACTACCGGGTCATTTTGATTATGATCGAAGGTGCTGTCAGTACTATGGCTAGATCTTCTGGGTTCAGTAGACTGCGAAGTTATTTCCGCTGTATTAAGCACAGTTTCAGTAGGTTCCTTTGTTTCTTCAACTGCACTAATGGAACCTGTGGTTGTTTCAATATAGCTTAAAGTACTTTGAGTTGCGTGTACTTCCTCATCTACATTATGATCTGGAACGGTTGCATTGTTATGACCAGTTCTATCATCAGTAGACGCGGATGTGATTTCTGATGTACTAAGCTCAGTAACACTATGTTTCTTGGATTCCTCAAATAAACGAATATTATTTGTGGTCGTCTCCGAGCTACTTAAAGTACTTTGAGTTACAAATACTTCGTTATCTGGAACGGTCGCAGTGCTTTTGACAGATGTTCTTAAATCAGTTGACGCCGATGTGATTTCAGAGGTATTATGGTCAGCTTCAGTAGGTTCCTTAAATTCTTCAATTGAAGTAATGGAACCCGTGGTCGTTTCCAAATTACTTAAAGTATTTTCAGTTATATGTACTTCGTTGGCTGCATTTGCAGTTGCATGTGAAGTTCTAGAATCAGTTAACTTAGGTGTAATTTCTGCTAAACTAAGCTCAGTTGCAGTAGTTTCTTCAGCATTTGTAAATGAACCAATAGAATCTGTACTCGTTTCTATTTTACTTAAAGTACTTCCAGTTATTAATACTACATCATCTGCATTATGATATGGAACAGTTACAGTGTTACGTCCAGATTTAGAATCAATAGATTCAGATCTGGTGTCAAATATATTATGGTCAGTGGTCGTTTTTAAGTTACCAAAAGCTAATTGTGTGGAATGCTCTATGTCATCGGCATTCTGATGAAATGTTACGGTTTTATATCCAGATGCTCTGGAATCGGTATACTCTGAAATGAATTCCGCTGTAGTGAGCTCAATTTTGGACGAATCTGTAGATTTAGCAAACGAAATAACAGAATCTGTGGTTGTTTCCAGGTTTCTAAAACTAGTTGGTAAAATGTTATTATCTGTAAAATCATCAAGAGTTTTCACGGTACTTTGCTCAAATTTTCTGAAATCTGTCGATTTAGTTGAAATCTCAGTAGTTGCTGTAGATTCCGTATATTTTTCAGACGAAATATTTGTTGGATCTGTTGTTGTTTCCAAGTTGCTCAAATCAGTTTGTGCGTGATGTTCTATAGTATGTCTTATATGATCTGAACCGGTTACGTCACTATGAGTAGTTGTTTTAAGGTCAGTAGGCTCAGAATTTGATTCCATTATATTGCTTTCCGTTGTCGTTATATCATGTCCACCATCGCTAGGCTCAACAGACAACAAAAAAAGTTCTGTTGTTTGATCAATCGATATTTTAGAAGTTACTAAATCAGATGCAGTAACAGGCGTGTGATCTGAATATTGACCTACAGTTATTTCTGTCTGTGGTGTTTCTTCAGAGGTTGTAACATAACCACTATCAGTAAAATCTGTAAAATTACTCTCATTTTCAAAATCTCTGTTGGATGCCGGTTTTTTTGTTATATTTGCGTTATATTTTATCGTTGTTTGATATGATATATCAGTGTAGTTATTATTTAATTTGCGCTGATTTTCTGGGGTTTTTGTATTCTTATTGTCAAGTGATGGTGTCGAAGAAATATTATAATTTATGTTTTTATAAGGTTTAGGTGTACTTTCTATATGGATGGTACTACTACTTTGAACTAATTCGTCTGATTCCAAAGTTGATTGAAAGTCTTTGTCATTGGCATTAGTAGATCTCAAAAGAGATTCAGTAGTTTGATATTTTGAAGATATTTCGTTTTCTATTTTTTCAGTAACAGTATCCGTAAAAACATCAAAATGTTCTGGGGTTTGGTCAGCAGTTTGTCTGGTACCCTCCATTGCTTCTAATGTAGTTGTTTCGATATTAAAATTTTCATATTTTGTAGAAATTGTATCATCACTAACTGATGAATCATAGGATATCGTCACTGAATTGAATGAGCGCGTAGAATCTGTATTATCTTTTTGATGAGTTTTCGTTTCAGCGTTATTAAATTCGTCAACTTTTGGTACTACTGGTTGGTTTATAACAGTCATAGAGTCCGTAAAGTCAGATAAAGTTGTATCGCTATCAGTTAACCAAGTCATTTCTGTTGTAGTTTCGCCCATTCTTCCCATAGTGGTTGTTGAAATATCGGAGTGTGTTTCGGTTAGTGGGATATGTTTAGGTTCATCATCTGTTAATGGGAATGTAACAATATACAAAGTTAATTGATTGAAAAACAATATTTACTAAAATAATTTTCAAAATCTCATTGTTTATTTTTTTATCTTTATTTAGTGCTTATGAGTATACTCATTTAAAATCATGCTGTTTTGTTAGTAAATACTGATAGAATACATATAAATGAAAGATCTACTAAAATGGTATGACAAGTTTCATAAGAAGCGCCCATAGCCATAAGAGAAATATAATAATGAATACGACTTCGAGAAAGCTTAAAGAATTATTAATTTTAAGTCATTTGCATGTTTAGTTGTTTATTTTCAGACAAATAGAAATAAATCTTTAAGCCTAATAGTTAAAATATTCATTTAATACATAAGAAAGCACCCATGATTTAGAAGTATGTTTTTGTTCAAACTTACACTGTCCCAACGTGCTTGTCATAAGTAGAATAAAATAAAATTGAAACATATCTCGGGTCTGCCGTTATACAGTAGCCAGAACTTTGTGGCGTTTTATCGGACAAATGGTAGGTATGCTAAAACTACAGCAATTACCAGTTCATCTGGTGTTAGTTTTGCCAATCACAGTGAAACACATATTTGCCGCGGTATTGCTCGTATCGTAGTCCTCGATCCGTCAAATATGTGACAGTACTGGCATTCATATAATACTTAGATAACAATGCAATACTGTGAATTATTGTAAATTTTCTTTAAAACATAGCTGGTTACCAAATTGTAAATGAGCACATTAAGTATTATTTGATTTTAAACTTTTGTGCGAAGTTATACGAAAGCGTGCACTTACTTTTTATACAGGCACCAGAGAAGGGATCGCAAGTTACTCCAGGAGGACAGTGCGCACAATTTTGAGTGGGTTTTCCAGCTAAAAATAAACAATTCAAACTCAGACGACTGCGGGACGATTGCACAAACATCTATATTTCAAAGCCTATGAAATATAGATGTTTTATTTGAAATTTAATTTGAAGTTTATTTTGAAATTCAAACTTACTTCCAACACAGGCGCATCCATCGCAGTATGTGTTTGGGAATCTTGCACAATCCGATGATGTCTGGCACTGGCACACTATAAAAACATAGGTACAATCACAATCAAAAATATGTATACCTACTTGCAGCTTAAACATTAAAAATTATCTATCTATACTTATAATAAAACTGTAACAGGTCCAATTCTGTACATTGAAGATATTTTGAAAATTTTTTTTGGAGGGCACTCTATTATCGATACTGAAGCCAAAACTGTAATTTTTTTCATTCATGTCTGTCTGTCTGTCTGTTTCTTAAACGCGCATCACGTCGAAACTACTGAAGGTATTGAAATGAAATTCGGCATGATTTTAAGTCATATTACGAGGAAGGACATAGGATACTTTTTATCCCGGAATTCAGTCAGGTTCCCTTGGGAGAGGGGATGAAAGTAAAATATCTTCACCGCGCATCACGTCGAAACTACTGAAGGTATTGAAATGAAATTCGGCATAATTTTAGGTCATATTACGAGGAAGGACATAGGATACTTTTTATCCCGGAATTCAGTCAGGTTCCCCTGGGAGAAGGGATGAAAGTAAAATTTCTTCACCGCGCATCACGCCGAAAGTGCTGCATGAGTTGGAATTAAACCTAGCACGATTTGATTTCATACTACAAGGAAGGACATGGGATACATTTGATCCCGCAATTCAGTAAGGTTCCCTGGGAGAGAGGATGAAAGTAAAATTCTTTAACCGCGCATCACGACGGAACTACTGAATGAATTTGAATGAAACTCGGCATAATTTGAGTTCTACTCTTTGAGTACGAGGAAAGATACATTTATCCTGGAATTAGTAAGGTTCCCCTGGGAGAAGGGATGAAAGTAAAATTCCTTCACCGCACATCACGCTGAACTGCTGAATGAGTTGGACTGAATTGGTATGATTTGAGTTCAAACTACAAGGAAGGACATGGGATAGGTACATTTTATCCGGTTCCCCTGGGAGAGAGGATGAAAGTAAAATTCTTTCACCGCGCATCACGCCGAAACTGCGGAATGAGTTGGAATGAAACCTGGCACGATTTGAGTTCATACTACAAGGAAGGACATGGGATACATTATATCCTGGAATTCAGTAAGGTTCCCCTGGGAGAGAGGAAAAAGTATAAATATTTAACCCCGCATCACGACGGAACTACAGAATGAATTCGAATGGAAGTCGGCACGATTTGAGTTCATACTACGGGGAAAGATATATTTTATACCGGAATTCAGTAAGGTTCCCGTGGAGGGGGATAATAGTCAAATTCCTGGGTCGCGCACGCGCATCACGCCACAAGTACAGAATGAAATCAAATGATGCATTTTATCTGGGATATCAGTAGGCACGGTTCTCTTGGGAGAGGGGATAAAAGTTAAAATGTGTTCTTAGTTGTAATTCATTAACGCGTCGCCGATTTCATGCATTCTTTTTACTAGAAACAGTGTTGCAAGATCGAATTTGACTAAATCAGTAGAAAGTCGAGTAGAAAATCAGTTCATTGAAACAAAAAATCAGTAGATAAAGGGTAGGTAAGTTCCTATCCATTTATTATTCCAAGACGCACCCATTAGTTAGGGTTCTACCTTAGTAGGTAGGAACCTAACTAATGAGTGCGTCAGTGCCTATTTCAGGCAAAGTAAAATGTACAAATGGTCCATGCAATATTCATGAACATGATATTTGGTGGTTTAGCTGGTCCAGTTAGGTAACTGTACCACCGAAGTTTGGTTGGAGTAAGTGGTCAAATTAAACTAACTGGACCACAGAAAATATTTTTGACTGTGGTACACAATCAACTGTACCTACCTAATAACGAAAAAAAATTACGGTGGTCCAGTCAAATGGATCAGGAGCCCAATTCTGTAATACAATGGCTTCACTATGACAATGTAATCGTCGTAGAATCATTACGTAGAATCTTTAGATTAATAAAACTCCAGATAGTGCGTGCGAGATAAATTAATAGTTTCAAACTTGACGCGCGTCTCTACATCTGCATTCATCATAATTTCTTTCATCTAAGGTAGAATACCAAAACGTGTCATTCCGTGACGTCTGTGACGTCCCTGTCATAGTGAAGCGATTAATTTAGCAGAATAGGGCCCCAGCTGAACGGAACCATGACTAAGAAGTGAAACGAGTATGACACTTCTTAACACTAACGCTGGCCGAGTCGTAGCTGAAAGTATTGTCGATAAAGAATGGGATTGAAGATGACAACATGCTATCCGCCGTAGACCCCACACGATTTATACACTATTTAACTAGGTACCTAAATAAAGATTCTTATATTAAAAGTGTAACAGGTCCAATTCTGCGCATCGAAGTTTTTTTGCACGGCGGTGTATCATAATATGAGAGAAACTGTGGTGAAATGTGAACTTAATTAGTCGGCAGGTATGGCAATCGCGAACGAAGTCGCGGGTACAGCTAGTTTATCAAAAGAAGCAAAAACTTTGTGTTCCAAATTCTAACTATACACACAATACTTTGCTTACCCTTGGAGCACACAGGTTGATGGTTGATGACCGCGCAGTGCTGGCCGGCAGCGCAGGGGCCGCCGCGCGCGCATGGGTCTGAACAATGTCCGTTCATACACGCCAAACTCAGCGCACATTGCTCGTGACCACCGCATTCTGCAGCTGTACACCAAATTATATCTTTAAAACATTCATAGAAGGCTTTTTAATTGAATCTATACGTAATATGAATTTAACAGCTAGTTTACTCCTAAGATTGTAAAACTTCTTTTTTAAATTTACATTTCGGTAAGTATCTTGCAGTCCATGTATCAATTAACTTCCTGCAGTACATGTTGAGAGAATCATATTGACATGATACATATAGTTGACGTTTTTTGAAAATATTTCGTAGTAAAACTACGTGTAATATTTTTCTGACTCATCCATATTAATGGATTTAGGACAGTGGATTTTAAAAACACATTCAGCTGATTAATAAATAGGCACCATAATTATTTCAATAGACGATCAAATTTTAAATACTGTGAAAAATATAATAATACAACTTGAGATATACAAGGCGAAATACAATATTTAAAATTAATCATTGCAACTATGAAATCAGACAAAGAGTTTTATAATTATTGCATTACTTTTTCTAAAGTTTTTAAAAATCTAGAAAAGAGGCATTTCTTTTTTAGTATTGCAAACTCTGTCTCGTGGCTTTTGTTGCATTTCGTATTAATGCCAAAGCGTTCAAAGCATTAAAAATAGTAAGATAGGCCAACGCACCCAACACCATAATGTTCCAGTGAAGTTATAAATATTAGATGTTATAATAATAATAATTAGATACGTATGTATGTACAGTACACATCAAAAAATACCATGCTTGAAATCTACCCGTAGCAGAAGTCAGAAGAAGTTCAACTGTGGGGCAAAATATATGAAACATGCTAGAAACAAAAGAAAAGACAGAAAGGAGCCGCATGAAGACATAAAGTAGAAAATAACAAATCCTGTAATAACGAAGAACAAAAATATTATTCAGTCTTGCTCGGGACTTTAAAATAGATTCTAAATGCGCTAATTAAATATTTCATTCACTAAAATTACCTTTTACGCAGCCATGTTTTTGATCGTGTGTGAATCCATTAGGGCAAAACTTGCAAACGGGGTGGTGATCTTCAACTGAGCATGGAGCACCCCCACATGCATCTTTGCAGGGATCTTTGCATTGAAAATCCTTGCATGCTAAGTTATTAGGGCATCCGTTATCTCTCAAGCATATTGATACGGTTGGATGACAATCTTCAACGCAAACACATATTGCCCGATGCTCA
This sequence comes from Eupithecia subumbrata, assembly GCA_949316285.1. NCBI lineage: Eukaryota > Metazoa > Arthropoda > Insecta > Lepidoptera > Geometridae > Eupithecia > Eupithecia subumbrata. The sequence continues at coordinate 8,158,141 of OX438646.1, forward strand.
ACAACTTCACACTGTTTTCCTTTAGGACACATAGGATCTTTAGACGCTAGACAGGGATTCACACACTTGGAATTTCGACAAACCGCATTTGACGGACATTGTTCATCTCTTGTACATTCTGCGTGCTCCGGTGCGCATGTCAATTCTCCCTTTTCATTTAAAGCGAAGCCATTTCTACATACACATACGGGTCTATGATCCCGGACTTCACATTTCTGATTTCGTCGACACTGTTGATTTGCCAGGCAAGGGTTCCGACACTGATTAGTATCATAATCGCAAGCTAGTTTGGATGGACACTGCTTGGTGCGGGAACAAGTGAAAGTGGTGTTCTGATCACCGGTGGGCTTGCAGATTGGGTCGGGGTGGCAGGCGAGCCTGGGCTGGCCCACGTAGCACTGCGGGCAGACGCAATGTGCGCGGTGCAGCAGCGGCGTGCATAGCGCGTCCTCGCCGCACACGCCGCGCACCGTGCACGGATCCACGCAGTGCAGGCTCAAACACGCTCGATCCATAGCGCAATCCTTATCGCTGGTGCATTCGATACCTAGGAAGATGTGAAAGAAGAAAGCAGAGTCGAAAGAGCGGTACCTTTAGCCGCGAAGAGGAAACTTTCTCACGAGACAGTGCATGCTTTTTGAAACTGATAGTTTATGACCAGAGATATGTATAATAACGAATTATAATACAAGCGATATGTACATGAAGCCGGACAAAATGTTACTGACGGTATTTATAACTTAGCACGAACGGTGAGAATGCTTCCACTACTACAATTTAATGCAAACAGAGACATTAAGAAATCAAAACTCATTTACAGACATGAGCTAGTATGATTAATTAAAGTCTCTTTACAAAAAAATACAGGATATTATCCATTTATTCAATCATTATTGTTTTAGTGAAATGTCGATGAAAACTTACAAATCTACATAATTATAGAGATTTTTGTATTGACACTTTTGACACCCATTAATCCTTTCGATCCTATTCATTGATATTAAATCAGAACCAAAGTTGCCTCTTGTATTTACAAGAAATAAGTGAATAGTTTCTCAGTATATTACATGAAAGATTCTTGAAATTTCCCATTGCGTTTGAAAAGTTTTCTTGGAATGTGTGCAGTTATTTATACATGGTGTCAATAAGTAACACAAAAATATAAATACTCACTAGTCTGACATTCAACATCTGCATCGCCCTCCGTTCCGGGAATACAACGACAAACAAATTCTGCCCCTTCTCTCAAACACTCTCCATTTTTGCCACAACCTTTTGTCCGACAGTCAATAACGCTACGTTCTTGAGCACCTGGAAAAAGATACATTTAAAATAATTTGCCTCTTTAAACATTGAACTCCACTAAACTATCTTTATAAATGTACGTATGCTCGTGGTACATGTAGACACCTACATTCAATATTGGGATCGCCATTAGGGTAGTTTCGCGGACAATAACATTGTGCTTCGCCATTGACTCCGATTTGGCATTGAGCATTAGTTCCGCATTGTTTATAGGCGCATCGTTCCATATTACCACAAAAACACTGTTTTTGAGGATTGCCGGCGCAGTTAGGTGCGCATGTACATTCGTAACTTCCATCATCTAAATCTCTGCAACGAGCGTTAACTCCACAAGGGTTCCGCAAGCAATTTCCTGCAGCTGGCTTAGAGCATTCTACTTTTGAGTTTCCCACGTAGTCAGGTGGACATGAACATTGAGGAGTCCTTTCTATAGAACGACAGATAGCATTGATACCACAAGCGCCAGAACAAACGTTTTTGCATTTCTTTTCAGGTGAACATTCTTCATCGGCTCCGCAGTCCTCATTTCGTAAACATTCATACGATATGCATTCAGACGACGGATCTCCGGAATACCCACTCGGACAACTACAAACTGCTCTATGGCGAGTGGCTAAACAGTTAGCACTCTTTCCGCAGGATTTTTCATGGCAAACGTTAGTGCATAATTTAGAGGAGCATTGCATATCATCACTGCAATCTCTGTCACTGTTACAGCCTGGCACACAAATTCCCTGGCGACATAATTGTCTTTGAGGACATTTATTTTTTGCAGAACATATTGCTCTACATCCTCCATTGTAACATTTTTCGCCACAAGAACATTCCGAATTATCTTCGCAGTTAAGAGTGCAATATCCACTATCGTCACATGGGCAAAATCCATCACAAAGTTGTTTCTTTTTCTTACATTCTACCAATGGGTTGCCCGTAAAATTGCCAGAGCAACTACACTGAGCTCGATGGTTTTGTACTTGGCAGTCTGAACAGATTCCGCATATTCCGCTTTGACTGCAAGGGTCTGAAAAGAGACAATAATGATGAAATAATAATTTATTTCTTTGTTTTCTATAAATATAATATTATGTCATGTGTGTGATAGTAATATGTTATATCGATTTACAAACTAATTTTTAGTAGGCTACGTAATCATCGTCATACCTTTACATTGTCCTTTAAGACATGCTTGGTTGGCTGAACAAGCATTGTCGTCCCGGCATCCTTGTTTACAAATTCTATTTTCGCAGATATGACCATCGTTGCATGCATCATCACTATTGCACACTACCCTGCATATACCGCGTATGCATTTTTCATTAGACAAACAAACATTGTCGCTGAAAATATGTATAGAGCATTTAAAATTAATTACATAGAATAATATTAAGGTACTATATCAGGTAGTACCTATTACAAAATTAAAACTCATTACCTAATATAACAAATTCTGATACGCCTACTTTCAATAATATAATAAATAAATAAATACCTTCTACATGATGGATGGCACGTGTCTCCATAGCAACTAAATCCCTCCAGGCAGTTTTTATTCTGATCACATGGTAAAGCTGTCCTTCTGCAAACAACTTTTGGATTTCCAACTAATGAAGGCGGACATTTACACACTGGTCGATGATCTTTTGTTGTGCATAACGCGTTAGCGCCGCATGTCGCCGGCTCTGTGCATGGATCCAAGCACTGTCCTGTTATACAGGCGAGGTCATTTGGGCAATGAGAGTGCGATCTACATCCTGTGACACAAATTCGTCCATCACAAACCTCATCGTCAGAGCAATGATCGTCGGAAGTACAAGCGTATCGGCACACTCCTGAATCGCACCGTTCCCCTTGCAAGCATTTCGAGCCATCGACGGTGCAGGCTGGTCTACATCGATCACCTTCACATCTCCAACCAGCAGCACAATCTGTGTTCATTCTACAAGCAAGCGATGGAGCCCGAACACAACCGATATTTGGTGTAGGATTTGCTATTAACCCTTCAATGCATGAGCAAACTGCTTTCCTTTCCACCATAGAGCATTGAGCATTTGGTCCGCATGGGTTATTATTGTTTGAACATGGATTCTGGCAGAAGTTACTTTTACAAAGTTCGTCCGGGCCGCAATCTTCATCTTGTCGGCACCCGTATTGACAACTGTTTTCCAAACATATGTGACCCAAAAAACAATCGTTATCAACTCGGCATGTTACTGTAAAAAATATATAATATTATTTACGTGGTAGGTACTTAACCTGGTGAAAGTAGGTACTTAGAATTGTGTAAAATATTACTGGGTTACTCACAATAGCAGGCTCCTTTAGAACATCTTTCGTTTAACGCACAATTCTCGTCTTGGTCACACTGTGGGACGCACATAGAGTCCTGGCATGAGTATCCTTGTTCACATTCCCCTGATGCACCGCATAATCGTGGCACTGAAAGATAGTACATAAAATAATTATTATTGTTTTTAACTATTTGTGTCAAGCTCTGCTCAATATCAATTTAAATCTTTTAAACTCACTTCGAACACATTCCATATCTTGATTTCCTGTAAAACTTTGTGGACAACTGCATTGAACTACGTGGTTATCAGTACGACATACTGCATTAATTCCACAAGCCCTCTCCATTTTACAAGGATTGATGCATTGACCATTGTAACACTTTTCAGTTGACCCGCATTCCTCATCAACAAGACAAGTCCCTGAAAATCGTTAATTATTATAATATTAATATTTAGCAAAATCCAGCATCCATACTATATGATAGGTTTGAGCTAAAGACGAAACATAGAATTGTCTATAACATACACAATACGCAGTCACAATACCTATCGTTACGAACAGTGTCGAACCTATCCTTTCGTTCATCCTATTATCCTATAATACTAATCTTATAACATACATGTTGTAAAGTAAACTCGGTCTGACAAAACGGCTTCCGAAAATTGCACACAAAACGGCTGAACGGATCTCGATGATTGTTGGCATAGAGATAGAATAAATCCCGTGAAAGGACATAAGACTACTTTTATTCAGCGTACAAAGCCTCGCCCAAAATTTAATAATAATAATAAGTAAACTGCTCAGTTTAGATTATGCGTATGACTAACATGCATTGGAGTAAAATTGTATACCTTTGCATAGATTTTTGTAGCAATATTGATCATTACTGCAATCTTTTTTACTAGAGCACTTTTTCTCCTGTAGTACGCAGCCATTTTCACCATTTGTGTTTCTTACATATCCTGACTTGCATTTACATTGACTATTATGTCTTGCAGCTATACAATCAGAATTTGCACCACATTTCACATTTTCACAAGCATCTGAAATTATACCAAATTACCTAGGTTAGGTAAAAATTTGAATATTCTAACATCACATCTCATCATCTATAAATAAATCGGATCCTGGAGTCTGTGTGTGTGTAATTGATTAAGTTTTGATATAATAGAGGAAGTGCCTCTAATCTAACGTAAGGACACACATACACATACCTGTGCATTTTCTAATTCCATCAACTACTGTACAACGAGCTACTGAGGGACAATCTCTGTTAAAACGACATTCTTGAGATTTGCGACAGCCTTCTACGTATGGATTCCCAACTGTTCCGCTTGGACAGTTACACAGTGCACCATCCCTCATATTTTTACATTCTGCTCCATTTTTACAAGGGTTAGACTCGCACCAGTTTATCTCGACGCAACGCTTTAGAGGATTTCCTGTATAACCTGGTTGGCAATAACATACATGTCTGTGTTTTTCTGAAGAACACACTGTATTTTCACCACAATTATTACCAGCTAGACATGCAATTTTGCACAAATTGAATTCACACAATTTATCATCTGTGCAGTCAGAGTCAACTTCGCATTCTTTACGTTTGCAGCCTTCTATAGGATCGCCAAAATACCCATTAGCACAGGAACAAGATGGTTGGTGATTCCTTCCAATACAAGTAGCCTGTCTTCCACATGGCTTTCTCTCGCAAACTTTGACACATTGTGGGATACCTTTACGACTGATTGAACATTTCTCATCGTCACTACAGTCATTATCTGAGGCACATTGAAATTCTTTTGTGCAAATTCTATTCAGACAGAATTGAAAGTCTGGGCATGTATTATTCGAATTGCAAGTAATTCGACAATATCCTTTGACACATGCTTGATCACCAAGACAGTCTCTTGAGTTACGACAAATTCCTGAAACGTAAAATGTTACATTACATCATTTAAAACCAAAACTGACCGGCGTTACGAGGCGTAATGTCGCAGTCGTACGTGTTGCAAAGAAACACGAGAAAGAAAGCGCTGGCAACGAGCAACGAGACGGATTTTAGGAGATTAAGAGTCAGGCCTTTGCCAGGACGTAAATTTTGCCGAATCAACGTTCGTGCAACCCGATTCGATTTGACCAGTGTGTCAAGTTAATTGCCTTGTCAACTGATTTGAGATTTGATCAGCGTTCGAGAAACCGGCTGTAAGTACCTACCTATAGCCATATTGGCTTAACAACTTGAATGTTGTTCCAATTTCGAATAAGTTCTCATGAGACTCTATGGTCAAACTTTTCTAATGAGGTTCTAAGGACCCCTTGGGTTGTAAGTTGTAATGTACTTTAGCTTTTTTACTCTAGTAGGGCTAGTAGGATAATCGAAATTTGTGCAGAAAACTATAATTAACGCATATGCCGCGATAGATATAATTTATTTTGAATCCAAAATACAATAAATTTTTATTCTTTGAATCGTTGTTCCAAAAATACATTAAAATTCCCGGATAATTTTATTGCAAATAACAACATGCATTTAATGTTACCACTTCTTTTCCATGAAAAATCTACGAATTTCATGAACGAAAGCCTGCTATCGTCTCGCAGTGAGTGTGAAAAGTATTCTCCTCGTGGATAAAGCTGTCTTCGACTTGGGCGTGCTTAATCTCTAACCATCTTTAAGAATCCTTCACACTCATGATTATCCTCTTCTTTTTGCCTCGTTTCGCTCGTGAGTTTACCTCTACAATCCTAAGTTGCTTTTGAGATTCAATGAGCGCCCGTTACTTAAGACATGGCTTTACCCACTTAGATAAATAAAATCTGATAGTAGATAACTGGTAATTTTACAAGTTTTTAATCTTAGAATTATATGTTTTTCACACTCCATGCTCGTAAAACGCACTTTATACGTCATGGTAACCGAAAAATGATTATAGCCCCGTTAGCTGAAAAAGTTTAAGGTTTTACTAAATTCAAACAAATCCAATGAGATCTCTTAGTACGCGCCTCCTGGGTCAACATTTCCATACATATTTAGAGGTTCCAAATTCAAAAGACATTAGGAGAATAATGATCATTACTTCCAAATGAATTATGAGATTGAATTTGGAATATCAAAATATAAGTGAATTTTTTTACCAAGGAGATCATTACAATTAAATCTTCTTCAAAATTTTAACTAACGTCTGTACAAAAGGCGGAATAAAAACTAATGCCGCGGAACACGTTGCCAAATTTTTACTATTTACACGCAGAAAGTGTGAAAAATAGAGTATTCTCATCGTGCATAAAGCTGTCTTCGTCTTGGGCGTGATAAAATCCCTCTCACACTCAGGATTCTAGTAACTCCCTCGCTGTGCTCTTGAGTTATTCTAGAAGTTGAGCTGCGCTTGGGATTCAATGACGCCCGTGACGTAAGACACTGCTTTACGCTCTCGGTGCATCCTCAATCTCACCTCACCTCAACAGCTTGTATAAATCTACTACTGTTGTCCTATACGTATACGTACGTTTGTGCAAGTGAAAGCATTGTATTTGACAAAATTTACTCACCAGCACATAAACTGTCAACACATCTCGTTCCTGTCGAACAACTGCTGTCATCTGCACAATACTGAATAGGCACACATCCTTGAACAGGATCACCAGTGTATCCAGGTGAACAACTACAATGTCCGATATGGTTTTTAGATAAGCAATCGGCATTTCTTCCACATGCTCTAGGAATATCGCAGGAGTTCTTACACTTGTAATTAACACAGGCTTCTTCGATTGAACAATCGGCATCCTTGGTGCAGTCATATTTGGTGCATTTTTTATATGGATCACCTTGGCTATCTTGTGGACATTCACAAGTCGGAATATGTTTAGAAACAATGCACTCCGCATTTTCACCACAAGGGGACATGTTTGAACAGGGGTTGACGCAGTTATTGTTGGCACATTTTGTTTTATCGGAACAGTCATCATCAGAAAAACAATGTCCAGACAATCTGCAATTTCCACTTTTAACATCCAAAATAGTACCGTTGACACAGCCACATGTGTATGACCCGGCGCTATTAATGCAATTTGCATTAAGTGGACATGGGTTATTGAGACATTCGTTGATATCTTCACAAATATTGTTGTTTAATTCATATCCTTGAGGACAAACACAGCTTGCTTTATGATTTTCAATTTTACATAAGCCACCAATACAAGCTGTTTCTTCACATTCACCTAAAACAGATATCAATGACAAACAAAACTCCCTTGGCTAAGTTAGCTTATATTATATTACCTTTAGAATTTTTTTAACTTTATTTTCGTATTAGAATTTATTTGATTTTTTTTTCTCAAAAAACTTACAAACAAATGTTTTTTCTAAAACTTGAACTTACCAGAGCATTTGTTATTTCGAGTATTGCAATATTGGTCACCAGAACAGTCTTCATCATCAACGCATTCCACTTTAAAACATCCAATGTCCATATCGAATGGATTTCCAAGATAACCTTTTTCACAGGCACAGGTAACTCTATGTTTCATAACAGAACAAACCGCGTATGATCCACATGTTTTGCTTTGACATGGGTTAGAACATTTTCCTTTAATACACGCTAAAGTATCTTCACATTGGTAATCACTTCTACATTGATTTGGTAGCAAACAACCAGTGTTATACGGGTCCCCAACAGCTCCAACCGGACAAACACATTTATATGATCCTGGAGTATCAATACATTGTGCAGATGGATGACATGAATTATTTATGCACTCATTGATGTTGACACATTCATCGCCATTTATTTCAAATCCTGAAGAACACTGACAAGTAGTTCCTTTACAGAATTGGTTATTTAAACAGTCCGAGTCTATTTTGCAACCTGGAATGCATAATCCTGAACTACAGTGCTCTCCATGTAAGCAATTACTACTTGAATGACAAATCTTATGACATTTATTGTCACTACATTTTTCTCCAATGGCACATCCAGAATTGTCTTTGCATGGTACTTGACATAATAAACCTATGCACATGTGGTCAGGTGGACAGTCAGCGGTTCTTACGCATGTACTCGGTTTACGCACACATCCTTGCTGTGGAGAGGGGGTTCCTTGAAAACCCAAAGGACAGTCACATTTTGTGCTATGATTTATTCTTGAACAAATAGCATTTGGTCCACATACTCTTGAAGATGAACAAGGGTTCACGCACCTGTTATTTATGCAAGCTTCCTCATTGGAACATTCTTCATTGCTTCTGCACCCGATTAAGCATTGACCTCCTACGCAAGCTTCTCCAATTCCGCATTGCGAATGTTTATTGCACTGCGTTACACAGAGGTTTTTCGAACAAATGTCTCCGAGGTCACATTGGCTTGAGTCCTTGCAGGCAGTAAAACATTGACCATTTGAACACACATCTCCATCGCAGTCAAGTTCGTTGGTACACGTGAGCAACTTTTTCTTACAAGCGTTTCCATTAAAGTTTTCATAACCATCTGGACACATACAGATAGGCTTTCTATTCACAACTTTACACAGAGAATTGATACCACATGCACCTTCACAAGGATTCACACAACGTCCCCCAACACACGTCGCTTCTTGAGGACAGTCTTGATCGCCATTTGAGCATTCGGATTGTTTTTTACAACCAGTTATTTTCGGATCTCCGACAAATCCTGATGGACATCGACAAATATAAGACGTGAGTCGTGGTTCACATACAGCAGTAGGGTGGCATGGGTTCGGATTGCATGCTTCAATTTTTTTACATCCAACTTCAGGTACTGGATCGGATTTATACCCACTGGGACATTGACATAGACTCTTATGATTTTCCGCTATACACACTGCATTTTCACCACAAGAATCTTCCGAGCAAACTCCCATGCAGCTATGAGTTAGGCGGTTACACAGTTCATGTGATAAACAGTCATCATTATAAATACAAGGAACTGATTTACATCCGTTTTCGAGATCATTAGGATTTCCAGTAAATGGACCAGATGGGCACTGGCATTTTGGTTCGTGATTATTCGTTACACAAATAGCATTTGGACCACAAGTTGTCTGTTGGCAGGCTGGCACACACTTGTTTATATCTCCAATATTCTTACAAATTTCATTTTCTCTACATTGTGCATTATCAGTACATTGATTTTTATTTATTGTAGCGCAACCGTTACGATCATTCGGGTTTCCTATAAATCCTGGCAAACATTCACATTGACTTTTATGGTTTTTAGATATGCATCTTGAATTTTGCGGACATGTGAATAATGAACAACTGTCTTCACATTTTTTCACTCCCAATACATCTTTTTGACAAGATTCATTATCATTACAGTCATCATTTTCTTCACAATTTGGAGTTGAAGGTTGTTCACAAGATGAAATAACGGGATTCCAAAGGAAACCATCCTTGCAGTCACATCTCGCGCTGTTGTCTTCGACTTTGCAGAGTTCATTTGCGCTGCAAGCTACTGTGGAACAAAGATCGAGGCACTTTCTTATACCTTCCTCAATCTTTACACAAACTTGAGAACCCAGACAGTCACTATTTGCTTTACATTCTTCTTCGTTGGGATCTCTTTGTTGTAAATGACAACCGGTTTTAACATCAATAGGATTACCAATATAACCCTCTCCACAGATGCAATGTGCCTGATGATTAGCTCCAATACATAAAGAGTTCGGTCCACATTGTAATTTACTGCAAGAATCAACGCATTTCCTAGTATTTTTTGCAACTTGAAAACAAATTTCAGAATCTTTGCAATCGCCATCGACCATACACTTGTTATCAGCAACGCAGCCTTGATGTATATCATTTGGATTTCCGTTATGTCCTGGAAGGCAGTGGCAAAGTCCTTCTTCACATACAGATTTCGGGCCACATAGCATTGTACGACACACGTCTATGCATTTCGATTTTTCGCAAATATAACCCTCGGGACAAGTTGCATTATGAGTGCATGTGCAAATGCTACCTTCCGTGCATTTTGAGATTGAAACTTGAGAGCACAACTCATAAGGATTGCCAATGTAACGACTTTTGCATATACAACTAAAGCTTCCAGGAGTATTAATACAGATGGCATTTTCTGCGCAAGGCTTACTGCTACATTCATCTACATCTGTGCACTGTAAATTGGGATTTCCTAAATAGCCTGGTGGACACAAACATTCGACATGTGATTTCGTTTGTTGGCAAACAGCGTTCTTTCCACATGAAGCTTTAGCACAAGTGATCTGTCTGCGTGGAAGGCATTTAATGTAAGGATTGCCAGTAAATCCTTTGTTGCATTTACATGCATTGTTTTGTCCATAAACACAATGCGCATTATCGCCGCAATCGGGATCACAATGCGGTGGAGATACAGCTGCAACAACGAATAGGTAAAATTACATTTAAAATATTGGTTAAAATTTAAATGATTCTCCTAATTAGAATTATATTTAGTAATATCGTTCAATTGTGTGTATACTTACGTGGCATACAAAGTAAATCAGGATTTCCAACAAAGAATGCATTGCAGACACATTTCCCTGTACTCTGTTCACAAGATGCACCGACACCACACACTATTCCTTCACAGCGCTGTCGGCATCGTCCTGCCACACAAGTCAATGGCTCTTCACATGGTTTGCCCTGTCCACATATATCTCTTCTGCAAGCACCACCAGGGAACGGGTTCCCTACCATTCCCTCAGGGCAAACGCATGTAGGACCAGTTTTAGATATAATACATTGAGCACCGATTGCGCAAGAGTAATTGTCGCAACCTAAAACATAAAAGTTAGTGAACTTCTTTTTTCCTAATAATTTTTACGATTTTTTTTATTTATACTGCTTAATCTTATTTATTAGCCAAATTATTCATAGTTACCTGAAATGCATTTTCCGCCTTCTGGTTTAGTATATCCTGGATTACAGCGGCACCAAGCTGCGTGGTTGTCAACTTCACATAATGCATTCGGTCCACAAGACATTGTCCCACAAGGAGAGATACAAGTTCGGTTCAAGCAAGCAAGTGTGTTTGGACACTCATTGTCGTTGCTACACAAAAACTTTTGCGAAGGAGCTTCTTCCACAGTACCTATAAATTATTTTACTGTAAGTTTTTTTTAAAACAACGTATAATTTCATATTATAGGGTAGAGTAATAAACCATAATTTAAATTCAAAATTCATAATAAGAAAAGAAAAGAAAAATTTAAAAGCCACATACATCCAGTTTTGTAAGGATCTCCAACCATATTTGGAGGACAATCACATTGGTAGCCTCCCTTTTTATCATGACAAATAGCCCCGTACGCGCATGGAGCACTGTGGCATTCATTCCTGTTGGTACAGCCAGTGTAAGGGTCGCCTTCGTAACCTGTCATACACATACATCTGGGAGGGTCGCTAGGTGTACATTTGGAATTAATGCCACAAGTAAATCTTTCACAAGGGCTTTTACATTTTTGACCATCAGAAACATCTAAATAAAATGGCGGAGGGCATACACATTTGCCAGGCTGTATACATTTTTCATTAGGAAAGCAATCGGAATCACTTATGCAGCGCTTTTGATTCAAAGAACAATGACCAGATATGGGATCTTTGCCATAGCCAACAGGGCATTTACAAATATAGGATCCCGGTGTGTTGATACATTCAGCTCCGAAGCCACAAATAGGTTGGCCGGACGTGCACTCATTGATGTCTTCGCAGGCGCCATCCACTGACTGCGAGTACCCGGCGGGGCAAGCACAGTAGCTTACACCGTCTGATATTACAATGCATTCGGCACCCTTTCCGCATTTGTTATCTTTGTTGCAGCCCGAAAGTACACAGTTTCCTTCTACCACCTTGTATGGAGCATGACACTGACAGCTGATATCATCACAAATCTCGCACAATTTGTATGGGTTTCCACTGTAATCCGATGGACACTTGCATTCATAGCTGCCAGGCAGATTCTTGCAAATTGCATTAAGACCGCAAGGTGAACGTCCATGTTGCGTACATTCATTGATGTCTTCGCATAGCCCAGTTTCTTTGTTACGAGAAAAGCCTTGGGAACAGATGCAAACATTTTCTCCTTCGTGTAAAACGCATTGTTCACCTTGAGGGCATGGATTTGTATCACTGCATTCGCTTGGTATTTTTCCTGGGGTACAGCCATCTAGATAAGGATCTCCACTAAAACTACCCGGGCACTCACATTGGAAATTACCAGGCAAGTTTTTGCATACAGCGCCGATGTTACAAGGATTATCAAAACATTCATTTATATCCTGGCATCCACTGGCAGACAACGGGTCACCCGTAAATCCGCTTCTGCAGGTACATTGTGCAATCAAGCCATTAATTAAACATTCTGCGTTAACCCCACATAGTAATGCTTCACATGGATCTAAAAAGAAAATCTTATTTAAATAAACCTTTCATGATTGATAAACAATGTAACCAGTACAGAATATAAAATTAAATATACTTACGACGGCACTCATTTCCGGCATTTGGTTCAGGACACAAACATCTTGCTGTTTGATCACATACAGCATTGCCGGGGCAGTCATAATCGCCTTTGCAAGATAATACTTCAGTGCACCTTACTCTTGCATCTGGGTCGGGTATTGTGCTCTCAGGGCATTCACAACTATAGGAGCCTTCTCTGTTTATACATTCTGCACCCAAACCACAAGATCCTTCAATTGCGCACTCGTCAACATCTAAACATTGCTTATAGGCATCCCCTGTAAAACCTTCAGGGCACTGACAAGCAAAACCTCCTAAGGTGTTAGTGCATTTCGCGTGAGCACCACAACGTCCAACTGGGCCTAAATCTGAATCACATTCATTGATGTCAATACACCCAGCTCCAATGTCTGTTGGATCGAAGGTCCAACCTTCTTCACAAACACAGTATGCCTCAGATCCTTCAGGCTTGCAATAGGAATGCTCTCCACATTTGACATCTTCGCAAGGAGCACGACAAGGCACTAGTGGGGGATTTCCCACAAATCCTGAGATACATTCGCAGTTATATCCACCCAAAATATTCATACACATTGATTTTTCTCCACATAATGTTTTGTTGTTAGAGCATTCGTCTACATCGACGCAAATTGATCCTTTTGCATCGAACCCATCCTTGCAAAAACATTGATTTTCAATACATTCTGCATTGTTAGTACAGTCGAAATTCGATTGACATAGAGTGTTAACGTCAATCTGAAAATATATAAATGTTATGAATATCTTCATAAGAATATCGAAGTGTAACATAAAAATTGCGTATGTTAAGTTACCTGTTCGCAAGCGATTTGTGGATTTGGTTTGGCTCTATAACCTTGAGGACAAACGCAGTTAAAGCCCGGTTCTGCATTTTCGCATAGAGCGTGCGTACCGCAAGGTCGTTCCATAGTCTCGCACTCATTGACGTCACGGCAACCGTCCACTGCTCGTGCATCTCCGGTGTATTCGGGTTGACATGAGCACAGGTAGCTTCCGGGAGTATTGGTGCACACTGCATGTTTGCTGCATATTGCTTCTCTACTCTTACACTCATCCACGTCTAATGCAACAAATAACGTGCCTAATTATTACAAAATTAATTAGCGCGATACACTGTTATCAATACATACTCGGTAGAATCGCCAACAGCCACTACGAAGAAGAAGAAACAGACAGACGACGGTATGCGAATTGTTTGTGCACCGCCGAGAACAAAAGAAAGAAATGACAGTCGAAGGCCAAAAAGTAACTCAGCTCAAACTCAACCAACAATGAAATACCGAATCATTCAAAAAGCTAGAAAAAACAAAATGCGAAGTTGATGGTCCATCATAGAATCGAAACCTAGCTGAAAAATTCTGATAACATGAGTATTTTGTGATCAGTTATGTTAGTAGAAGCGTGAAGTTACCGATTCATTAAATGGTAAGTTTCGGCGCGGTTCGTTAAACGCGATTGAGTTATATTGTAAGTAAGTACAAGTAAGCGTTAAACCACACATGGGCGAACAGATAGATGGTCTTCACACTCTGGCGCGTCCAGTGCCCAAAACTCACCCTCACAAAGTACATCAGGGTCGCCTTTAAAACCTGGTGGACACAAGCAACGATAAGCGCCGGGGAGATTCTCGCAGAGAGCGCCTCGGCCGCAGGATGCGCGCGCGCACTCGTCGTGATCGTGGCAGCCAACGCGGGGATCGCCTTCGTATCCTGGCGGGCAGCTGCACTCATAAGCACCTTCGACGTTTCGGCATACTGCGCCGGGCCCGCAACTGTTCTCGATTGTACATTCGTCCACGTCGACACACTGACAAATGTTACAATGAAATTAGTACCTCGTCACAATAATTTGCTAATCATTTCATGATATGAAGTGGCAGTAATTTACCCCATCGAATGGATTTCCGGTGTATCCAGCTTGGCATGCACACGTATAGTTTCCAGGGTAATTTTGACATATAGCATTGGCACCACAAGCGCCTGGTCTTCGGCATTCATCAATATCTAGAAATCAAATTAAAATACGTCATACTCAACGCGACTCTTGAAAGATGTATTTTATAACCTAGGTATTTTAAAGTGGTCTTTACCTCGACACTCTTCTTCGCCGTCTCCTTCAAAGCCTCGATTACATTTACAGATAAAATGAGCAGGCAAATTACAGCACTCAGCGTTTTTAACGCATCGTGACGCTACTGCTGGATCCGCGCATTCATCGATATCTATAAAAACAAAATAATTAGATAAAGCTAACTAGATTATTTAATACACTTCGTAATAACTTAATAAGAGTCAGGAACTTAAGTTCGTTGAAACTCAATAATTCGGTATTTTACCTCTGCAAGTGAAACCGTCGCCTTCATAGCCCGGGAAACACGAACATTGAAAACTACCAACCGTATTTGTACAGTGTGCAAAAACATCGCATGGCCTATCTTTGCATTCGTTTACATCTGAAAGTGGATACAAAACAAGTAGTTAGGTAGTTCCTTCGAATAATAAAGCTACCGGCAACAGCGCGTAATTATTGCAACAGTAAGTAGGTTTAATTAGGTTTTACCTGGTTCCTGACAGTTACAACCGCCGAACCCATCGTTGCAATGGCACACTCCGTTTAGACAGGCACCGTTTATACATCTGGCGCCATCCTCTTTGGTACAATCATCTAAAACAACGACATTCAAATTAAATCATGAAGGCACGTACTATTGGAGTGTATCCATTTCAATAGCACATGAATGAGGTCGGCTTACCTGTACATTTTAACTCTGACTTGAGCTCGTCGGATGCCTTGAAGCAGTCTGGCACACCGTCGCATAATTTCGATAGTTCATATAATTGCAATATTTGTGTAGATTCGTTAACTTGACAGCCAAAATAACCGTCTTCTAAATTTAAGAAAAATACTTCTCGTTTTATTCCTAAACCTATTCCATATTGGCTTTGTGTCGCTACCTGTGAACCAAACACCGGTTTATAATAATTAAGTATTTATAACATACTAAAAAAATATGTTTATGTACAAACACATCAAAAATACCTGTGAAGTATGTTATGTTTTTGGTTACAATTATCTTTAACTTCATTAGGTATACACATTTATTCTTACTCTTGTCACTATTTTAGGAACATAAATGCAATAATTATCATATTTAGCATTAAGTCTATGTATTCTATTACTCACATGCGTCGTTGTGACTAAGAGAGTCCAAACCACGAGCGGTAGGTTGTCTATATACATTGTTTCTGAAACAAAGAAAAATCTTATAAATATGAGCTGAGTTTGGCCTTCCATCTAGTGAATTATAACATTCTCTGGAAGAAGCTACTTTACTCAGGAGACCCGTTGAATTTTTTTTGCAGTGCATTAGCCCGTTAGGCATGCTTGCTAATGCAAGGGTTCCGGACTTTTCCGCTATCATCAGACCTCGTATTGCGTCATTCTGAGCCGGTATTAGACAAACAACATCATCCTCAGTTTTATGGCCAACAACATCTGTACAGGTTCTGGCTCTCTGTGCTCCAGCCAGAGTGGGAACCGTACGTAGGTATGAATCTTAATTCTAACTTATTTTTAAATAACCTATGGGTTCCTTTTTGACCTGAAATGAATATATTTTATTTTATTTTAAACAACAACCGCCCTTATTTATTTTCATGTTTCATAAAATAATAATATGATTCACATGAGTACTGGTTTTAAAGTTTTTCGTAGATACCGGCTACCTAACAAATCAAGGCCAAAAGCTGACACGACGAGGTCAGTAGTATGAACGGCAACGGTACTGTATTATTTATCAACAAGAACCTAATTATTTCTTGAGCGTGTTATTTACTTCTCTCCATCAAGTGGACTCAAATGTTTGTTCATTGTTAAGGTTTGTTATGATAAAAGATCATTTTTAAGCTTCGTTGCGTGCTCTTGGTCAATCAAATGCACTTTAGCCATGAGTGACGCTGGTTGCTGGTTGTCGCATCCATCAACATTAAAATGTCACTGGTCTAATTTCAAATTGTTTCCTTGCACTGTTACAACTAAAGAAGAATGCCTAGGATTTCAGATTCCCAAACGATGACTTGATATAGGTAGGTACACTTTCGACACTAAACAGGATCCGAATTTGATTTCAACACCTTGTTTCTTTATTATAGCTTAATCTAATTTGAAGCTCTTTCTTTACAAATTAGGTTCTTACGAACGAACATCTGTGTGACTTAAATGTCCGATTTCAGGTATTCGATTTTTTCCACCTTGAACTTTGTTTGATAGCTTACGTAGGTACCTACTTTCGATTTCCTAGCAAATAATTACGTCAAAAACCTAGGTGGACATTCGTGGCAACTTCAAAAATATCGTATTAAACTTATAAGTGTTTAAATAATTGAATTACGTAGAATGAAAATAATAAAAAGGTCTATTCATTGTTTAGAATAGAACTACTTACAACGGCGGATGAAGCATTCAATGATTATAAAATGAAAAATCGGCCAATAAATACGACTAAAAACCCGAAAGCAATCCTAGATAATATCGCACGTTCATCAAAATGCTATAACCGTAATTCGCGGCGTAACCGAGGTTGTAACCACCGTTACGTCACATAGTCGCAAGTCGCCATATGGTTTGCGTGTACGAATGAGGTATCAAATCGGGCGTAAAACGTCCGCAAGACCGCGCTGACGCGAACTCGCTTGCGCCATTCACTTTCACGGTTTCACGTCGCGATCGCTTGCAGGCGCTCCGCACTCAACTCGTACGGAAAGTAGGCTGCAGACAATGCAAGCGCGATAGTTTCTCTCTTGAGAAACCATTCTCATTGGATATGTATCTTATCAGTTGTCCGCATATCGATCAAAGCACACGACAAAAGTCCGATACAACATCTGTTTTTTCTGTACTGAACAGAAGTTTATTGCCTAAAACATAATTCCATGCGCTCGTTTGTTTTATCACCAGCCAGTACCATACCAATGGAAAAGTATTACCTACCTTTCATGATCTATTATTTGTTGTGTAGGTATAGAAGTGAAAGACGAAGAGAAGAAGTAATCGCAAACATGTTCCTATAAAATGCCATTACTGTGCTGTGCGTAGAGTAGGTACCTCCTACGTTTTCCTAGAAATGGATAGTCGAACGGACACTAAATTGCTTTGGTTGGTATTATAGGTAATAAATGTAATAATCGATTGAAGCGAGTGGCGGGCGCGAACGGTGCCTATAGTAGTGATAGCGGTACAACCAACTGTTCCAACAACAACCGGCCATTGTTGTGTACCTGTATCTACTAAAACGTTGTTATATTTTATTACTTTCCTTTCATCATTTTACTTCCTACTGTGGACAAATTCGTCCTTGCATTCGTTTACGGAAATTGATTTTCGTTAGCAAAGTAAATCTAAATCACTTAGATAAGCAAATTACCCACAGCCGGGTTTCCATCAAGACAAGCTTAAAATGTTTTTCTATTGAAATGGCAAATGTGTGTTTGTTTCTTCTTTGCAGTAAAAAAACAATTGAATCTGCACAGCAACGTTTTATCTGATTTATTAAGTTGAAAAGTTTTTCAGAATAAGAAACCGTTATTTGGTTGCAAAATTTTCAATTTCTCGCAACTAAATATAGCACAAAATCATTTTTTTAATTTTATTTCAAAAATGCAGTTAATGTGTTCAATGATAATTTCTCGTTGGAGTTACAAAAAGGTCCAAGCACTTTGGTTAGGTAGTATTTAACTGCAACAGATATAGGTTTATACGCGTAGCTTTTTATTAAATATTTAACTGCTTAGCTGGTTACACAAAGATTTATGTTTCCAACTCCAAATAACATTTCGAGTTCCGGTTATCTTCATCTTTAACCGCATTTCTGTGTGAAATAAACCTTGCACACCCAACCAAACATAGAAGAACGGTAAATAGTGTTCTACAACCGTTTTACACACTTAACTTACAAGTTATAATTTGAAGTTTTACAATAACTAAAAACTGACCTAGAATTTCTTTACATTTTCAAAATAAATGGGGAAATCGGAAATACAATTTATATGGGACCGCCTCTCGATTATTTCCTATATAAAACCAAAGGAATCATCAAAATCGGCGGACAATTGACGGAGAAGATAGCAAAAATACGTAAAAACAAACATACAGCCGAACCCGTCGGTTAAAAATAGGGCACAATCGATGGTAGTACTTCAAAATGAACAGATTAAATAATACAACTAGAATTTTACAGTACAATTTAAGTTTGAGCTACCATAACGTTAAAAAGACTTCACCGATTCACCTAACGTAACATAAGCATATCTAAGATATATGAATAAGTCACTTTTCAAACAAAAAACCTAAATCAAAGTCGTTCCTTCCGTTTGGGAGCAACAATGCCACATAGATAGATAAACAAACACAATCTTATGAAACCCCTTTTTACTACTGAAAATTTCTAAATTTAAACGCATTACTTATGTATTTACACGTACAAAGTCTAACATTTTGTTTTTATTTACAGGTACAAAAGAAGTTGGTAAGTTAATTGCAGTAACGAAGAAAAACAAGAGGTGAATGCCAGACCGACTTCCGGTATTGTGCGTCGAGGGACGTGACGGCTTGCTTTGCGTCACGAATAATAAGCAATTCGAGCAAACTCAGGGGACTTGCATGTAGAGCGACCGTTGCAAGTGCCGGTACTCACCAAAGTTCGACTTAAGGTGGATCGATTTAAATTGGGCGGGAGGTTAAATTATTTTCTGTTTTTTTTCGTTCTAGAACAAATAAAACCAGTGGAAAAGGAAATACCGCAAATGTTAAATCATTATCTATGACAATACTAACTTAGATTTGGTACTCGTGGAACATTTGGGAATATTAGGTATGACGAAAAATTAACATATTCCCAAATGCTCCGAAAGTACCATGAATTCGAAGAGAACATTTCATAGTAAATGGGTTACTATCTGCGACCAATTACTTTTCCTTTAGTTTTATTCCTAGAATTTCCTTATCGAACGCAGAAATAAAACACCGCAATCCATTTGAATCTTCCGCGCAATGTAAATCGAGCCCCAATAAACCTTATTTTGCGTGGTTATTGTTGGGCAAAAGTGTAATTAATCTCTTTAACTTTTCTAAAGCACAATATCAAAGATGCGCTCTACATGCTCCAAGTACCAAAGAAAGCATTGTTCGAGTCACTGGCCGGAGACTGACTTGACGGCCGCGACGGTAGCAGCGTTACTTGGCTATTATATGATAATGAAACAGTGTCAAGGATGAGTGCTGTAGTGCAGCGATTTTCCATATTTATGCAACTCTATTAATTTATTTTTCTTTGTTTATAAAGTATTCTATTTTATTAAGAGCAAAACCATCCATATAAAAAGTAAGGGTACATCTAGTCGCCCCGTGACCACGATCGCTTTAACGCCGTAGAAACGTAGGGGAAATAATAACAAAAGGTACGCGATAAATATCCGATTAAACCATTAACAACCATTTAAAAGGTGTTCTTTTAGCTGAACAATTTGAACTGAGAACAGTTGAAGTGAATTTTGCCCCTTGCTCTCAAAATATATGTAAATGTACTCGCAAAATTTTATGTTCCCAAAAAATAACATGCTCAACTTATACAAGCTCTGCTTCATGTGAGCTTAGCGTGGGGTTAGATGATGCTGTGTGCATGGTGCAGCTATTTATTTATTTATTTACACATAGTAGACAGTTTTATGGACAATAAATGATTCTAAAAAATGGTAAAAATACGAAATGAGCATGTGACGAGCGACGAGAAAATATGTATTCCAAAATCTCCGATCTCTTTTTCTATTTATCATTTAATCAAATGCTCTTTTTCAATAAACTAATCCTTTGGAATACCCGACTTTTAATTATTAGCCACAGTTTACTTCTGTTTAATTTTCTTAGCACGCACTCCATCGTTTAATTAATTCAATCATGGGTTGATATCGTGGTCAGGTGTTTGTACACTACCAAGTAGGACACTACCTCATCATTTCCATAAAACAAGGAATCGGCATAACATCGTGTGGGGAAGTAATAGTACATTACCAGCAGCATAGATAACATCGAGCATTGTAATCTACACTTCATATAATTTTATGTTTTTCACATAAACTAAAAACCGGGTTCAAATTCCAGCATGATTAGTGATTACACTGCTTTTTAAGTAGCACCGGATAAAAATCTCTCGGGGGTATAACTTTTGGGGTCACCTCGGAATCATACTCTTTTTTTTGTATTGTGAATAATAAATAATATTAATAATCAAGCTGTACTCAAACAATTCAAACCGCTGCTGTCAAGCTGTAGGTTGTAATTTTTTTTTTTTTGTCTGTGGTCTGGCAACCGTGTTGACACGCGCCAAAGGTCCTGTCAGAAAACCAGCGTTACTCTCCTTTTTGTGGAGCAACATTATGCTGAGATGGGACCTTTTGGTTCACTGCGTGCAGCACTTGCTGCTATTATTTTATTATATCATTAAGTAATTTTTTTGTAATATTTTTGTATAGTAGGTATAATTGTAATAGTTGCAAGTTGTACTAGTGAACTAATAAATTTATTTTCTTTCTTTCTTCTTCTTTCTTCATACTCTAAACAAACGAAAGAATCATCAAATTCGTAAAACAATTTGCAAAGATATCAAGTAATAAAGAAACATAGGTATTCAAAACATATCTGCCAATTGAATTGTCCAGCATTATTTATTTATTTATTTAATTAGAAAACCTTCCCCTTTTTTGAAGTCATTGGAAAATAATAAGAGTGGCGAAATCAAAGACCGGCCAAGGCCCACCAGTGGGTAGAGACGGTCTAACAAAACAATGGTGATAATAATGAATCCACCGACCCCCACCAAAGATAAAAATAACAATAAATCAATATAAAGAACGAAATTACGGTAGTACAGAATTTCTCACACATTAGAGCGGATAACACGAACGATGGGTTGATGGTGCATGGCGTGAGAGAGTGGGAATCGTTATGAGCCTACATTATAGTGATATTACGGAATGACATAACGGGGCATGTGTCGCTGCCTGCATCGGCTCGCCGAGTCCGCGGTCCGTGCGGGATGACAGGTGCGCCTGTGTTCACACAATATTACGGCGCCACCTGCTGATTGCCGACCTCATCTGGGCAACAACCGACCCCAACTATCATGTTTCTTTTGTATCTATAGCGAATCTGAGGCCCGTGTTAAGAAAGCTTGCTAAAACATATATATATGACTGGTTTTGCGAAAATTTCGACTAAAGCAATTCGTCTAAAACAATTCGACTAAAACACAACTTGACTAAAAACATTTCGACTAGTAACTATTCGACTAACAAGTAAAACAATTCGTATCAACAACAAAAAAAAATTGTGTCAAAATATGGCTCTGGGTACAATTATTTATACATATACAACAGTAACAGAGTCGCCACGAAACCCCCTCCCCTTCGCGGAGTTTAGGCGGGATAGAAGTAAGTTAATGACGACCCGCTTCGCGAGGGTGGGACGCCTACAGGTCGGGTCAATTCAAGGTCGAATTGTTACTAGTCGAAATGTTTTTTATTCGACCTGTTTGAGTCGACTTGTATAAGACGGAATCGTTTATCTACATTTTGTTTTAAGGACTCAAGAAAATTACAGATTGATAAAATCATAACTATCAAAAATTCCAAATTCAGACAGCATCAAAAAAACTTGTTCGATCTATCAAATAAATTTTCTTATTTTATCTATGTCAACAAGAGCTAGGTATTTCGGTCATCACATCACTAATTACTCGAACCACTGTGAGAATATTGCGATTATAACAAAGAAGCCTTGAAGACAACGCTACGCTCGGATGCAGTCTCTTTATGTACCTACCTATCTATTAATAAGCTTTGCAGTTTGGATTAAATCAGTATTTCTAGTTCTCTTATGTAGGTATATCAAAACTTTATTAGAGTAAGTAACTGCTAAGAGAATCTGTAGACTACCCACTGCATTCAACATCCTAGAAGGCATTGTTTGAATTGTCAAAGTCACGTGAATGACATTTCCACATATTCAATGGTAAAAAAATATGTTAGGGTCAGTCATAGGTACCTTTAATAAGCGTGAACGTGAGAAAGGTCAAGTGATGAAAAGGGAGATTACATAAGGTTTTAGCATTGAACAGTGAATATCGAATCGTTCTGCTATTTGAAGGTTGAGGATATTAGGTGGTTACCTATTCTGGTGGATAAACATGGGCCCTTCGCTTTCGTGTCATGTGTAGTGTATACCTAACTTACCAACCTCAATATTTGAAAGTTAGTATGGATTATGTTTCAAATTGAACGTTACAAACTTAGAACCGTAGTGTAGGTACGCAATCTGAACAAGATATGGATACTTAGTATTTTTTACTTTACAATATTTTTTTAAGTGCCCATTGGGCTTCAAAAAAAATGGTACTTAGACTTATTGATGTATTGTAGAGCCAAATCGTAAAACTGGATTTTTACAAACATAAGTATTAAAATGGTCATATAGGATGTGGCGTAAAGATTTGATAATCCTTTACCTACGGCATCATTACTACACAGAAAATAAAAAAATGGTACTTACTGGCAATGATATTATATATAAACTGAGGTAGATGCGTTTTACCGAGGTCTGCGCGGCAAGACAAAACCAGGTGAATTCACTTGACTGAACTCAGTCCGCCCTGCGTCGCGCCGCGATACGAACGTACGTTGCGGGATTTTAGAGAAAAGTAAAACAAACGAAAATGCCACATTTTGTGTTTCGAAAGTGCAAAAATTATACTGGGAGAGCTGTAAAAAACAGGCAGGATGTATCTTTCCATTTGTAAGTACTGTTTAGTCTATTTAAAATGGAAAATCATTAATTTTATATTAAAAAATCACTGCCGCGGCGTTGCCGCTTTGCCATTTACACGAACGAGACAAGACGTAGTGCGTTGCATTCATGAGTGACAGAGAGAACGAGATAATGGCGTGCGGTGTTGTCGGTTCGACCGACGCTAAGTGAGGTTAGGGTGATATGGGTAATATGATCACGCAATGCAACAATAATATTTTTCACCAGTACTTTCCAATTATTTTTCGTAGTAGGATAATAAAGAGATGGATTTGACTTTCAACATTTGCTTCCATTTTGTTTTCGATTTCCTAAAGACGAATTAATTAGGGAGAAATGGGTACGAGTCGTTAGAACCCAAAGACGAGACGATGAATGGATGCCAACGGCATACTCCACAATATGCTCCAAACACTTTGTAGATACTGACAAGTACGTCACAAAAAAAAAACACAAACTGATAAAGAATGCAGTTCCGGTAATTAAGGTAAAATAGAAAAAAAAAAACTACTTTTAATATTCGGTTGTGTGTTCCTATGTTTGATTAGACAGGTAAAATTTCAGCCCGATCCGTTCAGTAATTTTGACGTGAAGAAGTAACAAACATCCATCCATCTATCAAACCAAACTTTATTAAATTATTATCATAGTAACTAGCGACCCGCCCCGGCTTTGCACGGGTGCAAAGCTGATACTAAATATACTACAGAATCGGTCTCCCTGCCGCCGGTACCGCTGCAACCGCCATGTCCCTGCATTTTAATTCTATGATATCTTCGAAAATATTCATTTACTTTAATTACATGCTGTAAAGGGCCAAATGAATCTATATTAAATGCACAATGTTAAAATAGCTTCGTAAATAAGCAATTATTTCTCGTAAAAAGTAAAGGATATAAACTGGTTATTGTGGGTTATCCCTAAGAGATAGATATCCGGGTGGACTTTTTATAGACCTTAAAAAGGTCTCTAAAAAGTCCACCCGGACTTTTTATAGACCTTTTAAGGTGTACAATACTGTAGTACATTATTTTGATCTATCTCGTAGGGTTCTCGTAGGGTATTTATTTACGACATCACATAAGAAACCTCTAAAATTATCAGTGTTTCTCTACTATATTATGCATGTATTATACATATAAACCTTCTTCTTGAATCACTCTATCTATTTAAAAAAAACCGCATCAAAATCCGCTGCATAGTTTTAAAGATCTAAGCATACATAGACACAGACAGACAGACAGACACAGACAGGAAGCGACTTTGTTTTATACTATGTAGCGATTAGAAGGCACTTAAGTTAAGTAAAAGTATTTTTTCTAGTGTGCTCACATAAATGTACCTATACTAGGAATGTAATACTATATATAATTCGTAAATAAACATTTTTATTTAAAATTTACTTTTTATTTTCTTAGTGGTGCCTCGTTACCCCCGTTTCCCCTAGTTCGTTCCTTAGCTGCTAGCCGATGACGTCATAGGCTGTCATTGGCCGTCAGCCCGCTGGCCGCTCGTGTAAAGTGTGAACAGTATGTTCATCTCTTTCTGACAACGGGGTCCTATATATCTCTGTGATCTTTTAACGTACTCAGTGATACAAATAAAGTTACATAGTCCTATGCATAGGTAGCTATAGTAAAATATCGACATGTTTTTATTTCTTTCTAATGAGTATGACGTCTCTATTGGTAAAATCTCATTGCTTACTGGTACCATTTTTTACACAAATAGACCTACATAGATTGTTCGTCCAACTTTGGCATCTATTCGTCATTAATTCCACCTCTGTTGTAATAGCATCTTTTGCGGGACAAAAAACGGCTGTTACTTTCAAGCGTGTCCAACGAATGATTATATCTAATCGTACTTATACAGCACAAAGCGTTTTTCAGATTACTGGGCAAAGAATACGGAAAACAACGCTTGCGGTTAAATATGTTAATACGCGACTAGTTAATGCAGACGGAAACCTCTAATTTTGGATAAAAACTACAAATATGTAGTTATGACTTGAAATACCTCAGCTCGAGATCTCAGTAAACTTGATCTTTAGACTTCCATCTACGTTAATGATGCTAATAATGTTAGTCTCAACTGTATTATGGGAAGTCTATTGTCATGGTAGCACAGTTTTTTTGCATATAAATTTAGAGAAACTCGTACAGATGCCTGGTGCGGAATGGAATGTTTCAGCTATTTCCTAACTAGCAAGACAAAGAAACAAAGCTGAAGTGAAAACATACTCGTAATTCTGTAAAGCACTGGAAAATAAATATTCATATATGTTAACTTTGTCTCTAAGCAAGGCTGAATACCACGTGATCTTACATCTATGTCACAGTGATTTGAATGAAGGTACGTACTTGTAACTACTCCGCCTACAACCACAAGAATTCAACATTGATTGGTACAGATGGAACTGATACTAGGTATAGCACACAACTGCAACAGCTGGTTAGCTCCTCGAAGAAGTCCTTTCCAAAACGGGCGCGACCTTCGGTTACAAAGAATACTCAGGCATCTACTGCTGGTCTGCTGATCTTCGAGTTCACGAAATGCACTTCAGACGATGCATTGCTGTCATGCGTGATATTACTAGTAGTTTTGTAAACGATGAATAGATCAGGATACCCAGCAACATACGTATGCATTAGACTAAATTTAGATCCAATTTCACCGTTTGTTCAGCTTGAATCGGATCAACTTGCGCTTTGCGCTGATTTATCTTATGTTGAAAGGATTCAATTGCAACGGTGAAATTGGACCTTACCTATGTTACTAGCTTTAATTCGCTTTTTCCGTAGATGAGTAAAAGTTGAGGAATAGAGGTAGGTTTCCGTTGGAGATTGGCTTAAAAAATGTTTTATCCGTAGTCAGCCTTGTTGACCTTGATTTTCCACTCACGGACTACTTCAGTTCCAATTTATTCTAGTTTGTCAATGACTTTTTCCGTGAAAGACTTATTATATAATTTGGGTTTTTCCCGTCTCAAAATGTATGAGTCAAAATACCGATATCCTGAAATCGCGTAAGACATACATACTTTATTCTTCATTTCGTATTTATATTTGTTGAAGAAAACCTTCGTGTGTTTGTTACATCATCGGGTGCAAGTTGTGAAGTGCCTTACCGGATACTTCTAAGGAAAATCTGGTTTGCCCTATATGGAAATGTATGCGCTAGCTTACATAAGTGACATAAAGTACCCTGCCTCAAACTATCTGGAGCTAGTTTTGTAATTTGTTTTACATGCTTTCCTTACTTCTTTATGGGTACCTCAATTCTTGTTTGGTACAAAACAAGAATTGAGGTAGGACAGCTCTATCTCATATCCCCTTAGTTATAAAAATCTACCTAATCTTACTTAAAACAGCGTTTTTAAGTAAGAGGGTTATTGAGTTAAGGCATAACTTCATGACTAATATGTCCGTCTTGCATCAAGCTTTCAATTTTTAATTGATTACCTACACAATTAAAAAATGAAAGTTTGTAAATGTGAGAATTTACTTGGCTTCAGAATTCATTTAGTCGGTATAAGGATGTAGTTAAGTAGGTAAGTGAATGTTTCGACGGCAGCGGAGAACTGAGTGAGCTCCGAATGAATGTTATTGGAATTAAATGAGAATAGAGCACGGTCGTGAGGTCGTGTCATGTGAAATCTCTTACGACATGGTACTGTCTGTATCTGCTGTTTGAGGTAGCAGCATGAGAATTCTCAGTTTACCTTGAGATCATCGGTGACTGCGAGAACGGTGGTGTACGGGGCTCATTCCTCCCAGTATAAGTGATCCGCCTTCCCTCGCCGGCAGGCGAACAGCCGTTAGGCAACTCCGAGGAACTCGCCACAAACCGCTGACAGTAATACTTGTTAGCGATACACTATTTGCTGTATAGCTACAAACACACTATCACTTAGCACTGCACCTACACTCCAGGATTTGGAGTAAACCGTTCGTTTAACGGGCACTCACTCGACAGTTACAGTAGCGACAACGCGCCGGTCGATGTTATGTTCGACCGAGATGTTGGCCGGACAATGACTGAACGCAAGGCGAAAACGTAGGCTTCGGCGCTCGCGCAGGTTGTGGCGCCCCGCGCGCCCGCCTCGCCCCCCGCGCCCGCCGCGCCGCCCGGACCCCTCTCTCTGCCCACTTCACCCTCCAACGCATTTCCCACTGGCCGAGCTTTTGCCAACCTACTCTACCTATAATACGGCAAGGGCACTAAATGAACTCTAAACTCGTTCCTTGTTGCAAAAAGAGGATACAACGACTTCTAACCTTTCTGAACAAGGTTGTTGCGATTATTTAACATCAGTACTAACCTATCAAAAGTTTCCGAATATCTGAAAGATATACAATGGATTTCAACATTGAATTCGTAAATTGTATTATCTCAAATATACTGGAAAAGCATTAAAATAGATGATTTATACGAGACGCGGCAACTCTGTAGAGCCCGACTCAATAAGCGTTCTTCTTTTTACATCACCAATTACGTTTATTTTTATCGTTCTATTCAAAGTAATGGCTCCTCGATTCGATTATCTTTGAATGTAGCCTATTGAATCAAAAACTTTACCGAAGGGTCAGTTGTTTCTATTTCTTTGGTATTTATTAGTTCGGAATAAACTTTATTGTCTGACATTGTGATAATTGTGATAAATAAACGATTTTGCGAGCAAGACTCAATTCAACCCTCTCGATTCCAACTCGGTCTCTTTCTTACTGTTTGAGTTCATGATTTGTTTCCAGAATATTATTATATTTGAGTATTAAGCAATATTATTATTGGTAGATATTATTTATTTATTGAGCTAGTGCAGAAATAAACTTCCAATTTCAAATCCAAATTTTTATGTAAACCGGACAATGCGCATCAAGCTGCTTTATTTCAATATAATGTAACGCCAATGCCATTGAATAAGTTTTTGATTATGTTAGATTACTTTATTTTATCATAGCTACTAGTATAGTATTATAATATCTGTGTCATAGCCTAGTCCACAAATGACAAATGACAATGCACCTTAGCAGCTACACTTCACCTAGGTACTGTAATTGCATACCTATTTAATATTTTATTAGAATTAATTGTTTCAGACAATGCCATTTTACAGCAGCACCATGAATTTATAATTATTATTAGGTATTTTGTTTACATGACTCTGACGATGCCCATTTACAGCTGATCTATTTATCAATTTACTTATTTTTGTATGTACCTATATTCCTAAGTTCCTTGATTATTTTCTGTCTTGTCTGTTTTATAGCTTTGAATTATAATTTAAGCACATCAAATTATAACCTTATATTTAAAGTGACATTCCCAAGTATGCCTTGTGCTCCTACGGAAAATAAATGAGTATGAGTATGAGTATGAGAATTACACTAATCATACATGAATTACAATAAAATTCATACAAATCAAAGTGAGTAAAACCAATACAATTTTTATTTTCCTTTATTTCATCATCATCAGCCTATATCCACAGCTGGACATAGGCCTACCCTA
Source organism: Eupithecia subumbrata (assembly GCA_949316285.1). Lineage (NCBI taxonomy): Eukaryota > Metazoa > Arthropoda > Insecta > Lepidoptera > Geometridae > Eupithecia > Eupithecia subumbrata. Next base: position 8,187,599 of record OX438646.1, read on the forward strand.
ATGAGCGTCATAGCGCCCTCTCCGTTGGTTTATTTACAACATGACAATTGCTCGATTTCCCTACAAAAGACTTAAACGCGCTCTTTTACGATTTTATGTTCATCATTATCGTATACCTACTGGTAATATTTTTTTTGGCAAATAAATACCAAGGAATAGATTATATTCCTTTATCTACAACAAGTACCTACCTATACTACAAACACAAAACCTGTGTATAAAAATAATGTAATCATTTTCATTATAATAGAGAAGCCCGCGTCTTCGCACGCGTTTTTTTTTTTGTATAAAAAGTAGTATATTAGTTATTTCAGCTCCCGATCTTTATATGTTCAAAATTTTTGCCGGATCTATTGTGTAGTTTTGGCGGTGTCTTTGACAAAACATCTTCACAGTGGCACAACCAACAACGGCACAAACTTTCGCCTTTATAATAATCAGTAGGATAAGCTAGTGTTAGTTTTGCCATACAAAAGACTTCAACGCGCTCTATTTTTAACGCCCGACGTAAGAAGAGAGGGGTCTTATAAATTTAACATGTCTGTCTGTGTATCTGTCTGTGGTATCGTAGCTCCCAAACGGATTAACCGATTTTCATTTAGTTTTTTTTGTGTAGATAATTTTATCCCGAGTGTTCTTAGCCATGTTTCATGAAAATCAGTCGGGGGTTTTTAAAAATTTTGAATTATGTTTGCTGATTTAGAAATAAGTCAATAATATCAATAAGATAGGATAGATAGATAAGATATATAATTTTTTTATTTATTAAAAGTTATAAATAGGTAAGTACATTTTTACGGTGCACTCTACTATCGGTTAGAAATAAGCTGTAACGGTTTCGCGTCCGTGTTATATGAGTTGCGTGAATTTTATAACAGTTCAAGCGACAACTGTAACTGTCATAACCTCGTCACTCGTAAGTATTCTATAGAGGGGTTCGAACGGAATATGCATCTGGTGTGAAGGCTCAGTGTGAAGGTGGGTAGCGAACCATCGTGAGACTGGTTAAACTGTGATCGTAAGTCCCGAAACTTAGAATGTTGGTAGTTTCTCGAGCGACGACGGCGAGGCTGCAGCTAGCGGCGACTGGATAACGGTTGTAGAGGTACTCACCGAGGGCAGACGCAAGCTTCTACTTACGCCGAATCTTGACAATAGTTCGTAGCGTAAGTCGGCATAATCATAACCCGAGTCAGTGTCACGGTCGGCTCGCCATCGCAATCATGGCCTGCCATCGCACAAGGTTGTATCGCATACGTGTCTGCACGTAACATTATGCCATGCCCGTTATTATGTACCTGATAATCATATGATTTTAAATACATCCGTATGTCTTCATTATTGTGCTTTATCCCTCTGGTATACCTACTATTATTGAATAAGCCTAAGCAGCAAATAGATTTATGGCTGTTAAATAAAACTACCATCAGCTGTAAAACTTTATTAATTGCCACAGATATTATCGTTTAATCAAAAGCGCTCACAAAGCCGTTGCCGAGTCGACTTTTATTGTTGAAAGTAGTCACGGCGGCGTTTATTTTTCTCTCCTTGATTCTCGTTATTTGTTATTGCTTACTTAATGAAACAACTTTTACTGCCCAGTTACTTGAAGCTCGCCTTATAGGTAGTGAGTGAGGGATATCGCATCGCATGCATAATATTTGGCACATCGGTTGTGGGTGTGATTTCGCCAGACGAGTTCGGCTTTCTCCAAGTGTTGCAATGACGACACGACGACGCTTCTGCTGCTCGAAAAACTGTGGGCGCGCCTCAAATCGTGAAGTGACATTTAATGAAATCAACAAGCTAAATATCAAGGCTTTCAACTATTTTAATACTTATTATAGGTACATAGTTATGGCTATATATATACGTATACTTATACCTACTTATGTGGCTCAAGAAAATATATTGCTATTATATTTGGAAATGGCAAATAGTGAATCATATCATCTATGTGGAGGAGTTTCTTTTTATTAGAGTTCCGTATAGTTTCGTGATGTCAGCCTTCGACCAAAGTAAAATGAAAGGTCAGCGCTTCCTTTTATAATAAGTTTTTGTCTCAATTCAGCTAAAAGGAAAAATTATTTATAGAAAAACTGCATACAATGAGATGCCATTAGTTAACAAGAGTCAAAAAATAGCTATATTGCTACGGGACCCTATGCTCACCACTTATATTTTATACTATTAGCAAATTTGATTCAAATAGGAAACTTGTAAATTGCTTTTGACTTCTAAAGGGATGCTAAGGCTTGATATGTCTCATCTCGATTAATAAAATTCGTAAAAATGGTCATAATTATGACTCAATAGGTCTTTGGATGACTATGAGAAGTAGGTACTTTAATTCCTTATACATAGAGCATAGTCGAAACCACAAATTGTGTAAAATAACGAACAAAAGTAATATGAAATCGTGAGAAATAGCTCGAACAAGCTCAAATCATCTTGCGCACACTGTTCTGCTTTCAATGATTTAACTCATATACCATGAGCCGGTTGAGTTTCTCACAGATCTACGCGAGCTCCAAGTCTGAGAGTTTTATGGTGATGAGTTCAGATTTGAGACGATCGCTCTGACGCCTGATTTATCCGGATCAACCTGTTGCTATGACAAACCGATAATTGCTAAGTTGACCAAGTTGTGTAAATGCCTTGCTAATTGCGTAATATAAAGTGGGTAGAGTCCTCGACAGCGATGACGATGGCGCCGCGTGGGTCGAGGCGAATGGATGCCAAGCAGCGCCACTCACAGGCTGGCATCGAAAAGACTGCATCCGTGTGGGTGCACAAACCCACTTGGTACCAAACAGAAAGCTCCTTGAAGAACAACTTTGTCATAAGCACCCGCTTATCGTTACTCAAGTATTTCATTGCGTAGTTTTTATCTCAATTCGATTCTAAGCGCTCCATTCATAAAAGTAGATGGCTAACGATAGCTATAATTTATTGTTGGGTTAGGGTTTGTGGTAATTAATCTGAGGAAACCAAGATCAGAAAAACAATAGATGTAGATAAACATTTATCGCTCTAGTACTAGGTAACCAACTATAATGCAAGAACTAAGAACATTATTAACAGTTGTGAAATACCTTCAATTTGCTATCTTTTGCTACTTTTCTCAACCTAAACCGAATACCTACTTAAGTGTTGTTTGCGGAAAATAATGATTCCCGAGCTCTTTCTTAACTATTATTACTGGGTGCACTAGCAATATTAAATATTCTCGCAGTTCACACTTCGTGTGCACAAAAAAAAAGTATAGACAGAAAAGTGGGCAGGCTTTTCTACAAAAAAGTTTTGCTTTGCGTCACTCAGAATTATCTCGAAAAGTTGCGCCGCGATGAAAAACATTTAGACGGAATAACTTTTAAAAAACAACATCCGCATGTTTTATTTTGATTTGGTATATAACACTTACTGATTTTTATGAATGTAATATGTATTTTTTTCATTTACAAATCCGAATTTTGCCGCCGGACACCCTTTAAAAGTGTCAACGACTTACCTATACAACGTAGCGCTAGTCTCAAAAAGGGCACAAACCCATCACATGCCGATGACATCACGCCGCGTTGCTTACTGTTACACAGACCATAATACGTGAGAGGAATGAAAAAATAGCACCTCCTAACGCCTTGGTGACCGCTACTATGTGAGGACAAAGAGCCGAGATTTCATTTGAGAAAAAAAACGTGACCTTTCTTTCCTACAGTGTACACAGTTTTTTGTCTGCGATGTTGGTGCTGAGTAAATACGGCTCTCCGGGAGATAAGGTTCATTGTGTTCTTTCGATACTTTATAGAGATACTCGGAACGTATGTCAGATTTTTCACATCCCCATTGTAAACTCTTGTTTTAAATAAAGAATGCTGGACAATTCACACAGCATTATCTAGCCCCAAGCAAAGCAAAGCTTATGGGATAACTGTAGTAGGTACATAAATAGATAGACATTTTATGTTTGTTAAGACGCTCGTTACTACCATCTTTTTATAAACCAATATAAATATTTCTGCCCATCGTAAATTTAAATTTAAATCACGACACGAGTTCAAGATCCCTTCGCGCAGCGTGTGGAAGAGCGGGACGAGGACATAGGCGCAAGCGCAAGCGAACGGTGACACAGCGCTAAAAATAGAGCTCGAAGGACCAGCGATGCAGCGAGACCTGTCCCTCGCACCCCGTCCCTCCCGGGAGTCCCGAACCACCCGCCGCGCCATCTTGCCGATCCACCGACTGCGCCCGCGACATACCTCCAACTTGCAAGGACCAAGGACCAAGGACACTGTGACTTGTGAATACCTTAGCCGCTGATGTTGCGACGCCAACTATTTAACAAGATTACTAAGTAGGCGTATCGCGAGACGTTGAACCTAAACGTTTAGTCAAGGCATCGTAAATTGCACATAAAACGATACTGAGATGGGAGGTGGTACTTCTCACTTTAGTAAAACGTTTAGGTACCTAGGTAGTACTTACATTTTCATGTCTCAAAGTCTTCGCCAGTAATTTTTTATTTCTTTAGAAGTTATTAAATAACACCAATTAAGCACGAGAATAGACAACATTTTGTTTAAAAATCGTCAAGTAATAAGGCAACTATTTTACAAAAACCATGACTGATATCCATACTAGATTCTCAGATTCATCCTATGAAATGTATTATTATTTGGGATTTCGTAATCAAATATTACCTAACTTGCAGCGCCTCGCGGTTTCACCCGCGTAATTCCCGTTGCCGTGAGAATTCCTGGATAAAATATAGCCTATGTGCTATTTCAGATTATAATCTAGATAGATTATAATCTGAAATAGCACATAGGCTATATTGTATACCAAATTTCATCCAGATTCGTTCAATAGTTTTTGCGAAGCAGTGCCTCGAGATTTCACCCTCGTAGTTCCCGTCCCCGTAGGAATTCCGGAATAAAATATAGCCTATGTGTTACTCCAGACTATAATCTATCTTTGTGCAAAATTTCACCCAGATCCGTTCAGTAGTTTTTACGTGAAAGAGTAACAAACATCCATCCATCCATCCATACTTAGAAACATTCGCGTTTATAATATATTTGATGCATGAAAAGTGCTGTGTAACATATGTAAATGTGTGTAGTGTAGGTAGGTAGATATTTAATTTTTTAGAGACAAACCAAGTTATTTACCTACCTTCTACACTTAAATACTTATGTCTGTGCATAGGATAATTTATAGATAAGTAAGATAGATACCTAATCCCTTTTATAATTTGAGTACTAGCTGGCTATATTTTGACTTCATCAAAATGCCTTGTTACCTACAAGATATATACAGGGTATCCCATTCTGAGTACCTAAACAATACCGCACGTGCGTGTCAAAGCCGATCAGACACAAAAACAAAAATCTAACCGCTTGGGAGTTATTTTTGTTATTTATGAAAATGTTGCTCACATTCAGAACACACTGAGGTTTTACACATTTTTTTTACCTCACCTCTTCACCTCAACAGCCTGTATTGGTCCACTGCTGGACGCAGGCCTCCCCCTGATAAGCGCCTTGTTGGCTTTTATCTCATGGGGGCAATGCCCATAATCCCCACGCTGAGCTTGCGGGTTGGGGGTCGCAATCCAGTGGTAGAATTTTTCTGCAGGCGCTGCTGCTTGCCCCCGGTGGATATCCCTTAATCGCCTCTTAATACACCCGCGGGAAGAGTTGGGGTGGTGCAAATTCTAAGCCGTCGGCACCACACAGCTGGTTTTTTTTTACACCAGAGATGAAATTAACAAAATTTAAGTTCATCTTTGATGTCTGGCTAATTACTGGGAGAAGTTATCAAAACATTTGAAAGCGTTTTTATAAGCACTACTAGTCTACTATTCGCAAATTCAGTGCATAAAAAATAAAGTTAAATTGTGAAAATGGTGCAAAATGTGAACAGGGTACAATAGAACATTTTCTTAATACACAAAAAATTACATAACTCCCAAACGACTTTATTGGATATTTGTTTTTGTGTCTCATTGGCCTTGCCCCCGCGAATAAGTCACAATATTGTCCACTCATTGTGGGACACCCTGTATATTTACCTAAGTATAGGCACGTTAGGGCTTGAATAGCTTTGATTCGTTTATTTACAAAGACAATGCTTGCTGTGGGCTCGCTACACAAACAGCGCAGTACCTACCTATTTAATTTAGCTGCCAGCATCTTGGATGGGCATGCGCACTTCATCCGCAGAGCTCATTGTTATAAACCTAAAAAATTCAACAATGGAGTCTACATTGTAATCTCGCCATGGATCGCTAGAAATGATGCAATGTCTGACCCTAATAAATAAATTACTTTGTCGAATGTGTACCTATATAAAGTACCTAACCACACAACTCATAGATTGCAAAAACTTAGGTATTATCCCTAAGTCGTCAGCATGTATAGATAAATTTTTACAAGCCTGCGGCGCGATCCAATTTTTTTCTCGCATATTGCCTGGATTTGTGACGTTATCCTTCATAATTGTCTGAAAAACAAAAGAGAATCGTGCCAGCTTAAAATAACCTTTTTATTATCTCATATAAAAACTTTTGTTTTAACCTTGGGAAATTAACATCGCATGCTTTAACATATTTTTTGTTTTAAATTGAAGATTGCTAACCATGAAACTTAATAAAAAGGCCTTTTGAAAACTAAAGTCTCGGTTTCTCCCTATCTTAAATGTGAAATATTAAAAATTGCATTAAAAACGAGACAAACCAAATGTTGACTTGAATATGAAAATCAAATAGAAGCAAAGGACACGGCCTCTTGCACAGGAAGATGATGTCACTGCTTCGACTGGTTTTGCTTATTATTCGATTGGTGTATAACCTGCCGCCCAAACGTTAGGTGGTCGACCTGATGCTTCAAATTTTAATCAATATTTTATCATTTATTTGACTGTATCTGCTGGAGTCAATACACATGCACACTGTCCATAATTCTTGAAACTTTCAATTAAATACTCGTAGTAGGTTTTAGGCTGATTTTATATTAGAAGAGTACATTTCATTCCATTTATTTCAACCATAGAGATACAGGACACAATGGAACACTTCGTTAGACCAGAAAACGTGATAGCAATGGGTTACTTATACAAGAGTTTTAACATTATACTTTTAACATAAAGGTTACGGCAGACCTAGGTATAACCTACTTAGGTAGGTACCTATAAGTTCGCATAATATTTCATAACTCATTGAATATTTTATTACGTTGAGTGGGTTGTCCTGTCTTTGAAGCTGGTACGGAGTAGGCGCAGCATGATGACGAAGCTATTATGAATGTGACAAAACTTCAACGTCGATGAATTTATATCTCGAAACCTTTACCTTAGTTTCAAGCAATAAAACCACGGCTAAATGAATGCTATTAGCGTATTATATAATATACGATTAACATTATAAACAAGTAGAATTATGTTAGTGCGTGTCATTTGGTTTGTCATTTCAGGCGATTGTTGGACGTATTTTTCTACTTAAGGCGGACGTATGCCGCACACTAGCGCCCGATATAAGTAAAAATAGGTTTACTTGTAATTTCGCTATTCTGCATAAAGGAAATAAAAGAAAACTATTTTATGGGCATGAAAATAAAGCTTATGATAGATATCATAAACCGTACAATGGACTTTTAAAAATTCCTTTGAGTAACGTAATTATAAGAAAGAAAAGGCAGCGACGCTAGTTTGAGGCATAAAAACGCCTTAATACAGAAACCATATTGTGAGCTTGGCAGGTACTTCTAATATATCACTTATAGCTTACTGAAACAGCTAAAGGGCAATCTAGGCAAAAAAATCTGCCTGTCAGCATCAAGGAACAGTCAGGTTTTTTAATCGCGGTCACCATAATTTACACGAAGAAAGAATTCGTCACGAGACGGCGACTTTTTATGAAGACGCCGCGCGTGTGAAGCCGCGGGAGCTAGTAGAGTTATACAGCACTGTTATTAAGGGTAATTCAATAGAGGGAATATAACTTATATCCCATTCATAAAACCGGTGCAGTAGGTAGGTAATAAAATATTACTTTCTTTGAAATAAAACCTCTTATTTCAAGGTTTGGAAGCTGTTGGAAATATATTATACAACTGTATACTGCAAGTCTAATAAAAGGTAGGTTTAGCACTATAACTAAAATAGTTATCAGTGAGTACGTTTGGGTAAATTTTTAAGAGCAGACGCGATTGTCTTTTATTTTTATACAATTATTTCAAAAGCGGCAGCGATTGTCTTTTGTGTTTTCGTACAATTATCCGGTTAAATAAATAAATAATGCTGGACAATTCACACAGCATTATCTAGCCCCAAGCTAAGCAGAGCTTGTGTTGTGGGTTGGGTACTAGATAACTGATATACTTAATAAAATATACGACAAAGATATATATATTTTATTTATACATAGAAAACATCCAGAACGCCCTGGACAAATGTCTGTAGATCGTACAAACATTTGTCACGAGGCGGGAATCGAGCCCGCAACCTCCTGCGTCGCAGGCAGACCTTCGCCCGCTGCGCCACAGAGGTCGTCAAACGGGCTGACGACGTCACAAATCCAGGCTCGAGGCCTGGATTTGAAATATACGAAAAATAAAAGGGGATCTCACCAGCTTTTAAAAATTCATCTACCTATTTGCAGTTTTCTGTATGTTGTTACAAGACAAGACACAAGTAGGTAAGTGTGTAGTGCAGTCAGATATCTATTGAATTCTTAAAGAGCTTCATTGTCATGTCAGAGCTACCATGACCCCAAAAACCTGCAAATCGTTAGTTGATAGCCGCATCATGTCATCATTAGGTATAGAAGCGCTGGCAGTGTGTGCTAGGACATATTGTGAACATTTTATTACCTAGTCCTTTTTCTGAGAAGACATTGATTAGCTTATCGGTCCTCCAATAGACAAAAGTAGAGAAAATAAACAAATTCTAAAATATTTCTGTGAATGTGTTTGAGTCAACATTTATCGATAAATGTGTGGTTCTTGTCTTGCAGTTGGTTTGCTCTAGCGTTTAGCAAGTGGCAGCGTTGCTTGTTCAAATAATGTTTTGTGGGTGTAGGCTACGAAAGAATGACCCCGTGCTATATCCGCGCCCCGGCCGTTGTCGAAATCGTTTACGCAATACATCTTTGGACGAACCGGTACACACGTAGTAGTAATGGATCTATGGAACAATGAACGTTTCTATTACTTTGTTCTGTTAAAATGTATCTAGTTTCAGCGCCATAAGTAGGTAATTTTGCGTGTCTTATCCGTGTCCAGAATTATTTTTGATTCGTCGCGCTTTGTCTTCAGCAGTTTTAGATATTTTCTTGCCAATAAGGTTCATGCATTACGAGGTAGATGCAATGGTTTAACCTACTTTTGGGTACCTTATCTACTTAATGCAAGTTGAATACAAATTGTAACTATGAGCTAGGATAACTTACTTCAAATGTACTAAAGTATGTTTTACTTTGTAGTAAGTATAGTTATTTGTTAGCACAAATAAATTCTTAGTGTCACTATGCCAGGTTTTAAAGTGCTTTATCTTGTAAGTAAGTCAGTTAATATTATGTCGTAGGTATGTTCAAGGTTTTACTAAATCCATTATGTGTCATCGCTTGACGTGTAGGCTACCCATATAACAAACGTGAGGTCAGCCTCAAAATCAATCTCGATTGATGAGCTCACACAAACCACTAAGATTGGACCTCTCTAAAATATTAGGTAACTTTTTTACAGCATAGGGTTTTTATTGAAAATCAGCCTGGTGTGAGATAAACCCGCGCGCCGAGAGGGTTCCACTCTACGGAATTCGTTTTATTGATATGCGTTATTCCGGTTCTGAGACAAAATAGGGCTCTTGAACTTCATGTAAAATCTTTACAAAAATAAATTCAATCTAAAAAAAAACCTTCAATCAAAGACAAGGTTCATAGTAGGTATTTTTCTGTACCTTTTTGTTACGGAACCCTAGAAAGGATAAGGGATAAAAATACGATGACAGGACCCTTCTGAGCCGGAGGTCGGTCGGGCGAAGCGCTAGCCCATAATTTGTAATATTAATTCCCTGAGCTCTATAAAAGTATTTTAATAGCTTACTGGACCTGTGTGAGCCGACCATTTAAGAAATTCCTCTAAGCAAGTCATAAAACCATAGGTCTATGCTTAGAACAAAATTAGTTTTTGAATGTTTTACCAACTTCACGCTTTAAAAGAAATTGCAACTAAATTCTAACTTATTCCAGCCTATCATTATCAAGTCTAATTTCATCACAACCCGTTCAGTGTTTAAAAGTATAGTGGAATAAACCAACTTCGAAAACAACTACAACAACCACTCTTCTCCTTGATTTTTTTGTAATAAACACATAACACGTAGGTAATAAATTTCACGAAAGCGCAATCTACATAAGATTAAATGCACGTACAGATCCTTATAAAAACAAAGGTGTAGAGATATCCGCGGGCGGTTCATGCACGGCTCCGCTGCATAATGCAACGCCGCCGGGAGCAACGGCCCAAACAATCTGCTCATAATTAGTCTGCTAGGATCCGCAGGAGAGCAACTATCTAGATCTCTTCAAGATGAGTTCCCACAGGACTAGATCTACTGACTCGATCTGAGAGCATCCCATGACTAATCTAAGCAGAACATGCTTGATCGGGAAAGATACGTAATTGCTTCAGGTAAGTTATGTTCGGAAAACATAATTATGGATGAAATTGACTTTAGACGGTAGGTACACATTTAGTGGTAAAACAAAGTCGATATACGAGTTATATCCACAAAACAGACTGCGGACCTAGCCAATTATCAAACAAAACACAAACTCTACTTTGGGTGTTAGGTACCTATATGATAAATGCGTAAGATTTTTTTATTTATTATGGAAAGCAACAACTTTTTGACGACCTCCGTGGCGCAGCGGGCGAAGGCCCGCCTGCGACACAGGAGGTTGCGGGTTCGATTCCCGCCTTGGAACAAATTTGTGTACGATCTGCAGAAATTTGTTCCGTTGGTCTGGGTGTTTTCTATGTATAATAAAAAATAAATATCTATGTAGTGTATTATAAGTATATCAGTTATCTAGTACCCATAACACAAGCTCTGCTTAGCTTGGGGCTAGATAATGCTGTGTGAATTGTCCAGCATTATTTATTTATATTTATATACTCTCTATCTTCGTCGTGACCAAGTGACCAATACCATTATAATTATAACTATCTATACCTACCTCTATCTCAGAAAATCCCAAAGGTCAGTAGAGTGGTATTCAATAATAATGTTCATTATAAAAATAGTTGTGCATTAAGGTATAGAAATCCCGTTTCAAGTTCATCTGTGATGAGATCACGTGCGGTCATTAAATAAGACGAGATTATATCAGATGAAATTATAAAATGAAATCGTCGATGATCCAAACTCAACCGCCAATTTACTTGCCTCGGAATAAATAACGAATGTCATTCTATTGTTTAAGCTGTTCCGGTCGTTTCAAAGCCAGACTTTCTTAATTTTCGAAGAATTGTAGTCTGAAGGTCATTTGCGTCTTTTGTCTGGAGTCGGGAATAAAAACATACTGACTGGACCGGACGAAGCGATGTCCACCATATTGTTACTTCGACAATAACGTATACTTGGATACGTCTAGAATAATGAACATTGCTTACATCCGCTTAGTCCATCTTTACACAAATGAGTAACGCTATTTTTATTTGTTATGACTCATGTCTTGTTTTCCAGGCGTTAATTATAAATACAAGAACAAAATTAATAATTTTAAATACATCCCGACAGATTTTCATGAAACAGGGTTAAGAACACTCGGGATAAATTATCTATATATTTCAAAAAAACGAAACGAAAACGATACCACAGACAGATACACAGACAGACACGTTAAGCTTATAACACCCCTCTCTTTTTGCGTCGGGGGTTAAAAACCAATTTCTTATCCTTATTTTGTTGTAAGAGCGATTACATACACTACCCAAAAAACCGTTCCAATTCTCTACTATCCGCTTGTGGCTCAATTGTACTATGCCACAGCAACTGCCACCTCACAAGCAATTTCTATTCGATTAGACAACAAATAATCCAATGCGAATTATAGAAAATATGTCAACGATTATTTTCTAAGAAGCCAGTAGTGTATGCGCATATGACATCAGCGCCTCGCGCTCGCGCATCACTGACTCCAACAATGAAATAAGAAAATGTTTTGTTCATACCAAGGTTATGTACAGTCCGCAAGTTTTTTTAATTTAGGAACCTGTCTCAATTATCATTCTTGGACCGTAATTATGTTTTTATTAAGATCTAATTTATACGAGGACCAGTTCCATAAACCACGCAAACACTTTTTTACTTTTTACAGTAATAAAACTGAAGTAATTTACTTTATTCTTACCTTAATTAGATATCTCCAGGTCTGGCATGTCTTTAGTTTTGTGTAAGAGGATGTAAAATATTCTTGATCTATTATAGTAGTCATGCAAGGTTAAATTTAAATATGTTAGGTATTGAGAATAATCATCGTAATAAGATTATCATTAATTTATGTATTCATTCATTGAACAATTCATCTAAAAGAAGGTTAGGTATTATGTATATTTACACTAGGGTGCTTGAACCAGCCAGAGCTTGTCTGAAGTCTACTTATTCTGTCCATCAGGAAAAATTATTTTTAAACCCCCGCCCCAAAAAGGGCGATGTTCACGGCGGCGGCAGTGGGCCAGCCAGCTAAAGCCGCAGCGTGCACAGCGTGGGCCGCAGTGGGCCAGTGGTATTATAAGTTTGACGTGTTGTGTTGTGAAGTTTGACATGTCTATCTGTTACATTGTAGCTCCCAAAACGATGAATTTTTAAATTATTTTTTTTGAAAAGTGTCTCTATCTATAGAAAGTATTCAAATTGTTTGAAAATAATCGGTGTAGGGGTTCTAATGTTATGATGTTTCAAAGAAAAACGGACGTCGGGGCTTTCATATATTGTTAATATTATATATATGTATGTACATGGTGTCCCATAATGAGTGGATAATCTTGAAACGGCTTATGCGGGGGCCCAAGGCCAATCCGAAACATTTTTTTGTTTTTTTTTATCTTGACCCGTTCGGAAAATATTTAACTTTTTGTAAATTTGGAAAAAATTGTACCTTTGTTCACATTTTTAGACTTGGTGCCTACAATTTTTTTATTTTTTTTTATTTTTGTATTTGGAATATATTAAAAAAATATAGCGTAATTGAACACCGTTTGAATAATTTTGGTAACTAGGAGCAGTAATTTTCAAGACAGTATTAAAGTGGAAAATTGAAATTTTTCATTTAATTTTACTAAGTTTAAGCATCTGTGGTTTAAAAAAAAGGTATGAGAACCTAAGAAGCCATGTACATAAGAAACATGTCCATTTCAAGAGGATTCTTAAATGATAAAAAACTACGAAATATTATAGAATGAAACACTGAGATATCGCCACTTTTGTGTAAAAAGGGGCCATTCATACTAGAAATAAAATTGAACCATCACACATTAATAAAATATCTTTACGCCACTCTCGTTCTGAAACGGTAACTTTTCTACTTAAAAACACAGAAAATCTATTTTTTCTTAAACATGCTTCTTATATTCAAAGAAATAAATAATAATCTAGCCGAAAGTAAACAGAGTTTGTGTTATGTGTGGCCTCTTATTTGGTGGTATTTTAATTTGGAAAGGAGATACGAACTCCGATCAAACGAGGTTCAAAACAATGGTTTCTACCTTTTTGGTGAAGCCAAAGTGCAATTAAGGAGTATTTTCACTTTTGACCATTCCTATTTTAAATTCCTTTTTTTGAAAATTCTTTTCTACGCGTCACTCGACATTAGTTACAAGTGCTCTCTCGTTTCGCCACACGGCATAGAATGTGGCTACAGAATGACGGGTGTCCGGCACACTACGCCGTACAGGTACGGCGATATTTAGACGAAGCGTATCCAAACAGATGGATCGGGCGTGCTGGCGCAATCAAGTGGCCAGCGCGGTCGCCGGACTTGAATCCATTGGATTTCTTTTATTGGGGCAACTTGAAGGAACTGGTGTACAAAAAACCCATTTCCTCAATAGAGGAACTTCGACGTCGAGTTCAAAACGCTGCGGACAAAATTAACGAACGCAACTACGGAAGTTTGCTAAAAAAATCCTTTATTACAAGATGCAGAGCATGCATCAGAGAAGCAGGACACCAGTTCGAACATCTACTGTAATAAAAAAATATAAAATTATTTACAATTATGTTGGTTTAATTTTATTTTTAGTTCGCAATTGTAAAAAAAGCAGTTATCTTGTACCCGTAACACTAACTCCTTTTACTTTCGGCTACATTATTATTTGTTTATTTAAGTGTTTTCCGTGTGCGAAGCATACTTTTCACCGTTTTAGAACGAGAGTGGCGAAAAGATATTTTATTAATGTGTGATGGTTCGATTTTATTTCTAGTATGAATGGCCCCTTTTTACACAAAAGTGGCGATATCTCAGTGTTTCATTCTATAATATTTCGTAGTTTTTTATCATTTAAGAATCCTCTTGAAATGGACATGTTTCTTATGTACATGGCTTCTTAGGTTTTCATACCTTTTTTTAAACCACAGATGCTTAAACTTAGTAAAATGAAATGAAAAATTTCAATTTTCCACTTTAATACTGTCTTGAAAATTACTGCTCCTAGTTACCAAAATTATTCAAACGGTGTTCAATTACGCTATATTTTTTTAATATATTCCAAATACAAAAATAAAAAAAAATAAAAAAATTGTAGGCACCAAGTCTAAAAATGTGAACAAAGGTACAATTTTTTCCAAATTTACAAAAAGTTAAATATTTTCCGAACGGGTCAAGATAAAAAAAAAACAAAAAAATGTTTCGGATTGGCCTTGGGCCCCCGCACAAGCCGTTTCAAGATTATCCACTCATTATGGGACACCCTGTATATACTGAAATTTTCTCAGTTTACAGTGTACTCTGTACTACCTATTTGTTTTATTGTTAACGTTTCTTTCTATTTATCAACTTCACTCACCTTTCTGTTGTAAATCTTTACTTTTTCTATGTAATCCTATAATTGGCCTTATTTTAGCATAAGTATTACACTGTTATAATATGTAAAATGTATCGCTGTCGGATTACTTAATAAATAAATATCACATTAATATGACAAATGCGAAAGTTTGGATGGATGGATAGATATATTGATGGATGTTTGTTACTTCTTGACGTCGAAACAACTGAACAGCTGAAGTTTTGCCAACTTAGGTGTGGCTCGAAACTTAGAATCAGACATGGGCTTTTTATCCCATAAATCAGTTCCCATGAGATAGAAGTAGGAAGTTTTCATAGAAACAACCCGTGCGAAGCCGCGGACAGAAACCAGTTTTTACTGTGTAATCATTAATCAAAAACCTCTATTTGTGGATGAAACAATAACAGACGAGAAGGATGGTGGTGGTTCAAAAGATGAGCTTTAACTTTGCCTATGTTTAAGCTTCTCGTGTGTTTTGCGATTTCTTTTGCTACCCTTAGAACGAAGTAGTATGCAGGAATATTTTTTTTACAGGAATTATTACTATTTTTAGGAAAATCGTTAAGTTGTCTACACACCAATGCCGGCGACATGTGATGCCAGCATGCTTTTGCATAAACTGCAAACGAAACTAGCCTAGTGGCACATGCCGCCGTCACTGGCGGCTTTGGTCTGTAGACATGATTAGGCTGACCAATCGACCCTGAGTGAATCACCCTGTTTTTTCCTGAACTTATTGTTATTACCTAGATACGTATTTATTGTTTCTTACTAAATAAATAAATTAACTTTTAAGTATTTCCTTTTAACCCATTCCAATGGCATTCCAAACGCGGCATGAAAAATCAACGATGAGAACGAAGCTTAGATAATAAATAAAGTCATGAAACATGTCCATAAGATCTTCAACTGCACGACTCGCTGTTTGTTATCTTAGAAATGGTGATATCACCTCGTAAATGATGACAGAACTCCACTCCGACAGAGGCAATAAAAATAGTAATTGACTATTTCTAGAAATAGGCATATAAGCAATGAAGTTAATTACTTAGCGAACCTACGCACAACAAGAAAAATACATAACTAAGAAAAAGGGTAAGCGTTACAGATTGCGAGCAACGAGGGTGGGGGAGGAAGTTTAAATACTGGCCGTTTTCGGGGTTATTTGTAAAATATATGCACTCATTTTTTTCTGCTAGCTGCCAGTAGATATTTTATTTCATGCAGCGTCTCTCAGCTCGCATACCTTATTTTTTTATTGTGTCCTATATTTCAAAAGCTTTTAGCCAAAGTTCACCGACAGATGGTTAAATTTTAGTCAGTTTGCAGTTTTTGTTATGAGTTTTCAATTATTAAGCGTCAAAGTTAACCGACAAAGCTGCCAAATTGTCCGATTATCTATTGGTGAACACAGACTCTAGTCAGTCCTCTGAGTTCATTCAATTCGATATAAAAAAACTATTTTTCAGAACACAGTATAAGCTCGAGGTCGTGTTCTTGGGCATCAAGCTCTGCGAGTTTCATTGCACAATATTTATACATTTTGCAACAGAACCCACAGGGCCCGAAGCCGGCCTGGACACAACATTAACATTCACAACATTTAAAAATTCAAATTATTTGTCATCATTCCAATCAAAAACTTAATTTTCTTTAAGCTTACAAAATAAGTTCTTAAACAAGTCAATTAAACTGAATTAAATATTATCAAATAATAAATAAGCACCTACCAAAGGTGTTTATTGATCAATTACAATTTTTTTTGTCCACTAGCGGAAGAAGTAACTATAATAATAGTTTAATAATAGTTTAGTTAGTTATGTACCTATGTACCTACCTACATGCAGCTATTTTACGTAAATTCTTGTTACGTTCAGGCACATGTTCATCAAAAAGATAATCAGGCAATTACAGTTTAGTTGACGTGGTTGACAGAAGTTTTCATAAATTAAATGTCAAAATTTACCAAAAATTTATCAAGTCGGTAAATTCATATGAAAATCATATGATAATTGCCTAAGAATGTGCTCTTTAGTACGAATATTTTTAGATTAGGTATTGCAAGATGCGCGCTGCATAACATTGCCGAGGCGATGCAATTAATTAGTAAGGACAAATTAAACACGCGCCTGTTTATTTTCTTTTCATCGCTTCGTTTTATGTTGAGTTGCCTAGCTTAAATTTATTTGTGTGGTTTGATTAAATTTTTTGACATTAAACTTTCCCAAATGTTTGCAATAGTCTGGATAATATGGTTAGATAAAAAAATTAAGTTGCTGGGAAAATTGGGAAAACTAAGTATGTAGGCAAGTGTTTTTCAGTCGAGAAAAAGCAACGTGAAAAATGTAATGCTTTGACTTTTTGGATTACTTACTACGAATAAAGATAGACTTATTGCTGAATTTTTCAAAATAAACATACTTCTAATCCTATGTTGTTATTGAAAAGTCGAAACGGTAGCGTGTGAACGAAGGCTTCATAATTGAATCATAAAACCGAGATAGATGTGTACCTAGCTACCTACCAGTTCCATTCCATTCGAACATCCCAAAGTTTACCATAGCTTACCATTGCTAGAGTTCAACGTCCTCCTGTTTGCTTGGTCATGACGGTGTCTTCCGTGTTTCTTTGTTGACAGAGATGTTACTCTCGTTTAGGTAGGTACTATTGCAAAACATTGTCTTAAAAAAGGTACTAGGTAAATGATGATGATGACAATCGATGAGATGGATCGGTTGAGCTACATGTAGGTTGTCTGCAGTTTTTTTTCTACACAACATCATCTAGCCCCAAGCTAAGCAGAGCTTGTGTTATAGGTACTATCAATCATACAAACATTTGTCCCAAGGCAGGAATCGGACCCGCAACCTCCTGCGTCGCAGGCGGACTTTCGCCCGCCGCGCCATATCGGTCGTCTTAGTTTTCGTAAGTTAGTTTAATTGTTTCAATTGTAAATACGAGTTACAATTTCTTTCTGTTATTTGATTGACAAATCATTAACTGTAATTTTGAGCGATTTACTGCTTCATTTAACTGTACACATTGCAGCTTCGTCAGCTGACTTTGAACTTCTGTCAAAAAGGTCAATTATTGTAATTTTCCGATTATCTTTTCGAAGAACTAGAGCGTAAGAGTTAATTTTTTTGTTCACACAGCTTATTTAATTGAATTGAATTATTTATATATTTTCTCTTACTTAAAGATAATAGTTTTTTTTTTTAATTTTAAGCTTTTTGTGTCACTTTTCTTGATAACTGCCCCGATGAAATAAAACTCGAAGAATAAAAGTTGCTAGCCGCGAAGAATCCGCTTTGCAATTAAATTGGCCACTTTCCATTATGTCGACCTTCGAAATGACAATTCGTTTCACTCCCTCGAATGAAACAAACTGCCTACGGAAATGCAATAAATGCGCATTATTCATGCGCAAATGTATTGTGAAATTTAAAAGTCAACCAACATTCGTTTAACTTGCGTTAAAATCAAGTACCTAGGTAGTGTAATCTGATGATTTAACTAGGTACCTACTTCTAGAATTTGCTATTAAGCTTATAAATTATTATCTTTTGACTAAAGAGGAATATAAAAGACATACCTACTTACTGAGGTTAACTCGCTGTGCCCACAACTAGATAGATAGATTATTTATTTATTGCACCATCAATACACAAAACAATTAAATAACTTAATACTAACACATATATAATGTGGCACAGCGGTCGGTGGCCTTATCGCTAACAGCGATCCCTTCCAGTCAACTAGACTACACAAGATTAATGTGTCTTTTCTTTAAACGCTACAACAAAACTCTAAGCGAATTGCAAAAATTATCAAGAAATAAATTCATACAAATTGTCAAACATATCCTTTGGTTTACTACAAAATATCAGATCATCTAGAAGATAAAAAGCTTGGGACGAGTTTTGCTCCTGCTCGAAAACGAATGCCCAAACAAGGTAAAGGTTTCTTGTTCGCTTCTTTACTTTACCTTAAAAGATCGAAGTGAACAAAAAATCAAAGTGAAGACTTTATTTCCTAGTTTTACTTATGTATGTTATTTTAATTTTTATGAAGTGTGCAAGAGTCCTGTAAGGTCTTAATCAAATATAGCACTTTAATATTTGATATTGATATGTACAATACCTGAACAATTAATAGTAACTAGGGGTCTTATAAGCTACGGGTCTATTCTACATGCTACCTATATTTTTAATTGAGTTTGCACCTGATAAAACACTTCAATACCTTAGGTTCAGTCAAATTATAACTGTATTTCCCTGACAAGCGCAGTAAACACTTCTTCCCAATGAAGAAGAGTGATATCTTTTATATAGAGTCTATAGAGTTCTATTCTATAGAGTTCTAGAGAGTCTAGTTCTATAGAGTCTACCATTCTCCAACATTAAAATTAAAATTATTCTCTGCCAACCTCCGTCAAATGTAGGTATGTATATGTAGCTACGAGAACCGCTAGTTATCTACATAGCTACAAAGTGAACGCATGTGAAAATAAGTAGGCTTAAATTTGTATGATAAAATGATAAAAAACAGTTCCACATGTACAGTTCCTCAAAAACTTCTCACCTATTCAGAATATTCATAAGAGAAAAAGTATAGAGATAAACTGCTACAGTGGAACAAATATCGTACATACCGACTGGAAAGTAAGGCTACAATTTATTGCAGTGGTATTTTTATAAGTGTTTTGATTCTCAAGAACGAGAATTAACATTCCACCATGCCCTGTATCGCGTTAAAATTGTCGTTTTCTTTTTGCTGGTCGCATCTTCAATGCGTTTAAATGCTGTTCTTCTCTTTATAGCACAAAATAGAACACTTACGAAACTTTGCGCAACCACATGATTTATTTGCGGATTTCTAGAGATGTAAAAATCTTCAAGTTTGGCAACTAGTTTACTTATCTGTTTCGTTCGATATTCAAAGTAGGTAATAATTAATTTTTAAAAATATTGTTGCGTACAAATATGTTAGGTTATAGGTAGTTTGGTAGTCTGGTCTTCTCAGTATCTTAACCAAGTTTAAGGAAAATTTCTAATAACGATTAAAATATTCAAAATACAAAAAAAAAGCTCAAACTATCAATGGAGTCAAAAAGGGTTAAACCCCTTTTTGACCCCATTGATAGGCATTTTTAGAAATCCCATAAAATCATCTCATATCTACTAAACGAATGTTTTACACAATTTAAAGACATGTCTATTTAGATTTATCTAGTAACTACCTAGTTTAGTTAAGGCAGTGGTAGGTACATGTTTACATAGTACCTAACAAATAAAAGATAAATATTATGAAAACTTGACAAAAGTAACAAGTAGGTAATAATTGGTTTATGACCAGGTAGTAAGGCTATAATCTGCCTATAATATACCTTATTTTTTACCCGAATTATTATTAGTTCTAACTAGAATTAGTACTAGATTTTTATTATCTAAGTTTTTATTTTGTTTTAATGTGTAACATTATGTAATTAATAACATAAAATGTACATTATCCACCTAGCATAATAATTGCAGTGCCCTAGCAGGGTGCATGTTTCAAACTGTACAACATGTTTGCAATAAAAATAGTATTGCAATAAAAATTGAGTATTGAGGAAGGTCCTTCTTTTGACGCACAAGTAAATCTGAACAACGATATGTGAACTCGCTATATACTTACAAAACAAATTCCTCTATAACGACAAATCCCTGCAGCGTGTGAGTGCGTTGAAGTCTTTTGTATGGGAACTTAGATTACGCTGTATGAACGGTCGTCGCTTACACTGTCCCATAACATTTGACCTTTGATATAACTAACCATAGTTATTTCTGAGTGTACAAACACGTACTTAGTATTTTACTATAAAAACTATCGTAGTTTGAAGAATTCATTACCTACGGATGTAAGCGGTTCTTCCAACACAAATAAGGTTCGTAGTTAACCCGCTTACATCCGTAATGTACTAAGTATATTATTTTACGGAATTGTAATTTTTACGCCTTTACAACTAGTGCCCTAGTGATGACCTGATAAAAATTGAGAGATCATTTAATGTGTACGTTTTCGTAAACTTGTTCGATTATACTTGTAAGTTGTGAGATTGATGACCGAGCCGAGTCAAAGGTTAGTACATTATTAGTACTATTCAGGATGCCACGTGCCATGCCGTGTACTAAGCTGAAAATGATTCTGGATCCTGGTATAAAATATTTCACAAATCTGTATTGCTTGTTTTTTCAAACACAAAAGTTTAACTTCAACTGTGATCACCAATCCGCCTGGCAAACGTGGTGACTATGGCGTCACCCCCGTGTGTGGGGGAGGCCCATTCAGGAGTGATACTGACCTATGTTGAGATCATTGAGTCTGGCGCCCACTTCGTAGTGTTTTGTCGTACAATTATTATAATAAAAACTATGTGAATCCTTTGAAATTTCAAAACAAGAATCGTAATGTAATTTAAAAAGTGTATTAAATAATAGTAATTCACGTAAAAGAACACGAATATGAAGAAATAGAGTGTTGATTTTTTTTCAAAATTGGTTGTAAGTAAAAATATATTCAAAATTCTAAAAATCGTAGAACTAGTTGACCCTTTTGGGGTCCACAATTTATCAGTATAATTTATTAATCGGTCCCTTTCGGCTTAGTACACATGGTTCCTGGCACTCTGTATAGTTATTATGTTTACTTTTAAACCTCTCATTTCAAATCTCTCTATTGCTATTGCTGATAGTCATTTGTTTTTTTTTCGGTTGACATTATTCAGAAAAGACAAATCACTGCTAAGAACTTTTTAATAGAGAGAGGATTATAAGGGGGTAACAACAAGAGGGTCCATGATGCGGTAGGTACCTACGATAGAATACTTTCTACCTACCAACTTGATATAAATCTTGACATTACAATGCGTTTTTAGCTTCAGATACAATCAGTAACAGTTTGTTATAGTTCCCGTCTATTGCCATACTAGAATAATAGCTAATATTTATTTTGATTATTGGACCAGCGTAGGTACCTGCTGGTAGGAAGAACTTGGAATTTATTAAAGAACGAAAAATTGCAAACAAACAAAAGAAGTTTTCATAGAAGCAAGGTGACATTTTTGTCAAGCACGGCTTTTAAATGCATCGCTAGAAACTGGATACACAGGCTTGAGTAGTAGCCTAACCACGTAAACGAATTATTAACTTAAAATAATTGTCTGTAAGCTCAAGTATGTACAGATTTAAATACCTAGGCCATCCACAGCATTCAACATAATAATGATTGCAAAAGCTATGCGCACGTTGATTGGCTTTTTATTATTCATAAAATTGTTTTTGCCTGGAATGATGGTAGTGTGAATTACGTAATATATAAGCTGTGGATATTCAGCGAAAGGTCACAGTGCTCGGTGACCGTGGCGGGCAGAGAATATCCGAGGGGGGAGTAAGGCTAGTGGGGAGGGCGCCTTAACTGACGCATGCTATGACAACATCGCCACTTAAGATACCAATGTAGAGACAGATATAATGCTGATTAATATGCCTTTTTCAATAAAAAACTAGTTTCTATCGGTATTCAGCATACGTTATAGGTTACTTACCTTCTCTCTGTTTCTATCGAAAAACCAATAAGCTGCGAGTATAGTTATAATAAAATTTAAATTAATATTTATTTTTATACAAAAATATATTTTGTGACTTTTAAAAACCAGATTCCTCACCTCGGTTGATTACATGTATCAGGTTATCACAAGCTACGGCTATAGGGCGTATATTGCGGCAGTGATTTTATGCAAACAAGCACTCCGGCCGTGGCAGGGCCAGGAGGATATGGCTGCTTCCGCTCTTGACTACCAACCAGCCAACGTTAACGGTTACTCGCTACTCTTGCTAGATACTTATACTTACCATAATAAACTCACGATGGGTAATAGTACTAACGTAACGGAGTATATACTTTCCTATAAGTCTCAGCGGTTGTTATTACTAATAACTATATACCTACCCATTGAAAACCTGTGTGAGTGTATATGTTACTTTTGAAAGTTTAAATGTCACCTACTCTACCAACTTTTGGATATTATTCTTTTGAATTGGTACATTGATCATTTGTTTGAGCAGTTTGTGCGATTTGTGAAAATATAGAGTGTTTTATGTGCTAAGTACAGTTTCTACTCCGAGATGCTGCACTATCAATACTTTGAAAAAAAAAGAAATCAAAACTATTCGGGCAACAGAGACTCTACTTTTATACTACAAATACGCAATTGCGTGTTTGGTTTCGTTTTTTTTTTTGAGCAAATTGGTACTCTAATTCGGTGAAATAAAGTACTAATTGGCCTAAACACAACACGCATTTGCGTGTCAGACAGAGAATCAAAATAGGCCCCCATAAGTAAACTACTGATAAAACTAAATTAGGTTTGTATATAAGACAAGATGGAATTAGGAACAATATTAAGAAACATTAATTGTTGAAACTGTGTACATATTTGGTCTTAAGAACTACTTTCAAATTGTTCAACAGTTTGTCCTTTCGGACATCTATAGGTATAAATAAGACAAAGTCGGCTTACACCATTTATAACTCAAGAACGACTGGACAGATTTTAATTATCATTGATTTGTTGAATTTGTCTCAGTCCGGAATAGCAGAATAACGTTCAAATAAGTAAGGAAAACAATTCTACGCGTGCGTAGCCACGGGAACTTCTAGTTAGTTAATAAACTTAAAATTATATGAATTGCACATTTTCTTATAGGGTTACAATATGAGTTCAATACCTATCAATAATTACTATCAAAATTTTGCGGGGGTTACAAAATATTCTTTGATATTATTAATATGTTTTTGATACCAGATATTTTCTAAATATTTATTTTTAATTATTATCTTCTACTTCATTTATTTCTAACGGTAAATTGTTGTTCATATTTTTTTTTATTTATTATGTTCTACTTCTAACGGTAAATTGTTGTATATTTTACCTAGCGACCTACACACAATCGCCTCCCCGGCCGGTACCGCTGCAACTGCTATGTCCCTGCATTTTAAATCTGTAATATCTTCGAAAATATTCATTTAAATTACTGCTATAAAAAGCCATGTTGATCTATATTAAATGCACAACTTAATTGGATAAGGATTAATGTTGTATTGCTTAAAACCGCTTCGTAAAAAAACCATTATTTCTCGTAAAAAGTAAAGGCTAAACAATGTTATTGTGGGTTATCCCTAAGAGATAGACAAATACCTTCTGTGATTTTTTTGTAGACCTTTTTAGGGTGTACAATACTGTAGTACATTATTTTGATCTGTCTCATTGGGTTCAGCCAGCGTTTGCAATGTAAGCGCAAAAAACTGTGTTTATTTACGACATCACATTAGAAAACTCTGAAACTATCAGTGTTTCTCTACTATATTATGCATGTATTATACATATAAACCTTTCTCTTGAATCACTCTATCTATTAAAAAAAGTGCATCAAAATCCGTTGTGTAGTTTTAAAGATCTAAGCATACATAGGGACAGACAGACAGACAGCGGGAGCGACTTTGTTTTATACTATGTAAAGAAGATGGCAGAAATATATGGACTTTTGTAGAACATTGAATTTTTGTAGGTATGTACGAGGCACCAGCATACCAGGAAATAGCACAGCATTAGACGACTCATCAGAGATTAGACCTTCTGCCAATTATCATAACAAAAAGGTATGTAGTAGTTGCCCCGTTTCCGTCTTGGTAGTTTTTGTTGCCTGGTTGATGTTAGGTAGGTACCTACCAAAACGTAGGATGCTCAAATTTAGTGGTTTTATAAAGATGTTATGCCACGTAGCTGTAGAAATACCAAAAGATATAATATTTTGATAGATTTGTCAGCATGTTGCTGTGTGGTGCCGGCTTAGAATTTGCGTCACCCAACTCTTCCCGCGAGAGGCGACTAAGGGATTCCACCGGGGGCGAGCAGCAGCGCCCCTTGCAGAACAATTCTACCACCGAACTGCGGTCTCCAACCCGAATGCCAAGCGTGGGGAACTAACCCCCATGAGATAAAATCCAATAAGGCGCTTATCAAGGGGAGGCCTGTGTCCAGCAGTGGACCAATATAGGCTGTTGAGGTGAGATAAGCATGTGCAGTTTTTTTATAGAAAGATTTACGGATAGGGTAATACATAAACCAGATAAAACCAGCTACCCATTACTTTGTAGCACTTCGGTAGAGCTAACATAACATACTCGTGGATAGGTAGGTAGGCATCACACACAGGTCTAGGCTGTTCTGGGCATTAAACTGTACGGGTATGCAGATTCATGCCATTAGAAACCTTGCTAGCTATGCAACTATATTCTACTTGAGACCAAATTAGTCTGAATATTAAAGATCTTGGACTCCTGTTAGGATAATCCTGAAGTCAAGTCTCTTTTTGCTTTTTTTAGGGTTCCGTACCTCAAAAGGAAAAAAGAACCCTTATAGGATCAATTTTTTGGCCGTCTGTTAGTCTTTCAACCACCTTTTCTCAGGAATGCGTGATGGTTTCGAGTTGAAATCAACATCAAATACTCAAATCCGTAACCTCTTGGAGCCGTGATATAAATAAAACTTCTATAAGTTACTTCTTAGTACTTCTTTAAGTTAACCCAATCAAAAGATACAGCTGTTTGTGTCCGAATATTTTCAAATTTCCAATGGAATCGCATGCACACAAAACTTGACCTAGAATCTTGAAATTTGGCAAGAACCAAGGTCTTATTATAGTACAAATAAAGGAAAAATTCCGAAAACCGTAAATTTGTTGTTCATTCGTAAAAAAACTCTACTTTTTATTCTCGCCATGGACCAAAACCTAAAGGGTACTTTGAACTAAAATCCCACAATTTGGCAAGAGGCCAGCAGGGCTATTCAGACTCACCGCGACCGAGTCGTCGACATGGAATCCCGCACAGATTCGGGCGAAATTTAAATATTTTAGAGGTTTTTAATATTTTCTGAGTTCTGTAAAGAACTTAACTCCCAGAAAAGTAGTTTATCACAAATCGTAGACAATTTTTTATGAACCTATGTTACAATAAAGTGTGATATAATGTTTTTTTTAAATAATAAAACTCTATTATTTTTAATTGCTCCAAAAGTAGCACCAAATCGGAATTTCTTTAAACATGGGTTTCATAGAAAATGTTTTATGATTTATGGAAAACTACTTTTCTGCAAGTTTAATTACTTGCAGAACGCAAAAAATATTATAAACCGCTAAAATATTTGAATTTCGCGCGAATCTGTGTCACATTCCGTGTGATGACTTGGTAGCGAAGAGTCTGAATAGCCCTGAAGGTCTCTTAGCACGTATAAAGGGAAAAATCCGAAAACTGTATTTTGTAGCTCATTCACAATGAAGAAAATTATAATATAGGGTACCTACTTCCCGTTGACCTAGACTCGTGATATTTGGCAAGAAAGAAGGGATAACAATTATACGGAACCCTTAACGCGCGAGTCCGACTCGCACTTAACGTTCGTTTTAATTATGCCGAGGGAAAACTTCGGCAGGGAGATCATTCTACAACCCGAGTGTACGCGGGAGGTAATTCCTTATGAACCTCACAGTCCGCGAAATAAAAGGCTTTAAGGTATGGGTCTCTTCTATTGTCTTTACAATTCAGACCCAAGTGCAGGTCGAATACATAGAACAAGAACCTTTTCTCCTTAGCTTACAGTACGTAGGAATTCTTATTACATACCTATTATGTTGGTATGTGAAAGCGTAAG
This sequence comes from Eupithecia subumbrata, assembly GCA_949316285.1. Taxonomy (NCBI): domain Eukaryota; kingdom Metazoa; phylum Arthropoda; class Insecta; order Lepidoptera; family Geometridae; genus Eupithecia; species Eupithecia subumbrata. The sequence continues at coordinate 8,214,422 of OX438646.1, forward strand.
TATGCACTTTTATGGTAGAGATGTGTTACTAGATTTATCGTATGATCGTATGTGTGAGCCCTTGTAATACCTACACACATACAGGCAGGTGCGGTCGCAGCCTAAGACTTTGGGACACACTTGGTCAGGGCCGGGCGTAGCCAATGCCCAAAGGAATTCCTTTGGAGGGATATGTCTGGACAGAAATGCCCCAAACGTTATCGGCGAGCGGAGCGAGCCGCGACAATTGGGTTTTTGTAAATTTTTCGCGGTGATGGCCAAACTCATCTTAACACATCCATTGCCCAGTCTCGGCGGTGTGACCCGCAGGTGCGCACCGCCCCGACACGGGGATTGAGAGGCAGGTCTGCGTCTTGGGCCATGAAGGGTGGAAGATTTTAAACGGGTGTCGAGCACTGGACCAAATACAGAAGAAGAGAAAATACTATCGGCGAGCGGAGCGAGCCGCGAAGTGTTGTGGTTCTGTTAAATTTTATTCCAGTGTTTAACATATTGACCGCAAACATGACATCCCGCCCGACCCTCAACTCCTAACATAGTAAGTATCTGATGGATATTGAAATGGCGAGCGAAGCTACCCTCGGTATTTAAAGAGATTTTTTTGATGTTTGGGGAAAAGTAAGCAAGAGAGAACCCACCTATGATAAAAAAAATATATAGCGAGCGTAGCGATCCTCGAAAACTTGTGGTAGACATAGGGAGAAGAGCGAAGCGAGCGAGATTAACAAATGTATTAGGAATACAAAAAGATGTAACGGCGGAGGAGCCAGCCGCCGAAATATTTGTTACTTTTTCGGGTGGTCACAAACTGGTCCTGAAGAGTATAAAAAAATAAATAACAGCGAGCCCTGAAAATTTTGTAAATTTTGCGATGCTTAGAAAATTTATATCAGCAAATGGTATGAGCCGTAGCCTTTTTTGGAATTGATGAGCCGAGCATGCCTAGCAAGACTTGTAATAAAAACTATCGTAGTTTGACGAATTCATTACGTCTCTCGTTAAGGAATAAAACGTTGGTGTTCTTCCAACACAAATAAGGTTCGTAGTTCGCTTACACCCTTAATGCACAATTATGAGTTTGTCGAATATTAACAAAATAAGAGAACAACAGACTATAATCTATAGTCACCGGCGAGCAAACGAGCCTTGAAAATTTTTATGATCTGGCTGTGCGAGTTGTTTGGCATTAGATTTTTTGTAGCTGCAAACTTACCTGAAACGGAGGTCCTGGGCCGCGATCAGGGTGTGGTAAGGCACGGCATTACGGCTCAAAAGTTGAAACTTTAGGGTGCGCTTTCACTAGCCAGAAGCTTTATGAAACAGCAGCATCGGTCGGCGAGCAGAGCATGCCGCGAAAAATTTGTTTGATTTTTGGAGTATTTTGCAAACTGACCTCAAACGAGGGGTGAGCCCATGATCAGCGACCCCCGTGACTGCCCCCCCCCCCCCCTGGGACCGCGCCTGCTTACAGGTATATAATTATTGAATCCTATGTACCACAGTTAGGTACCTTCCTATACTCCAGCCAAACTCAAGACACAATGTTTATATACAAGGCCCACAATAACCCATCTAAATCCCTTTCTTGTTGTTGATTTTTTGACAGAATTTGCGCTTAGTACTTGTCAATTTAGGCTCTTTCCTAAATGCATAATGCTGACAAATATTTTTCAAACTCGACGGCAAAAAGAGAATTTCGCATTTTATGTTGTGAGTTGTTTACAACCATTATATCTAGAAATTGTCTTAAATAAAGGTGTGTATTTTTACACTGAGATTTCAATCCACGAACTCCCCTAGTATGGGCCTAACTCAGAGGCCCGATTTTGATTATGTTAAAATAAATCATTGGACCCATTACCTACTACAGAATTAAATCGAGCGATTCACCCTAATTTGGTAGGTAGTTTTTTTATCGTTCTGAATTACTGAAAACAAATGATCCTATCCATCCTCGGTTGTCTGGTAGAGATCGCTCTTGAGCGATAAGACCGCCATTTGTCACATAGATTTTAAGCTGTTTTGTTGTATTGTTTATATCGATAAGTGTACAATAAAGAATTTTCTATCCATTTATCTATCTACCCGAAATATGCCAAGCCAATACTGCGGCTGCATGTGTCGTTCCCGTATAAGACCAAGTCGTGAAGAAAAACGAACACTACATAAACCATCCTTCGTGGATGTAAAGGCCATTGATGATGATAAGTAGCTCATAGTCGGGGCCCAACGTACAAGATCGTGAGCATGAGGTGAGACAAGACATGGCGCGGCAGCGGCGGAAGGCGACGCGCGCTGCCTCGCTCGAGAATCCAGCGAAGTCGAGCTCGGGTTCAATACCCTCGATACCCGCGCCGCCCGTTCGATCGCCCGCCATCCACAATGGGGCTGCACCATAACTGAACGTAAACTACTATTATAAACCATATTGTTTGTTTTAGATTCTACTCTAGCTTGAGGCAAATGCCATTGAGCTATTGTTACTGCTTCCTCCAATAGGTACATAGGTCCAGTCTTACCATCCCTGACTAAGGTTTTATTTAGGGAAATAAATCTAGGAAAATTTACCCGAAAGCTTGAAAATTTGGGAAAATTTTATGAGGTTTTTTCTATGGGATTTGTGGACACACCTGGCGTGTCTACAGGTTTAGTGGTAACTCACTGACACTGCGTGAATTGCAAATTCTGCCCAACATGACGAACGCGTTCGCCAGGTCTTTATTTTTAAACTTGGTAGAGAAGTAATGCACCTAGTTTTCAATAATCGTTCATTTTTTTATTTTGTTGTGCCTATTTGGAGAACAAACAGTTTTACGCACTTTATAAATAAACTTACCTACCTGCATATTAGGAATGGAACGGTTCTGTCCTGTTTACAACTAGGTAAACTAAGAGAAACTAACAAATAACAAAACTAAATTATCATCATTAAAGATCATTAAAGTGGCTTTATTAAAAACTAACCTTAACTAAACTTAAAAACGGTTCTGCTCTAAATTAACATTGGATGTGTTAAATGAGAGTGGTAGATCGATCACTAGGTACTCTTCATGAGGGTGTTGGTGATGATGGAACAAAATCTGCAGTTCACGCAGTGTCAGAGAATTACCACCTGTATAGGGTTCGCTAGCAATGGTGAATTTCTGTAAGATAAGTCATTTTAAATGTACTTTTTTCAAAACTACAAAAAAATGAATTTTCTTGTTTACATCTTTTTATCATAGAAAAACCATTCTTTACCGACATTTATTTTTATCAATGAAAATTTTAACTGCAGGACGGACCATGTTAACCGCAGTTAAGGACAACATTATGAAAGAATGGTTCTTTTGTATGATAGTAAAGATAACCCTCAAAATGTGTTTATATTTTTTAAAGTTAAAGTAGTGAAAAAAGGAATCACTCATTTTAGGTATCTTCCTATAGCTATTATGACGGTGGGAAAGATACTACCCAGGTACCATTTCCAAGATTAAGGAATGTGTGTTTATAAAGCAGACAAACAGCGCTTCTTTCCTATTATGTAGTTTATGCACTTTCTATTTACTTGCCAAAATTAGAGCAAGTTTGTTCGCTCTTTTCAAACTTTCCTTTACCTGCTTACACAATATTAATATCTATTTAAACGACATCATTTCCTGTACATTGTTAGTACAAGTGGATTAAGTGCAGTTTTTTTATAGTTAAGTAGTTATCTTCTATCGTAGATCGGAAAATGTAAGTATTTATGTAGATGGTAGGTAGGCACCAAGTAGGTAACTTAGTTAAAATAAATGTAGGTATTTTTTATTTTATTTCTACTTGTGTATTAAAAGCCGATTGGCATTCAAATATGGTGATAATAGCTGTGAGACGTAGGCAGTCGGGAAATCATATTAATGTTTAGCAAAAGCTGTGGGCTGAACCTTTAAGGTCAACCTTGCACCCACACATGCCTTTTATGTAACTATCTCGAATCTTAGCAGTTGCTTAGAATAACGACCAAAAGGATAGATACTATCAAACGATTGTGTACCTTAGAACTATATGTTGAAAGACTCATATCACTTGCGCTTGAGGAGGTGTTTTATTCGTAATTTTTAACTCTTCGAGTTCGCAACATTCACCTTTGCCTAAACAGGCAAGCGGATTTTAGAACGGCGTCTAAAGTGGGCGACACAAGATTGAATGAGTAACCCTAGCTGGATCTACATGTTCACCAGAGATAGGTCGTAGGCACCTACTTATATGTCGGTTTATCGAGAAAATTATTAAACTATAAATAATTAAAATTTTGCGAATTCTCCAGAATTACCTACCTAAATATGGCATAAGGAAGTAGGTATGAAAATAAATGCGTACCTACCTATCAATGATTAGGTTTTCACAATAAAATCATCAAAAAATACAAAAATAAAAATAATATTTCTACAGCAATAGAGAATACCTACGTAAAAAATATATTAGCTTTTTGAAGTCACATGCATATTAGGTACCTACCTATCTACAGGCGCTATGTTATGCTAACGGCAACGTTATGAAAGATGTTTCATATTTTGCAGTCATGGTGCTGGAAAATTAGTTTCAACTCGTAAAGAATGGACTAAAAGAACTTACGTCAAACTCTGACCTCTGCAGGTTGGGATTGAGGTTGGGATAGAGAAAATTCGATACTTTTTTGGTTGTTCGTTTTGATTTAGCGCCATCTTTGACTTTTCAACATGTCATGTCACTCACTGGCGCCATCTTTTAGGCCCCGTTACCCGTAACGCCGAAGCACCACGGCCAAGACCACGGCGGCATGCCAACCACGGGTCGACGTCGCACTCGCACCCGAAATAGTTTGCACGAACGAACTTTGCTCGTGTAAAATTGCTTTAAGTTTTTATTGTCTATGAAAGACCGAATGAATGATTGAAAATAGTAAAACTGTCATCTGTCATGAGTCTATAATTATCTATAGCAAAGATGGCGGGTGACGAAAGTGACAGGTTTGTAAATATCAAGAGAACAAAAATTACAAAGATTTTAATATTTCTCAACAAATGTTTCGTGTCAAAAATATTCTTTGAAGGAGTAAACCTAAAGATATAATCCTATTTCTTTTGTAGTGACCTAAAGCCATCCAGTGTAGCGATCATTAGAGAAGTTTATGATAGTGAAAATGCCCACATCAAATTTGAAATGGAATTGGAAAGAGCACTTGAGGCCGGCGTGAGCGTTATCGTAATAGAGCCAGAGCCACTGGGGGAAGAAACAGCTAGATGGATCTATGTAGGAAACCTCTTGCATAAATTCTCTGTCTACAGCGGACTCTGCAGTATTGCTTCAGGTATGTTGTGCTACAAGTTAATATGATGACTTTTTAAATTACTTTAAATCTCTGTACCTTCATCTGTGCCTCATCTTTTAATTGAAAAATCCTGAAAGAACATTTCATTATTTGTTTTTGCGGTACATAGGTACCACTAACATTCAAGCTTGTTAAAAGTGGTGGATTTATCTCTTCAAGAAGCTCTGCAACTCTGATAGTGAGTGAACAAAGAACTGAATCTCCATTGTACATTAAGCCTTTTGTGTGGCCCAATGCAGGATAAACTATGTCCAGCACATAAATTGTTATGATCCTGATACAAATGATTATGTAATTCTTTGTGAAGATGAGGATAGCCTCCATGTTGTTGTCAAAGTATGTTCAATAAATAATAATTCTGTGTAACATAGTATTTGTTCACTCATATTATTTCTCTTTTCAGGTATTGCATCAAGTTCTATGGCTTGCACTCCATTTGGAGTGGTCTCAGTTTTATGTGCTGGATGCTACACACTATCATGGCAATGGGACCCTTGTTGTAAATATCAAGAAGAAAAAGATCATCGACACCTATCCACATTACCAATGTTGAGTGACCTCACATCTGCTTCGCCTGTTGTTCTAGTGCATACTAACAATAAAAGAAAGATAATACTTCATAACACAATCTCAATTGCAGCTGCTGCTATATGTTTATGGAGAGTGTATAAAATGTTTAAATAATTGCAAATGTATTCTTCAAGCATTGGGCAAAATTAGTAAAGCACATTATTTTTTTGCATGATAATGTTAAAGATAGTTATTACATAACTTGATTTTAAATCTAAGAGATAAAGTACCTATGTAATTATAATTTTACTGTAGGACACAGTCAATGTAAAAAAATGTTATTATAGTAGAATTAGTGAAAAAGTTGTACAAAAAATATTTTGTTATAAGGAGCTTTTTAGTTGAATCAAGTGTGATAGTGTTAGCAGTGAAATATCCTGTTAGATAGCTGTTACCAGTGGCTTTCAAGATTTGAATAGTCACTGCTCTTATGCAATAAAAGGAATTATAAAAATGTTAATGTTTTATTTTATAATGATCTTTGATCAATAAAGCAAGATAAAGTTACAACATACATAGTTTATAATGCAGATAAAATGCAATACAGCAACTAGACCCAAGCCAGTAAAAACAATCAGATAAACTAATTTCTATGAAAGGTACTACCAACCACTAAAATTGAATTTCCCAGACTTATGCCCTCCTTCAATCATCCACACCTGCATTTGCAGTTCAAACCTAGTCAGCAAAAATGGTTTCAAAACCCACCAGAATTAGTGTATAAATAGGCCTAAACTGCAGGGTACTATTGTATGGGTATAAGTTATTTCTGCTTTGAGCTTTCTGAAATATCAACTGAAGTTTTATTTGCTCTTTTATTCATGAGCCAAAAGTAAACATTTGGAGCCACATGCCTTACAAATATGGCAAGATTAGGCATAAATTGGCTGAGTACCAATTCATTCTTCTTTTCAGCAATAGCATCAAGAATTTTGCTTGCTGTATATTCAGGGGTGAAACCAGCTGCTGTACTTGTATCCATAACTGAAAAAAACATGATAAAATGATTTAACTGTTAAGTTGACTTGCTATACATAATGAACTTTTTTAGTTATTCTATTTTTTATAAAACTGTTAGGTAGTTAAGAGCTGCCAAGTTAAAGAACTACTAGCTAACTCTAATAATCTTTGCCTACCAATGTAAAGAAAATTAAATCACAATTTATTTAGTAACTACACTATAAGTACTTACCTCCATGTTTTGATCCAGAACCAGTAACAGCATTGAGTGATATATTGGTTTTTATATATCCCGGGCTGATCATTGTAACATTTATGTTATGCTGGTGCATTTCTGCTCGTAAAGAATCACCAAAAGCTTGAATAGCATGTTTTGATGCAGCATAGACAGCTCTGTCTGGAATTGCAATGAGTCCCTGCACTGAACTAACAAATGCTATGTGTCCACTTCTCCGCTTTACCATTTTGGGTAGAACAGCTGAAACAAAGAAATACAATCCCGTAGATGTTGGATATTCATTCACTTATTCATGAATAAATAGGATTATTTTAATACCCTGGAGTGTCCCACTTTGAGGCAAAGGCCTTAAATAAATACATCCAGGTTATTCCTTAACAATATTAATTTACTTCAAAATAATACCGCGGTTTCGCACGCGTATTTTCGATATAATAAATAATTATCCTATTATCTAAGTTAGGCTATGTTCTGAATGTAGGCCAAATTTCATCTTGATCAGTTCAGTAGTTTTAGAGATCTTGAGTAACAAAATAAAATTCACATTTCACAAACTTTCGGCTTTATAATAATAGTAGGATAGGATGTGTGAATGTCTCTGACAAAGTTGACTTATTTCTGATAATGGGCAAGTTTACATTAATATCTACCTTACCCTTTGTCAAAGCAACTGATCCAAAGTAGTTGACATTCATGACCTGTTTATCAACTTCTAGGTTAGTTTCCAGTATAGCACCTCTGTATGATATTCCACCATTGTTTATGAGTATGTCAATATTGCCACATTGGTTGTAAACTTCTTTGACAAAATTATCAAAAAGTTCAAAATTAGCTAGATCTAACTCCAAGACAACAGGCTCTAGAACTCCAGGCTGGAATGGAACAAACAATTTGCTTAGCTTTATGGGTTAATTATTAACAATAGCCATTGTTAAAGACACCTGATATCCCAAACATACCAATTGTTTTGATTTTAAATCATTCTGCACTCTTTTCAATTCTGGTTTCCTTCGAGCTGCTAGCACTACTTTACATCCTGCTTCATAGAAGGCATGTGCTAGTGCTTCTCCAATTCCAGAACTAGCCCCAGTTATGATAACCACCTAGAACATTATTATTATACACTTCATTTATTTAAAATTTCGTTTAACTGTACAGTTAACCACAAAAAACATGATTTACTATAGAAGATAAAACATTATAAAACTACAAGTTTATGCCCGCGGAGTCGCACACCTTGTTTCTATGCAAACATTTAAAGGTGATTTCTATCCCATGGGCACTGATTTATGGGATAAAAAGTAGCCTATGTTTGATTCCAGGATTAGAATTATCTGTGTGCAAAATTTCAGCCCGATCCGTTCAGTAGTTTTGGCGTGAAGAGATAACAAACATCCATCCATCCATCCATCTATCCATCCATCCTTCCTAACTATCGCATTTATAATATTAGTGTGATTCTACAGTAAAAACATATCAAAACGGTGAATCACTGAAGCTAGGCTCAAGCGGCCAATGACTAGGGCTGCAGACAGAGGAACTACCTTCCTTATTATTATTATAGCATACCATAACATATTTTTCAATAATAAAATTATCATCATCATCTGCCTGTGCTAATCCACAGAGGGACACACGCCTCCCCTTATGAGGGTCGCCGCACCCTGTCTTCAGCTTGCTTCATCCAGCATCTGGCTGCAGTCTTTGGCAGGTAGATGCTGGAATAGTCGCTAATGCAAGAATTGATCTGGTAACTGACCTTTCCTTGTAGTTCTGCTATCTTCTTTCTGCGTGATATGTGGTTTATCAGGCCATACATTGTAAATCCCAATGTTACAGGGAGACCAATATATTTCATGTACCAAATAGCATCCATATTGGAATAGAACTTCATATTGCAGTCCTTTTATAAAAATATTCTGAAATTAAGCATATTAAGCAGCGTGAGGTAGCTAGTAACGGTTTTAGTGTAACAGAAACTGTTGGTTCATATTTGGGTCTGACTGACTGGTTAAGCCACTTGTTTGGTTCACCTTGTCAAAGCAATAACACCTTCGTAAATATGAGATAAAAACGTATTATTTATAAATGGGAATGATGTAATTAGGTACAAAGGTTGGGAAGCACATCATATAGATTTCAAATATCTTGTAAGGTGATCAATCACTTTATTGCCTTGCCTTCAAAACTCGGAACTTCAAATTACCTTCTGCTATCGCTGATAAGATTCGTTTTCGTGGTAATCTTTCCCCCGAAAGACCCGTAAAACAGCAAGTGGAAGGACAGACAGCTATTAATTTTGTTAGCTGGTTATATAGCCGGTTTGGTTGCCTTACGAATACGATAGAAATTGTAAACAAAATAAACAAATTGTTTTAGAGAAAAAAGGAAAAAATGCAATCAGCATCACTTTGGAATTCGGCTTACTGTACTGTTCTGAGGGAGGTCTGAGATGAGACCGACCGGCTGCTTAGGCTTGTTGAAAAAATATCGATACATCGATCGATATTTTTGAGCGATATTTAATGTATCGAAATAAAATTCCAAGTATCGAAAAAGTACAAAAATCTATCTAAACTAAGGATTTTTTTTATATGATAGTTTATGGTTTTTGTCGACTCGATTCGCTGGTTATTATTTTGATACTAAGTTGGTATCTCAGTGTACTGTCTTGTCTGTCAAAGTCAATTTCAACTGTCCGTCTCCGCATGACTGATTTACAGCCTCAACGCGCGCGTATTTCTGCATTTTCTGCAGTTGAGTACTTCCCTAGTTGAACTTAGTATTTACTCAAGTGATTATTAAATAATCAATACTTTTATTCGTTGTTCTTGAATTATTAAATATGATGAGTATTGATTAGTATTTATCTCGTAATGTAAGATGATTGAAGTGGATTAGGCCAAATAATGCTTTCCACTCTTGGAGTTTACTCCTGCTTTCCATGAGGCAGGATCGAGTCACTATAGCGGCAATAAAAAAAATTTTTTAGTGCGCCAATATTCTCTGTCAAATCATACCGATATATCGATATTTTTTAGTAAAAATATCGATTTCAATTTTGATATTCTTATAAATATCGATATGTCGAAATTTCGTTTATTTTTCCACTTCCGACATCCCTAGCTGGCTGCATGCACTCTCATCAATTCAATTCTCGTCATCTCGTGTCCAGTCGATGATGCATCTGTCAATGTCAAACGTTCATTTTGTCAATGTTGTGGCTGCACTCTTATCTCGCAAGTCGATGATGCATCTATCAATGTCAAATGTTCATTTCGTCATGCTAAGTTATTTTTACAAGCCATTTGACAAGAAAGAAGTTGAAGTTGAAGTTATTTTTCCATCGTAGAAAGAGTAATCTGTGTTTTCCATTGACAATTAAATTAGTTCTACCTGCGAAACATATAGAGTATTAAGTTCCTTGCTACGAAAAGTAGACCTCGCGAGCCGTCGTCGCGAGCACTAATAACTTTTTTCAACAATTTATTTACATATTAAAAGTTATTTCAAATGGGATATTATGGTAGGTAGGTACCTACCATGTTTTTTGTAATTCCTGTTTGTAGGCAGGTATATAGTGAGACTTGCCATTAAGGCACAGGAAATGGTAACTTACAGATACCCTACTTACCCGTTTTCACCAATCAACTTTTTGTTTTATATGGGTAGAACTAATGTTCGTAATGTAAAGTTTTGCTCGCTATTAGCGAGACGGCTCGCTCAATATTCTGCTCGTCATGCTAAAATCGTCATCAGATCTTTACCAAATTTTCATGAGAACAATTTAAAGTTACTTCCTTTCGATTAAAAATATGATCATCGAAATCAGAGCTCTGAAAGTGGAGATATTCGAAAGCTCCCCTTTTGCCTTTTTTGGAGGAAGTACGCCTTTAATCAAAAAACCCCGACGATGTTTTTTTTATAAAATCTTAGAATCTGTACACCAAGTTTCGTACCGATCGGTTGTAAAATACGACCTGTAGAGGAGTACGGACATACCGACATAAACGCAAATTTTGCTAGACTTGATGCAGAGACGTTCGCTCGGTCAACAAATGAAATCTGCTTTCTCAAAATTAATTATTATATTTCAAAATTTTATATAAAGTTAGTTCAGAACGTAGAAAGAGAATGCTATAATTATATTCATCTAAGGTTCATAATATATAATCTGGTTAATAGTAACACTGGCAGAGTCATAGTTTTATTTAACTATGGTCGTACCGAAGCTAGGTTCATACCGAAAAGCAAGCGCACGAAAAAAGTTAAAGCTTCCACCCCCTGCCGCGATTTTGAAACGCGTCTTGTGTCGCGCGATTTGTTGCGATTTTGTAGCGCGAATTACACATAGCTGCGTTTTATAAGCGCGATTTCAAGACGCCGCGCGCCGCCGCACTGTGGTTCCGAATTGAAAAACCGTGAACATAGGGTCGAAAGTTGGAATGTTGACTTGATTTTTTTTACAGAACTGATCTCAGCTATCCTGACAACTTTTATTCTACAAAGAAAACCTATAAGAAACTTAATTATGAAGATTTAAAAATAATATTTAATTTTTTGTATGGAGAAAATATTTTTAATTTTTTTTAGGAATCTGTTTTGTTAGGAATATTTTTTGTAGCCCTATTGGTAAAGTAGGTACCCAAAAAAATTGAGTCTTATATTACCCAAGCAAGAGGAATTAGTTCGCGCAGGTAGTTTGTTATTTGCAGTGCAAGTGATTACCTAGTGGTAAAAGGATTTCCTTATCTACGATAACAAGAGTCGAGTGAGTACCTAGGATTCGTTCGTTCAGTATAAACAATGTGTTTATGGGATTAATTCTTGATTCTCCATACAAAAAATAATTGATTATTTTGTCTTGATAATAACGTATCTTATAGATTTTCTTTATAGCATAAAAGTTGTCAGGATAACTGAAACTGTAAAAAACAATCACGTCAAAATTCCGACTTTCGACCCTATGTCCGCTTTTTTTTTCAATTCGGAACCACTGTGCGCCGCCGCCCCCTCCCCCGCCATACTACACCGTCTCCGGATAGCTAGGCGAACGAAGCCCCCCCCCCTCCCCCCGCTAAAATCGCAAAACGCAAGACGCAGCTGTGTGTAAGATGGCATACGTCCTAAGGACGCGTCGGACAACTTCTATCGCGCAATAAAATCGCAGCAGTGTGTATAGTTTGTAAGATCGTATACGTCTTAGTACAAAATGTACTGCAAGCAAATATCGCAAAACATCGCGCGACACGAGTCGCGCTTCAAAATTCGGCTATGGGGTGGAGGCTTTATGTTGTCAAAAACCATAGATTTGTAACCTTCTTACATAGGTACTTGCTTTGGTTTTTTCTAGATGATCGTGCGTCTCGTCTGTGGTCTCGTCTGTGACGTCCGTCCAGCCACAGAATCAGTTGTCAAACAAGAGCTCGTTTGTTGTTGCGATTGGCCTTATTTTTTATCTGTGCAACATAATAATGGCGTCATGTGGTGAAAAATTTATAAATTTGGCAACACTTCTATGTTCCCTGTGAGATAAATGTTGGGAATGAGTTTATTTTGTCCTGGATAAAATAAAGATTATCACAATGTTTCAGTGAGTATTCTTCAGGTGATCAAAATGAATACCACTAATGGCTTTATGTAATTACATTTCTAGTTTGTAATGGGAGTGTCGCACAGATGCGCTGACCTTCGTTGGGATGCACAACGCACAACAAAGCATCAAATTGACGGCTGCCCCATTTACACAACAGTGTTTGAAATGTAGATATCATGAAGAAAAGTGCTAAAAACTAAAATGTAAACTGTAACAAACAAAACAGGAGTAATATGCCATGAAAAGTGTTACGTGCGTGAATTGTGAAAGACTTCATTCGCCAGCAAATTGTTTGTTGCCAATTGCTGTAGCAAGCAGGAAAATACTTTCTTTTTACTTCTAGGAACGTTATATTGCAATTGGAGAAATAAGAGAAAGCATCAAGATGAATGAAAGGGATATACCAAGTGTCCCAGTAACAACTCTAGCAGGTGTAGCTAGCCTCACAGACTGTAAGTATCATAAATAGTTAAATGACTGTGATAGTAGTTTGCATGCAATTGTAACACTTTCTTCTCTTCTCACCAAAAAATAATGTGCCGAAGAATTTTAAGCTTATTTATTCGTACCAAAAGTTGTAGAAGCAAGATCAAAGTGGAAAAATCAAACAATTTATTTGCATGTAGGTAAGTTGATTACAAAATTATCTGTTGTTATTGTTTTTTTCTAAAGCAATGTGTAATGAACTGAGATCTATTCCACTATAGCATGAATTAGTTGACAATGTGCTATGGAATACTTTTTCAATTTGGTTACATTTGTTGATGATGTCCTATGGAATACCTTTACTATTTGATTACTTTTTTTAGTTTTAGCTTGCTCAGACAGAAAAATAACAAAACCCTTATTTGACTCTATAGACCAAAGAAATGAATACTACCAAAATAATAATTTTTTTCAATCTTTTTACACTTGCTTATTTTCTAAAAGGCAAAAAAAACAGTCTGTCTGTCTACTCTATGAAAGCACTTTCCCGCCATAAAGTTAACACATCCTCAAAACTTGTCAACCAGAATCATAACAAATATTTTCAAATACAAATTAATTGTATGCTCATTGGGTAATCACATCACTAAGCTTCTGTACACCATTATACCGTGTGTTTGGCATACCGTGTGTGACTGTGTGACCTTTATTATTATTTATTTAGTATGGTGGCCTTTTTAACCCTTTTAAAAAAGTTATAGCTAAATAGTTACAATTTAGGAAAGATATCTAAAAATCTAAAAAAAAACATTTAAAATAGATGAAGACATTGGAGGGCCAAGCTATTGCACTTAGATCCACCTACCCCCTGTTACTATGTGGTACATGGTCTGCCGAACAACCATGGAAAGCTTTACTTTATCGAACATGGTCAGTTCAGGGAATAAATATTCTCATAACAAAATCATAAATAGTTATAAAACACAATTACTTAGTAAAAGAAGTTTGTACTTGGATAAAATACAGGTGTTTTTTATGTAGTTGCATATCATTCCAATTCATTCAGTACTTTTAACATAATCATTCGTGACAAACGACCCATCCTCATAAAGTAGGACAAAATATTTTGTTTATAATTTTATTATATTTTCTTCAGTATTACCAGTGCTACCCCTACCAACACCTTTGCCATCCACATTAAATAACAAGTCGCAACTGTTTCATCCCCGCGTTGCTGAGGAGGCTGCTATACTTTTAACTACTCGTGATGACAACTTGGTGACTCTGCTACTTCAATCTCTTATGCAAACATCAGTCCAGCACATGTAAGAAAAAATTAACATCAAATATATTTATTTTAATGAGTGGTGTACTCGTAGGAAATAAATAAAAAATTCATTTCAGTGACCTAAAAGATGAGACCATACCAAATGCTGTGAGTCCTGGCCCACAACCGGCTACACCTGAACTGTTGAAAGCAATATTAAGTGTGAATCCAAATGTTTTTGACCAGCAACAAAGGAATCACTATGGGAACCATATGAACACCGCAAAATTTAATGGTGTGTCACCTGCACCTTCATACAGCTACTCACACAATGCTGGTCCTTCAAGTCCATCGCCGGTGGGTGCCGCGGTACCATCAGCCTCCATCCCAAATCAACAGATGCTCGCTACACCCTCGCAGTCATCACCTCATGTGAACATGGGCTCCCCTCCCTCTCAAGCTAGACCTGGCAGTCAAATTAATATTTCTGCTCAAAATAATGTATCTCCCATTTGGAACAATGCAAATACCTCTAATGTCTACACAAATCCACTTACAAATACTTCTCATCCAAATTCACAAAATGGAGGATTCTACAATAGTTTGAGCCAAGATAATACAAGTTTTGTAAATAACAATTTAGAAGATAGAGATCCTCTGTCTATTTCACCAACGACAAATGACCAGTCAACATTGAAATCCCAAAAGACAACTTTTGATGATACCATGTCAATATCACCTGCTAGACATCAGACTGACCAGTCAATGAGGTCAATGCAATCACAAGAAAGAACTTATGAACAAGGTATGTACATAATCATAATCTTATTATGTGCTCTGTACTCTTCAGAAATATTGCTATTGAATTAATTAATGCTATCTGCTTATTTTTAGATGGTGGCAATGTAATGACTGGTCAATCGCCAGCGCAGGCTAGCGTAGCCCCATTCCCCCTACGCCAAGAACCTCAAGTGCCTGGGTCTTCTATGGGTGCACCATATGCCCCACCACCAGTACTTGAAAAAATGGACACCAGCAAACCTTCTATAAAATTTCCAGTGGTTAAATTAGGAAGACTATCAGTAAGTAACTTATGCACTTAATTAACTTAATCACATAAATGTCTTTTAAAAATATCTGACTTTAATAAAATTACAACTGGCTATTAGTGTCCCACTGCTAGGCGAAGGCCTTCCCTGATTCAACTAATAGGAAAAAATATTTTATTTTTTTCTATAGGAGGGAATACTGAAAAAACATGAAAATGCTTACAATGATGACAGATCAAGAAAAAGCAGTACTTTAGAATCTGATTCAGATGACAATATACCACTAAAAGCAAAATCTTCTAGTACACCAGCTGTAGATAAAGAAAAAGAAGCAATAGACTTAGCTAGGGAGAAAAACTGGGAAGCAGTGAAGAGGAAACATGAAGAAGCCAGTAAAAAAGAGGAAGCTGAGACCACTATAGGTACAGTGATAACTACTCACCAATGGCGATTGTTGTGCTTGCTCTTAAAACTACAGTCAAGAGCCAATTTGTGCTGTGTTACTTATGAAAAGGGATCACAATAAAATGCAATAATAATTTCACATGAAATACTGATTGCATTGTAAAGGTAATTTTTATATTTTCAGTTCGACCTAAATTGCGAAAAGTAGAAAAGAGACTGGTACCAGTACTTGAAATGTTGTCAGTAGATGAATTGATGGAAACAAACACGTATCAAAGGTTTAACAAATTGATTGAATCGGTTTTTGATACAATTGATGATGACGTGCTCATAACAGAGGAAATGGGTAAGAAAATTTTAGATATGTTCCTGAATTTTGATTTGGAAATGGTAGGCACGAAATAAGCTAATTGCAATAATTATTCCAGAGGGTACAGACATTCCTGAAGAATTGTTATTACCAAGATATCAGCTCCAAGAGCTGTGTTCAGAAGCAGCAAAATTGAAAAATCTTGGTGCTATGGAGGCAATACCTTCTGACAGGCTAGTTCGATTATTGAATATTTTGGAAAAAAATATAAGGGCGGCCGAGAAAATGTCCCTCGTGACTGATCCGGTAAGTAAAATTATTCACCACAACAATCCACCGAATATTTGAGAAATTAAGAAATACCACAAAATATTTCAGTACTAATTAAACTCACACTTATATTTTTTTGCAGGAGGATAGTGAAGAAATGAGGCAGATTTGGCTTGAGTCTGCTTTAGAAAGAGTTATGTGCGCGTCTGACGCCTGCCTGACAGCTCTTTACGTAATGACCTCACCTAGCATGCCCAAGCGTATTTTTCTGGAAGACGTCATAGATAGAATTATTATGTTCATCAAATTCCAATTAAACAACACAATTTACTGCGTGTATGATCCAGTCTATAGCATCCAATCGACATCCAAAAAGAAAGGTAAGGTACGGCTTCTGGGCTTCAGAAGGCATGGTCGAATGAAATTAAGTCACAAATAAAATAAACAAAAGACTCACTGCTTGATTATATTTTCAGTGGATGGACGCAAACGCCGCGGAGGGGGCGCCACCAACATAAGTCGGAAAGGCACAGGTTCTACGCGCGCTATTCGGGATTTGTACACACACGCTCACGAATCTGTGACACTGTTATCAGAGTTGTTGGGCGCGCACCATCTGACTGATACAACGGTGCTGCACGCTTCGACGGTTGGAGTTTCGCCTTTCTTCGTGGAGAATGTTAGTGAGCTACAATTGGCAGCTTTGAAACTCGTCACTACGGTCAGTAAATCGTAATTATTATCCTAGCCGTGCGTCTTTGAGGAGGTTTCGTCCTAAAGGAGACCTCCGCAAAGACGCATGCTTTCTGGACTGTAAGAGCCTTATCACACTAGCGGTTTGCAAGCGCCTGCGGGGCGGGGCGGGCGCGCAGCGAATAGGCTGCGGAGACGCAGCGAATACGCTGCGGAGGCGCAGCGAATTCGTTGAGGCAGCAGCGTGGACGCCATTTTGTACTGTCTCGTACAAACGTTTTAGTATGTACATACATATTATTTATTCGTTTGCAAAACAACACAAAGTAGTCGCTCTCTTCCATTTGATTAATTGATAATGGATCTTCCCAAATTCGTCGATGCTTTCGTTTTAGTCTCCGGCGTCTTCGAAGTAACACAGCCAACAGCAGTGTCTCCTCGTCAGAATCCATTTTGTTACTGAGTGTATTGTACGAACGTCAAACGTTGCGAATTCGCCGCGCGTCCGCGACATGTTCGCTGCGCAGCCGCGGGGTATCCGCGACGTATTCGCTGCGCAGCCGCGGCGTGTTCGCGACGCATTCGCTGCGCGCCCGCTCCGACCCGCACCCGCTCGCAAACTGCTAGTGTGAAAAGGCTCTTAAAGAGTCTACACACCAAAGTCGGCGGGCCGGCGACAAGTTGACAAAACTATCGGCTGCCTACATTATTCATACACTGAAATGTCGCACCAACTCGCCGAGCTCGGTATAAACATTCGTGTTCTTTGTTGCAGATATTCACAAAATACGAACAGCACCGGAGATTGTTACTTGAAGATATTTTAGCGTCTATAGCGCGGATACCAAGTTCCAAGCACAACCTGCGCTCCTTCCAACTAAGCTCGAACCAACACATTCAGATGCTGACCGCTCTTGTATTGCAGTTGGTGCAATGTGTTGTAACATTGCCCGAAAGTCTGTGTAAGATTCAAGATAAAGATAAGAACAAGGAACAAGCTGAGACTTCTGATGGTAAAAAGGTGAGCTAAAGTTCCTTTATGTCGTGTGATGTAAGGCTACAGTGGTGTTATACCAGGTTTCCACTTTGTAACAAGCTCTGCATAGTTTGCTGATGCTGTGTGAATAGTCCAGCATTATTATTATTGATAATGATTTTAATTTCAGCGAGTAGACAAAGATCTCCTAATAATATCCAAGTACGAGGCAGCGATCAGCGTGGGCGGTACATTCCTGACGTCATTCCTGAACAAGTGCCGGAGTCGCAACGAAGACGTCGACTTCAGGCCCCTGTTCGAAAATTTCGTGCACGATTTACTTACCACTGTAAATAAACCCGAGTGGCCTGCTACTGAATTACTGCTGAGTCTACTTGGAACGATGCTGGTGAGTTTTACGGGCAATCGGTTAGTGGAATCTAGCAGGGGCTTACTCGTTAAAACAAAAAGCGAAGTTTCGGATTCGTTTTTGCGCTTTTGCTAGAAAACTAATCAGAAACTTTGGTTTTTGTTTTCCGTGTAGGTATCCCGGCTTGCAATTTGTCTATGGCAGAATAGGCAAAAACGACATCGTATCATTATCAAATGCGTAAAATATTTAAACTTCTTTCCTTCAACTTAAATAATTTAAGCAGTGTTGTCGATGCGGTTGTTGCAAAAACGATAATCAACTTAATTGACTAAAAACGTCGCTGTCTTTTTTAATTCTATCTTAAAGAATGGGACGACAACACATTTTAAGTGCACAACCGAATCAACACCACTGTGTCTCATCTTTTAGTATCCAGTCTACACGAGGCCTTGTATAAGGTGTTCATGCACCACAAGGCACTACCAGATAAAAAATAACTAACTGTGTAACATATTTTATTACTTTATTAAGTTCGCAATTGTCGACGACAAAAAATTTGTGTAGTTTATTATTAAGCTTTCTGTGTCTACTTTAAATTCTATTGTAATTAGTTAAGCTGATGGCAATCCGAATTAAAAAACTAAAAAAAATATTTCCAGGTAAAATATATGTCAGATAAAACCATGGAAATGTCAGTGCGTGTGGCGTCTCTAGAATACCTCGGCTTGGTGGCGGCGCGGCTGCGAAGGGACAGCGTGCAGTCTCGCGCCAAGCTGTCCACTATGGACGCGGTGGTACGAGACATTCGCGCCGAAGAAGAGAAAGACGGCACGTTAGCACAGGTATGACCCTCTCACTCTGCACTTTACAGTGGCCCAGATGAATTTTGTAACGTTCATAACGTCTAAACTTTGAGTTAAGCCTACACCCCACTGCCGCGATTTTGAAGCGCGTCTTGTATCGCGTGATTTGTTGCTATTTTGTAGCGCGATTCCGCTGCGTTTTTGTAAGCGCGATTTCTAGACGCCGCGCGCGAAATGCGAAATCGCAGCAGTGTGTAAGATCGTATGCGTCATAGTGCAAAATGTACTGCAAACAAACATCGCAACTAATCGCGCGACACAAGACGCGCATCAAAATCGCGGCTGTGGGGTGGACCCTTCAAACTTTTGTTATTATAGGCTTTTCAACTTTGTAACTTGGATTATCGTCGATGCCAAGCTTCATTTGACAGCATCTGAGACGAGTGGAAGCGTAACCAAAGATATTACATATTGCATATCTCTTTAAGGAAAAGAAAAGAGGAAGACGGCAAGAGTTTAATTCAATTAAGTAACTAAAATACTTTCATTAGTTTAGCTTTGGTTTAGTCATCGTCAAAAACGGAACTAAGACAAACCAAAGCAAAATGATACAAAATTAGAATCGTTAGTAAAAAACGTAAACTTACGTTATTGGGGCCAGAAACTTAAAAAAAACTGTGATGGTTATAACAGCACAGCAGTTTGCCTACAAACTCAACACTTCATTTATTTACAGAACGTAACTTCAGGCCTAGACGAAGACGAAGAAAGGACCGAATTTCTTCAACGAGTACTACTCGATTATCTAGCTATAAATGGACAGAAAGACCAAGCGTGGAACTGTGCCCGGCATTTCTACATCACACAGTGGTTTCGAGACTTGGTAATCCAACCGAAAACAACCTCGCCCACCAAGAAAATGAAGAAATCCAAGAAACGGTACAAGGACGAATCTACAGACGAGTCGGACGAAGATAGCGACGGCGGGGTCAAGGAATCCAAGAAGGCCGCCAGTGCGATAGTGTCAGCTGAGAAATTCAAAACAATCCAGCGACGAAAGACTTTCTTTCTCGAAAAGATCCGTCCGTTTAGGTACCAGGGTGGCACGCAGGTGCAAGTGATGCAGTCCTACATTGACTACGGAGGCGCGGAACTCATATCGCAATACCTCGCTTCGAAGCGATCATTCTCACAAAGTTTCGACAAGTACCTCAGAAAGATACTTGTGATTCTTTGCGAAAATACGATTGCGATAAGGACGAAGGCGATGAAGTGCCTCGCAATGATAGTGGAAGCGGACCCCGCGGTGCTCGCGAGGCCCGATATGCAGATAGGCGTGAATCGATCCTTCCTGGACCAATCGACGGCTGTGCGCGAGGCGGCCGTCGACCTCGTCGGAAAGTTCGTACTCAGCCGGCCAGATCTCATCGACAAGTATTATTCAATGCTCTCAAACCGAATACTGGTAAGTGTTTTCCTTAAACATTAATCAAAACTTTTGATTAAGCTCTAATCGATATAATAACTTGCGTTTTATTTTCAGGATACCGGAGTATCAGTGCGTAAGCGTGTGATAAAAATTCTGAAAGACATTTGTATAGAGTGCCCAGAGTTTCCCAAGATTCCCGAGATTTGTGTAAAAATGATTAGGCGGGTGAACGATGAGGAGGGAATTAGAAAGTTAGTGATGGAAGTATTTCAAAACATGTGGTTTAGCCCGTGCGCGAACACAGCGCGGCCTGGCGCGTTGGACATGACGGCGGCCGCGGCCGACCCGCTCACGAGGAAGGTGCTCAATATCACAGACGTCGTCATATCCTCGAGGGATATAGGCCTCGAGTGGTTTCAACAGCTGCTCATGAGTGTAAGTTATATTTTACTAAGGTATACTCTGGCAACCCAAGATACAATTAAAAAATTCCGCATACTAAACCTAAAATTCACTTTGTTGTTGATTTTTTAATAAAATTTGCACTACTGGTCGATTTGAGCTCTTTCCCACAATGCGTAATGCTGAAAATTATTATATAAACTAAACACCAAAAAAGATTAGATTTGTTGTGCTGGAGCTGTCTTCAAACATTAAATCGAAGAGACTCGAGTATAGGTATCTACACGATTGCTGGATCTAGTCAGAAATATAAGACCCAATTTTTAATTGAATTGCATTATCTTACAGCTGTTCAAACCAAAAGAGGATAAAGATGACTCCACGAAAATAATATACCAACCACCCAAATCGCTACTGCTTGCGTGTCAACAAATTGTAGACTGTCTCATTGAAAGCTTACTTCAGTTAGAAGAAAGTAGCGCAGAAGGTAAGTTTGCAAAATATATTTATATTAAAATCAGTATACAGAAGAAAAGTCGATATCCATACTGACACAAACTTATTGCTTACAGGAACGGGCTCATCACAACGTATATTAGCGTGCCTTTCAACTCTGCATCTGTTTGCTAAGATAAGACCACAACTGCTGGTGAACCATGCCTTAACGCTACAACCGTACCTGAGCTTAAAATGTCAAGTAAGTTAGCAAAATTGTCTAAGAATCTGCAAAGTCGGTTTATTTTTCGTTCTTATGAGTGAATATCTAGGAGTTGTTAGGGGGCCATAAATTACGTGAGGCGATTTTTCGGCCCGTCTCCCATAATCTCACGTAAGATTATTCAAATCGCGTATTTTAATGTAAATAAGTTAATCTGTGCATAAATTTTAATTGTTTTACATCGACTTCTAAGAATCACAGGGACATAATCGAACAATCGTTTCGTGTTGGCGCGAGATATTCACCTCAAATCGTAAATGATTTACAATTACAAATTTGGTCACCAATTTCGCACCAACACGAAACAAAATAGTAGAAAAAATATTACGTGATATTTGCCTAGACCCCCCTCTCCTTTCCCCACGTGAGTTTGGGTGAGATTTGGCTCGAACCCCTAAACGCCCCACGTAATTAATTGACGCCCTTTAGTGAAATACTGATCTAATTTTCAGAATCAGTACGAGCAACAGATAATGTCGACGGTAGCGACGACATTAGAACTGGTAGTGCCTTTGATGGAGCATCCTAGCGAGGTGTTTCTGGCGCAACTCGAAGAAGACGCCGTAAAGCTGATCCTGCAACGAGGGCAGCTGGTCATCGCGTCTTGCATCGCACTACTAGCGGCAATAGTCAACAACCTGACGCACAACTACAAACTGATCAGAGATGTCTTCCAAAAATATCACAGTAAGTCTTGCTAGTACCCGTTATCGCGTGTATGATTCGTCGTATCTGTAAAGGCGAGGATTCCCGGATTTCGGGATTTTTAACCGTCCGTACCTCAATAACTATAAGGCCTATAGTTTTGAAATTCATACATATTATAGTTGAGGTTATTTTCTAGTGCATCACTAGACAAAAAGACGATTGGTCTTTCACCCGAAGAAAAAAAATGACAAAATTACCTCTAAATGAAACTTTGAATGATCAGTATGAATAGAATAATGAATAAAATGACACAAAATGGATACCAAAACATTGCAAACGTTGTTACGGAGTGTATCACTAGAAAATATTTTTATATACCATACAAATATTTTGCAAAACACCTAAATACCTACAAAATCGTGCTAGATCTAAATCGTGCTGGAATCCTCGCCTTAAGAAGCACAGCGTTAATATTTGGACGACCTCTGTGGCGCAGCGGGCGAAGGTCCGCGTGCGACGCAAGAGGTAGCGGGTTCGATTCCCGCCTAGGGAAAAACGATCTGTAGATGTTTGTTCCCAGTATTCTGGCAATTCTATGTATAGTAAAAAGTATCTATCTATGTAGTAAAATGTATGAAGTATATAAGCTACTAGCTGCTTTCCGCGGCTTTGTACGTGCTTTTCAAGTAACCTATGTCCGTTCCTAGGATACCATTTAGATACCTCCCTGCCAAATTTCATTTAGATTCGTTCTGCCGTTTAGGCGTGATAAGGCAGACTAATAGACATACAGTGTTACACAAGCTCTGCTTAGCTTTGGGGGTAGATGATGCTGTGTGAATTGTCCAGCATAATAATAATAATAATGCTGGACAATCCACACAGCACCATCTAGCCCCAAAGTAAGCTAAGCAAAGCTTGTGTTATGGGTACTAGATAACTGATATTTTTAATACATTGTATACATAGATAGATATTTTGTTTTTTTATTATACACCCAGACCAACGGAACAAATTTCTGCAGATCGTACACAAATTTGTTCCGAGGCGTGAATCGAACCCGCAAGCTCTTGCGTCGCAGGCAAGATGTTGCATCATGATTAAATTATTTATTTATATTTGTAGATGTACTCCTGTTCTGGAAAACCAGTTGGCAGAGAGACGCAGAATTGACTCGAACGTCACATTCGCGGCCGCACTTTCGGAGGTCACTGTTTATCGTCGGCTTATTACTACGGTACTTTGACTTCACTGACGCGAAGGTCATTGAAGGCCTGCCAGTAAGTATTTTATTGTTGACCGAGCGAACGAAGTGAGCGATGCGTGTCTGCATCAAGTCTAGCAAAATTTGCGTTTCTGTCAGTATGACCATACTCCTCTACAGGTCGTATTTTACAACCAATACGTACGAAACTTGGTGTACAGATTCTACGATTTTATAAAAAAAAATTGTCGTCGGGGTTTTTTAATTAGAAGCGTACTTCCTGCAAAATAAGGCAAAAAGGGGGATTTAGAATATATCCGCTTTGAGAGATCTGCTTTCAATTATTCTATTTTTAATTGAAATGTAGTAACTTTAAATTGTTCTCATAAAAATTTGGTAAAGATCTGATGAGGATTTTTGGTATTACGAGCAGAATATTGAGCGAGCCGTCTCGCTAACAGCGAGCAGAGAGTTAGAAACATTATTTCTAAGTAAGACTCAAAGTTGATTGGTAAAAACGAGTATGTAAGGGTATCTGTTACGAATTAACATTTCCTGTGTCCGAAGGGCAAGTTCTCATTATATACCTACAAACAGGAATTACAAAAAACATGGTGGGTATCTACCTAAATATCCGGTTTTAAATGACTTAAGTCATATCTAAATTAATTGTTGAATAAAATTCAGCTCTCGTTATTATTAAAGTTTGCCTAACCTTACACAAATAGGTTTTTTCGTTGCTTGCTCCGCTCGCCGATAGCATAGTCTCGCTTCATCATGTTAGCTATGGTCCAGAGCCAATCTAGTCTCGCGTATTATTGATTCAGTTCTTGATTCAGGCTAGAGTCTGACCCCCGTCTTAGGTCACCCACAACCGCAAACAAATTACTCGAAAATCTAATAAATTATCCACTCGTCGATATTTTGTGGTATTTTCTTCTTGTTTTAGGCTAAGGCCAGGTCGCCTTTAAAAATTCTACAAACTAGAGTCTACATCTAGAGATAAGTTGACAAAATATTGTTGGCCACCTTCAATATTCATACACTGAAATGTCGCACCAAACCGCCGCCCGGGCTGTGTCGCCGACTTTGGTGTCCACCATTAGACGAAAATCACATATTTTTCGCGACTCGCTCCGCTCGTCGTTAAAGTTAGGGCTCTGAGCCTTATTGGCGACCCCGAACCCTTTTCTTTCTTCAGTTTACTACCTATTTACACAGCAATAAATTCATTTATCGTTACGAACTCCTGGTTAACAGTAATATTTTCTATAAATGGCCTAGTCAAAATATGAATCATATTTTTATAATGCTAACAAAACAACAAAACTAATACCAACTTGAAATTGTTGACATCTTCATAGGCAGAAAGTGATAAAATATAAATACATAATTCTAAATACGTATATGTAGCAGAGATAGAACAAATCAATTCACGCCGGCGCGCCGCCGCCGGCAAATTTGAGGTCGGCGCGCACGTCTAGCTCTATGTAAAGCCATAAGATTTAGATTAACTACACTCCGTGGTCGTCCCCTGTAAGACGTCATACGTTATTGACCCCCTCTCCCCCTTAACTTGTAACATAATATATCACTGACCTCTTATTAATCATACTAACACATAATTAAATTTTAGGTTGATATGAAAGAACAAGTCTACAGCACATTGCTATTCTTCGTCGGCCTCGAAGATGAAGACTTCGTATCGCACACGCTGAAAGCGCTCGGCTCTGTGTGTGTGAGGCATTACGAGTTCATGCTTCGGCCAGAACTGAAGGAGTTCTACCATCAACTGTTGACGTCGGATCTCGCACCTGTTGATATGAAGGCAGATGTACTGAGGAATGTGGAAATGTACTTACAAGAGGAGGAGCAACGGATGATCAGGCAGGACAAGGAGTGTAAGTGTCTGAATACCTTGTTCATTTTCATTATATTTATATTCTTTGTGAATGTAAGCGGAGCTTGTTTGAGTTGGAGGTTGGAAGGACAGATAGTGAATTAGTCGAATAACGATAATTTTTATGGTAAAATAAAACCTTGTTCTTTGATATGACGACCTCAGTGGCACAGCGGGGGAGAGTCCGCCTGCGACGCAAGAGGTTGCGGGTTCGATTCCCGCCTCGAAACAAATTTGTGTACGATCTGCAGAAATGTGTTCCGCTGGTCTGGGTGTTTCCTATGTATAAAAAAAATCTAGAGAAATCAAGATAAAGCAGATAAGGTTTTTTTGCTCTGTCTGGCTAGAAAAGAGAAAATTCTTACAATACGTAAAGTTGAAGATGAACTTGTGAATTTTTTACTATAAAAACTTTCGTGGTTTGACGAATTCATTATGAAATGTAAGCGGGTTAACTACAAACCTAGTTTGTGTTGAAAGAACACCTGGTCATAACTTCGTCTTCGGTGTTCTTCCAACACAAACTAGGTTCGTAGTTAACCCGCTTACATTCATAATGAACTTGTGAATCTTGAAATATTTTATGAATTTGATGTAATTTTGTATATTTCACCCAAGGCAAGTCACTGAGGATTCCATTGCCGTAAAATATGTTCCACCAATTTTTTTTTTTTTGAATCCGTTGTTTACAAAAAAAAATCTTAGATTCTAGATCCGATAGAGTCAGTAGGTGTTATTGACTTATAATTTCAAATAATTGTATAAAATGGATTGTCATTTCAGGGTCGACGCGGTCGAAACATGAGAATCTCAAGGAAATGGGCGACGTGTCCTCTGGCATGGCTTCGACCGTGATCCAACTGTACTTGAAGGAAATACTTGGTTCGTTCCTTCACGCCAGTACAGTCGTGCGGTCGAGTGCTATAAAAGTTGTGCAACTTGTTCTGGCGCAGGGATTGGTGCACCCTGTACAGGTAAGATACATTTCTTTAATCTTAGTCGATGGTTTTACGAAATACTAGTTACTGTCCGCGGCTTCGCACGCGTTATTTCTGGCATAAAAAGTAGGCGATAGATACGTAATTCAATGTCAACGAAGATCTAGTTCTTATTCTATGGAAACATTTTTACTGTTATTTATATCCCATGTGAACTGATTTGTGCGATAATTGGACGCCTATGTGTTATTCTGGACCTAGAGTACACCTATATCTATGCTAAATTTCAGTTCGATCCGTTTAGTAGTTTTAGCGTGAAGAAGTAACAAACATCTACAGGATAGATGGACGGATGGATCAATATCCATCCATCCAAAATTTCCCATTTGTAATATTAGTGTGATTGTATTATTATTTGTTTATAGATCGTTCCCTACCTCATTTGTATGAGCACGGACACAGAAGTAACGGTTTCTCACACGGCTGACAAGAATTTACAGGAGATTGATAAGAAGTACCCTGGCTTCATCCATATGAAAGCACAACTCGGCATCAAGCTCTCTTATCAGCTACAAAAAATATTACAGACTGATACGAAACGAGGCATTATTCGAGGGTTTAGGTAAGCGGAATCATCTGTAGTAAATTAGAGTATTAGTTAAATAATATAATAAATAATAAAAAATAATGCTGGTCAATTCACACATAACACGAGCTTTCCTTAGCTTGCTCAAGCAGAGCTTGTGTTATGGGTACTAGATAACTGATATACTTAAATTATAATACACTACATAGATAGTTTTTTTTTTTATTATACATAAAAAACACCCAGACCAACGGAACAAATTTCTGCAGATCGTACACAAATTTGTTTCGAGGCGGGAATCGAACCCGCAACCTCCTGCGTCGCTGGTGGACCTTAGCCCGCTACGCCACGGAGGTCTTCAGTTTAAAAGCTAATTTTAATAAAAATTCGAAAAGCCCCAACGATTTTTGTGATGTTTAAAACATCATAACATTAGACAGGCTGTATCTTTAATATCAAACAGAGCTAAATGCAAAATAAAGTATGTAATAAAACTATTAAAAACCGGTCCATCCGTCTACCTTCACCTCTTTGCCTGTGTTTGTAAAAATGTCTCAAATACGATCTGATAAATTGTTAATTTTACATATGCATTCATAATTTTCCAGGAAAAAAGACCAAGATGACTTACCGTCGGCACTGAATGGATTCTTGTATTCACTACTACGGAACACGAGGCCACAACGACGAGCTTTAGTTTTGTCGTTACTCAAACAATTCGATGACGTATCTGTAAGTACCATTTCCATAAAAAACCTGAAATAGCTTCTCTATTCTTGAAATTCTTAGTGTTAACGGTGCGACCGTTCCAACGCACTGTACGGTGCGCTCTGCGCAACAGACGCACGCACAGCTTACCACCACGTTTGATGTGCAAACCGTCCAACCATCATCATCAACAGGCCGTATACGTCAACTGCTGAACATAGGCCTTCCCAAACGACGCCGCAAATAGCGGTCCTGAGCCGCCTCCATACATCGAGTCCCTGCGACTGGTACAATGTCGTCGGTCCATCGAGTGGGAGGTCTTACCCAATCGAACCAACCTCACACATATAAAAAACCAAGGTCGCGGTGCGTAGCGCACGTGTTTGATCCTCTCCTCACCTCAACATCAACCAACAAGCCTATATTGGTCCACTGCTGGACGCCTGATAAGCGCTTTATTGGCTGTTATCTCATGGGGGTAATTGCCATAATCCCCACGTTGGGCATGCGGGTTGGGGGTCGCAGTTCGTTGGTAAAAAAAATCTGCAGGAGCCGCTGCTATCCGCCCCCGGTGGATATCCCTCCCTTAGTCGCCTCTTACAACACCAGAGAGAAGAGTTGGGGTGGTGCAAATTCTAAGCCGGCACCACACGGCAATGTTCGATCTAATCGTCTGTTAGTAATTTTAAGTGCTAAGTTGAATTTTCTCTCTTTTCAGACGGCACCACTAGATCAAATTGTGTACCTAGCAGATAACTTAGGCTATTTCCCATATCAAGTTCAAGATGAACCACTGTTTATTATTCATCACATTGATATCATAATCTCAACGTCAGGATCAAATCTACTGCAACATTTTCGAGAGGTAATTATTAAAGCTTTGAATTTACTAGTTTATGCCCGCGGCTTCGCATGCGTTGTTTCTATGGAAACGTTTAAAGGTGATTTCTATCCCATGGGAACTGATTTATGGGATAAAAAGTAGCCTATGTTTGATTCCAGGATTAGATTTACCTGTATGCAAAATTGCAACCCGATCCGTTCAGTAGTTTTGGCGTGAAGAGGTAATAAACATCCATCCATCCATCCATCCAAACTTTCGTTTTTATAATATTAATGTTATAGTGTGATTAGGATATATCTTTATGCTGATTCAAGATGATTTATCGTCATTAATTTAATCATAAGCTCGTTTTGACATGCCGTTATATAAATTTTGGCACCTCCAAAATTTTAACTAATAAGTGTCTTCATTCCACTCATCCATTCTAGAGCTATCTCTTATTTACGTTTCACTGCAACCTTAACGTGCGTTTCACAACTGACCAATCAGGAACCAGTTGGATAACGTGATGTTTATTTCAACCAATATGATTGTTCGATTCCGTGGAAACGCCTCTCTCGGTAGCAAATCTAAAACCACAGCAATATAATGTAAAACTCCTATTCCCAGGGTCTAAAACAAACAAATACAGAAGAGAAAGAGCCGTTAGAAGAGGAAGAAGACGACGAAGAAGCGGAATCACTCGTGTCTCGACTGCCCGATGACGTGCGGCCGCTGCGAGAGGCGATGCGGCAAGCGCGCGGCTGTCTTCTTCTACTGGTGCTGAAGCAGCACCTCAAGCAGCTCTACGGGTTTACCGACGCGTGAGTAAAAGCAGAGTTTCAGAGTAATTTCCTCTCGCAAACACTCAGGTTGTAGAATAAAGAAAGTTATTGCACACCAAGAAAAACATACAGGAAAAGAATGATACTTATGGCACAATGAAAGGCAAATCTTTCCTCTTTGTAGATAACAGTTATCTAGTACCCATAACACAAGCTCTGCGTAGCTTGGTTGTGTGAATTGTCCAGCTTTATTTATTTTTATTATTTATGTTACAGGAAAATCAGCCAGTATTCTCCGTCGGAGAGCGTGAAAGTTTACGAGAAGGCTGTATCCCGGCGGATCGCGCCGATCTTCGAGCCCAAGGCCACGATCGCGCAGCTCCACGACGGAGAGGACCTAGACGTGGATCTGGACGAGCAGGGCCGACGGCGACTCGTTGATGATTATCTAGAGGTTAGTTTTTTGGATATTTTGCATTTTGTACTTAACATGTACAAAATATGACGGATGCTTCCACTCCTGAATAGGTATTTTCAGGCATACACGAAAGTGCTCCCAGATAGACAGATACAATAATAAGTTCTTGATCATCTGATGTGTAAACTTACGTTTCATGGTATTTTTTGATAGGCTTGGTATATACCAAGAAATAATTTGAAATAATTATTTTTTTTGTACGAGATATATATCTCGTACAAAAAAAATATTATTTCAAAGTACCTTTTTTCGGTTCGTTAACGATCTCTGGGCATGTATGGGTAAAGTGGTATCAGATCTTAGATGATATGCCAATGAGGATGAGTCTATTGGTCAAGCTATTTAGCGAAGGACTGCTGGCAGATGCTGGATGCGGCAAGCTGAAGACAGGTCGCTTATTCGGGACATAGTTTCCGCCCGCACCTTCGCACGCTTTGTTTTTATGGAAATGTTTAAAGGTTTTTCCGGGTGTTCAGTTCCCATTGGATTTATGGGACAAAAAGTAAGAAGTAAGTTTTATTCCAGGCCTAAAACTACCTGTATGCAACATTTCAGCCCGATCCATTGATTTGGCCTTAAGAGGTAAACAAAAATTCAAACTTTCGCATTTATAATATTAGCGTGATGACTATGTCTGGCAGTGGACTAGTATGAATCAGCTGATGATGATGAAGAAATGTGAACTTGGTGTTAGAACTGCAAAAAAATTCATGATCATGATCATGATCATCATCAGCCTATATTTGTTCACTGCTGGACATAGGCCTCATCTAATAAGCGCCATAGCGCCCTGTCTTCAGCTTGCCGCATCCAGCACCTGCCTGCAGTCTTTCGCAGGTCAGCATCCCACCTGGCCGGAGGGCGCCTTACACTACGTTAACCGAGTCGCGGTCTCCACTCAAGAACACGTTTACTCGTTAGCACCGTTAATCATGTCACTGCACGTTAGTTAGTCACACACAGTTATCTAGCGTAAACTCTACCTGTTTTGTCTATTATTTTCTAGCTAGAGGCTCGGATATTGAATTTTAAATGTCGTTTCCGTCGACCAGGCTAGGAAAGCCCTATGTAGTCGTCATAGGACTCATACAGTTTTTGTATGTTTAAGCTTAAAGCTCAAACCCATCCACTAAACGTTTGTTTGTTTTCATTACAGTTCAAACAGCTGATGCTTAAGTTCGACCCAGAAGAGGAGGAGGAAGAAGAGACGGCGCCGGCTGGCGGCGCGGCGGCGGGCGGCGCGAGCGCGGCGCCGGGCGCGGCCGACGCGGGGCCCGCTGCGCCCGCGCAGCCGCCGCCCCCGCCCGCCACCTAGCGCCGCCCCCTACACTCACAGTGAACTCATAGTGCTAGTGGACAAAGTGACTACAGATCATTTATTTTACGATTCATTATTTATTTATGAGAGCGGCGCGAGAGACGACGCCGCCCGTCTCGTTGTGTACATTATAAAGAGGCGATCTCGTCCCTCGCCACACCGCGACCCTGCGCTTCGGTTAGTTTAAAGTCTTTATATAAGTTATATTTGTGAAACTCGATTTGTTTTTTATAAAGTCTTGTGTGTAGATAATTTTTATGAAGAATATAAAGTATATGTACCTAAATGAATTCAGTTCTTATAAATGTCTATAATTTTACGCGCATGTCCACGAGGTGAATTTAGCTCTGTGAGTCAATTTGTCGATAGGTAAATTATACCTGTCATGTAAATTATTATTATCTTCTGCATAATTTTTATACATAAATAGATTTTATGTAATATATAGATTTATGTTCATATGAAGAGTACTGCAATTTCTAAACTAATTAAAGTTAAAAGGCTAGATTTTTAATAGAAAAATTGTTTTGCATATTCACACACCCAAATTCGAAACAAGTCATATAAAATAAACGTTTATTAGTAAAAAATACAATAACAAGTACTGGGAAATGGTAATATAATACAGTTCTTTATTTAAAGATAAAAGAGACAAGAGGTCTAGAAAAAGCAATTATTGATACATTACATACAAATACCTACTTACGAAACTTGTAAGTAGGTATTTATTAATTACATCATAGTAATATACATAGATTAAATATGATACAAATGAAAACTTCATAAGCAGCTTACACTTATCTAAACCTCTATGTCAACGGGGGTACACACATGTTAATAATCTTGTTGTGCTTTCATTTTTGTCTTCCTTTCGTCAGAAACGGCAAATTTGTTACACAGAAAGAAAATCAGGGTCTCTGGCGTAGGTTTCACTGTACCGTTAGCAATCAGTTTTCTGAGGTTCCGTATACGCTGCTTGTGTGGGTACTCGCGGGTCATCCTTTTGTCTCTCTGGAACAGTATTAAGTCTGATTTAAGCATAGCGGTATTATAGTACAAGGGTATAAACACAACAAGGTACAAGGGCGTGGATAAAGCCTGGCTTTGCTATTACGGCGAAGAGCCTATAACTGGCGATTTGCGATCGATTTCAAAGCGAGGCGAGGGCGCAGCGAGCACGCCTCTACGACGCCGCGGGCATGCAGCAAGCTCGCTGTGCAGGCACTTTGAAATCGCTCGCGAATCGCCAGCGTTATAAGGTTCTAAGGTTTTGTTTTTGGATAGTAGGTAAATTACTGACGCGGTGGTGTTGTTTGTTTTCTAAGAAATAGGAATTTACAAAAGTTATTTCACAGTTCAAGGTAATAGTGGCGAAAATTCAAAAAATATATGTGACTAGTTTCTGCCCGCGGCTTCGCACGCGTTGTTTCTATGGAAACGTTTAAAGGTGATTTCTATCCCATGGGAACCGATTTACCTATGGGATAATAAGTATCCTATGTTTGATTCCAGGATTCGAATTACCGGTATGCAAAATTTGAGCCCGATCGGTCCAGTAGTTTTGGCGTGAAGAGGTAACAAACATCCATCCATCCATCCATCCAAACTTTCGCATTTATAATATTAGTATGATTATCTTAGCACTAAGTGAGAATAGCTGACATCGAGAAAATCAATATCATACTACCTACTACAAATCAATCATAAACTGCTATTTCATGGTAAGTATTTAAATTTTCCACTCTACATAATTTAAGACATAAAGTTCATTAGCACTGTTTTGTTCTCGTTTTGGCACGGATATTAACAACATTTCCAAGAACGTTCATGACGCACATGCACTTTTTAATGTTTCCTTCACAGAGCCTGAAAATTTCACCGAAATAGAACTGTCGGTTTCGAGACTACTTCAGCCGGATGAAACAGAGCAGACATCTGACAGAAATTAAGATTGTAGCTGGAACAAGGCAAGATAAAATGGTAAGTAAGTTCTTACGTTGCTCTAACTAAAAGTTAGTACCTATGTAACTAATTTCTGTCAATCAAATAGTAATACTACGTTCATTTCCACTGAAATAGAGCCATGTACAGAAAGCGTCAGAATTAACACAATGCAGGTTGGATTCCGATTTTTTTTTATCTATTCGTTCTGTTTTAATGTTAGGTACCTAAATAAACTGTAATTTATTTTCCCTTTTTAGCCCCACTTGCGCAAAGATTTTAAATGCCTAATTTTGATTAACTTTGACGTAATTGTATGGTTTGACAACTCGCTAATCATAATCATGGCTTGCTTAAGGATATTTTAACTTTTATAAAAGTTAAAATATCCTTAAGCAAGCCTTAAACTCTTACGATTAATAGGTTTGGATTTAGGTAAGTCTGCATGACATGCAGGCTTACCTAAATCCAAACCTATTAATCGTTGTGTTATGCAGGGGGGTTACTTAATTCTGACGCTGTCTGTACCTATTAACGTTACGTTTATTACGGTTACGGTTATCTTTCCCTAGTATGTTTTACGGTCTCGAATCCCGAACACAAAGCGGCGAGAGAGTATTGGTGATAAATGAGATAATGATGATATTGTTAGTTAAGAACTGTCTTTTGTAGTGTTCCCGTTTGATCTGCGATTTACTCGATTACTCGCAACAACACTTTTCTGACATGCGCAAATGTGGAAGCACCATTAAACCAGCCATTCTACGGAAAAACCAACAATATGAGTCGTTAAAATCAGCGGAATGACGTTATGTTTATTTCAATTCAACCAATGTAACGGTGGCACCCTATTATCGACCTTACCTCTTCTTCGGTCTCCTCCGCTTCCGCCGGAGGCGCGTCTCCAGTAATGGAGTCATCCCACATGACCGGGTGCCAGCAGCGCCGCGTCGGCCGCGCCGGCAGCACCAGCGGCTGTGGAGGCCTCAGAGGCAATGACCGCACGTCCACGTACTGTTCATCCTCAATTTCTGCCGGCTGCATTGCTTATGAGCTCTTGCTAAAATCGAATAGAAAGCATATTTACTTTGCTTCTTATAGGGTACTTCACATGGCTTGTCTTCGTTGAGACTGGCCGCCGTGGTCGAAAATTCGGTTAAGAGAGTCTTCTTATTTCTTCTATCTTTAGGGTTTTTTGAAACTCTACGCAAAAATCAATCATGGGCTTGTTTTCATCTAACGCGCATAATGCATGCGTAGGTACCTCCGTAGCATAGAATATACAAGATATGCCTACCTACTCTGTCGCACGCAGCCTCTAATCTGTGATTGATAGATAGTCAGGTACCTAAACATGTAGGAAGTTTAAATAAAGCTCCATATAACATTAGTATACCAAGATCTTAAGAAATAACAAACCAGCAATACGAGACACTAGAAAATGGCTGCGCAATTGAATAACCCCGTTTTTTATTCAATCAACAAAGCTTGGCAACGGGACAAGAAATCATTTTTTTAATGTCTGCGGCAATTCTGCATCATGTTGGCGTTGTTACATTATGTTGTTTATCATTTTTAGCTAAGCGTAACTAAGTGCTCGTAATATTGTTACTGTGGTACAAAATAAAACTGAAAATAACTCTCAAATCCTTAGATACGGCATTCATTTATTAAATTATAAAATCTTGAGTTTGACCTCGTTTAAATTCTAGCTTGTTTCGTGAAAATAGTATCTATTTACCTACACGAAATGTCTACCAATTACTATTGAGTACTTCTCTCGATCTCATTTTATAAAAACAAATAGTAGAAGAGAAGAGAAAATCACCTTATTTCTTGTTTGGTAATAATTTACAGTGTTGAAATTTGACTTGTCTAAGTTTGTGCTTATTTTGAAGAAATAAAGTTACTTATTGAAATCTGAAATAGGAACTAGGTACTTAGATGAGTTGCAAAAGCGTAAGTTAAAAAATCTAAAGGGAATAATAAACTTACATACGTTTGGATTATTATTTTTCAATAATCCGACTGACGAGCGTGCACGGTTCCGATCAATTCCAACAGTTCACTTTCGCTGTGCACAATACAGATCGCTTATATTTATTATTGGCTCGTAATCTCGTTCAGCTTTATTTATAAACGAACAACTCCGATCTGATGCATGACTAGAACACGACTGAATTTAATTACTTTCTTCCGAGTCTGGTATACCGCCTGTTGTTAGAGACGACGTTGTAACTTGGACAATTACCAGTAGAATAAGAAGGTTAAAACATTACAGACAACTAGGGCGGTGACCGAATACCATGCCAACATTCTGGTTCACTATTTTCATAAAACAAATACTTAGGAAGTTAGAGCTATTAATTACGAGTAGGACCATTGATTATTGAAAAACGTTATCTTACTACTAAAACTAGTTGAATTAAAAACAATTGACTAATATAGTATCAATTTATTTTTGTTTAAAACTAGTTAACAATAACAAAAAACAGTCAGTATACATGATATACCAAACGGCTTTATGATAGGACACAATTTACATCAGTACCTGCAAAACATGACAATGGACCATTTAGTTTGTAAATGAAATAACGCATGTAATATAAAAATATCTTGTGAGCCCCCATGAACTTTTTTATTTAGGAACAATTTCACTCTGAGGTCTATGAAATCCTATAATTACGTAACAACTGTTAGACTTCATCTAACGCGCTATAGCGGACACGCTCTACTAATGCTGATTGGGTTGGGCAAGCCCGCTCTTACGAGCCAGCAACAGTTTCGTCAAATGCAACTTCGTGTTCCGACCTTGACAACATGAATTCAGGCAATGTAACGCCCAGAGCTGGGCTGTATCGTTGCTGAGTTTCCGCCCAGAAAGCGCCCTTGGAACTATCTCCTGAAAAATCTTCAGGTGGCGCAACGTTGGTTTCGTCTGTAATGCGCGCTTTTTCTTCGGCTTCGGATTCTGCACTTCTTTGTACCCTTCGTGTATTAGTGGGTAATACAGGGAACTGCACCCTGGGAAGAATATTAATAATCGGTTTTGTGGCAGAAGCCACTAAAGTTTGTGGAACCTTCTTACGTTTTATCTTTTTCCCGTAAGTGTTGGTATCCACCACGTAAGCTGCAGATCTAGGCAAGGGTGCGACTGTGGTAACAGAATGACTCGCAGCACCTTCGTTGTTTAGAGTAGCTGGTTTCGATGTGAACTCCTTAACTTCTTGATAAGCTAAATGGCTGGCTGTTGGAGCTGACTCCGAAACAAACATGCACTCTTCATTTTTAAGCCCTGATTTATCAATACATTGGAAACAAGTCATTCCATTTTTATGAACTTTTTTGCAAGAAGATCTGTCTTTTTTCTTGAATTCAGCCAAAACATGTTCTACATCTTTTTTCGGTTCGTTGTCAGAGTAAAAACCGGGTATTGCTTTTTTGTAGTTATAAGGTTGGACAACTGATTCTGTTTCGTCATCGGGATTCTCACTTTCACTAGAAGCTACTCGGAGAGCTTCACTTGGAGTGGGTTTTGATCTATGGATGGAATAAGATTTATATTTTTTTTCACTCGAATTGGTGTCATCCTCGTCGCTACTTGATCTGTCGTTTGATGGAGAATCTTTTTTGTCTTCATACTTTGCGGACCGCGCAGGTTGTTCAGCTTTTTGTTCTGATTCCGGTTCATCGGGTTCATCATTGCTATTAAACTTATTTTCTTTTGAGTATGCGTATTTGTTATTCTTTGGTTCCGCTACATACGAACAAGACTCAAAGTTGCCCCCAGTTTTAGGATCTTTACATGTTGTGCAGGTCATTCCGTCTTTCTTTACCTCCTTGCAATTTCCTGGGTTTTGTTTAACCTCCGCTGCTTGTTTTTCCGAGATCTCTTTTATTCTTTCGTATGCTTTATGATCATAACCGGTATCATAGCTACCGTAAGGATATTCATAATCTTTGTTAGGGTCTTTTTCTTCCGTATACGCACTGTAGGCTTCGCTATCGAAAGCTTTAGGTCTGTAACTATAAGGATCATCTTCTTCTCTACTCTTTCTGGTGTTTTGACGTCTTCCATTACTGTATCTGCGAATACGGGCTGGTCCTGTAATATAAGCATTTGGCTTGTAGTTCTGTTCAAGTTCAAGACTCTCATCGTTACTTATATCTTCCTTTCTATAATTTAGCGGATGCGTTACTTCAACATTGGTTAAAGCAGGCTTAAAGTACGAAGCGACGGTAGGATTTTTCTTTAAAGCTGCTAGAATTTCACCCTGCTCTTCTTGCTCATGTTCTTCGGGCTTGTAAACTTTATAATCAGCGTCATGAACTGTCCTTATATCATATCTTAAAGGAGTTGCAAGTTGCTGAGCATCAGGCGATGAATGAGGCTGGAGATGTTGCCTCGGCGGGGCAATCGCTAATCGAGCTGACTGTCCAGGGGGGTGAAAACTTTGACTTGCAATTGGATTAAATCCAAAATGATCAGCAGAAAAAACATTTTCCCTGGGTGCTACTCGGGCTTGTATTGAATCGATAGAACTGCTAACGATAGTGTCGAACACTTGAGGGTATTGGCTCTTATCTAGTTTTAGTACAGCAGCTGCAATAGGGTTGGAAGCCAGGGAGCCTGCAATAATAGTAAAAAGCAAAAGCGTCAGTACCTACTTCAAGTGTGGTAAGTATTTTAAGATTAAATTTTCAACCTAAATTGATTTCACGTTACTTGTTAAAATTATTAATGAGTGAATACTCACCAGAATCGCCATAGTTGAATAAAGGGCCGAAATCTAGCGGCTGGACAAATCCTTTTTGTTCTTCACTGGAAAACACTCCATCACATATCGCCCATAAAAGCAACTGTAACAATATCGCAAAGTAAGATTGGGAAATTCAGTAACAAATTAATGCAATAAAAGGTCCCTACCAGGCACCCCAGTTTATACATTCTTCTTAATGGGTATCAACCCAGTGCGTTTTCTTAGAACCGACTGCTTCCCAGCCGAATAGTTGCTTTCTTAGTTTGCGTTGAGATGAAAGTAACGTGACATTATTGAAATGACAAGGTTTTATAGGCGTCATTATTGCGCAGGTGAAAGATCGCCGCAACCGATGGCGCGCACCAGTGAAGCGTGTCTGCGGACATTGTCCGCTTGCTCCATCCACCCCGGTCACCCACTAGGCCATTAACGTCACCAGCGCCTTCCCTGAAGGGCAATCAGCTACGGCTCTGCATAACCCACTGGTAGGTTATTGTCTAACGCTTTGTTTTTAATTAACGTTGCGTAAATTATCGCACGCTTATTAGAGCCCTTGGAGTTGGGATAGCGTAGCGAAATTTGGTTTCGTCATTCATCCTTAGGCAATTCATTGCTTATTAGAGACCACTATCCATGCCGTTAGGCAATGAGACTAGTCTAGGGTGTGCTCAAGGTACTAAATTAAAATTGATAACTCATATTTTTTATCATTAATATTTTATTTTGAGACCATTTTATACACAAAGTTAAAATAAATGCAAATAAAATAGGTACTTCTTCTCGTCTTAAAATAGCTTGTTCTTTAAATACCTACACATAGTTATTTAAGTTACACAAGTTAATATGATACGTACATTATCAATTAATAACAATGAATGCCTGATTAATACAATTTTAAACATAACAAAATACGAAACATGATTACAGTTGTAATGGTTATACAGTAAATAGTACCAAAACAAATAAATTTATGGGTAATTTAAGAAAAAAGTTTCAGCACTGTAGTTTTTGCAATAATTGCTGACTAGCCGGATCAGAAGCAGATTGTAAAGATGACAATAACGCTTTCTGGAACAAAAAAGGAATATGGTTAACATACAAAATATAAAACTAATGGAAATCGCGAAGCTTACTCATTCAGGGCGGATCAGGGCCGCGATTACGGTATGGTAAGAGTAGTTATCGATATGCATTACGGATCAAGCGTTAGCAGTTGAACCGTTAGGGTGCGCGTACACAGGCCGGCATCGGACAATCCACTGACAAGTGCGTCCACTGATCGGCAATCCGATAGACGATATTCGCAATGAACGGAAAAGTTGTCTTCAAGAGTCCTCGCCGGCATTGCCGACAGTCCGCTCCGTGCGGTGCGGATCTTGTATGGCAAACCATTGATGGGGCAAGTCCGGATTGTCCGATGCCGGCCTGTGAACGCGCACCTTAACGTTTCAACTGCTAATGCTTGAGCCGTAATGCCAATAGGTAACTACACTTACTACACCGTGATCGCAGCCCTGGTCTGGTAAAATGAGTCATCCTATAGGCAAGGTAACTTAATGCATACGACGCACAAAACCGAGCAGAGCGTGTGATCTATTTTCGCCGAAACAAATTAATTTAGAGGTAGTTTATTTGGTAAAAGTGAACATGGGCAAGTTGAATGTCTTTATCACACTAATATGTATAATAAAAGGCGCAAGTTTGTATGTAGCTAAGTATGTGTATTATTGTAATCTCTTCACGCTCCAACGGCCATTTTGGACGAAATTTGGTGCCAGGATAGCTTATATCCTGGATTAACTCATAGGCTAGACTTGATCCCGGAAAAACGCAGTGTTCCCGTAGGAAGACCAAATAATTCAAATGCGGGTAACACCGCGGGGCGCTGCTAGTTTTATCATAAATAGTGCTTCCTCAACCTCAACACCCTATATTGGTCCACTGCTGGATGCAGGCCTCCCCCTGATAAGCGCCTTATTAGCTTTTATATCATGGGGGTAATGCTCATAATCCCCAGACTGGGCATGCGGGTTGGGGATCGCAGTTCGGTGGTAGAATTTTTCTGCAGGGGGCGCTGCTGCCCGCCCCCGGTGGATATCCCTTACTCGCCTCTTACGACACCCGCGGAAAGAGTTGGGGTGGTGCAAATTCTAAATCGACACCACACAGGAATATAATAATAGTGCTTACTGCGATCTTATTAGAACCCTGCAATTTCTGTGAAAGCATCCATAGGTTCGTCGCCAGGGTTGTCAAAGGTCGGCTTTGCAAGTCCCCCTTTCTGACCACGCGCCAGAACAGCTCCAAGGCCAGATTGTACTGCTTTTTCGTTTCTTTACTGTCACCTAAAGCTTTTAGAACAATCAGTAGTTCTTGGCATACGTTCGTCGCATACTTTTCAATTATTTCTAGGAATTCCTCTTCAGATCCGTATAACTTATCGTTTGAGAGAACTGCAAAAAAATTTGTCGTTTAAACCAAGCAAAATGTACGCTAATCGTTAGCTAGTGCTAGCTTGTTAAACACTACCAGTGTAGGTAAAGAGCAGAGGGTGTGAGCGGGTCTTTAAGATTTTAGTCCCATCCCAACCCAATAAAATTATTTTTAGCACGCACACCAGAAATTAACTTTAGTACGGTGTTATTAGAATCTAATATGTTTTTTTTTATTTACCCATGTAGCCGAGTAAAGGCCAGGTAAACACCCCAATTTTATGAGTAATCTATAATTTCTACTCCATTCACACCATATCTTCTAAACTAGCATTTATTACAGTGGAGGGGATTTGAAACAATCATTAATATTACCTACCTCCATCAATATGATGGACGTAATTGTCCTGAGTCATCTCGCAAAGCAGGTCCAAGGTGCGCAAGAGTGTATTATAGTACAGGGGATCCGTTTTCTTCCAGTGGATTATCTCCATGGTTTTTATGAATCCACTCAGTATGTATACTTTGCAGTTACTATCCACATTGTCCTGAAATTAAATAGATAAATAAATAAATACTGCTGGACCATCTACACAGCATCATCAAGCCCCAAACTAAGCAGAGCAAAGATGTAACGATCTTAAATAATCGTATAAATATCCAGACACAATTTTCTTCATTAATTTAATAACTAAATTTAACTTACTGGAAGCACCAATAGTGTGGATAGGAAGTCACTGAGTATTGCAGCTACTTTGAAATGCGTGGGTTTCTTCTGACCATCTTCCATTATGAATTCGGGGATATCTGGTATCAGTCCAATTAGGGCCTTGAAGTTTGCTTCGGCTGTAAAGGGAAATTACTTGTTCAAAAATCAAAAAATCAAACTCTTTATTTCCATAAATATAAGTAAGTAGGTACACTTAGAAAAGGTAAAATTATAAAATCCGACACGGAAATAAAGTAATAAGTTATTTTTGCAATATTATGCAAACTTTACTTAACTTAACAAGTAAAAACTCATTAAAGACAAGTTTAAAGAAGCATTACATATTGCTGTGTCCATAATAGTTATAACTACAATGATACAAATTACCTCTTGGCAAAAATTCATTAAGTTCCGTTCAGACGTTCAGGCGTAAAAGGGTAACAAACAGAGATGTACTATTTTTATTAAATAACACTTTATTTTGCATTTGTATCAATTTAGCTAGAATATTATGTGATTGGATAATTAGTTTAAGTAGTTAGTACATTTACAATATATTAGTATTATTATGTACATTAAAGAATAACAGAATCATCATAACATTAGAACGGCTGCATCGTTTTTAATTTTATGCTGTGTACACACCGGCCAAACGAACGGATCTCGCAGGCCTTCGATGGTCCTGTCTGGACGGCTTAGCCAACGCCAACGACCGTTCGTTGGCGTGTGCCGGCGATCCGAAGTACGGCGGTAACATCAAAGGAATCGAAATCAGTGTGGACA
Organism: Eupithecia subumbrata; assembly: GCA_949316285.1. Lineage (NCBI taxonomy): Eukaryota > Metazoa > Arthropoda > Insecta > Lepidoptera > Geometridae > Eupithecia > Eupithecia subumbrata. The sequence continues at coordinate 8,256,252 of OX438646.1, forward strand.
AGACCAACGAATGGCTGCGAGACCCGTTCGTTGGCGTTCATTTGGCAAGATAGCAAACTTCTTTCGAAAAATAAACTAATTCAAAAACAGTACATCCGTTTGGGAGCTACGATGCCACAAGTAGATATGCAGTGAAATTATTTGACATTTTACATTGGTTGACGAATTTTTATTTTTTATTACATTTACATCATGTAATTTGAAGTTATTAATTTAATAATTTTATGTTTTATTGTGTAATTTTAATTTTTAGTTCATGTTTACATTATCTAGGTCTGCCAAATACTATGATTGTTTTTATTGATTTTTACACTATTGCGTTAGGTGCCCCTGTAAAAATAGTGTGGCTACTTTTTATAAAGAAATAAATAAAAACCTCTCTTTTGAGTCAGGGGTAAAAAATTACATCATTGACCGTTTGTTGTCCCTTAGTTGGTAATACATACCCTGTCCAATACAGTTATTGAGCAGAGCCGTTTGTCCCGACAGCAGATAAAGGTGTGCCTTTACGAGGGTACATCGCAGGGACGGCGCGGTAACGAAGCAATACGCAGCGCACGCGCGGTGTAGCCACCGGCCTTGCGTGGGGCTCGCGCGGGTTGATAGTGTGTTGACTGCCTGATAGAAAGAAAATGATGTAGAAATGATACAGTTTTAGTACCCTTGTACAGTGGGTGAGCGGCACCAATATAATTATAACTATTGAGGACCAAAATAAAGGAATTGTGGCCAAGTAACATAGAGACAAGGAATGGCCCACGGAAGTGATTGGAAAAGGACGAGGTACCTAACAGCGGAGTTTTTTTTAACTCAACGACGACGCCGCCGTAAACCGCTGTTTGGGTCGAGCCTTATTACTCTGAGTAATTCGAGATTAGAACATATGAGAACATCCAGGATATAAAAAATATAATATTTTATTTAACTGAGATCTACTAGGTACACAGCACAGCACACCTACATTGAGGTGCTTATTTTTTGTGCGCAGCAGGGCTTAGGACAAACATGGCCTTCACTGAGCATTACGCTGGATGTACACTACTGGTGTGTCCACCCAGGGCTGGATACATGATCATACATTATACATTTGGTGTGATCACCCAGGGCTGGATACATGATCATTGATCATACATTATACATTATCTTATTTTTATTCTTGCTTTTTCGACTGCTATAATCATGGTAGTATTCGTCCAGGAATTATAGCAATATTCTATTCTATTCTATTCGCCATTTCTTCCGGTCTTTGCCTTATTTATTAGTTACTAGTTTATGCCCGCGGCTTCGCACGCGCTGTTTCTATGGAAACGTATAAAGGTGGTTTCTATCCCATGGGATTTATGAGATTAAAAGTAGCCCATGTTTGATTACAGGATTATAATTACTTAGATGCGAAATTTCAGCCCGATCCGTTTAGTAGTTTTGGCGTGAAGAGGTAACAAACAACCATCAATTCAACTTATTTACTAGTTTCTGCCCGCGGCTTCGCACGCGTTGTTTCTATGGAAACATTCAAAGGTCTATCCCATGGGAACTGATTTATGAGATAAAAAGTAGCCTATGTTTGATTCTAGGCTTAGAGCTACACCGATGCAAAATTTCAGCTCAATCTGTTCAGTAGTTTTGGCGTGAAGACGTAACAAACTTCCATCCATCCATCTATCCATCGAAACTTTCGCATTTATAATATTAGTGTTATTATTTAGTACTCACATGAACCAAAGCCACGAGAACCGCGTCCAGTTTGATGAAGGAAGCGCGGCACTCGACGTAGAAGTTCAGCTGCTGTTCCAAATCCTCTTGGTATGTGACGGACAGCACAAACTTGTTGATGAGATCGCTGCATAATTTCACTTCGTCGTCCACTGTCACAGCGCTGAAAAGGAAAATGTAATAAATTTAATTCCTAGAGATATAAGAGAATTGCCATTTAATAAATTAAACTTCCGTCTGTGGCTCATAGAGACATGTTTTTATGAAAACAAAGAATTGTTTCAATCTTCAATGAATTTCTTGGTTATTGAAGTTAAATATTGTACGTCCGTAATTAACGCATTCACTGCCCAGCCGCTACATGAAGGTGGCCGTGACCATCTGCGGCTTGGGCCATGATGTGGACTTGTGGAGAAACCTTTGTTCCACTTTATTTTTTAAGATATTTTTGTACACAGTTTCAACAATAAATAATCTTAATCTTTTAAATTACAATGAAACATAACAATATTTTAGTTAATGCCATGTTACAACCTATAGTTTTTTGGAAATTGCGTTCAAATCCTATTGCATGGATTTTGAAGTAAAGTAATATGTGGCTAGAACGCGTTTTACACGCGTCACTAAAATAATTATTTTTCCGCAAGTCTTATTCCTGGTAGAAGGAATATTATTTGTATAAAAATATGTTACTCTACTTGCTAAACAGTTGATAGGACATCCTTTTAAATATGTAAATATACTTGTGCCAAAAGTACATTATCGACAAAAGTACCAAATTTCATTTAAGTCCGTACTATAGAATTTGAACGTAAAAGCTACGCCATAAAATAGATCTTAGCTTCTCATATTTTACTATGTATTGCATTCGTTTTAATTTAGAACAGAATAGAATATAAATTTATTTGGACTTACACATAGGTTCTAAACATAGACTAAAATACATAATAAACTTAGATTAAGATACAAGGTGTAAATATGTTTGTAATATAGATAAAAAATATATTAGAGAGCTTACTTGATAGATTCGTGCACTATACAACATAGCCGCATAAGACTAGAAATGATGATGTGGTCGTCAATAGACACGGAGTTATATCTCGAGAAGAATATCGACAGGACTGTCTTGGCCAACATCGTTCGTGCTGCTGGAGTTTGAGCCAACTCAACTAGAGGCATGAATGCGTCCTGTAAGCAATACTCGCAGATTAAGGCCAGGTATTCCTGCAGCAGTAGGCGTAAGGGAAAACGCGCGCCTGCAAAGCCGCCGCGCTCGTGTTTTTTGTAGTTATTTAAATATGGTGATTAAGAAAATCTTTTTATCAAGTCAAACTCTGCGAATTTGTTTAGAAATATTAAGTGGCTTTGGTTGAGTACAAAAAAAAAGTGTGATATCAGTAGGTCGCTAGTCATAGTATTGAAAAAACATTAGAAAAAGGGTAGCTTTGGGATTTTTTCCATCGAGTGAAGTTCATTAGATCTTGCAACTGAATGCGACTTTGACTAGACTAGATTCTCAAGTAATATATATCTTTTTTTTCAGAATTTTAAATACTATTTTCTAAGTCTCAGATGAAATTAAAAATCACAAAAATACCTCTGCTGGCCTACCAAGCCTTAATGAATAAAAATAGAACCGTTCCGTTTTACGTATTTAACCCCGAGTTCACCAACAGATGGTTAAATTTTAAACGGTTGTTTGGACGTTTTCGATACAAGTTTTGATAGGTACATAAAACGTCAAAGTTAACTGACGAGAATGCCTAATTGTCAGATTAGGTTTTGGTGAACACCAGCATTACTGTACAACTTCTTAAAGCTGGGCAGGTCTGGGCCTTCCTTTAGGCCAAGCATGAGGATTGTTTTCTAGGGTAGCATGGACAATAATAACATAGCATCGTCATACATTTCATACACTAAAGAATTTGAAGGAACGAATTTCAAATAATTAACGCATTCGATGAAAAAGTGACGTAATAGTTCTCTATTCTACCTAGACAACGTACCCGGTGCTTGCCCTACTGGTTGGTTATGGATGAAACACTTCCAAGTGAAATGTCAGTACAGATCGCAGTTTACTTAAAATTAGAGTTAGTGCTGTTTTGAGTTCCAGATTTTAAGAGGAATATGGTTTCGTTAGTGTTCACTCACTGAGGTTGACACAAAATTATCCGCGAAATTTTATACCATGTACTGCGGTTTTAAAAATATTTGTAAAAGTATATAAAATAGTAGTAACAATTTGGCGTGGATATTTTCATACTAATATTTTGCAATGTATTTCCGCAAAGTATCGCCATATTATATCTAACCTGCAGCTGTGTAAGCAATTGACATGGACAGTTTTTCCATCGGCTTAATTGAGGATCTTTGACTTACCATCAAAAATACTTCCTCCACATCAGGTATGAACTTCAGCATCCTTTTAATGACGAACAGGAAGTTCCCTGAAAACTCATCGGCGCACCTTCCCCATTTGACCATGTTCCGTATCGTACCACGCAATAGTATGTTAACATGTTGAGACTGTAAACAGAAAAGTTTTGTTAACGCATTCACTGCCCAGCTTCGCGACACGGGGGAGTAGACTGGCATCTGCGTATTGGGCCATGATAGTATTAGTTTAATTAATTTCTTAGTTTTGTTGAACATTTGTTTGTGGGCATAAAATTTCCCATTCATTTTTAGAAAGGAAATTTGTAGCAAATTGGTAGGTATAGTACTATCGTGCGCGAGTGTACCCATGCGCCAACACACCCCTTCCACTTTCGTCCAGCGTTCTTTTTACGTGACGCGACCTATACCTTAATCTATTTTGATGTTTTTTAGTTTAGAGCAGTTGGCCAAAACGGCTAGCAAACAAACCTAAAAAATATTACGGCTAGTGGAAACTGGCTAAAATGAAAGAAAACCATAAAAATGAGTAATTACAAATTGCAAGTTAAAAGAGCTGCAAAAAAAAGTGAGTTTTTGGTGGCTGATGCCCAAAATTAAAAGAAAATAAAGACAGGAGTGTTGACGAGGAGCGAAATGACCAACGTAAAATTTTCAGGCTTTGTAGTGACCGAAAATATCAAACAAGCTAAGGCAACACCATGCGAAGAGGCCGTGACCATTTCGGAGACTTTTTTGGCTGCAGTCTATTCTATAGTATTATAATAGGTATCTGTGCTGCAGTTAACAAAATAAATTACGTTTCCGGTAGTTTTATTATTCCTTGTAGAAAAAAAACATTAAAAACCGTAAAATAAAAACATCTCGTGGTAACGGGAAATGAACCGCAATAAGGCAAGAATAGATGATAGAAATTCGTATTGCGTTATGGTTCGCAAAATGTCCGCAGAGATAGAGAAATATCTGAAACGGGGCTATAAATATATATATATATATATAAATAAACTAAGCTGGACAATAATACAGGCTGGTTTTTTGAGAAGGGCGGTGATAGCCAAGTCCGAATCCACGCGAGTTAAAGAAAAGTCGTAAAAGGAGTCATGCCCTCGATTTATAAGAAAACAATACTTTTACTTTTGAAGGAAATCGAGATAAGTATTAAAAGTAATTTGTCAAAATTTCCTTTTTCCTTTTATTTTTAGTAATACATTTGATTGATCCTTATCAGCAACAAAATTCATTGGTTAAATAATACAGGTGTCCTTTTTTGTAAAAATCATTCATTAGTGTCAATTTCCGTCAAAAGTAAAAGGTTTAAAAAAAAGCTAAATATGCAGTTATTGTTTTCTTATAAATCGAGGGCATAACTCCTTACACGACTTTTCTCTAACTCCCGTGTTTTTGAACTTGGCCATCACCGCCCTTCTCAAAAAACCACCCTGTATAGCACAGGCATAGCATCATCTAAGGTTAATGTTATTATTATAGTGCGTAAGCCTTATAAGAAATCAAATAATAATGGCGCTAGACTCCGTAGGAAGTCGCGGAGATTTTCGACTCCTACTTCACTTGACCTCGTGGTGTAGTTGGTTAGCATAGGACATTCCCGTACTGAGGGAAGGATGCGGGTTCAAGTCCCGTCGAAGTTGAAATTCTTTGGGATAATAATTGATTTCTTAACATCACTAGCCCCAAACTAAGCAGAGCTTGTGTTATGGGCTTGTACTAGATAACTTATAAACTAAAACCGGCTTGCTTAAGGATATTATTTAACTTTCATAATTAATATGATTAGGAATTTGTCAAACCATACAAATACGTCAAAGTTAATCAATATTAGACATTTAAGAATCTTTGTTCAAGTGAGGCTTAATACATTATAAATATATTTTGAAACATAGAAAACACCCAGACCCGGCCCCAATGTCTGCAGATCGTACGAGTCCCACGGCGGGAATCGACCCCGCAACCTTCTGCGTCGCAGGCGGACCTTCGTTCGCTACGCCATCGCCACTGAGGCCGTCAATGGTATTTACGTGCATCCTGGATGCAGAAATTATTATCTTTGTCATGTATAGGCACCTATGTCATAAAAATATGACATAGGTAGTATAGGCAGTAGGCACCTATGTCACATTTAGATTTAAAATTCTCTGTCAACGTTTGGAAAAACCCATTCATCTAAAATAGATTTGTTGGCAATCATGTGATTCCTAAATCCGCAATTCATCTTACCGATAAATGTGTACAAGCAAACTGAAGCCAAGGCTCTAAAACTTGCAAGAAATGCGCCGTCGTTCTCATGCCGCTGGCTATCTTCCAAAACGTCTGTATTAGCGCCTCTGACGACATCTGTCGGTAGCTGTCAGCCTTGCACATGTGCTCTCCGAGAGACGCCAATATCTCATTCAGCAAAACTGAAAAACGAGATTAAAATGCAATAAATAAATAAATAAATAACGCTGGACAATTCACACAGCATTATCTAGCCCCAAGCTAAGCAGAGTTTGTGTTATGGGTACCTACTAGATAACTGATATACTTAATACAATACACTACATAGATAGATATTTTTAGTATACATAGAAAACACCCAGACCAATGGAACAAATTTCTGCAGATCGTACACAAATTTGTTCCGAGGCAATACAATACAATTCTTGATTAATAACGCCAAGTTACAAGTCACAAAGGAATAAGTTAAGCAATATAGTTTATAATATTGACCTTAAGATAGCATCTAATTATTATAATAAAAATCATTTTACAAAACTCTGATAAAATTTCATTCTAATCTAATTAAATAATAGGCTACGCGTAGAACTCTTGCACAGAGCAAAAAGAACTCTCTTAAGAGCCATTTCTTCAGTCTATTTTTAACCCCCGATGCAAAAAGAGAGGGTTGTTATAAATTTAACTTGTCTGGTTGTGTATCTGTCTGTGGTATCGTAGCTCCCGAATGGATGAACCGATTTTCTATTCGTTTTTTTGTATTATAGATAATTTTATCCCGAGTGTTCTTAGCCATGTTTCATGAAAATCTATCGGGGGGTTTTTAAAATAAACTCTTACGACATCCACAGGCCGATTTGGAGGGGTCAATTCTTACGCGCGCCATGGTCAACGCTGCGGCTCTTTTACGATATCTTCAGAGTTAGCTATGACCGTAGTATTAAGCACCTAGTCTCACAGACAATTTTATATATAATTCAATGCATCCATAATTTTAGGTAGGACTATTTTAACACTCTAAGCCGTAGGCCTGGCACGACGATTGCTGTCTAGTGTAGAATACAGAAAAATTACGTCACATCGTCATCGAATGCGTAATATGCTTGAAACTCACTCCTTCAACTTCCATGATTTACGCAATGTATGCAATGCAATGTCATTCTTCTCTATTCACACAACTATATCCCCGTGCTAGGCCTACTGGTATGTTATGCGTCGTTTTTGCGTTATATTCGCTTGCAAATTGTACTGGCCACCACCCACCGTAGGCCGCGTCTGTCTGGGAGAGGCTTTATCAGGCCCCGTCAACGCGCTATGATTGGATGGCGGCAAAACTGGGTCTCAAGTAATGTTGCCATTCACAGGAAAAACCGTCAATATACATTTTATGAAATGGTAACACCACGTACAATAACTAGAAAATGTCAAGTCTACCTGCCAAAATTCATTCTTATTTCAAAAGTAAGTTTTACTTTCTTTGTTTGTATTGTTATTGGGATTGCAATATAATTCGTGTTGTTTGTGGATATTGTGCCATTTGTAATTATGAAAGACACGCCAAGACGCTGTGCAAAATGCGGGAAATCAACAGCGAAACATCCGAGTCTTTCTATGAGTCGTTTTCCAAAACCTTCCGCGCCATTTTGATTAGAATTATATTGGTCCTAATTGCGTATGAAATTTGGCTTTCTCTAGGAAATAGTAAGTTTTACCATTACTAGTGCAAGAAGGAAACTAACAAAAATGTTCTTTATTTCAGTGACGAAGCATGGGCCAAATTCATTCACCCTGATGAAAACTGGTCAAGTAATGATCTTCACCAAAAGCTATACAGAAGTCACAAAATGCTGTGTGAAGATCATTTTGAAAAGAGTGCATTTATTGATTTGGTTTTTTCCTAACAATGTATTTTATAAAATTTACATTGTTTAAAATTTTATTTGTCTATAAGCTTAGTTTGTAAGCTTATAGAAGTAAATAAATAAATAAATTTATTTCTTTCTTGTGTTTCTGGCCCATTCTAGGGTCAGAAATACACAAGAACATTTGTAGTTCATTCCATATCACCTGTAGTACAGTAGGTGTAAATGGAATTCAAATATCCCGCCATTTACAATGATTTAAATATCCCGCCATTTTGCTCTGTCGAAAAGTTTACAGGAGGGTTACGATGGCGGCGCTAGTGTCTCAAAAGCGAACCACTTTTGAAGTATGACGTTGGTCTTCTTCTCCCATAGAGTATAATGTTCCTTGGGCTTTATTCTTTCAATTTTTATAGCAGAAGACAAAGTACTGCGGACATAATATTTACCCATTTCATCAGAAGATTTGTGAACCATTTCCAGGATTGTTGATGATTTCTTGATAATATTCTCAGAGTCGAATGACGAAATAACGCAGCATAGAAACAGATCACTGCAAAAAAAATGTGTTAGGTATGCATATGGATCTGAGAAATTACTGTTTACACAACCAATTAACAGCTTGCTTGAACTATATATACTTACTTGTTATCCATTATATCACATTGTTGAAGAAACTCTTCCAAAAGTGTTTCTTTACATTTGTTTGAATTAAGAGTACCGTAAAGCATCCAATCGACAGCAGGCACATAGAGGCTCAAATACCGGTCTAAAGTCAATAATTGGGTCTCAAATTTTTTCTTCATTGTTTTGTGAGTAATCTGGAACAATTAGACAGATAATTTTTAATACATTTTAAAGAATGTATCTTTAACTATGCATAATCCTACGAAATAGAATTGACGGCCTTATCGCTTATAGCGATTCTTCCAGTCAATGAAAGACTTAACAAGTAAAGTTTTGACAAGTACTTTTAAGAACCTTATACCACCTTTCAAATTCTACGTTCAAGTTACGACGATAGTTTACTACAATCTGGGTCTATCGTCCTAACTCGTTACTCAAATGCTGGTTAGAAAGTCATTAGGCGCTATGCAGACAGAGCCACTTTAGTTGAAGAAACTGTCAACTTTTAAATATTTAGCCCCAAACTCTGCTTAGCTTGGCGCTAGATAGATGATACTGTGTGGATTGTCCAGCATGATTATTATTATTTAAACAGCTAGTTGTGTGTTGAATATTGCCGCAATAGTTGCTATGTCTGCATTGCGCCTTAATGTCATCAGCAGCACATATTTTTACATTATCAGTCATACTGAAGGAGGGGAAGGAGGCCTTTGTTCAGCGATGGTGCAGTGTATACTATTAATAATAAATACTAACTTGCTGATAGTCATCAAGGAATTCCTTTAAGTTGTAGTAAAAATATTCTTCGCTTTCCTTCCCCAGCAAGTTTGCTGCAACTTTACACAAATACAGTCGCAAATAAGTGGCTACCAAAGGATTCCCAATTCCCCGGATCATGGTTGTAAGCCGCGCTATGGCTGGCTTTATTTCATCCTTTGATATATACACATAGCATTTTAACAATGCCATTTCCATGTATAGACGTGGAAGCAATTCTCTGATAGATGCCATTTTGTACATCCAGTTTTGGCAAGTTTCTTTGGCTGACTCTGGAACCTGTTTATAGTCAATATCCATTATGTTTTTAATAGATGCTTTCCTATAAAGAAACATAAAGATGAGTATGTAGGTAAAACTATATTTCTTAATACCTATTAATTATAATTCATAGTTTCACTTACCCAAAACTCTTCTCTTTGAGCCTTTCAAAAACCAAATTTCCGAAAGTGTCTAAGATGTCAGTAATCAATATGAATTTGCTAGGATAGAACTGCATTACGCTGATGTCAGACAGCAACTTGGAACATTGTATGCCAATTTTAAAGGCTTTTACCCTTTGTTCAGTATCCCAAGCCTTAAAGAAACATTAAATAATTCATAATATTATTATTCATTTAAATAGACAAGCAGATGAGAGCTGATATGTCTATAACACAGTGCTTTTAAAGTTTTTCACTACACTAGTTTGTAGTTAATATAAACAAACTAAATACATATCTACCTATGGCCAGTAGTGTACTGGTATAAGCATAGATTTTTTTACTTAAAACTATGGTTTTATTTAAGGTTTTTTGTTATTATAGTGTGTAGGTTATTTTAGTAATTTTTAAAACTCAGGGTAATTTCAATCACTTGGCCGCGTGGCGCAATTGGCAGCGCAGCCTCTACTGGTGGAGGGTTGCGGGTTCAAGTCCCGTCGAGGTCGAATTTTTTGGGATTTTATTAAATTACTTTGTATAGTATAGTGGTTGTATGTTGCTAGGAGTTGGCGAAATTTTCTTTTGTTTTTTCATACAATTAACCAGACTGACGACGTCACAAATCTGTTGATACTGGAAGCCTATCTCTAGTTCTTTTCATCCACAATTGCAAAGTACGACCGCGAAGCTCAATGCTACTTTTGCTTACATATGAATCTTATGACTTTTTAATACATTTATAAACATCTGGTATTGATATAGATCAGTTGTGCTACAACATGTAGATTGTTTTCAACAGTTTGCAGTTAGCTCAATTGTTTTAATTGTGAATACAAGTTCTAATTTGTTTCTATTACTTGATTGTAATTTTCTTTGTTAATAAGCCATTAGTATGATAATGGCTGAAATTTCAGTGTCAAATAGAATGAAAAATATACTTTCATGATTCCAGTCCTAAATGCTCCTCCGAAATTTCCGTTATCATTCGATTAAGAGTACCGAACGAATGAAACGAAATTTCATAATGAAAGTAGGCCTCTAGTATACGAAAAACAAAAGATGATTGCACCAGCTTTCAGTAATTTCCGTTTTACCTTAAAGGTACCGCAAACTAGTCATGGATTTTCTAAATATGATTGGTAATTAAACAAAATCAGCAAACCTTTTTAATTTCTTCATTAAGCATATTAATTTTTGAGACATACTCTTGTTGACTCAGCCCCATTGTTTTCCTGACTGAGCTTTCATCTATTTCATCTAACTGTTCCAGTCTATGCTTAACTTTTTCATTCAAATTGGAAACTTGTCTTATAAGGGCTGAAAATGTACTTACTTAAAAGCAAACAAAACATTGTGTTAGTAATGGTTTAAAAGAAGGTTAGTATAAAAATTGGATCTTACAGGGATGTTCAAATCTCTCTAAATCTAGAAAGCTGATAAATGTTTACTAAAATTACTAAGGACTTAGTAACAACTTAGGTAGGCAATTAAATTATCAATATTAGAGAAGTCCTAATAATTCCTAGCATTTTAAGTACAAATACAACTATTATACAATAGAAGTACAAATACAACTATTATACAATAGAAGTTGCCACACAGTTACACTTACTTTTCTCACCACCAGGCAAAAAACTACTGACTATGGTTAACTTTTCACCAGTGGTGTATTTATTGAGAATATTTATTCGCCTACTATTCCAACATGTCAAATAGTTTGTAACCTCATTAATAGGCTCCAATGGTAATGCATCCTGAAAATGAAAATAACAATAAGATGATCAAAAATTTTATTCTCATGAGGATAAAAGTCAAGTCTTCCTTACTCACCTGTTCCGAGTTGATTTGCTCAAACTTCATTAGGGGATCAAATTCTTCAAAGTTAGTACTCCATTTATTTAACTGATCTATGAATGATTTACTGGGGCTCTCTTTCTGAAAAACAGAAAAAATATCCGTTTACATTTTTAGCACACATCCAAAATAAATGGTACTTAAAATCAAAACTATCAATACTTACCATTGTTACAACTGCTGTTTTGAGAGGGTGATTTGACACCTCAAATGATGTTAATGTTCGTTTTACTGATATTTTTTTACGTGAAGACCTAAAAACAAAACAAGTCTTATAAACATTTGACCAGTTGAAGATTAGGGTCTATATTGAAGGCAAAAATAAATCATAGAATTTAAATACATAAACCAAGCGACCAAACACGCACCGATGATGGTCTGATGAAAGGTATTTTTTTGTTTGTTAGGGAATTAAGACCTCTACAAGCTTAAGGTACCTACTGCAATATATACCAGCTGGCCATACTGCACTCAAATGGACGTAAATAATGTAATGTACTTTATGTAAACAAACCCACAGGGGAGATGTACAATTTTGATCCACTTACCATTCATAGGACGGCATTGCAACCTATTTCAATCCCGATATGGTAGGCTAGGAAGGAAAGGTAAAAACGTAGTAAAACAAATGAAGTGACTCCAACGGTAGTAGATTCAGGCCTAGATAAATGAAATGAAAATTCCTATAGTGAAAATATCGATTTCTTCATGTTTCTTTCGTTCGTACGTACTTACGTAGTACTCGTAGTAGGTACTACGTACGGTACGGTTGGTTGACGGTAAATAAATAAACAAGCTCAAGCTCAGCTTCAACTAAACTTCTTTCATAGTGGCGCCGCCGCCGCCGCTTGCTTTTCGCTACGACCTACGACTTTGCTTGCTTCAACTTCAACTTCTTGTCAAATGGCTTCTGCATCTGGTTTGAGACGACTTTGCTATACCATGTTTTTACAAATCCTGCAAATAATGTAAACAGAGAAATGTCACTATCTAACCAGTCATTAAACTGAACTATTTTATTTGGTACTATTTATGTACTGTGCAGTGCGGAAGGAAAAATAAAAGTTTTCAAATCGTAATACTAACGAGTGAAATGTAATTTGGCTTTATTTGTGTTGCTAGAATTGTTATTGAACTTTAGACAGGCAGACGATGGCATTTTGTGACACAAAACAGCTGCTCGAAAACGTCCTTTACAATTTACAACACGTCCGGCTAACACTGTATTCAGTATTCAGTATTTTTATTGCGAAACAAAAATATTACATAAAGTAAGTATTAATGTACCCTGTCAGGTAGGGTATGGCAATATATCTTAATCTAGGACTTAAGATAAGGACTAAATTAAGTATTTTGTATTTTATACAAAATTAGGAGATCTTTTATGAACAATAAATAACATTTGTGTAGTTTAGAATAATATAAATTTACTTAGGTAGGTAGGGGAAGGTGGGGATCATTCGTACACTTTTTACTATAAGCCTTGTAAAAAAAAAAGTAATTACAATTTCAAAATAAATTCAATGATTTTGAGTAAGCTACATATCTGGCTATAGTAATAAGGTACATCCATATTGATATAATGCAATCTAACCGAGCAATGGCGGTTTTCCCAAAAGATGGAAATCGTACGAAAGCACCCCAAACGTGGGGTAGATTCGTACATAGTGTGGGGCACATTCATACATAAGTGGGAGCCTTCGTACAGAGTATATAAAAGCGCCATTTATACTTATAAACATTTTTATTCATTAAAAGAAGTTTCTCAAAAACTTAACCTTAAAAAAAGTCTTTGTCATCGAGATCAAACTACACAAATAATCAGCCTTAAAAACAGTAGGTACTGTTAAATGTTTTACATTAATATCTTATCAAATATTAATCTCTTTAGCTGTTTTTATTCTTCCAGTCTTTGTTTTTCAGGAGTATCTGTGTAAATCCTGGATTTACGCCGTATTGTTCTGCGTACTTCCGAATGGATAAAGTTTTATCCAAAACTTTCTTCATCGCAGAATCCATTGCGTCTTCGTCTACCTCTCCCGATCTAGTCCCCTTTTTTTGTATTTCCGCGGCATGGTTCTGAAATAGATAAATTGGTAAATAAACACTCATGCGTGAAATAACACAATCCATGAGGGGTATATTCGCACAGTACGAATCTACCCCAGTTACTCTGTATGAAGGTACCCCAAACCCAAACATTTAACAAATTAATTCAAAATAAAAAAACGGTTAATTTTATACTAAAATAAATACGCACACCATAAATTAAGGCATCAGTACATCATTTACAATAACTTACTTTTACAATTTGAGTAAATCTTACTAGAACTAAACACTTTCAAAGGTGATTCCAAACATTACTTACGAGAAGCGAAAACACGTATCGATTTATTGCATGGAAGCCGTCGGCCGCACTGTCCCGCCTTGTCGCGCGGTTACTTAGACGCGGTAGAGGGGAGGCACACACATAAGTATGGACGCGCTAACGTTTGTAATCGCGGAGTTATGATGAATGTACGAATGCTCCCGCTGTACGAATGGTAACGGTTTACCCCTACAATAACACTTTTAACAAAATAGTTTACTTTTTATAAATTTGTGTGACTAGGTTATACTTAACATCTTATAATTAATCAATATATACCTAACCTATTATATTATTAAGAACACTTCGAAGCTCTTCCGTTGTTAAAAAGAAAATGTAGGGATTTTATCCTAATAGTTTGTCTTCAAAAAAGTCTTTTATGTCATAATAGCATTTTTTAATAAGCAATTCTTGTAGTTTTGATGCGAATATATGGTGTTTGGGTTCAGATTTAAGGAGTGTTCGTAGTTTATTATGTATTTTAATGGACATGTAATAAGGGCTCTGTCTGTATAGTTCAAGTCTAGGTATTGGAAGGATGAGGTTTGTTTTAATTCGTGGATTTTTATCAAATTGGTATAAATTCAGGTTTTTTCTAACAAATAATGCTGTTTCATATATATAAAGGCAAGTCAAAGTTAGTAATTTTTGTTCTATAAAATGTGGTCTACAGCTGGTGCGTCTTCTGATATTAACAATAATACGTAGGCATTTTTTCTGCAATATAAATAATTGTTTGTATCTACACTGTTGCCCCAGATTACTATGCCATAGCGTAGCCATGATTAAGCATATTATGCATAGTGCATAGCACTGTATTTGGATGTGCACTGATTCCAGGTTAGTGAGCCTCACTCTCTTCGAAACAACACGGCGCGGTCTCACTGCGGTAAGGGCCTATCTAACTAAATCTATGGCAGAAACACGATTTTCTTACCTACCTACTATAAAGGCCGATCTACACATATCAGTCAAGTCACAGTTCAGTATCAGTGAATCTCCAATTCGGTACAGAATATTGTCATTCCGTCATCGGTCCGTGAATATTCTGTACCGAATTGGAGATTCACTGATACTGAACTGTGACTTCACTGATATGCGTGAATCGGCCCTAATTGTGCGTGCGTCGGCATTTTGTAAAGGCTGGCGTCCATTAGAGACGGATCGGGGCGGGTCGCATCGGAACGGGCCGCAGTTCTGTGATGCTCTTGCGTCCATCTGTACGGGGCGCGGCGGACCGCCTAAGCGGATTTGATCTTACAGACGTGTTTTCGTCCTTGGACTGACATCGCGCTACCATGGACAGCTCAGACGAAGAGATGTTATGGTTTCAAATCCTTCTTGAGGAAGAGCAAAAAATTAAAAAAATAAAGAAATAAGCAGTTCTTCGTTAATTCTCGTTTATTTTTATTAGCACGGCACGTGCGCTCACATCCGCCTGCCTGCGTCCACTAGACGGATCGGGGCGGGTCGCAGCGCACCGCCGACAGAAATACGCCTGCGAAGCGATCCGCCAATGCGTTGCGGCCCGCCGCGCTCCGATCCGTCGCTAATAGACGATGTTTCATACAAAACATAGGCAGGCGTATTTTTGCGTTGCGATGCGGCCCGACCCGATCCGCCTAGTGGACGCTAGCCTTAAACGCACACATTCAAAGACAATGCCACAGTGTTTGGAGTCGGGGGGCATATATTGGGGAAACAGAATAAGATCGGTTTTACGAACATAAATCTTTTATTTGGATCAAATTGAAAACATCAACATTCGACTCTACCAACTCTACGTTGCTCTGCGTTGTCAAATCAGGCAGGAAACGAACTAGAGTTCTTTTTTCCAGTTTCTACGTCGAGAAAAGCTTTTCTCGATCATGTGCTGTCGCTCAGAGAGCCTTGTTGGGTGCTTGTTGGCTTCTCAAGAGCTGTTCGTTTGCCTGTTGGCTGTTCTGGTCTTCTTGGGAGATGACTTCGGAAGGCTCCGGGAGCACCCGGGAAAGGGGGTTTTTTGTCCTTCTTTACGACGTTATTGACAGATATTTTGACAGTGACAAGCACAGGATACCCTTACTCTTGGCGGAGGTGACAATCCTCAAAAACAAATGCTTTCCTTCCCATTTGATTTACCGAGGATTTACCATTCTTCTCAAAGTTCTTCTCACACCTAACTTCATAACTACGGTATGGTAGCCAGCCAATAGAATCAAAACTACCATTGTCGCACCTAGCTTCGAGTTCAGAGTAACCTGTGAGAGTAACCCGTGACTAGTATACTCTTTCTACGCCCGTGAGTAACCAATAGAATCGAAAATTCTTGACGTCATTTAAGTTTGACATTGACAATTGTGAATAATTGACAGCTATCTAAGCTAAGTTATGGAATCTAAAACCAAAAGTAAAACCGAACCATGTCCAATTCTAAAGTTTTAATTTTCATGGATAAACAAAAAAAACTTACTTAGCTGTCCATTGTATTTTATGAAGGTATTCTGTCTGCGTTCAACACAAAACCAAGGCAAAACAAAACTTATTAATGATAGGTGGACGAAACTGAAACGATGAGTGAAGATTTTCTTCTCAATAATTTTTATTTGTCAACTGAAGCATCGTATTGGTCTTTGTAAATAATGTTATTGCCTACGTAGCTACGTTACGATGTTGGTACGGCAAATCTTTTCAAGGTCCTAGAACGTAGACTCCTACGCACTACGCTAGGCTACGGAATGGAATACCTACCATCATCATCATAGACTGTGTATCATGTACCTACAGACGAGATTAGAGATAATTGAATATAAACGAGAAAATTTCAAACAAATGTTACATAAAATAAACCCAATCTTACACCCCGTCTCTCGTTCTGTTGAGTGTGGTGTCCCGTCATTTATAAATTGTAATGTGATCGTTGGGAACTGAAATTACTGATTTACTGGGCTGAGAAATACATATTAGTAGGCTCATTTCTGACCTTCAGTAATAATTAACAAAAATGGGTATCTTCAGCAAGTATGTTGTTGGTTCTTTTAAAAAATATCATATTCTTCGAGGTATGGCCTCTTATGCTATTATTTGGCCTGTGTCTAGTTTAGTACAACAAACATTAGAAGGAAAAAACATTGGTAAGTCCTATTACAATTTGACATGGTTAGTCTTATTAATGTCCCTCCCTAGGTAAGGTACCCTGTCATTTAGTCATTTTTGAATTATTATTCAGGACAGACTTAATTTTAACCTGTCTATTTAAGTAGGTAAATGAATTTTATATTAGTCGTACTGCCCCATATAAGTAAATGTAACTTGATGAAACAGCATCTTACCAAGCTATTAAAAAAGTATAAAGGTATTAAGGTAGGGGAGAAGGAGGCACCTTTGAACATTTTTACATTAGAGTCTGTAAAATCTAAAACAGTTATTTTTATTTAGTTATTATTGCTATTAAAGCCATATAAAGGGTGTCCAGTAATTAATTACACAGGTTTAAATTATGAATCCATTTTTTTTTATTTATTTATTTTAAAAAGAATTACATAGTACTTAGATTAATAACACTCTTTAAACCCGTGGGGGTTTGACCCGAATGTTACATTCCTCGGTTTTAACTTTAAAAAGAAGTATACATCTTTGCATGTAGGTACTTACGTAGGTATGAGTAAGTAATGTAAGGTAAGGTAAGTGATGAAGCTACTCAGTCATTATTACACAATCGTCTAAGCACCTACATGTTATTCTGATGACTAGGTATTTGAAATTGTTTAAATTATTAATAACACCCGAACCACCCCATAATACACTTCCACAGATCTCTGAAAAAAAATAAAAAATTTATAACTTTCTTGTTCTAAGAAAAATAAGGCTTGAGAAACATAGGCAGCATTAACTTGTTAATTTGACAATTAAAAAAACTTAGTGTACAATAATACAGTTTGAGAAACTTCATGAAGTAGGCATGTTTTTTAAGCTGTGTCTCTAGCGCTAGTCCCAGGTCTCTATATGTTTTTTCGGTACAATTATGGATAGGGGGGCCCATGGATAGGCATGGATTGCTTAGGGTATCAAGTAGTCTTGATCCGGCACTGCTGTAGGCCTAGTTTTAATTACCTACTTGGTAGGTTGGTACCTTACTTAGATAGATAGAAAATTCTTTATTGCACACTTATCGATAGAAACAATACAACAAAACAGCTTACAGCCAAAGTGACAAGTGGCGGTCTTATCGCTCAAGAGCGATCTCTACCAGACAAATGTGGATGGATAGGATCATTGGATAGTACTAGGGATCTGTGTGCTCATGAAAGTTATATAAATAAATACTTTCAATATATATTACGCTTAAAATATACTGCATACATAACATATATACTTACATATATTTACATAAACTACTTATATACCTACATAGGGACTCAGGTATGCGTTCAGTGACAACAGGACAAATAGTGCTCCTTTACCATGGTTTTGAAGATGGGTAGCGACTTTGCTCGCCTCACCGAGACTTGCAATGCGTTCCATAGTTGTACAGCCCGGGTAGTAAAGGAATGGGCGAAGAAAAAAAATCGGTGTTGAAATACGAAAGTTGCTTGAATTTTTTTATTCAATACTTTTTTTACGGTTTCGGGTGCAGACAAGGTAATGACGAGATACATTTTTCTTAGTTTTGGATGGTCAACATCAAACAGCGTTGTAGTTACCCATCCACGTTTGTATGGAAAGAGCGACTCCGTTAGCCTTAAGAACCAAATTAAAAAGCAGCGAATCGAGTCGACAAAAAACAAAATGAAACATAAAATGTATAAAAAAAAATTAAGTAGGTATAACTTTGATTTTATACCTTTTCGATACTTGCAATTTTATATCGATATATCGAAACATTAAATATCGCTCAAAAATATCGATACATCGAAAAAATAATATCGATGCATCGATATTTTTTCAACAAGGATAACTTAGACGACTTTTTATTGATCTAGTTTAAATAAAGTGAAATCAAATCTGAAACAAATAAACACACGTAAAATAATCTACATAATTATTTTCGCATTTATAATTAAGTGCGATGGACCTATTGGGGCACCTTTGAACATGTTTAAAAGTGCCACCTTCGTTTTGTCAAATCTGCCCCAATGGGTTCTAAGAAATTAACTGGTAATTTTATTTTCGAAAAAACACTCAATGCTGGCGAAATTGAGCATAAATAAATTTAAAATGAATTTATCCACTAAATCAAGTTCCCATTACCAATGTCTTGAAATCTTTCATCTTTTCTCCGTATTGTTTGTTTACCCTCTAACTCAATTTTTCGCGCGAGCACATGTGCGTCACTCTCGGACATTGGTCGTTCCTTGCATTGGTCTGAGGCGTCACATAGTAATGATACTTATTTTGTTATGTAATGACTAGAGACCGGATTATATGCAACATAAAAAGCCCGAAATATGCATGCAAATATGCATGAAAAATGTTAGGAATATGCATGAAAACTAATGAAGTGTGTCAAAATATGCAACATTAAATAGTAAAATAGTAGACTTTAATTCAAAATCATATACAATTAGTAAGATATCGTCAATAAATCAACAATTATTATAACAGTTTGTAGTCTTGTAGACGCTTACAATCAGGTAGTGTTCCAAATCTTCTAAGTACGGCCGAATAACTCAGCGTGTACAGTACTCTCGGTTAGTCATGAAAAGGCCGTTTTCGGACGAATTTTATGACTCGTGCGTGACTTGTTAGTGCATTTTTAATTAAAAATCAAGAATTGAAATTTCATTGTCAAATAAAATAATAATTACGGTCTACTTTCATCATTACAAAATGAAAAGGCAATTCAGCTTCGTACGAAATTTTAGTTTTGGTTTACTTAGCCCCACTTGCGCCAGGGTAGGTTAACATGGTTAACTCAGGGCTAAATACTACTTTGGAGTTAAATTCGAATTACTTCTTGTACCACCAAGAGTTAGGAGGTAACCTTGTGTTAAATATTGAAATTTTTAACCCACTGATGTGGGAGGGTTAGGTCAACTAACTCTGGGCTAGTAATGTCAAAAATATGAAAGCTGCGATGTTATATAGGTTAGGTAATGTTGGTAGAGTTTGTCATATCGTTTTTTTTTTGCCCTGAACAATAAATGACTGGTTGATTGTCTGATGATAGATAATGAAGAGATCATTGAATACATTAGTTCGGATTTTATAATAGAAGAATTGCAGAACGGTCCATTCAAATCAAGTAAGTAGGTATCTAGCTACATAACGTTTTAATCAAACTAATATTTATAAATGCAAAGTTTGGATAGATGTTTAGATGTTTGTTCCCTCTTCACACCATGATTTCTGAACGGATCGGTCGGGCTGAAATTTTGCATTCATGTAGCTCTAAGCCTAGAATCAAACACAGGCTTTTGATCCCATAAAATAGTTCCAATGGGATAAAAATGCCCTTTAAACGTTTCCATTTAAACAAAGCGTGCGAAGCCGCGGATAGAAACTAATTAGAAAATAAACAACAGTCGTTATAATGCGATCAAGAACCACATGTCATTTCAAATCTGACATGAAGGAATAGACTTATTCAAATTACTGTAGAGCGAGAGAGAGCAGTACACTAAAATCATTCAGCATTCGTCCTACTATATTTGGCCGGATGTAAAAAGAATGAATGAAGAGTACTGATCGAACAAAACGAATCGAAATTTCGTAATGAAGTAGGCCTCCAGTTTACAAAAAACAAAAGACGATCGTTTCAACTTCTAGTAACAGAGCTATACGACGTAAAATTTAATTTGTTAATTTCATGATCATTGACTTTCTCACCCAGAAATATTACAATATAGCGAAAATATGCATCATCACAAGGTTTTAGGTCAAATATGCAACTACCGATGAAAATGGGCTAAATATGCAAATGCATATGCAAATATGCAATTGCATATAATCCGGTCTCTAGTTATGACAAACATGGGGGTCGGTGTTGCCGTGTTATAAATACACTTTTCGCCACAATTGGCCTAGAATTAACCTCGTGAACTCGTCTGTTCTAAGGTGCCTTTGTTCAAAGCTGCCTCCTTCTCCCCTACCTACCCATTTATTAAGAGAAGTGTACTTTTCTTCCAGATAATTATGACTGGAAGAGGTGTGCTCGGTATGGTTTATTTGGGTCTTGTTACGTAGCGCCATCTATTTACACCTGGTTAACTGTAGCAACTTATTTGTTTCCTGGAACATCAATACCATCACACTTAGCAAAGGTTTGTTAATATGTCTTGGAAAAACTGTAGCACCTATGTATTCCATGTCCCTAAATGCATATAATTTTCCTATATATTTTGCAGGTTGTTGTAGAACAATTGACATATGGCCCCATTGCCATTAGCAGTTTCTTTTTTGGAATGAGCTTATTAGAATTAAAAACTATCGATGAAGCTATTGCTGAAGTAAAGTTAAAATTTTGGCCAACATACAAGGTTAGTGTTAGTTTTATATTTTGAAATAATTAACCGCACCTGTTTTTTTTTAATTTATAAATACCCATTTGTACATGATTTTTAATGGGTCGTTATCGCAGCCATTATCGCGGGTGCAACATTTAGATGCATATAAATTTTGTTAGTAATGAACAAAAACCATTTTTATTAAAATTAATTTTCGAAGAACTATATTTTTGTTTACTTCATATTCGTTTACAAGAATTTTATACTCAAAACTCAATATTTTTATTGCAAACATGTTGTACATGGGACCTTAAAGATAATGTGTTTCAAACATGCACCCTGATAGGGCACGGCAACATTTAGCTAGGTGGCTAATACTTATAATCTAATGATTTATTCTAATTATTCTAGGCACAATAATATTAATAATTTAATGGGTACAAATAGGCTTTATCTATCTTTATTACTAATGAGATCTAATTAGGTACCTAATTAAAGTTATACATATAACAAATTACATATCTAAAAACTTGTAGAGAATAAAAACTATGTTTGATTAGGAATGTTTTCAAGAGAGCCTTAAACTTATTTATTTTGGTTTCATTCTGTACTTCTAAAGGAATTTTATTATATACTAGCTGTACCCGCGACTTTGTTCGCGATTGCCTTACCTGCCGACTAATTAAGTTCACATTTAACCATAGTCTCTCATATTATGAAACGCCGCCGTCCAAAAAATCGTGTAGGGTCTACAGGGGATAGCATATTGTCATCTTCAATCCCATTCTTTATCCACACGACTTTTAGCTACGCCCCGGCCAGCGTCAGTGTTAAGAAGTGTCCTACTCGTTTGACTTACTCACAGCTGGGGCCCTATTCTGCTATACTAATCGCTTCACTATGACAGGGCTATCGTCACAGAATGACACTTTTTGGTATTCCACCTTGGATGAAAGAAATTATGATGAATGCAGATGGAGAGACGCGCGTCAAGTTTGAAACTACATATTAATTTATCTCGCGCGCACTATCTGGAATTTTATTAATCTAAGGATTCTACGTGATGATTCTGCGACGATTCCATTGTCATACTGAAGCAATTGTTTTGCAGAATTGGGCTCCTGATCCATTTGACTGGACCACCGTAATTTTTTTTCGTTAGTAGGTAGGTACAGTTGGCTGTGTACCACAATCTATATCTATACTTATAATAAAACTGTAACAGGTCCAATTCTGTACATTGAAGATATTTTGAAAATTTTTTTTGGAGGGCACTCTATTATCGATACTGAAGCCAAAACTGAAATTTTTTTCATTCATGTCTGTCTGTCTGTCTGTCTGTCTGTCTGTCTGTTTGTTAAACGCGCATCACGCCGAAACTACTGAAGGTATTGAAATGAAACTCAGCACGATTTTAGGTCATACTACGAGGAAGGACATAGGATACTTTTTATCCCGGAATTCAGTCAGGTTTCCCTGGGAGAGGGGATGAAAGTATAATTCTTTAACTGCGCATCACGACGGAACTACTTAAGGTATTGAAATAAAACTCGGTACGATTTTAGGTCATACCACGAGGAAGGACATAGGATACTTTTTATCCCGGAATTCAGTCAGGTTCCCCTGGGAGAGGGGATAAAAGTAAAATTTCTTCACCGCGCATCACGTTCACGCCGAAACTACTGAATGAGTTGGACTGAATTGGTACGATTTGAGTTCAAGGAAGGACATGGGATACATTTTATCCTGGAATTCAGTAAGGTTCCCCTGGGAGAGAGGATGAAAGTAAAATTCTTTAACCGCTCATCACGACGGAACTACTTAATGAATTCGAATGCAACTCGGCGTGATTTTAGTTCGTACTATGAGGAAAGATACATTTTATCCCGGAATTCAGTAAGGTTGCCCTGGCAGAGGGGATGAAAGTTAAATTCCTTCACCGCTCATCACGCCGAAACTACATAGGTAATGAGTTGGAATGTAACTTGGCACGTTTTGAGTTCATACTACAAGAAAGGACATGGAATACATTTTATCCTGGAATTCAGTAAGGTTCCCCTGGGAGAGAGGAAAAAGTAGAATTCTTTAACCGCGCATCACGACGGGTCTACGCATCGTCCGATTTCATGCATTCTTTTTGTTAGAAACAGAGATGCAAGATCGAATATGACTAAATCAGTAGAAAGTCGAGTAGAAAATCAGTAGATTGATGAAATAATCTGTAGATTGAAGAAAAAAATTAGTAGATAAAGGGTAGGAAGTTCCTATCTATTTATTTTTCCAAGACGCACCCATTAGTTAGGTTCCTACCTACTAAGGTGGTGGGTCTTGGAAAAATAAGTTAGGTTCCTGCCTTACATGATATATGGTGGTTTAGCTGGTCCAGCGAAGTTTGGTTGGAGTCTTACTCCAACCAAACTTCGTGTACAATTAAATTAATTAATTATTGTGGTCCACTTAAACTAACTGGACCGCAGAAAAATATTTTTTATTGTGGTACACAGCCAACTGTACCTACCTACTAACGAAAAAAAATTACGGTGGTCCAGTCAAATGGATCAGGAGCCCAATTCTGCAAAACAATTGATTCAGTATGACAATGGAATCGTCGCAGAATCATCACGTAGAATCCTTAGATTAATAAAATTCCAGATAGTGCGCGCGAGATAAATTAATATGTAGTTTCAAACTTGACGCGCGTCTCTCCATCTGCATTCATCATAATTTCTTTCATCCAAGGTGGAATACCAAAAAGTGTCATTCTGTGACGATAGCCCTGTCATAGTGAAGCGATTAGTATAGCAGAATAGGGCCCCAGCTGTGAGTAAGTCAAACGAGTAGGACACTTCTTAACACTGACGCTGGCCGAGTCGTAGCTAAAAGTCGTGTGGATAAAGAATGGGATTGAAGATGACAATATGCTATCCCCCGTAGACCCTACACGATTTTTTGGACGGCGGCGTTTCATAATATGAGAGACTATGGTTGAATGTGAACTTAATTAGTCGGCAGGTAAGGCAATCGCGAACGAAGTCGCGGGTACAGCTAGTAAAAAATATTTTTCTGCGGTCCAGTTAGTTTAAGTGGACCACAATAATTAATTAATTTAATTGTACACGATTAAATTAATTAAATAATTTAATTGCTGGACCAGCTAAACCACCATATATCATGTAAGGCAGGAACCTAACTTATTTTTCCAAGACCCACCACCTTAGTAGGTAGGAACCTAACTAATGGGTGCGTCTTGGAAAAATAAATAGATAGGAACTTCCTACCCTTTATCTACTAATTTTTTTCTTCAATCTACAGATTATTTCATCAATCTACTGATTTTCTACTGGACTTTCTACTGATTTAGTCATATTCGATCTTGCATCTCTGTTTCTAACAAAAAGAATGCATGAAATCGGACGACGCGTAGACCCGTCGTGATGCGCGGTTAAAGATTTCTACTTTTTCCTCTCTCCCAGGGGAACCTTACTGAATTCCAGGATAAAATGTATTCCATGTCCTTTCTTGTAGTATGAACTCAAAACGTGCCAAGTTACATTCCAACTCATTACCTATGTAGTTTCGGCGTGATGAGCGGTGAAGGAATTTAACTTTCATCCCCTCTGCCAGGGCAACCTTACTGAATTCCGGGATAAAATGTATCTTTCCTCAAAGTACGAACTAAAATCACGCCGAGTTGCATTCGAATTCATTAAGTAGTTCCGTCGTGATGCGCGGTTAAAGAATTTTACTTTCATCCTCTCTCCCAGGGGAACCTTACTGAATTCCAGGATAAAATGTATCCCATGTCCTTCCTTGAACTCAAATCGTACCAATTCAGTCCAACTCATTCAGTAGTTTCGGCGTGAACGTGATGCGCGGTGAAGAAATTTAACTTTTATCCCCTCTCCCAGGGGAACCTGACTGAATTCCGGGATAAAAAGTATCCTATGTCCTTCCTCGTGGTATGACCTAAAATCGTACCGAGTTTTATTTCAATACCTTAAGTAGTTCCGTCGTGATGCGCAGTTAAAGAATTTTACTTTCATCCCCTCTCCCAGGGAAACCTGACTGAATTCCGGGATAAAAAGTATCCTATGTTCTTCCTCGTAGTATGACCTAAAATCGTGCCGAGTTTCA
Source organism: Eupithecia subumbrata (assembly GCA_949316285.1). Taxonomy (NCBI): domain Eukaryota; kingdom Metazoa; phylum Arthropoda; class Insecta; order Lepidoptera; family Geometridae; genus Eupithecia; species Eupithecia subumbrata. Next base: position 8,282,059 of record OX438646.1, read on the forward strand.
TTTCAATACCTTCAGTAGTTTCGGCGTGATGCGCGTTTAACAAACAGACAGACAGACATGAATGAAAAAAATTGCAGTTTTGGCTTCAGTATCAATAATAGAGTGCCCTCCAAAAAAAAATTTCAAAATATCTTCAATGTACAGAATTGGACCTGTTACAGTTTTATTATAAGTATAGATTTTGATAGACATGGCGTAGGGCCCTGAGTGGAACATTTGCAGTTTGGAGAAGGGTATATCTAGTCTATTGTTTGGTCGGAGGTTTTGTGGTCTTGTGTAAACTTTAAAGAGGTCTAGATTTGTTTTATTAGACTTATTATTGGTGAGCAATGGTAAATTAGAAAGTTTATTTTTATTTATTGCTAAAATCTGTTTTATTTGCTCTCTAATATAGTCAAATTACGATTAATTCCATGGCATGTGACAAACGGATGACCAAACGCATTCGACGTTAGGCGTTAATCGAATGACTCGCGAAAGCATTTGCTTATCCAAGAAGATATTCATGCTAGGCCCTATCTCATGCCAATATAATAAGATTTTTCAACACACTTGCTCATAAAGTGACTCTATGGTCACCGCAATTAAGCACAGAATGACACCCATAATCAAACTGTGACTTTTTCATTGCTATAACTCACTAGTGAGTTATAGATTTTTTTAAAAGTTTTATTGGTTGAGTTGCTTTGTTCTTAAAAAAGTTTTTATTAAAAAAAAGATCAATAAACTTATTTCTTATATATATATTCCTTTATGGGTTAATATGTTACATCCAGGGGAAAGGAAAGGTTCAAAGTGCTGTCGCTGGCTTGTCCCTGTAGACTGGACTGGAATGGACAAAAACAAAAGTCTCTTAATTGTAAAACATTATTACATACTTATATGCATTGATATTTCGTATGGCTATGAGGTGCCAGCTTATAATTTTTGCACCACCCCAACTATTTCTGTGGGTGTCGTAAAAGGTAACTAAGGAACATACACTGCGGGGCGGGTCGCAGCGCCACCTGCAGTACAATTCCATCACCGAACTGTGATCTCCAACACAACCCCTTCATGATGTTAAGAGCCAAAAGGAAATGGCCCCATGAAAGTTCCCAGCGGCCTCACTTTTCCTGGCTATGGCAGCGGACATAGTAACGTCGGGGCAAGGGGTGCTAGCATAGAAATCTAAATAACAGTGCCTTGTTATTCAGATTTCTATGGGTGCTAGGAATCTACCTCTGGCTACCTCAGTATCAGTAATCAGTGCGTCTTATCCGTCATCATGACTATAGACACGTAATTTTCGATTTTACGAAATAGGAGCGAATGCGAAATTCGCGGAATTTATGCGATAGAATATACGAAATGTAATACTTTGTGTTTTTAATACTTTTTCGATGAAATATCGAAAAAATACATTTTCAAACGCAATAATCACGTAAATTTTCAATAGAAAATTTAAAAATGGTACATATTCCATTTTTCAAACATTTACCAATGTATGAACTCTGGATAATGCTCATTTCCATAGACGACTAGTCAATGTGGTTCAGCAAGAAGCTCCTGCTTACGTCTTATGCAGATTTTTACTTGCATCAAAATGTTGCAACCTTAGGTTTGCGAATTAGCGCGTGTAGCTTCTACACAAAGTGTTCATAGCCCAGTCAGTGTAGGTACATGCTGAAGGTTATTTCATTATCTACAATGGTCTTATATGACCGATGTAGAGACAACCACGATGTTAGCTTTTAACCAACTTTTCTGCTTACCTACTGCTGCTTACTTTTCGATATTTTTGGATTTTTTATGCGAATGAAAGCGAAATTTAGTATTTTGAATTTATATTTTTGCGAAATTTCGATGCGAAATTATACGTAACCCTAATCATGACCTACGGAATTGAGACGTGGACACTCACGGTAGGGCTGGTCCACCAGTCAAAGTCGCTCAGCGAGCTATGGAAAGAGCTATGCTCGAGGTTTCTCTGAAGGATCGTAACGAATACACAGAAGTTTCAGATTACAATAACTTTATTTCCATAGGCTTAGTCAATTTTATAGGTACTATAAATTATTATCCATTAAGAAATAAGTTGTTATTGATTTTCTCTTCACTTAATTTTTTTTTCCACTAGTGGAAGAAGTGAAAAAGGAACAAAGTTATCGACATAGCTCATAGAATTAGCAAGCTGAAGTGGCAGGGGGCCGACCATGTATCGCAAAGAACCGACAACTGCTGGGGTAAGCGTGTTCATAAGTGGAGACCGTGACTCCGCAAACATAGTAGGTAGGTACCTATTTGACGCCCACCGACCAGGTGGGATGACGTTCTGCGAAAGACTGCAGGCACCGTGATTAGAACATTGACCAGTCTACCCGGGAAAAGTAGGCCCTGACACCCCAAAAAAATTAAGCCTCCACCCCACAGCCGCGATTTTGAATAGTGTGTCACATGTGTCGCGCTATTTGTTACGATTTTGTAGCGCGTTTTACACACAGCTGCGTTTTTGTAAGCGCGATTTCTAGACAAATATCACAACAAATCGCGCGACACAACGTTGATCCCAATACCAAACACCCTGTAGGGAGGGATGGAAAACGACAATAAACGACGAATTATTCACTTTTCAAGCAATCGCGGCTGTCTCCCGCCTGATGATGAGTGAATGTAACATCAATAGAAACATAAATAAACCTAACTATCGCATCAAAGTAAGAGATGATACAATGTTAAGTTATTGTTAAATACACTTCGTTGTCATATAAGTTAGTTATTTAGTTTCAAATAAGTACCTACCTATTTTTTTATTATATTTTATTTATTTATTTACCAACTTAAACTAATGTTACATAGAAAACTTATAATAATGACACTGAGAAAACCACAGAGGTTTGTAAGGGAGTGTCATTAACGAGTCGGCGGAGTAACTACAATTACTATAGGTTTGACAAAAAATAAGACCTTAATTTCTACGTTAAGGTAAATAGGCAGAATCTACGTGTAAAAATACAATATATTGATTCTGAAAAAATTTGTTTCATAAATTGGAATTAGGTGAGTAACTGGGATCAAGCTCTTTGATAGATGTAGGTAAGATCGAAGGACGATCTGAGTTTATATTTTATATTTTTAGGTGTTATAGTTTCAAGTAGTTCGATGGGAAGTTCGTTTATTAGTCGCGGTACCAGGTAACTGTCCGCTCGCCGTACGCATTATTGGCGGGCGAAGTAACTAGCAGGTTTTTAGTAACCGTCAATATTTGCCGCAAAATTCTATGAAAAGATTATTTCTATCATATTATTCTTTGACACTTCCAGTTTCGCAATAATGTCTTCTTATTGCACGACTGTTATGCCATTTACGATTTTATCTTTGGTCCGGTGGGCCAATCAGACATTCATAAGGAAGATATAAAAATTTGCTGTTTTTAAAAACTAAAACAAATTTAGCGGAAAAGTTAATTACCTACCGCAAAACTTACGTAAACCATATTGTTGCACTTAAATTTTCATTGGTGCTTTTGAAGCATCTGGGAATTATGATGTTTTTTAGTCAAAATTCTCTAATATTTCCAAGCGCTCGACAATAATAATTATACAATCCTATCAGATCACAAGCAAATATTCTTAGAACTTAAAAAATTTAAGCCAGCACCGAAGATTAAAACCACATATGAAGCTATAGACTACACTAGACTCTATGCGACTGTTAAAGAAGCACATTTCGACGAATCGAATAACGATTTTACCCAACTACAAAATGAAATTAAAAAGTACACAAGCGAGAGCAAAATCATAAAGACCAAAATTCTCAACGAACCACAAAAAGACTGGATAAACAAAGATATACTTGAAAAAATTAATCAAAGAAACTACCTCTGGAGAGAACACAAACAGAACCCAGGAGATGACGCAAAGGAAGCGAAATTTAAAACAAAAAGAGAAGACACAGCAAAACTCATACAAGAAACCAAAAACGACTACTACTATAAAGAATTTACAAAATGTACAAAAAAACCTAATACTATGTGGAAACTTATAAATAAACTAGCAAACAAAACTAAACAAAACTGTGCACCTCTTAAACTTAAAGTAGATACTAAACTAATAACAAACACCGATGACATCTGCGAGGTACTTAATAAATATTTCTCTACAATAGGATCGCTACTAGCTGAACAAATACCTAAAAGCTATCACGACAACCCTGACAAAGCCTTACCACTCACAATTCCCGATAACACCCCTACCCTATCTACCTTTGACCCATGTAACGCTGAAGAAATTAACAAAATCATTGGAAAACTAGATACTAATTCAAGTGCTGGCCTGGACGGAATCAATACAAAGGTAATAAAATGTCTTAAAAATCTAGTAACAAATAATCTAGCAGAATGTTTTAATAAAATAATGCACGATGGAGAATTTCCGAACACACTTAAAATTGCAAAAGTAACTCCGGTTTACAAATCCGGTACAAAAACAGACCCTGGAAATTATAGGCCTATATCTGTCTTGCCGGTATTGTCCAAAGTTCTCGAAAAGATTCTACATAGACGCCTTGAAAACCACTTGAATTCCATAAACTTTCTTTCCGAAAAGCAATATGGATTTAGACCAAAAAGCAATACACTATCTGCCACCATTGACTTAGTAACAAAGATCAAATCAAATATAGACAATAAGAAAATTGTGCTTGGTATATTCATTGACCTTAAAAAAGCCTTTGATACCATCAGTCATACATTATTAGTTAAGAAACTGGAAACAATAGGTATTGCAGGGAGTGTCCTAAACATGTACAAGTCATATTTGACAAATAGAGTCCAAGTAGTTAAAATTGATAAGGTTCAGAGTACGCCTTCACCTATTACATACGGATACCACAAGGATCCATACTAGGACCTCTGCTATTCTTAATATATATCAATAACATTCATGAGCTAGGCTTGCATGGTCACATATCCTTATACGCTGACGACACAAGTCTTTTCTACTTTGGATCATCAATTAATGACTTAATACCGCAAGCACAATCAGATTTAAATAAATTGTTCACCTGGTTCCAGCATAATCTGCTATCAGTAAATACAGCTAAGACATGCTACACAATCTTTAGGGCAAGAAATAAAATAATTGCGCCACACGACCAACTTAAAATAAATAACGTAGCCATACTCGAAAAAAAGAGTGAAAAATATCTAGGCTTAAGAATGGATAGCTATCTGACGTGGAATGCACATATAGAACACATTAAGAGTAAACTCTCTTCTCTCACTGGATCTCTTCGAAACATTGTCCGATGTATTCCACGCCAAATACGCTACACTATTTATAACTGCCTAGTAAAACCACATCTCATGTACTTAATTGAAATCTGGGGTAGTGCCACGAAAACAAAGTTAGGTGAACTACAAATTATTCAAAACAAAATTATTAAATTACTATTTCGATATCCATATTTAACCCCAACAACTCAAATTTATAAAGAAACCAAATTATTAAACGTTAAACAATTATACATTTACAACACTTGCATTCTTGTTCGTAAAATCCTCAAACACCAAATCCATACTAACTTATCCTTTGCCAAACAGCGCGAAATAACCAAGCGAAACACTCGCAGAGCCAGTTTTTTAGTCCTACCCAAGCCACGTACTAAAAACTACGGAAAAAATATGTTTACGTACGAAGGTGCACAGTACTACAATAAAATACCCTCCATTGTAAAAAATGTAAACTCATTCAATGCATTTAAAACAAAACTAGCAGAATATGTGGCCGATAATTATTTTTAGATGCATTGGATGGGTAAGTACCTATTATATGCACGAAAACGACCTACCTACTCAATTTATAACTTTAGAATAATTTTCTTTTTCTCATGTAAGTGACATTGTGTCTTTTTGAGAATAAATTTCTTTAAACCGAAACCGATACAAAGTAGATACCTAGTACCTTACCTACCTACTAGGGATTGGTCCCGGGAATTCCCGTTCCCGAAATTCCCGGGAATTCCCGAAATTTTTGGCTGATTTAAGAACCGAGAAATCCAAAATCATTTCCCGGGAAATTTCGGGAATTTCGGGAAAAATATTTTTACTTTTATAGCATTACCGAATGTTGAGAATACTCACGGGATTGTAAGATATTTATGTTTGTATGATGTTAGATGTATTTCTTCCTATTTTACGAGTCTTTTCTAATAATTGCTGAACTTTTGACTTTGTTTTATGGCGGCGTAATTGCGAAGAGTGAAGTTTCTTGAAGGTTTTTGAGTGAGTGAATATTGAACGAAATGATCTGGTTCTTTTTACGTTCGGATATTTGTTTGCCCAAACACCGAACTAACGTAACTCAACATTTTCACTTCCTTTTATAGCATTTCACATTATCAGGTATCTAACCTACGCGGTATTAGGCAGGGTTGACATGATTTGTATCACTTGATATAAATCAATTGTTATTTTCCCTGCAATGAAAACAGAGAGCAGTCAAAAATGTATGAGAGTGCCCAAAATTGAGCTTCCGTGTACACATGCACAATGTACCTATACCTGCTTTATTGGTTGAGGATTCAGGAAATTCTCCGAAATTAATAATGCCATAAAGTTCAAATAATGCGAGTTGTCGAAAAAAAGATGCTTAGCCCACATATTTGCGGCAAGTCATATCTGTTTTACAATTTGTATAAAGAACTAGTACTCCGGTAACGTCCTGCCCGCACCTTCGCACGCGCTATTGGAAACGTTTAAAATTTATTTTTGGAAACGTGCAAAATTTCAGCCCGATTCGTTAAGTAGTTCTGGCGTGAAGAAGGAACGGTACAAACTTTCATATTTATAATATATTTTAATATTATTAGCTGCGCCCCGCGGCTTCGCCCGCGTCTAAATTTCAGTTATTTATTACACAACAGGGGGTTTGCAATAAATAACTGTAGGGGTCATGTAGTAAAAATAAGAAATACGTAATTCATTGTTTACTTTATAGTTTATTTATATCGAGTTTTGAGTGAATATTACCAAGGAATAATAATATTATCCATTTAAACTTAACCACCCTTTTTAACCACCTGAGATTATTTTTTGCAAATTAGATTAACTTATGTGTTATTTCAGAACTTAAACTATCTACACACCAAATTTCAACCAAGTCGGAACTAGTTACTGAGATACGTGGTAATAAACATTCACAAAAACTCATACATTTATAATATTAGTAGGAAGTGTGATAAACGGACTTAGACACCAAAAAAAAAAACTTGAACCAAACATGTAAGACAGAAATGAAAATGTTTCAATCTTGGTGTCTTTCCTTTCTGCTAGTACTTCGTGTGATTAAACCTTTGAACCTACCTTTCCTACCAACCTATAAAAACCTTAAAACTGGATAGACCAAAGCGATTAAGGTAGAAAAAAAATATTAAATTAAGTAATTCCGATTTTAATCAAATTAATCGTATTTTCTTTTTTAAACCATGATTTTTATGAAACCTGTTATAAGAAATGTTAGTTATAGCTATATTACTTTTGATCCGTAATTAATTATAATTGGGTCCATGTCTATTGTCCCCTCGTTCGACAACAAGCCTTAAGGCTTTTCTTGCTATAGAGCCGTGACTGAAGCCAGCTCTACATAGTCGATTGCTGCCATCTTGTTCAGCAAATTACCTTGCTGAGCAACATGACAGCAATACTCCATGAAGCTGGACTTGAGCTTGGCAAAGAGAAAGTACCAGAGTCAAGTGCATTTCTGCAATTTATTATCCTCTTTGTGCATGTTACGGCTCTGACTTCTGAACCTGTAAAGCGCGATGATATCGCCTGCGTGGGTATTATTAGGTAAAAATACCAGATACCAGCATCTGGTATCAGGTAGAGAATTCAAATGTATTCGAACACAACGAATCGACCGTTTACGGCTGGCATAAATAAATGCATAGTAGGAAGAGACCTCTGAAGTACCCCGACGACGTTGATCGCCAATTGATTAGACGAACAGTCATCAATGACGACCGACACGAATGGAAGTCATAATCCAATTTAATTTACTTTTTTAATACCGTGGGCTAACAAAGAACACTTAGTCCAATTTTATATTTGTCTCCGTTGAGCCTGGCCACCGTGGCCTAGTATTTGGATAGAAGAACATTAAATTGTTTATTATGTGGGTACGTAATAAGGTATTTTTAGATTGATGATTTCGCTTAGAGCGAAAACTCGAAAAACAACGGGAGCTCCTCGGTGTCACTCTTACAACAACTCTGAACTTCTGTACTTTCATTGGATTAAAATGAAGAAACGAATCAAAGCTAAAACGGTGGCCACGAAGCTAAGCGTCTCATACTATACGAGATCAGGCGATATTTCACACAAGGATAGCTCAAGTCCGGCCTCATGAAGTATCAGCAAAGCACTTTGCTGCGGAACATGACAGCAAATGAATCTGTTATGCTGGGTTCAGTCAAGACTCTATAGAACGAAAAGCCTTCAGGCTTATTGTCGAACGAGGGGATAAAAGACATGGACCTAAGAATTTGTTATTCATTTTAGTAACATCTGAAAAGAAATACAGCTTTAAGTAACATACCTAATACCGCATAAGTACCTAATATCAGCGAAATGCCTAAAAATGACGTGAAGTATATTAAATTATCTTATTTCGGTAGTGGTATAGCAGTAAAAATATTTTTTCGAAATTTCCCGGGAATTCCCGGGAATTCCCGGTTCCGACTTTGAAACTTCCCGGGATTCCCGGTTCCTCGAAAAGGACCCGATTTTGGAATCCCTACTACCTACCTACCTTCAAACTATGAATTTAAAGATTACTGCTTCCCGTGGTTCGTACTCGTGTTTCAAGTAGCCTATGTCAGTTCCCGAGATACCATTTATCACGCCAAATTTCATTAAGATCCGTTCAGCCGTTTAGGCGTGAAAAGGTAACGGACAGAAAGGAAGGATCACAAATCGACAAGTAATGTAAATTACGTATAAAAAGTCGCGGCCAAAGAGTGAATTTTGGCGTAGTATGGGCGGTTTGCTTACAAACATTCTACATCGAGTTTGGCTAGTGTTTTGATACCATAATTTATTTTAAGACCTTTGTACAGCATGTTCCGCAATAAAATATCTTGAATCTTGAATCTTGAATCTAGGTACCTATTTTATTCAATGATGTTGACTTTATTCTCAAATTTCCTTGCCAATGTTTAAATGGTGTTTTTGTTTCAGCTTGGTGCTTGTGTTTGGCCATCGATAGCAATGATCAATTTCTGTTTTGTCCCGCCAAAAAACAGAGTGCCATTCATTAGTATATGTAGTCTTGGATGGACTTCTTACTTAGCTTACATGAAAAATTTACCAAATGTTTCTGAGAATTATAGTTCTTTTTCATTCGTCAAATAGAAGTAGGTATGTAGGAGACAGAAGAAAAGAGAGTAGTGGGTGCGATAATCCATATCTACACTAGCCACTAGTAGACCGTTTGTAAACAAACCACGACACAAATATCTAACACAGGTTCTTACAACCTACTTCAGGCTCCAGTCACTCCGGCACTCTTCACAAAACGGGGTTTGTCTATATTTACCTGGTAAAATCCTTAATCTTAGTCTATCCATTGTTAAATTGTCAGCCATCTGTGGGAAGAGAAATAAATCATTATTTAAAAAAGAAAAATAACTATAACTTACTTGGCGTCTAGTTTCAGACTGCAATAAATATTTCTTATTGTAAGCAATATTTATTAAAGAAAGGATCCCAAATCGACAAGTAAAGTAAATTATAAAAAGACGCGGCAACAGAGTGAATTTTAGGTTAAGTATGGGCGGTTTGCTTACAAACAGTCTTAACCCATTTACGCCCAAATGAAACCAGGCAGTGTCATTTAAATCTTTACTTTATCAATAGCTCAAGAAATACCTATCCAAAAAGTAGATGAAAAAAAAAATTGAAAAAAAAGTTTTCTTCCCTGAAAAAAAAAAGCCGTCCTCAAATGGGGACAACGGGCATAAGCAGTGTGAAAAATTTTAAAACGTTTCTTCGCAACGCACAACGTTTTCAGGTACTTTTCGCATTACCAACGAGCTTTATTATGACAAACTGCACATTGTAATTGTTTGCTAAGCTTTTGAGGGTAATGACCAACACCATCATACTTGGAACCAAGGATACTGCAGGAAGTTCTCTAGAGGCGTGGGTCTGCCTCAAGTGGTTGCGGGTAATATGTCGACGGAATTGAAGCTGATCAAGCTTTGTATCATTGGCCAGGAGGAGTAAACGCCATTAGCCACTGCTGAATCCAGCATATATGTGAACAAAACCCACCACCACTTCGAATAGCTGTACGATACAGAATGATAGATCGATCAGCTTGATCAACCCCGCCCATACCCTTATTGTAATTTTGAAACAGATGCGGGATGCCCACGTCGATTTTTTGCATATTAGCAGTGTTCCACTGCTTCACTTATGGATGGGAGAACGCTGTCGTGGTTTGAGCCCATGGTGCAGACACTATTGTCGAGCCATCGAACAAAGAGAACCTAGTTGATTGAATCATTACTAGGTCAAGTAACATATTCTAGGTCTCTTATTCGCAGTTGAAGCTAATGGTTCCTCATCGCCACTATCCCATTCATCATTTCTTCCTATAAATACCCCAACGTGACCTGGTATATCCCGTGGAAACCCACTCCCTTGAATGTTATCTTCATTGCCTTCTTCACGTAACTTGGATCTGAAGGTAGCGCCACCAAATCAACCATCACATCTGGGTCTTTTTCCTTCATGATAGCTTCCAAAGCCTCCTGAATCCCATGGTAGTCATTGTGGTGACCGAAAGTGTTTCGCACCATTACTGGAAAAAAAATCCTGAAACAAACAAAAACGAATAATATATCACCAATGTGCCCAATGTCCCCATTTGGGGACGACGTTATATTTTTCCTATTGTAAACAAATGGTTATAATTTTTTGCATACTATTTAGGTTTATTATACAGACAACATACTAAACTATTACTGGTGGTAAAAAATGACAAGAAAATCTTGAAAAATATATTCGAAATTCTTTACTTACTTTTCTCAAGTTGTTGCTGTCACTTACGTTCCACAAAACTGCTTATAAAAACACTTTTTCTCAGTGAAAATCAATTATAAATCGCGAAACATAAACAGTCACTATCACACTTTGGAAAACCAATAATGAAACTCACTGTGCAATTAAATAAAAAAAAATATGAGTAGTTTTATATGCGTACTCGTTTGGGCACGGTAGGCGTAAATGGGTTAATCGAGTTTGGCAGGTGTATAGTGTTAGATAATACACTAACTAAACAATGTAAATATTGAAAAAAATACTAAGTATGCTTGTCGGCTACAGAAAAAATGTAAAATAACGAATAAGTATGTGTAAGTAGAGTAAAGAGCCATTATTATGGACATCACAATTTGTATAGAAAATTTTCATTTTTATTTATCTTTCTTTAAATCTGTACAGGTGCATGTAATGTAAGTATTTTAAATTGCAAGTTAATAGCTTTGGTAGTTGCTGAGATATCTAAAAACTGTATAAAATAAATGGTTTGGATGGATAGTACCTATATAGGGTGCGCCTGCCGCCCCTCGTACCGGTCTCGCCCAGTTCGCCGGTAGTTTTTAAACCGGCTCTGAGTATTTACCTACTTTGTGCCGAATTGTGTTGTGCCTACTGGTAGAGGTAAATTTTAAGAGCAGATAAGGTAATTTTTGGTATAAGTTCTACCAACCTACTAAGTAAACAGACTATTAATTGTATTATGAATAATCATGAATCACTTTATTAATATTTACATTTAACACAAAAGTACCTACCACCTATTTTGGAATTATTATAGGTAAGGTACCCATACCCAGAACTACATAAATCCTTTACTTACACTTATAATACTTTATTACACTTAAATACTTTTTACTTTACTTTAAAATAAATGAATTATCTTTGTGATACCTAGTTGTAAGTGGCTCTATGTAATTATTATTAAGTGTTGTCGATTCAGTTGGTGGTATGGTACCTACCTACTGGCATTAGCTAATCTCATGAATTTAGGTATAGGTAGGTATACAGGGTGGCTTTTTGCGTCTACGGAGAATTCGACAAAAACAATTCGTGTTTTAGTCAAATTTTCCGCAAAGCGGCTTTTTGAATAGGAGTGGATGACCAAATCCGAAATCATGCGAGAGAAAAGTCGTGAAAGGAATCATTACCTCAAATTATCTACTGCAGATTTTGTTTTTTTTTAACATAAACTTATTTTACATAATTAAGCAGGATATAGAACCGATTGATTTTTTAAAAATATGAAAACCTTTTTTTGCAATAACGGATTTGGCTGCGGATAAGGCTCAATCTTTGCAAAGAAATGCATCACTGAAAATAAAAAGAAATGGCTATTTTACAATTTTAGTTTTAATACTTCCCCTACTAACTAAGTAGGGGAATATTAAAACGTTGATGCATAAGCTTATTCAAGTATTTTTCACTTAGGAAGCGTTCCCTGATGTTACTGTTCTACCTGCGTTAGCATTGACGTTAGTGATAACGCCCATTTACGCGTTAATTAAGGCGCTAAAAATGCACTGTTGGCTACATTTACGTAACAACGCCGTCAAGAGATAATTTCTCGTTAAATAACGCGTTAACCGCACAACAAGGGTATTTTTTATTTGTTTGGTAGATTTTTTGTATCTATTTGTCTAGATAGATACGGTAGTATCACTTAAGGGAACCTTTTTTCTTTATCAATTCTTTGTATGTCACAGGAAATGATAAAGACTGGATGATAGGCCGTCATGCATCACTAACTGCCGAGCGATTCTTGTGAGATTGTAGTTTTAGATTCCATATGGATGGTTCCATTTGCAATGCCTTTTCTTTGGATCATTCGATTGCCGCCATAACGCAGTCCGCAAAACAACACGCACGACACATCCTTTCCCTGCGCATGCGGCCCGCGGAATGAGACTGCGTTAATGTAGCCAACATCGCCTAGTGCACTAAACTACGTGCTATAATAAATAAATAAATAATTAAAAAAACTGACGCCTGAGCTATTACTTAGCGTCTAATGCCGTTAGTAAATTAACATTTATAATTGTTAGCCACATCTACCTACATAACGTCCCAATTAACGTGTTAATTTACGCGTTAGGTTAGGATGCAGGTGGAGCGAGCAGATAGCATAACAGATGGACTGCGTTTCATTTCAATTGACTAGGATTTTGTCACATAAACATCTCGAAAATTCAAATAAATTTTATTTCCAGTTTAGCGTATAATTTAAACTATAAAATTTTAGTACGCCATTCAAAATACCAAAAACCAAATTATATTTAGCATCCTCACCTTATAAAAAACATTTTTTTTTTTTTGTAAAATCAGGATTAGAGATGGTCAAAATAAAATGAATCAGGAAAATCGAAAAATCGATTAAATTAAATTAATGCAAATTAAAATAATAACTAACCACATCATCATCATCATCTTACAAGAGGCTTGCGTGTTTTTATTAGGTATTTGTTATTCAATTTCTATTAACTACCTTTGCTTTGTATTATTAGTTTAGTAGTTTCAAGCTTTTTCTTGAGTAATAAACTCAAGAAAAAAACTTGAAACTACTAAACAGATCAAGATGAAATTGGCGTACGTAGAACAAAGCCTAACTTAGATAATAGGCTACTAATTATACCGAAACTTCGCGTGCAAGCCGCAGGCAGAAGCTAGTTTTCTCATAAATTGAGCCCAAGATCATGACTCCTTTCACGACTCGCCTCTCATGGTTTCTGATTTGGCCATCCACTCCCATCTCAAAAAGCCACCCTGTATACATGTGGCTATCGTTAAGTAGGTGCTAGAATAATTAGAAGTACCTAAGTGAGCATTTTCACTAAAAAGTGCTCCACCACTTTTACGCTGTCCCACGTTTTTAGAGTTGTACAGATGTATTTAAATGTAAGGTACCTATGCATATAATAATTTTTATACCTATATTTTATCTTTATTTCCATAAATACAAGAAATGTACACTTAGAAAAGGTTTGTATAATATAGAAATAAATCGATCAAAAATATATTAAATTTGTTTTATATTTCAGCAATCGTTTTGTAAATACCTAACTTAACTCTTATTAACTATAGACAATTCTAATAATATTGGAAGCCATTTTTGACTTGTCCCAGTGCTATCAGCTTCGAATAATACTGAAATTACAGGAAATTACCGGAAATATTTCCTTCAAAAACGATGTCAAGTTTTTGTTTACTAAGTAAGTACCTACTACGTAATGGATTATTTTTCCGTCTCTGATTTAAAATTTCAAATGAAACCCTAATATTACAAGCGTAAAATATATTTTTGTAAAGTACCTACCTACCTACTCAAAACTTGATCCGACCGGACAGGTCAGCCACAGCACAGTGACGGTCCAAATGCAAATATTTTTACTACTAAAACCGTTTTGTTTATTATTTATTTATTTATTTATTTACAAATGGACTTACAGTAGAACCAAAACGTCCAGGAGTCAGATACATATGAATAACAAAAATAGGCGCAAAGTAGTCAAATCTTGGACACAATACAAATACAAAACAATTAATACAAAAAATTATCAATCATAATGTCAATCTCGAATCAATAAAATTATTAATAACAACATACAACCCCCCGATAGATTTTCATGCAACATGGCTAAGAACACTCGGGATAAAATTATCTATGACACATGTAAAAATAGTTTTTTTATCCGGTTATAGATCTCATCTGTATATTAAATATTTTGTATTGTCATGTGCGTTGTTGTTTATTTGTTCCAATTTTATTTTATCACACACACAGATTCTACCCCTCTTCGAGACGACACGACGCGACGTATGGATTTATCCTACTTAGGTTAAGTTCACTGTACCCTATTCCTATTTCTTTATTTAAATTTGAAGGCCAATTTATATTCAAGCTTGGGGGATGAGGGCCCGATTCTTCCTGTATGCACCGGGGCAGACACCTAGCTACGCCATTGGATACGTCTTGTCTGCTAGGGTCACGAATAAGCACACTTTTTTATGTTCATCACAGTCATCACAAAAGGAATCAGTGACAAAAGGCTTCAAAAGGTTGAACCTAAAAAGGGACTGGCAGTGGCATGGCAACACCAAAAGCATACATACAAAAACCAAAAAAAGAAGAAGAGGTGAATTCTCCAATAATCTCGTTTGTTTTGATTTATTTATTTCTGTTCTGAGTTTGATGAAAAATAGAACTATTGACCGTATGAAGATGATACTATTCTCGTACTAATTTGTAAATCGTGCTCGTGAGTGATTCGTACAGTAATCGGTATGTCCAGTAACTCGCTATTGTTTTCTATCAACAATGAAGGAAAAGTCTACGCCCTATCAACCAGTGGCTCATGTTGGAGAGAATTTATGTACCTGGGATTGGATTTTAAGACCCTCTCAGCTGTTCCTCATTTTCTATGGGCCGTGGGAGGAGATCGACAAATCTACCTCCATGTGCACGGACTCGAAATCCCTATCCGGGTCAAAGAAGAATCTTACGAGAATGAGAGGTGGTTACCTCTTGATGGTTTTAGCAGTAGACTTTTACCTACAGACAGATATCACTTTTCTTCCCAAGATGGCACTAAGGATAGATCTATAGATCGTATTAGACTACCATCAATGGCATGGCAATGGGAAGGTGATTGGCAATTAGAGCTTACTCTAGAAGGACAGCCTCTAGATCATGATGGCTGGAGCTATGCAGTAGATTTTCCCGCCCAATTTGGTCCATCGAAGCAGTGGAAATCATGTGTCAGAAGAAGAAAATGGATTCGGTACAGAAAATTTAGTGCTATGAACTCATGGTGTGCCATAGCGCCTTTGCACAAGGACCCCACTCAAGAACCCTTTATTGATGTGAGTATTGGTGGTAATCAAATGCCCTATGCAGCTCCGGGAACCCTTTCGGTGTGGGCCATAACAGCTCATGGCAGAGTCATGTTCAGAGCGGGAGTGAGCACAACATCTCCTGAAGGATTGAAATGGATCAACATTAGCATTCCACCAAACTGTGATATCAAGCAAATTACAGTTGGACCTACAGGATTAGTGTGGGCTCTACTTTGGACAGGAAGAGTTATTATAAGAAAAGGTATCACTAAAGACTGCTCTACTGGTGAGTCCTGGCTTGAAGTAAAATCGCCAAATGAAACAAAATTACTATCTATTTCTGTTGGCCTCAATGTAGCCTGGGCAGTTAGCTCAGATTCAAGAGTGTGGTTTCGGAAAGGAATAGATGGGAATAGTGCTGGTACTTCAGAATCTTCAGCAACTGGAAGTGGATGGTTGGAAATAACTGGTAACATGATACACATTTCTGTTGGAATAAATGACCAAGTGTTTGCCATTGGAGAAACTGACAGATGTGTCTATTGGAGAAGTGGAATCACCCCAGTAGAGCTGACAGGGAAGAGATGGAGAATGGTACAAGCCAACATGCAGCTGAGCAGAACATCTAGCTCAGCCAGTGTTGTCTCATCAGTTTCAAATGCAAAACATCATAGTCTAACCACCCTCAGTGAAACAACTCCAGAACGTAAAACAAACATTCATCTCAATAATTCTTGGGAAGAATCACACTCTGCCCCTATTGAACACACTATGCCTATCAAACAACCTAAAGAAGCAAGACCAAAGGGAAATGTAAACATTGAGAATATAGATCTAACAGGTAAAAGTTATGAAACCACTTTGAAGAATCCTCGCGCTTGGAGTCCGGTCAGAAGCGTTGGATCTGTTGTTGGAATGGAAGCACAGCCTGACAGTGACAGCAGTGTTTTTGATGTAGACTCTGGAATGTTTTTTGATGATGAAGTTAGCCAAACTGCTTGGGGAACCTGTGATACCACATGGGCCTTTGTGGAAGCTGGTGCTTGTTGTGTTGACACTGTTCAAGTGCCCCACTGGTTTACAGACTCGCAAAATGTGCACAACACAGATATATCAGCAAAGTGGCGACTGGATGTATTGGAAAAACTTAAAAATAGAAACAATTACCAGAATGTTGATCTGAGTAACTACGGGGTAGCTGTTGAGGAAAAGGGTTGGACTCGCAGCTGTGAAGCCAGGCTAGTTATTGCAAACAACTCTATGGAAGATTGCATTTTATCTCTCTATTGGAATGATATAGAAAACACAGGGACACTATCAGTTTTTCAACCAGATGGCACAATCCAATTTATACTGAATCTGTGTGAAGTAACCAATGTTTTTTCTATATCTGAACCTGGAAGTCCAAGAATATGTTTCTCCATCCCTCGTCAGAAAAAGAACACTGTTAAAGTTCAGTTTATATCTGAGATGGAACAAGAAGAATGGCTCAGTGTATTGGTTGATATCACATCACAAATCAATGGTCTTTCTGGTAAACCATCTGCCGATTCTGTCTGGACAGTCACAAACTCTGGAGACATCTTGAATTGGGATCCAATGCCAGCATGCTTGAATACTAGTGAAAGTGGCATGTTTACCAAAGTATTTCAAGTATGTGGAAAGGACATTGCAGCAGGATTTACAACATTCCTCAATAATAATTTTCCTTTTGGCAGTAGATTAAAAATTACAGGAAGCATATTTGACGAAGTAAGACGATTTCATATAAATTTAGAGGGACCTGAAGTCAAGAAGCAGAGACATAAAGTTGAAACAGAGGTGGATATACCACTGCATTTTGACGTTAGGTTTGATGAGAACATTGTTGTGTGCAATACTAAAATCTTAGGGAGCTGGGGAGTGGAAAAACGTCATGATTTACCTTTTGCTAAAGGACAAGAATTTTCAATTGAAATAATTTGTGATGTCCAAGTATTTAAAATAAGAGTGAATGAAAAACACTATTGCCTCTATGAGCATAGACTAAGCCCTGAAAGTATTACTGCAGTAAAAGTCAAAGGACCTTTAAAACTCTACACTATGGAATATTCTACTACAAGTTTGATAATAGGAGCCGAAGAAATGTTTTGGCGGACAATTGGGGGCTATTTGCGGCGAGTAGAGTGTTCTCAGAATGGAGTAGTTTGGGGCATATCACATGACCATCGCGTTTGGGTTTACTCTGGAGGATGGGGAGGTGGAATACTGAAAGGTAACTAAGTAATAAAATGCTTTAGTTAGGTAAATTCACACTTTTGTAGAAACACATTTTAAACTAAAATATAAAACACAAAATAACTTGCAGGTGTTGGCAGCAAAGATGGCATCCATGCCATGACAGATACTCAAACGTATTGCGTCTATGAAAACCAAAGATGGAACCCCATTTCTGGGTACACTTCAACTGGGCTTCCCACTGATAGATTTATGTGGAGCGACGTTACTGGCAAACATAAGAGGACTCGAGAACATACGAAGTTAATCAATCGTCATTGGCATTGGGTAAGCATTGATTACACTAATATTATAAATGCGAAAGTTGCTATGGATGGATGAACAGATGGTATGTTTGTGACTTCTTCACGAAAAAACTATGGAACAGATGGGGTTGAAATGCATAGATGTAGGTAGATGGAGGAGTAGGTGGAATAACACTAAGGCTAATTTAAGTTCCAAAAATAATTTCCCATAGAATAGAATTAACCTTATAATATAACGTTTCCATAGAACGCATGCGAGGCCGCGGGCAGAAGCACGTCTGGAATAAAAGGATTTATAGAACTTGGCCACTAAATCTATCTATATGCCACTTGGCTACTGGACGGGGCCAACTAGTGCTACCACGAACATACGGTTTGTGTCGTGATTGTGACGCGTCAGAACAGAAGCATAACAATTTCATACATTTAGTTCAAAGACATAACCTAACACACAGGCAGTGCCTTTCATACGCCGGTTTCCGGGTAGTCGGTGCCGGGTACCCGGCGGCAAAGTTTATGGGCGTATGACACAGATGTAGGAAGTATGATAATAGATTTCACCTACCGGCATAATTTGCATACAATTCGCCGCAGGGTACCCGGCGATCGGGACATGTGAAAAGGGACTAACTATGTGTTCCTAAATATACTGACACAAAAGTGTATTTCTATCTTTACGAAGTACCTACGTGTCGTGGTTGCGCTGTGAGATTTATTACGTGAGTCGTATTTAAACTAAATTTGAATTTGCAGATATCAGAATGGATGATAGACTACAGTACCCCTGGAGGCGTCGATAGCGACGGTTGGCAGTACGCCACGGACTTCCCAGCTCCTTACCATGGTAAAAAAATATTTACCGACTGTGTGCGGCGCCGACGGTGGTACCGGAAAGCACAAATAAATACAGAAGGACCATGGGTTCGCGTCGGGAACACTTCACTGTTGGATATATCTTTATGGGTAAGTAGGTACCTAGTATAAACATGAAACTTACCTTGAGCTTAAGAGATTGACCTAATTAAGGCGTAAATGGAATATATTCGCGAGCAAAAGAAATGTGTGCCTTACCTTGTGGATATATGGTTCAATCTGCTATCAAAATATTCAAAAGAATCCTTTCGATAAACAGTATTTTAGGCACGTAGAAATTGATTTGCCACCTGTATAAAGTAATAATAATAAAAATGAACCCGTAATTTTTAATGCAGGGCGATGAAGACGAAGTTACGGTGTGGGCCATAACCATTGCCGGCGACGCCATCTACCGGACCGGAGTAACTGCTTCCACGCCTGCGGTAATCTATACTAATATTATAAATTCGAAAGCCATCGGGTACCTAGTATCCTGGGTAAAAAAATATTATACTATTTAGTCCGTCAGTTAGATTAACAGAAGATATTGGATACATATTTTTTCTTTTGTCAATAAAACCAAAAATGACAAAAATAAAGCGCGTCAGAATTTGGGAGTGGGGGGCTAGTGACATCACACCTTGCTTTAAAGTGTGGCAAGTTATGACGCAACGTAAATATACTATATAAATAAAATAAAATAATTTATTCAAAATAACTTAGGACTAGACATATAACAGAAAGGTTTATCTTAGGTTATAATGGTATTATGTAATGTTTGTGTCTGAACTAGGTAAAAAACCTGTTTTTCAGGCTAAAAGAGTGCTAATAACAGATAAATTAATCAAATGGACTTACTAATTATACAAGGCGATGGTGCATATTATAAAATAATTACTTATGCTACCTACATTAAACTAGTTTAAATAATAAAGATGCTTACAATTTTTTTGGCGTGGAAACGTGGAATTAAACTGGCTATATCTTCATCATTTTTTGTTTAATCTACATTTTCACGTCGAACGTCTGAACGGATCTTAAAATTAGTTGCTGCTAGTTTCCGTTTCTACTAAAACTGCCCTTTTCTCCTGGTTTCCAAGAAGAATGATCGAACTTACATTTTATTTTAGGGTCTGCAATGGGAACACGTAAACAGTCCTCAATTGTTGATGGCCATAAGCACTTGTAATGGCGCTGTCTGGGCGGTGGGCCGTAGAGGGGAGCTTTACTACAGGGAAGATATTACCAAAGAATCTCCTGGAGGATCGAATTGGAAACTGATTGAACAACCCAAGTTGGGATACCCGTACAGCCACAAATCCGTGCACATTAAAATGATTTCTCTTACCAAAACCACAGGATGGGTAATCCTTTCAAATGGCTCTATTGCCGTGCGAACATGCGTTTCCCAGAGCCAGCCAGGTGGCAAAGAATGGAAATACTTATCAGGTTTGTATATTTTCTCTTAACATTATGATGTTATTGCGAATGTAAGCGGGTTAACTACTAACCTTTGTGTTGGTTAAGGGATGAAACATTGGTGATCTTTTAACACAAACAAGGTTAGACGTTAACCCGCTTACATTCTTATAAATAAATAATGCTGGACAATTCACACAGCATTATCTAGCCCCAAGCTAAGCAGAGCTTGTGTTATGGGTACTAAATAACTGATATACTTAATACAATACACTACATCGATAGATATTTTTTATTATACATAGAAAACACCCAGACCAACGGAACAAATTTCTGAAGATTGTACACAAATTTGTTCCGAGGCGGGAATCGAACCCGCAACCTCCTGCGTCGCAGGCGGACCTTCGCCCGCTGCGCCACGGAGATCGTCATTATGAATTCTACTACGAAGTAGTAGAACGACAAAGAAAATTACAATCTAATAAATAAATAGAAATAAATAATAACCAGGATTTACAATCGAGTTAACTGCAGGCTGTTGCAAACAATCTACAGGTAGCAGAACGGATCCATATCTATACCAGTCGGAAGCGTCCCCAAGACGCTGGCTGCACTGCCCCGCTGTATGGTAATGCTCACCAGTTCTCAGATAATGCGTCACTTCGACCAGACGTAAATTTCAAAGTAGTAACCGACCAAGTAATTTTCAAAATCCCGAAGAGCTAGGTAGGACCTAGGGTCAAAACTCCAAGGGGAGCAAATATGTAGGCTCTGTCGAGACCTGCTTAATTGCTCCTCGTGAGGTCCTTGGCCTGCGCCGATATTTTTATAGTAAAATTATGATGTTAAATTAAACAGATATGGATCACTTGAGCTACCTCTCTAGATTGTTTAAGTTCAGTCCGCAATTAGCGCAACTATTTTAATTGTAAAAACTACCTCTAATTTGTTTCTATTTTTTTTATTATAACTTTATTGTAAAAAAGTTTTAATCCCCAAAAAAATATCAAATTGATTTTCATAAAAATAAATAAACCTCTATACCTATCAGTGATAGGAATAGGTAGGGCTTATTTACCTAAACTTCGAGGAACAGTGACAAGAATCGGAAACTTCCTTCCGACAACATTTTTTTCCGGTACAGATGTACCGGAAAAAATTCCGGACATTACTTAGGTACATTAAAAAATAATGTTATTCGAATAAGTAGTTGATCTATGTTTACCTAAAGTTCGCGACTAGACATAAATAAGTTGTTGGTCTTAAAACTATCAAACAAAATCATTGTTTAAGAAGCCGGACACATTTTGAAGTAAATATCTGCTTTCTCATTCGCTCTCGACCACGTTTCTTAAGATTTCTAAAGTTGAACTTTAGCATATAATAAAAAAAAAATCCGGCCATCTTTAACCTTTTGACCGCCACGCCCCAAACGCATTCTCGTATCCTCTACGCCAAAGCACAAAAGTGACCAAAAATACCTACGAAAAAATGGTGCTGCCAAGAGTCGATAAAATGTATATTGTCGATAAACACATGGAGACTTGATTTCGTTGGTTTTTTATGCAATAAACAACTTTTTAAAATCTGGGATGTTTTATTACCTTTTGAACGCCACCTTAAAATGATAAAATCTAACTCTCCAAGCCATCCAAGTTACAAAAAGAAGGGCTTCAGGTTAGAAGCACTACCTTCAATTTTCGAGTTTTACTTGATACTAATTTACTCTATAATATATTAATTGTTACGCCGCAGTTGCCGATATTTTGCCTATATAAAACCAGAAATCAGATCGACAACAAATATTTTCAAATAACAACAGCACATCACTATTCACCCACGTGACGTCTTCTGTTGTCGTGAATAGCCGACATAGGCGCGGCTGGCACGATGTTTGAAAGCTTGCTTACATCTGAGGTAGTGATGTGGTAGGTTATAAGTCGCTGATTATCGATAAGGGCAAGTAGGTATATACCTGTCCACTCTTGAAATGAAACTAAAATGGTCATCACATCACATGCATTGAATGCCAAATAACTAGTTGGGTACCTACCTACCATGTAGTAACTGTGAAACCACTAAAGATTGAAGACTGAAGATAGATAAAGAACCATTAAAGATTGAAGAAGATATTATCACTACACAATGCAGAGAAAGAAACGGTACCTACCTACCTACCAGTTATACCAACATACCTAGTCCCTACCCATCAGTGTAATAAGTAGGTAGACGCAATAATAAGTACCTACCTACCTACCCTAGTCAACTGCACTTAGGTACCTACCTAGGTACAATACAATACAATACACTTTATTGCAAACCAAGAAAATACAAAAACAAAACAGGGAAAGAGAAATAACAGAATTGCAGAATGGGCGGCCTTATCACTAAAAGAAGAGAAAAACTAACAGTATAAGACTAAAGAAAGAATCCCCGTATCGGGTGAATGTTGCATTATTATTATTTAGTGCTAGAATTTGTGTTCTTGGTAGGTAGGTCGAAGTAACGGTCAATGACCTTTCTAACCGTTATTGTACCATGAATGCTATTAAAGTATTTTATACCTAATTATCTTCCTTGCTACTTGCAGAATTTCTTCTCATTAATTATCATTCATGCATGGTACAAATTCTTGCCGCTTTTTAGGAAATTTCACTAGGTAGGTAGGTACCTAGGTATTATTTTATTTCCTTCATTCTTTATTCATTGTAAATTTTCTACGCATTACCTATCCATCTAACATCTTTTATTGATTTTCTGTCCACGTAATTATTTCCTTGAGTCGGATACCTATCTCATAATCAAACCGATTTAGGTACCTACACTACCTACTTACCAATGATGAAAGTACCTACCTATCTAGTACACAAAAATTTATCCCGTTCCCAACGTAGGCAGGCACCTACTCTAATCTTACAAGAAAGAAATAAAATGTAGGTAGGTATGTACCTACCTACCCACCGAACTACAGGGAACCTGTGTGCTTCGAAGCAGAAACATGCTTTTGTCGAAGTTTTAAACAAGAGATCTATGAACCTACAAATACATACATTTTACCTATGAATCCAAAATCAATAGCAGATAAAATCCAAAATCAATAGCAGATCGGACATACTTGGAATGCACTTGCACGTCACTACCATTGTCTTGTTACGCTGATGACGTCACTTACGGTCGTGTAGTCCCGACCGTGGCGTACGCTACACTGCTAAGGGATGATGAACCAGTGATGTGCTTTGGTGGGGATTATGAATTATCGATCCTGCTCATGGATCATTTTTATTTTCATTATGCGTTTGCTGAGTTAAAGTTTGGGTTTATTATGATATCATAATAGATATTTATTATTTATATCATGAGAATGAACATGAAATAAATAATAAATATCTTGTTTAAATGTAAATTGTCTATTTTTTATCACCTTCGCTTGGTAGCTGTATACCACAACACTAGCGGTCGTCTCCTGCCGACAATGGCGTGCGAATCACGCCCGCTGACGGGATTTTATTTCAATGTTTCATCATCGAAATTTTTATACAACTAGGGGTTTTTCTTATAAACCTTTAATATAGATGTATAATAACTAAAACAATGTTCCTTTTAGGATAAATAAAACGCAGAACTAACAGTTAAAAGATTGTGTATTTCGTTTTTTTCTTGGAGCAGTTTTGGTCGTCTAATAACGACACTGGCGTAGTAAGCACAATTTGAAATGTCGAGTATAGACGACGGTGGCGGTCAAAAGGTTAAAACGATATAACAGACATTTTTATCATTTATGCAGTAATTTTAAGTATTTTGGACGGAGATAGAGGAATAATCATTTTTAAAAACGAAAAGTATTTGTCTTATATCTTACTAAAGATCAAGATAAAAAAGTTTATTTCAAAATGTACGTAATGTTATCAAAATAATGGGCGTATCACATGTTCAGTATCCTTCGAGATATTTGACCACGTGAGAACTGTGCTAAGCTGGTGTTCGTCTGAGCACATAAAAAATTAACAGGAAAATAATTATTAATTAAAATTAATATCCAGAAATCACGATCTAGATAAAATTAGAGACATGTGACGCGTTAACAGCAGGAAAAGATGATCGGTCATACTATATTTACGAGCCTTTGACCTCAGTCCAAGTTGAGAGGTCGTTTTCAACTTATAAATGGATCCATAACATAAAATGAAATCGCTTAAAAATTTAAAATATAGAAAAAAATATGATTGTGTATTTAAACTTAATTGACTCTTCTGAGGCAGAGAACTTCGGTTCTGACACTGAACTTGACGAATCGAATCATTATGATTAGAGGAAAATCTGTATTTTTTATGGCATTTTCTTAAGACAAATAAAGATTTTCTAAATTCTCAGAAACCTTGGAATCTATTTGCAATAATTGCTTATGTAAACATAAAGAGTTCACTTTGTAATATAAGTTATTCCGTCTGTACAATTCGTTTCATGTTTTCCAATTATATGTTGATAAATTATTAAAATATAACCTGTATCTGTTACAACAATGTTCACTACGTTTTATTTTTCTTTTATCGTTATAGTTTTATGTATAAATAGATAAAATACTTTTCAATGATTTTTGTCAGATTATTTTGTGGTTGTAACGACTCCCATGTTATGTTATGTCTAGTCGCGAACTTTAGGTAAACATAGATCAACTACTTATTCGAATAACATTATTTTTTATTGTACCTAAGTAATGTCCGGAATTTTTTCCGGTACATCTGTACCGGAAAAAAATATTGTCGGAAGGAAGTCTCCGATTCTCGTCACTGTTCCTCGAAGTTAAGGTGAATAAGCCCTACCTACTTATTCCTATCACTGATACCTATGTTTCATAAATTTCGTAGATTGTTAAATTGTCTAATTAAACGTCTCATTAATTGTGGTTACGTCTCAAGCCTGTTTTTTCATTTTTTTATGTTATATTATTTATTATTGCTTTTTTTATGGACAATAGACCTTCGTTTGACCGCAATCTTGTTGTGTTTTGTTATGACTATTTTCCTTTTTAGATGAAATATCGTACAAACACGTATCATGCATGGGGCAGGAGGTATGGGCCGTTTGCTCCGACGGGTCCATACTGCGACGACAAGGTATCACCGCCGACAACGTTGTAGGCAACACCTGGCAGAGCATAATGAACAGCGGGCTGGTTCACGTTACGGCTAGAGGAAGATCTTCCTAGTTCCAGGAGAAACAAGACTTGAAGAAAAAATTATGATCTCTTAAAATTTTCAAAGCCAATTGTAAGCTAGCTATTAGAAATCTCTGCGAAAGAAATCTCTTCCAAATTTCATTTGCTTAGAGCTGCGATATTTCCTTAGTATTTTTGCTCATATTTAATGGATAAGTATATTATTGTGCTATTCTTGTATATTACCTATGTTTTTGTGATTTATTATTTAAAGGTTAATAATGTAAGGACACAAAATCAATCTAGTCATTTCCAGTGTACATTCCTAGCCCTGATAGTATTAACAGATTTTAAAAAAAGCTTAACTCATAAAGATATTAAATTAAAATAAAACTATAATCTTTTGATGAACTGTGTTTTATTTTGCAATATCCTAATGTACCAAGACGATATAAATTTATAGTATTGCATAATTAGAGCAAAAAATTATAAAAGCCATTCGTTTCGTTTTGGTCTTGAGTACAGCCTGTCCAACAGAGATGTACATTCAACGCAAAAACGTAAAGAAACTAAACATTTCAATTTTTGTTTTGGTTAATTCTCCTTTATACATCAATTTATCAGCTTACTTCAAAAGTCCATATGTGCCAGGAATTGTTTTGAATAACCTGTTCAAAAAATTTTTTTTTCTAATAAGAGTTATAAGTCCTCAAGGCAGTCTAAAAAGATAATCAATCAAATTGACGAGTCATTCCCGCTCGGTAACACCCTGTCATCAACACTGTTGACGAATGGGAAATAAAAAGTTGCACTCGTTCACAGTGTTGACGAACACAACTTTTTATTTCCCGATCGTACCTACCCGTCTAGTCCAAGGAGTCAGAATATTAAAAGCGGATTTCAATGAAAGATACAGGTTTATAATTATGGCTGTTACATCTTAAAAATTAAATGTAAAGGGTTGGTAGTCGTACATTGAACCTTGATATAACGAGCCATAATTATTATGAATTAGAATGACTCAAATCGACACATGTCCATTGCGACCAATCACAGATAACGATTTACTTTAAATGGCGCATGGCGTCAGAATGTTTTTCAAACGACCTTATGGTCGTTTTTGGACTTATGTCCATCTGATTTTTATCAAAGTATCACATTGTCATGTCCTTCAGGGGCATAACCGTGGGCATAACAAATGTTTACACCTTGTAGTTTCTATGAATGTTAATAATAAAATCTTTAAAGAAAAATATTTAAAAGGCCATTAACTAATTATTAAACACAATTGTAATAAAACATTACTTACATAGTGTATATGTGAAACACAAAACGTCCTTATGCCAAATTTTACATGGTGGATTTTTGAGTTTGTCATAAACAATTTTTAAAAATTTATTGGTTATAAACGCTTATTTTTCTAAATAATAGTTCGGGTATTTCTGTCGTTGACTGTACTATCTGTATTCTACTTGCATCTTAGCTACACAACTCCACTCCTAATATAGAATTGGATCTCGCGTAATAAGCCGCTTTGAGACGAACAGAGTCTGCTCGGACCGAGTGGACTGATAGCTAGTAGCATAAACGAGTATAAAATTTATAGGATAGCTGTTATTGATACCTTTAATATGAAATCATAGTTCACTCAGATATTTTTTTAAGTCAACATCGAAAAATGTTGAGACGTTTGGTTGTTGTTACAAGACGACATTTTGTTTTCTTACTCGTTAACGATTTAGCTCGGAAAAGTAGAACGCGGTCCGAGTCTACTTAAAACCGTCCGTTCCACCTAGTTACATTGTAGTTACATAAACGGACGCTCGTTCGTCCGTGTGCGCTCGGGTAAGGGTTGCCACAATAAGAGTAGCGTCCGAGCAGACTGATCCTGTCAACGCGGCTTTACGGAACAAACATTCGTGTTTAGTCTAACTGTAGCATTCTCTATGATTATTTATATTCTAGCAAAAACACAGAATAATATCTCTGAAGTGAAAATAAAAATGTCCCGGAGCACTACATTTATTAAATACAATAAAATTAAATAATTCACAGCAAATAATCTAATTCGTATCTAAGAAAGTGGTTGTTGGTTTCATTTTGTATCCGCGGGTATCCAGCGACTAATGCATCCTGACCCCCGATATATAATGTGTTGTAGATCTTCCAGTATACGTCGCGAACTTTCCTGGCCGGGTGGAAGAGACCCTGGAATAATAAGAATTTTGTGTTAGTTGTGGCAAGCATGAGTGTGTTTTTAGCATCTTTACCTTTAGGGTAAGAATCAATTTCTATGATTCATGAAGTTGTTTCACTTTGTGTCACTTTAATTTCTAGATGGAAATCTAGAAATTAGAGTGACACAGAAGTGAAATCAACCAATTATATCATACTGGTTCCAATTACACACATGTCTTCAGCTGGTTCCTGATTTAGTCTATTTTTGACACCCCAACAATCGTAGCATCCTACATTCCTGGTCCTAGGGACGCCCTAAAACGAATATAAAGTGTAAATTGCGTACCTGCAAAGCATATTGCAGAATTTTGATAGGACCGAGGGCCACTCGCATGCCTTCAACGGCGTCCATGAAGGCTTGCACGAGATGCGGCGAGGTCTCGAATATATTCGGCCACACGTGGTTCAGTAAATGCACGAGCGCGTCTTCGCAGCCGAAACCGTACACGCCGAGGGCCATGTGCTTTATGGCCGCGCACGCTGTCTGACGGTGGACGAGATCCCTAAAATGCGAAATGACAAGTCTTAAAAATACAAAAAACTCTGAATGCAAATGGCACGAATGGTTATTGTGAAAAGTTGCAACACGTGTGATGGGGACGGCTGTTTACAACCATATAACAGCGCGCAATCTACACAGTCTTTTAAAGGTTAAAAACGTGACTGTTAATCAAATAAATTTATGATTTTAAAATGTAACTGATAATATTAGTGTCAATTCAGATGTCGCCAAAACTAAACTATATTAATTTGACAGCTCCAAAAATGTGGCGGTCCCTTTCATAACGATCGAAATAAAAAGGTTGGCATCATTTTTAGTGCTGTCAAATTAGTTTAGTTTAGATTTGGTGAAATCTGAATTGACACCATTATCATGTAAATTTAATAAATTTATGATAACTATTATTTTCTTTAGTTTACCTCTTCTTGACAGAGTTAAGTTTTTAAGAGCTAGTTCGAGTGATCTACCTCGTACAATCTTAGAGCATTAAACCAGACCGGAGGCGACACTCATGAGCGTACCCCTCTGCCAAAAGTACGAGAGCGGCGGTCATACACGTTATAAAACTAGTTGCCGTGCGTCAGCAATCGTCGTGCAATGCGCGCAGAATGAGCTTCGGTGAAAATGCCGAGTTGCAGTGTTTTTTGGTTCAAAAATAGGTCAGAAACTTCAAACCTACAAAAGGATAATATTACATTTCATCTGTCAGTATTATTTTGTCCAAATACTATTAAATAATGCCCTTATCTAAAGAAAATAGTTTTTTTTTTTACTTAGGTGTTGCCAGTAGGTTATACAGTGTAATAATCTGGAGAAAGTTTCGTAGTTGAGTTAATACTAAAACAAAATATTTTATTTACAATCATTATTAAAGTTTCCCTATTGTAATGAACCAATAATGATTATTATAGATTTGTGTGATTTTTAGGGAAATACTGCAATATCATCGCATTTATATGGGTACCTTTCAAAAAAGCACAGATTTAAAAAAAATACTTTTATTAGTTAATTTATTATGCATGTTTTAGAATATTATTACACTTTCTAGTTGAATTATATTTTCAGTCGACACTTTACCAAAAACTATCAGTTTCAACTTAAAGAATCTGGCAGCACTTCAAAAAATTTAGGGATAGGACTGCACGATCAAAAATATCGATATTATTTTTGTTTCAATTTAGATATTTTTTTATTTGTAAGAAAGTATAAAACTGAAAATTAGTGCTGGGACAGCACAATCGCGAACATTGATAGCATTTTCTTGTACAGGATGATTTTTATTAGTGCATGATAATTTGTGAAATGAATCTATCCATAAAATTTAAACATCCCCCAAGAAACTTAGGTTGAAATATGACTTATTTTTGATAATATTTTTGGACATACCATGATAAATTAGTAGTTTTGTAAGGATAAGAGAGATCCTTCTTCTTTTTGATCCCTGCCATATGCTCAAGCTTGTGCGAAATTCATTAGAGCACTACAAGTTCTTTTCCAAACAAAAAAAAAATCAAAAAAAAAAACAAGTAAAAATAATCAAGTGTTTCTGGTAAACTTTAGAATTCATCGATAGTCGAATATCGATAATGTCAAGAACTAGCATATTTCATTATTGCTGCAATTGTTTTGTATACTGATAGACATCATTACGTGTGCGACTTGTGAGTATGAGATTGTGTGCGTGTATTTTATGATTGTGTGCGATAATAATGTTGTGTGCGTTTGTAGCGACGTGATTGAAAAGTCTATGTGTGCTACCTCACTCCCCGCTGAAAGTGGCAGATTTTTTTGCGTAGGAATTGTTGCGCGTTTCGCCTCCGGTCTGGTTTAATGCTCTAAGCGTACAATGGACGGAATTGAAAAGGTCTCGTATAAAACCGGCAAATCTTGTGCGATTCCCTCATCTCTCAGCAGTTAGTTCAAAAATATAACTATTTACCTGTCCATCAAAGCATCTTCAAGTAGTGGGCAAACGGCGTATATGTAATCTTTTCCCATTTCTCCGATGTACTCAAATAAGAAAGAGAGCGACTTCAGAACACCATTTTGTACATTGAGCTCGGGTACTCTGTATTCATTCATGAGAGCTGGCAATACTGTGAATGGCGAACACGTCTCCGCAACGATAGCGATAGCTACTGTCGTACAAACTCTGAAAGTAATAATTTGATGTTTTTAACAAAAAACTAAAAGCAATTTCGATTTGCTAAATATTTATCATTTTTAATTTTAAGTTTTACGGAACATAATAGTAATCCCAAGGGAATAAGACTTTTACGGGACCACTTTAGAATCATTCTTTATATATACAAAGGCGAAAGAATCATCAAAGTCCAAAAACAGTTGGCCAGGAAATAGAATAACAGAGATACATTAAAAGCACAGCAGAATTGAGAACCTCCATCTTTTTTAATTCCGTTGGGAAAATGTAATTAGAACAGTAAAAGTAAAATAAGATTATAAACCAAGTTTTATAATTTACCTGTTCTGTCTTTCTTGTACTTTCAAGTTGTTGAGTAACGTGGCTAGGACGTCGTGGGGACCGATAGCTTTCGCGATATAACCGAAGGTATTTACAGTAGCACGTCGGATAGCTTTTTTGTGTGCTTTCAAAAGTTCCAACAGTTCAAAACAAATTCTCATCCATTCTCGGGCTGAGACGAACTCGGGTCCACGATCGGCTATACGTCCAACTAGGTCAATGCAATTTTCTTGTACTTTTTCGTGCCTAAAAAGAAAAGTAATGTTAATCTTAATAAATAAAAATTATCGCTAAATGTGTTGATATGCGTAAAACTTGAGAACGGCTGGACCAATATAGCTTTAGCTTTTTTAAATATTCCTTCAAGTCGGAGAGAGGTTTTCATGAAGAGAAAAACAAAAAAAATGCTCCGAAAAACGTAAAAACAACAAAAACCGCCGTGGGGCGCAGCTAGTCCATGATAAATCTGAAAAACTCACGCTTTGTCGCCTGATTGTCAATTGGTTTAGTAACAATTAAATTACAGATGTGTTTTTGGTTACGATTCTCGTACAATCTAACTTACCTATTTTTCAAAATAGGCGTCAATCTGGGAAGTAGATCCTTGATAGGCGGCGTCATCTTCGTCATACCAATAACGTTGACGATAGCTTTCAGTGCACCGAGAATAGACCCCAGTACTTCAGGGTATTCTTCACCCAAGTACTCATATAGCACTACACCAAGATGTCCCATCAGTTTTTCCTAGAAAGAAAAGTACACCATTAAATTCATGATAAAGTTTTCTTCTTGCGAAGAGTAATGTAGAGTAATCTTAAGGCTGCACCAGTCGTCCGATCCAACTCATCAGTAGGCGCGGCCTAAATGTATGCCATCTCATCTGACATGATAGACATTCTCGCGCGCTTGATGAAAGGCAAATAAATTTATTCTTAAATTGTTCGCGTAAAAAAATGGGAAAAGACTTTTAGCACAAGGGTTATTATAGAAAAACTATTGAGAGTATCTTTTCAAAATAAATTTATTTCAATTTTTGAATAACTAAACTATGTCTGTACGGGCTTTATTTTAGAGTTTTCTTTCTCCCGTATGTTATTTATTTTCGCCCAAATTTGGGCTAATATCGGTGTTAAAATACGAAAGTTTAGAAGCTTGTATATTTTAATAAATCTTTTTATACGGTTTGGGTGCATACAGACATAGATAATGACGAGATAAATTAATATTATCCTTAGTTTTGGATGGTCAACATCAAACAGCGTTGTTGTTACCCTTCCTCGTTTGTATGGATATAATATAAAACAGCAACAGCGCGCTTTGTAAAGAGTATGAGCTCAAATTGAATCATTTTTCTGCCGTGCGAGGGTGGTGCGGTATAAATGAATAAATTTATAAATGAATTTAGTCATGACCAGGCACTTTTAATAATAAAAAGCATATTATGGCGAAAAGACCAGACATATGTATGAAGACGCTAATTATAGCTTACCTCTTGACAAGTTTTCATGACAACAGCAATACGGGAAATAAGATCAGCAGCTTGCTGGCGCACTTTCGCGGACTTGTTGTTCATTCGCCAGAGAATGATACCACAGATCTGGGGCAGGTATGGCTTCACGCGCTTGCCCAACTGGTTTACTATGGTGCCGAAACCGTTCAACATCACAACATCCTGAAAGAAAACAATATATTACAATAAGGGTCATGGCACACGGGAACGGAATCGAAGGGGTCTTTTCAAGATTTGGCATTCTTTTTTATTACGAGAAAAAGTCGCGAGCACGAGCAGACAAGAATTGTGTGTCTTACATTGTGGAGGTAGGGTCCAATAGGTGTCAAAAATTCCCTACCATTCGCTTTCAATGAACCTTAACCCTAAAGCCGCAATGTAAAGTGTCACACAGTGAGCGTCCGTGCAGTGACTACGGGGAAAGAAGACGCTCGCCACAAGCTACGAGAGGGATTTTTGAAGTTTCATGTTCGCATTACGCCCTGTAATTCCGGTCAGTACCTGGCTTTAGTCAGTCAAAGGATCATTGGCTAAATTTTATCAACAGCATGTGGCCATTCACAGTAGGACAAGACAAGAAACTGGAGTGGTGTGGTCATAATATCCACACATGAGACACTGACTCAGGTTCACAACAAAACATGTTACTGTACTTTTCTGTCCCTGGTTCCTTAGTCTCCTTCTGCGATAGCCACGGGCTAAGTTTTATTGGCCTGGACTCAAATTGGCAAGGATCAATACTTCATAACTTTTAATATATGATATAAATAATAATCTATCACTATTTCATAGATAGGTGAATAAAAGACTTACCTCAGTAGTCTGTTCTTGGAATGCGTAAAGGATGCCGTCAATAAGTGCCTCCTCCAGTTTGGAGTCGATGTCGGCCGCTCCGAGATTAGCGAGGATCTTCTCAATGGATTCCATCACCATTTTCCTGTATTGTTCATTATCGTCTTTGAGATCGTCCACAATCCTGTTTATGATTTCTGAAGCTCCCACCTGTAAGTGAAGTTTATAGGGTTTCATTATTTTATTATTTGCATTCATACAATCAGGTCTTAAAGATTAGGTGAGTTTATGTTGACTGATGCCACCTCCATGCAAACTTTCAAAAAAAAACTCTAAAATTGGTTAATTGAGCAATCATCCTACGACTTTGACTTTGATGAATCAGGAAAAGGATAATTTAATTTTAATGAATGAATTTAATAGATTAATACAATTGTATGATTATTGTATTATTATTAATATAATTAACGAAAGCCTATGCTGAACCTACATTGTAGTTAAGTTTTTATTATTTGTGACGTGTAATATTTTGTATTTTATTTATTTATTTACCATTTATAACATAGATCGTTATACAAGGCATGTCAGAAATTGTAAAATTTGAAAATACAAAACATAATTTTTGTTATCAATAAATGAGTATGAGTATGAACATCATTTAAAATTTTAAAATCTTATTGTATTTTTATTTCGACATACATTTTAATTAATTTTTAATATTTCTGACAAAATAATTATGATAAACCTGCTTATAGGTGATGAATTGTGTATCCTCTTCTGTATCTTAACTAACATAATGCTTGAAGACTAAATTAATAACGTAAAATTGTAGACCATTTATTTGTACTTACATACTTAAGAACTCTAACTTAGAATGTTGCAACGCCCTTACAGGGTTCATGTAGATTCTACCAAAAAATGTTAACACCTTATAATGGACATGAATGCAATAAATATATATAAATATATAAAACATGCCTGACCAAACAAGGGGGGATTTTGCCACTATCACCACGCTTAGCAGGCGGATTGGTGATGGCAGCGGAGATGTTAAATATACACAAAAATAAGTTGCTGCCTTTTCTTTGGTAGCTCTTACGACATCACGGGCGATTCTTACGACACTACTGCTATGGCGAATCGTTGTCATACTACAAACAATGATTGATGGATAAAATAAGTACATCGATGTACATAACATACCTTGTTAGCAATCTCAACGGTGGTATCAACGAGTTGGCGATAGTTTCGCCGGTCAAGGGCCATGCGGTGGTTCCAGAAATGCTTGAAGAAGTGAGGCAAAATCTCATCCATTATGTACTGGGGCTCCACACCGTCGGTGCCGCAACATTGTTTCACTACCTATAAAAAAGAAAAACTGTTAGTTCTGTTAGCACCTTCCGTCTATTCAAACATTCTGCAAAACCAATTATTTGGTCAGTAGAATTATAAAAGCGGTAGGCATAAATATAAAATTTGTCCCGCTCTCCATAGAAGCTAACATGACAATAGGGTTATCGCTCAAAAGCTACTACGTGGCAATAGGTTCTATAGGTTTGATTTAGAAACAAACAACCGACGGCTGCCCCTCATAAGGCTGCCAAATATCACATTACTTTCTGACCAACTTAGTTGTTTTAGCTGACAAAATACTTTAGCTGACCATAACCTCTTTAGCTGACTGTTTAAATATTACCTTCAACACAATCTTCTTCATTTCCTCATCAGGCGACTGGAACTCACGAATGAGGATAAGCATGACTTCACGGGTATAGTAGTTCGCGTATTCAGCGTCCATGAGAGGAATCAAGTAGCCAATGGCTTTGAGGAAAGCAGCGAGACCTTTACCGCGATGGGTTCTAATACCCTTCCATAGAGGCTTGAGCACGGAGTCGAATGATTCGATACCGTAGGGAGTGGCCGCTTCGGCCAAAGCGGCACTGGCCAACGCCGTGATTGTACGCACTTTCTGCTGCTCGTCAACCAGTCCTGAAATAAGAGTATAGTTTATAGAGCTAGAGCATAGTTTTTCTTTTGTCAATTAAACAAAAACAAAAATAAAGCGGGTCAAAGTTAGGGAGTGGGGGCTAGTGACACAACTTGCTTAAGTGTCGCAAGGTGTGACGTCACGCAGAACTTTAACTGGCTATTTTATCATAATTTTTTGTTTAATCAACAAAAGAATGGCAATGAAAGCATATAGCTCAACTTATGTGGATACATAAACTTAAGTTGATATGAAATTATGTAAAACTAGCTGCGCCCCGCGGCTTCGCCCCCGTGGAAATGTATGTATCCGACTTTGTTATATTTTTTTTCATAAAAACCTTCTCCTGACAATAACAAACACAACAAAAAAAGAATTAGCGAAATCGGTCCAACCGTTCTCGAGTTTTGCGCTTACCAACACATTCAGCGACTCATTTTTATATTATAGATTGATTAATAGTTTATGGTGCATTCTAGAATTTAACTTTAGGACGTTTTTACTTACCATGTTCAATAATTTCCACAAGTGACTTGAGATGGGGTAAAATAGCGCATCCCATCAGAATGGCGATTTGCTGCACGATCTTGATACCAGTGTGACGCGCCTGCCAAGACTTCTTGGAACGACAGACAGCTTTCAAGAAAGGTAGCAGCGAAGGAATACCTGTCGGAATATTAAACAAGATTAGCCTTACATTCTAACACATACCATCATCCAAAAGACGTCACCTGTAGGATATAGGCCTCCCCCAAATTAGTTGGTTTGGGAGGTATGCGTTTGGCAGGCT
Source organism: Eupithecia subumbrata (assembly GCA_949316285.1). Lineage (NCBI taxonomy): Eukaryota > Metazoa > Arthropoda > Insecta > Lepidoptera > Geometridae > Eupithecia > Eupithecia subumbrata. Next base: position 8,318,224 of record OX438646.1, read on the forward strand.
GATTAGTGATCCCAATTCGGTCATGGGCAGAACGCGCTGCTGCCCGCCTCCAGGTGGTTAAGTCAAAAGCCCTTACTTGCCGTGAAAACCTACGGTTAATTCGACGTGTAAAGGCAAGGTCTTCATTGTTGTATGGATCACTATGGAAGCTTATTGACGGCGCCATGCAAACACACGGCGAAAAAAACGTGTGTGAACAAGCTTCAATAGTGATCCATACAACAATGAAGACCTTGCCTTTACACGTCGAATTAACCGTAGGTTTTCACGGCGAAATAACGTGGTGTGTACAAGAGCCCTTTAAGTGGTTTAAATTCAAAGCCAAATGGAAAAGTTTGAAGTTTCAGTGCCACACCTACTAATAATATAAAGGGAAGATAGCACTTACCCAAAGCCGAAGCGACGACAGCGAAAGCTCTAGCAGTAGTATTTCGCACGTATTCATCAATGTTGTCGATATCGGGTCTCATTGTGGAAATCATAGTCGCCAGACCGGCGGCTTTGGCCAAGTTAGAGATGATCTCACGACCTTCTACACGGGCGTAGTAGTCCTCGTCGATCAGAAGAGGTTCAATAACGACCAGTATCTGTATAATGTACATTGCATAGTTAGTAAGCAAGGGATGGATCTACAGCACAAGTCATTAACTTAGTAAGGATACTACAGTACAAAACTTTAATGTACAAAGCTAATGAGTCTAAATGTAATTTCCTGAGCTATCACCACTGTGATTATGATTTGTCTTTTGCTCAAGAAACTTATTATTACTAAGCTCTTTAGACGAGTAAGACGATTTTTTTTGAAGACGTAGGCTGTTTTTAATGATGATTGAAGTTTTAGAAGGTTATAGGTCTGTTCAGATTTACGCAATATTGGGTACTCAGAGCGGTAGTGTAAGCAAAGTTGGTATGAGGAAATCCTATTGTTCTAAGAATCCTGCCGGATATTTTGTATGGATAAGTCTTTACAACTATCCGGCGGGATTCTTGATTCTTGCTATAAAATAAGCTTAAGGTCAACCATGCGTGTAAAAAATATCGGGTTTTACAATTTTTCTAGGTTCTACAAGTAATTTAAATAGCAGATAAGAAGTTTTGCGCACATTGTTAGCCATTTGCAATTATCTTATGCAAGAAAAAGAAGTATAATTCAATTTTACTATAAAAAAGTTTTAGTTTGACGAATTCATTATGAATGTAAGCGGGTTAACTACGAACCTAGTCCCTCGTTAAGGGATGAAACGTTGGTGTTCTTCCAACACAAACTAGGTTCGTAGTTAACCCGTTTACATTTATTATTCAATTCTTAGATACCGCGTGAAAAATTAATATACCTAATATAAAATTAATTAATCTAGAAAGAATTTTAGAGGAATACGGTAGGTTCGGTCGGTGTCTGCTTACCTTGTGTACATACGGGCGCACCAAATCATCCAACTTGTAGAGTATTCTGTCAATAACTTTGACGAGCAAGTGACGCTCCTGATCCTCGAGGGTAGGACTCATCAGTAGCGGCAGGATCTGGTTGAAGAGCGGTCCCGCGCCGAACTCTCGGGCTTTATCCGTGATCTGACGCAGAGCGGCTTTGCACATCGGGGGAGTTCCGTTCTGAAATTTAGGTAAAACGTCAGAGAAAAACAACCGAATTGAGAACCTTCTCCTTTTTTGAAGTTGGTTGAAAAGTAATGACCTCTATGAAGGTCAGTGAATCAGAGCAACCCCTGTCAGCACAGTTCTGACCTTTACAAACTTTTGCTATCATTTAAACTAGGTCCTGGAGGTTACAACTCACTGTTCCTATTGAACATGCAGTTTGTATGAAAGAAATAATTATTAATACTTTTACTGCCACACATGGCGCCCATGCCCGTTTTCACTTCCACCAGGCTGCAGCACGGTCCTTCGGATCTCACCGCCGAAGGGTGGGCAGTGATTGCTTTAAACCTAACAGTCAACGGCCATGGTTTCAATACCTTGATTTTCAACAGGAGCTTCATAATCTTCCTCTCCTTAAGTTCTTCAGGCGACAAGGCATCTTCATCGACGTCAATGAGCAGTTTGTCAAAGTACTGCGCGTCCTCGGGCTTCATGAAGGGCAGCTGCTGCGCGCCGCCTTTGGGCTGGGGGTCGAGCAGGCGCGCGGCGGCCGCGGCAGACCCGCCCGCCTCCTCCGTCTGCATGAAAAAGCCGATTGGGGTACCGCCCAAGGGAGTGGGGGTTGCGGTCAGCTTACGAGCCGGCGTCCGAATCGGAACATAACCTGTCCAACAACATAACAAATTAACAGACCAGTCTCACGCCGCGAGGCTCTAGCATGCGTTCTTAGTAATCTCATTCAGCTATTATAATCATAAAGCATCTGAAGTTCCGCGGCATGAGACTGTAAGCCATTGTCATCATATCTGAAAGAGAAATGGAGTCTTAGTTATTATCTAGTTCAATTCAATTTAATTGCACTATTATGTCTCATTACGACGTCGTTTATCCTCAAGGTGATGGCTTTGAATAAAACATTTTTCCTGAAACTCAAGTTTTGATTATTGACTATGGTGTTACTTAAGTACTTCATAAAAGAAATAAAACAAGCTAATTTAATGGCATGTTAGGAAATGTACGTACCGGCAGGGGGCGGCAAAACCTTGTACCCGGCTGGGAACATGGCGTCTAGTTCTTCATCGGTGTAGGGTCTGTTGCGTTCGTCGATCTCTTTCTCCCAGCGGTAAGCTTGCAGTTGTTCAGGCGTCATCGCGGCGACGTGGCCAGGCGTGGGCGTGGCCATGGCCATGGCTTTCACACCCATCGGAGTAGACTGTAGAAGTTGAATCAGTGTGAGAAAACTAATTTAGGTAATCTATAGTTTTAAACTAAAGCCTTATCAGCCTTAATATAGGCTTTAGTTATAAGATGACAAAGAAAAAAATAATGCTGGACAATTTCGTACATTTGGTCTCACAGTAAGCTGAGATATCCTCCATAAGATTGCTGATATACATAATGCTTATACACCCAGACAAGAAAAAAAATATCTGCAAATTATTTAATTAGCTTAGGGCTAGATGATGCTGCATTGATTGTCCGATATTATTTATTATTATTATTTTATTTGTCCCGCGGCAGGGCAGGAATATCTTCTACGTTGCAGGCGAACCTTCGCCAACTGCGTAATTGAGGTCGTCAGTTATAAAGATAAATCTTCGAGTATATTTTATATGTTTCCCAAAAATTATTGACTCAGGCGGGACTTGCACCCGCAACCTATAATGCACTGCCAATTACGCTTCTTGACCAGTCAAAAATCATCGGGATATTCAACGGGTCTTGTGCCGTTAAATAAATTATATTCTTTTTTAGATAAATCGTTGAACAGGTCTTGCGCTGCAAGATAAATTATATTCATTGTTAGATAAATCTCTGAATACTCACTCCTCCAGGGGTAAAGACAGGCGTGTGTGGAGTGGACGGCGTGGCATTCCCAGGCGTAGCGTGCGACGGGGTAGCGTGGGACGGCGTGGCATGCGACGGCGTCGGTGTGGCGGCGGCGGACGGCGTCGCTCCCGGCGTCTCGTCCCAGCGGGATCGGCGCTTCGTTCCCGGCGTTGGAGTCTCTTGGATGGTGTCGACACCAGAGCCGCGGTCGGTTCGGGGGGTTTCTGCCCATCCGCTGTTGTGCCCGGGTGTTTCTGCGATTAAGTTCATCATTAGATTTTTATTCACTTTACGAATTTTTAAAAACAAAATCAAGTAACGTTTTTAGAAACATACCTACAAAAGTATCAAGTTTAGTTGAAGAATAGACAGGCACTCAATTTAATACAAATATATTTATTTATTTATATATTTATTGCATTCATGTCCATTATAAGGTGTTAACATTTTTTGGTAGAATCTACATGAACCCTGTAAGGGCGTTGCAACATTCTAAGTTAGAGTTCTTAAGTATGTAAGTACAAATAAATGGTCTACAATTTTACATTATTAATTTAGTCTTCAAGCATTATGTTAGTTAAGATACAGAAGAGGATACACAATTCATCACCTATAAGCAGGTTTATCATAATTATTTTGTCAGAAATATTAAAAATTAATTAAAATGTATGTCGAAATAAAAATACAATAACATTTTAAACATAATATGTCCATTTTAATATATAGGTAGCATGATCGAAATGGGCAGTTAATAACATTAAGATGTTTAGTTGTCCAAACTAAGTGACATTTTAGTAAACAATCCACTCCAAAAAAATCTAAAATACACTCATGACTCAACATATATTTTCTATGTATAATGGTCAGCATTATATAAATAGAAAAGATATGATTTATTTATAGGATAAGTATGAGCGTTTTGTCAACAAATATTGTATTATTAGTTTTGGACTAAGAGCCTTATCACACTAGCGGTTTGCGAGCGGTTACGGGGCGGAGCGGGCGCGCAGCGGATGCGTCGCGAACACGCCGCGGCTGCGCAGCGAATGCGTCGCGGATACGCCGCGGCTGCGCAGCGGAGTCGTCGCGGACGCGCGGCGGAGTCGTCGCGGACGCGCGGCGGATTCGCAACGTTTGACGTTCGTACACTCAGTAACAAAATGGATTCCGATAAAGAGACACTGCTGTTGGCTTTGTTACTTCGAAGACGCCGGAGACGAAATCGAAAGAATCGAAGAATTTGGGAAGATCCATGATCAATCAATCGAATGGAAGAGAGCGACTACATTGTGTTTTTTTTGCAAACGAATAAAAAATATTTATGACTAAAACGTTTGTACGAGACAGTACAAAATGGCGTCCATGCTGCTGTCCGCAACAAGTTCCTTGCGCATCCGCGGCGCGCCCGCTCCGCCCCGCAGCCGCTCGCAAACCGCTAGTGTGATAAGGCTGTAAAGCTTGAGAATATAAAAAAACAAATTGTCGATTTTACATTCGTCTATAATTGAAAGAGGTTTTCTTTATGTAACAAAATGCTAACCTCTGTCAGTCTTGGGCGTCTCATCCCACCTATTACGCCTCGAGGCAGCTTGCGCAGGAGTTTCGCGGCCGGGGGTGGCGTGGCCTGGCGTTATGTGTCCGGGAGTAGCGTCCCACACGCGGGCCGACGGCGTAGCGCCCGGGGTCTCGCCACCACGACCGCCGCCACCGGGAGTCTCTTCCCATGCTCCTCTCTGTAAAAACGACATTTAACTTGTGGTCAAATGTTCAACAAACTTTTACCTTCATAATATTATTAGTAAGAATCTAGAGACATGTAAATTTTTTTTTTTTTTTTTTGAGTAGCGGTGTTATTTTGAATTGCTTGGTCTGATTTTGAAAATTTGTTCACTGATAGAAAACCACATTACCTATCCCTGAGTGACATTGTTATGTTTTATCCAAGTACCGCGTGAGAGAATTCGCGTGGAGAACCTAGTTTTGTATAAAAAGTCATCAGCCTATATTAGTCACGCTGAACATAGGCCTCCCCTAATAAGCGCCATAGCGCCCTGTTTTCAGCTTGCCGCATCCAGCATTTGCCTGCAGTCTTTCGCAGGTCGTCATCCCACCTGGAAGTCGTCCTAGTAAAGATCCTTACTGTTGATTACTTCACAGTCTTTGAACCCCTATTGTAGCGTTTATCCTTCCTCAAAACTTAAAACAATTTGCAACTATGCACAATTCTCCTAGAATAAATGTATTTTCACTGCTATTATATGTATAAGATTTGTTATAAGATCACTTACCTCTGCATCCCAAGATGGAGTAGCCTGTGAATTAGGTGTGGCTGCAATTGGTTTTTTTGCTTGTGGAGTTTCATCTGTACTCATGTCCCAACGTCCTTTGCGCTTCGCAGGTGCTTGCTTTGGTGCCTCACCATTTGACTGCTGCACTGGCTTTAGTGTGCCTTCTCTAGCTCTTTCCAATAGCTTTTTCCTGAGCTGCAAACATTAAAACATCATCACATTAAGGACCATTGCCCATGAATGGGATAGTATTTGCTCATAATAAAACAAGATCCGTCAAGTGCGAGTTTAACTCGCGCGCCGAGGGATTCGAACGTTTGTCAACAAATATGTACCAAAAGTACCAGTTAGACTTCGCAATTTAAAGAATACCAAAGAATAGTAGGTCCCCAATCTACATTTCAGATGGATCTCTCTGCATGTTTCGGTTAAAGTGGGTAATGGTAAATTTTTCAACTTTTTTCAAAATATTTCAAAAAGTATGAAACTTACAGAAATTTTAAAAACTGTTTTGAAATGTCCAATCTGATACCTTTCATTTGATACCTCACTCGGTGGGGTAGCCCCCCTTTTGAAAATTATTCCTTTTTGACCATTTTTCATAAATTATAGACTTCTTTATATTTTTCTGTAAAATATAGATCCATATCTATAAACGCTCCATACATTTAACATGGATCGCTCTGCAATCTTCGGAGATGGGGGGGTATGGATATTTTTTCGACTTTTTTTGATATATTTTAAAAAGTATGACTCCTACAAAAATTTCTCAAACTGATACCTTTCATTTGATACCCCACATGACCCTGTAGGTATCTTTTAAAATTTCGGCATCACAATTTATATGGAAATTATTCATTTTCATTTTTCATTTTCATTTATTTTTCTTTAAATCTGTACATGCGCACGAAATGTATTATTATTTTAAATTTCAAGTTGAAAGCTGCTGTAGTTGCTGAGTTATTAAAGAGGAAAAAAAGGACAGACAAAGCAAGACCATAAGGGACCATTTAAAAAGTTTTAAGACCATAAGGGTTTCAAAACCGATCTTCGATCTTGATACCCTAAAAAGAACCATCTGAATTTACATTCCTTGTAGATTTGTGATAAATATCCTTCCTTAAATAAATATTGCTTACAATTATATATTGAAATGAATTATATAAGAAACTTTACACCAAGCAAGTGAGTTTTAGTTTTTGTGTTGTGGTTTGTTTACAAACATTCCACAGAGAGTTTGGCTAGTGTATAAGTACATATTCCTTACTTGTGGAGAAGGATCTTACCTCTGTTTCTTCAGCTCGCAGATATTGTTCTTTCATAATCTCTGTATAAGTTCTTGAACCAACATCAGGCGTTTTTCCACCTGTAAAAAATATTCAATAAAATGATCATTATCTTACTTTCAATCAAAACTGAACACATGACTTCATGTCACAATACAAACCTTCAGCAAAAGGGTCGGACCGTTCCGGTGAAATGATCATCCTGCGCCTTTTCTGACGATATTCATCTTCACGATCTGCGATGGTTGGCCTTCTCTTGTCAGCAAACGGATCATAGTCTTTGTCACTCTGTGCTACATCATTTAGTAAAGAGGCAGGTGCTGTGTATCCTCCTGATCTTTTCTGCGATATAGGCACATTCTCCACATCATCATCTTCCACCTCATCATTAGCCGCAATAGAAGTCACATATCCATCATAGCGGGACTTGTTGCCTGTGCCAGAGTTGTCATAGATATCGCTGTCATAGTATGGATCTGCCAGAGACACTCCCTGTTTATTTGAATTTCCATTCTCAGGCAGTTCAGTTTTCTTTGACTGTATCTCACGAATTTGTGCTTCAATAGCTGAAAAAATATATTAATGTAGATGTTATGAACGACACGAAAAGTAAACTTGAGGGTTGTTCTTTTGTGGGAAGTGTTTGAAGATGTGTGTGGGGCTCAATTATGTGAGTATGGGAACCTAATAATTTCATCAAAGTTATTGATTTCTATATCACATCCCGTAATCCGTGATAAATTTATCACGGACTTAAAAGAGAGATACAAATTTGCGTAAACGCAGTTAAAATAGGTAAAAATAAACCACAATTTTTATGAAAACCTTACAAATATGGCTGGCATGAAACGTACCTTCGTGAGTTCTCGGTATTTTGTCCATTTTTCACTGATATAACATTGGAGATATTTATTAAAATATTTCTAACTTATTTGTAAAGAATTTCTTCGATAAAATTAAGTTTTTTGCCTATTTCTAATCATTTATTTCAAAATGGTGTGCTCGGTCGTCACAACTTTGAATCAAATCAAACAAATTAATTATGCTTGCTTGCTTGCTTGCTTGCTATCGACCCACAGACAAAAATTTCGTGCTTGCTCCTCCATTTCGTTCATATTCAAGTTCACTCATCTGTGCCGTGGGATCGGTCCGGTGTCCGGTTGGGTGGTCTGGCCGCGCCCTGTCTGATCGGGTCGTTTGGCTGTTGTCTTCGTGGAGACAGCCGCTTGCCGTGACTTTTGACATTTGATGCGTGAAATTTTGCTTTGTAATCTGTGGTCATTCTTTCTCTCGCCCTCGGCTGCGCTGGGTACGTGTATTTTTGATATGAAAAAATAATAATTCTTTTTGTAATATCTACAACAGTGTTCAATATTTTTCATGCAGGAGAAGAAAAAAGCGATCCTGGCGTCTAAAGGATAATCTTCCAGGTGGATTTGCTACAGTACTTTCGGTAAGTGTTGATAGAATGCTAGAAAGACTGGTTCCACGTCAAATGCGCTGGAAGGTGACACGTATTATCAAAAGCAAGATGCCAATGCATGAATTACTTTCGAAGCACATGTTTAGAAGGACTTTAGCAATAACTTAATATTCTCCATGGAATATTCATTTTGAATAAGTATACTTTCATTGGAATCAGTCATTGGATGCAGCCCATCTAAATTGTTATCATTATCAATCACAAATTGAGTACTATTGCATTACTTTATGTGACATCAGTTGGTTAGAAAAATAAAATGAATCTGTGCTGATATTATAAAGTCTACTTACCTTAACTTGAACTTGGATTCTAAAAAGTCTGCATCTAAAAGGTAAAAGGTTTAATAAAGAAGCTACTAATTTGTGTACTTACAAAAGTTAATGGATATTGAAAGCACAATTCTGGTTATGCTTAAGCTAAGAATTCTAGGTCTTGAGAACTTCGACCATGACTGCAGATTGTGTATTAATCTACCTGTTATGTATACAATATTATGTTTGTCTTATATTGTTAAATATATGTTCCATCTTTATTTCTTGCTAGCAAAAATATTGAAAATTGTTGAGATCCTAAGGTGCATGGCTGGGATGGATGAAATAAACTAGAATCTTGGAAACACAACGTATTTTATTTTGTTAAATAGAAAAACTTGGTTTCAGTTACATGTCAGTTAGATTATCATCTTCAATTCAAAACGCATAGAGTAACCATAGAAGAGCTAGACATACTACAAAGAAGTTCCTACCTAGTATACTGTCTATAGTCTATGGAGGTACCCTACAGATCCATAGAATAGTCTTCTATCAAATCACATTACATTAACACACCTCCTTGATTTTATACAAGACAATCTGTGAAATCTATCTCTAATAATAATATCATTAAGTTATAAAGATTCACAAACTTAAATATCTTTTAACATGACATTGCTAAACATGAAACAATAAAACAACAACTTAAAAAAACTACATGAACACTGTCATAAAAAACTATCTTAAATTAACAAGTTCCCTAAGTTTCTTAAACCTTAATTTTCCTAAGGCTTTGGTCAATATATCAGCTATCTGATCGTCAGTATGAACTTTAACTATATTTACAATACCCTGCTTTTCGTAGTCATACACAAAATGATAGCTGATGTCAATATGCTTAGAGTTTTTACAGAATTTTCCATTTTTTGCCAAAGCAATAGCTCCGGTGTTGTCTTCAAATATCTTTACTGGTTTTGGGACTATCACATCTAAATCCCCTAATATTCCTATTACCGGCAAAACCTCTTCTACGCAATCTGCCAACGCATAATATTCTGCGTGTGTCGAAACCCTTGATACAATTTTCTGTTTGTGTGTTTTCCACATTATTGGATTGTTATACACTCTTATTACAATACCTGTGGTTGATTTCCTATCATTTTTATCGGCTGCCCAGTCGGCATCCACAAACGCATCTACACATTCATAAAACTCTGCATTGTAATTCAGTTTTATATTTCGTGTACAGTACCAACTCCTAACACATGCCGTTGACATTAATGCCTTCATTGTGGTCATTCTGGCCACTGGTGAATAAATCTCTTCATTTTCATCGTAAATTTGCTGAAATCCACGTGCAACGACTCTTGCTTTAAATTTACCATTCGTTTTAACTCGAAAGATCCATTTCACATCTATAATTTTCTTGTCATCAGGTTCATCGACTATATCCCATGTATCATTGATTGTAAGGCTGTTTAATTCAGCACTTACGGCTTCTTTCCATTTACTTACTTGTTCACTTTCCATCGCCTCTTCATATGTCTCGGGTGCATTTGCGTCGCTGATATTTACATATACTACATGGTCTTTATATTTACTCGGTAATCTTTTCTCTCTTTTCGGTCTTTGTGTGTTCACCTCCTCGGGAATAGCGGGTCTGACATCAGTTTCTTCTTCCATTGTATCATAAAATTCGTCGTTTTCATGCATTACTTCTCTTCTTAGGTTTTCATTTCCTGTATTATCATCATCAGATCTTCTAGTAACATCGTCAGTTCTTCTCGTCACATCGTCCGTTCTGATATTTACATCGTCAGTTCTTCTCGTCACATCGTCCGCTCTTCTATTCACACTGTCCAATTCGACGTCTACACTATCTTCATCATCAACTTGCCTTCGTCTGATCACTTCTTCGACATTGATAAACCTAACATTACGCGAAATCACTACTTTTTCACCAACCAGTATCCTATATCCTGTGTCTGTATATCCTACTAATTTCCCTTTTACTGCTTTAGGATTTAACTTTGATGAGCGCCTTTCATCAGGGATTCGAACGAAGCATTCTGATCCGAATATTTTTAAATGTTCAACATTCGGCTTCCTACCGAGAAAATTTTCGTATGGACTTTTCTTTTCGTGTGTGTTCGTTAGTAATCTGTTGCCTAAATATGCAGCTGTTAGTAAACATTCTGGCCAATACTTTTTGCTTAGACTGCCATCTGCTAGTAGACATCTGGCTCTATCCATCAGCGTTCTATTATAACGTTCAGCTACGCCGTTTAATTGGTGGGTGTAAGGAGGTCCAGGGTTCAGATTTATACCTTTACTTTTACAAAAATTTAAGAAGTTACCATTCAAGTACTCTTTTCCGTTGTCGCACCTTATTTCCTTAATTTTCTTTCCAGTCTGAGTTTCTGTAAATTGTACATATTGAGTAAATCGATCGAAAACGTCACTTTTGTTGTTTATTGCGCTAACAAAAGCTAATCTACTGTAATCATCAATGAATGTCACAATATATTTTTGACCATTGTACCCTGCTGGTTGTAGTGGACCCATAACATCAGTATGAACAATTTCTAACACATCATTTGCCCTCCTTCTCGTGTTGGCATAGGGTAAGTTTGCCATTTTATTTTTTACGCATATCTCACAGTCTATAAAATCGTCATTCAGCTTTTCGGGCATTCCGTTGAGGGTTTTGTATGTACATATCTCCCTAAGTTTCCTAAAATTCGGATGGCCTAATTTCTTATGCCATTCTTCTTTTAGAGACACATTTACATAGCTATCACCTGTGTATGCCTTATTTTTGATAATTGTTGCGTTCAACTCATACAATTTGTTTTTCCTATAGGCTTTAACTAATACCTTACCTGTTTTTCCATATATGGTTGCCAAGTCTCTTTTAAATATTATACCATTGTTATTATTTACGATAGACGACACGCTTAGCAAATTTCTTTTCATCGATGCTACATAGTAAACATTATTTACAGTAATCTTTTCTTTACCGCAAACCATAACGATACTACCTTTTTTAGTTGCCTCTAGGCCAAAACCGTCACCTACTTTAATATTTATTTTTTTATCTAATTCGTATATTTTATCAAAGTAATTTTCATCGTTTACAATGTGGTCGCTGCAACCACTGTCAAGCAGCCAACTTACTTTCATATTATTTTTTGAGTCAGCTACAGCAACTTCTACGTTGAAGACATTGAAGGACTGATTGGCACCTCTACCACCGCTGTAGCTGCGGCCCCTGCCTCTGCGGCCACGACCGCGTCCACTTCTTCCTCTTCCTCTTGGAATGAAGCTGGTCTTTCTATTCGGACAATCTCGCCTAAAGTGCCCAGTTCTATTGCATTCATAGCATTTGTCCTCTCCTGTGGTAAAAACCATTGTCTCTTGGTTTTCTCCCTTTTTCACGTCCAGTAACAATTTGGATTTGACATATTCAACTGTTTGAGATTCCTTCGGCATCGCGTCTACAATATTTACCACGTATTCGTATTTCTTTGGGAGTGACAGCAACAGATAATTTAATCTCTCCTCTTCTGAAATATTGTCGCCGGTGTTCCTTAATTCATTTATGATCCTCTCGAATCTTTGAAGATATTCTTGCACGTCTTCGTCTTCATGTAACTTTAGTTCCAGTAGTCGTCTTTTTATCAATAGCCTGTTGGCGCACCCTTTCGCAATGTAGGTCTCATCTAATTTCCTAATCATTTGATATGCGCTTGTTTGATGCATAATAATGTCGAGTTGGGTATTGTTCACGCTATTTACTATAATGTTTCTGATTTTAATGTCTACTTGCTTATCTTTCTCGTCTTCTATTACCTTTAATCCTTTCATTTCCAAGAACAAATTTAGCCGAAATTTCCATTTTTCATAGTTCAGGCCGTCAAATATTTGTAGAAAATTTTCTTCGCATTTCTTTTTATCGTGGATGTTTTTATCTTCAGTCATTTTCTTTTCTGAAAAAAAACTTCACTTGTTTTGCACCACCTTCTCTTCTTTGTACGACTTTCTTCTTTTACATTTTCATCACTTCATCCTAAGATCAACCAATGCAACCACGCTCTGCTACCATGTTGAGATCCTAAGGTGCATGGCTGGGATGGATGAAATAAACTAGAATCTTGGAAACACAACGTATTTTATTTTGTTAAATAGAAAAACTTGGTTTCAGTTACATGTCAGTTAGATTATCATCTTCAATTCAAAACGCATAGAGTAACCATAGAAGAGCTAGACATACTACAAAGAAGTTCCTACCTAGTATACTGTCTATAGTCTATGGAGGTACCCTACAGATCCATAGAATAGTCTTCTATCAAATCACATTACATTAACAAAAATAAGTATTATCTATGAATGTCCTTAAGTAAGGTTTTTTGCCATGATATTTAGGACAAAAAGGATAGTATATGAAAGGCTAACAATATCAACATGTCCAATGTATTTTTCATGTGTATTGAGTGGAATAAAATAATGTCCTTAAACTGAAGGTAAAAAGAGACAAAATGTTGTAATAATCCCTGATTATTTTAACTACTTGATGAATCTATAAAAACTTAAAAACTTTACCATTCAATGTAATGTCCTTGAAAATAGTTACAATGCTGTTTTGATCAATAGTAATCAAATTGACTCTGTATGAGAACCAACCAATTGATCAAACACATGTGTTTCAAACAAACAAAATTCTCTACACAAATGGTTAGATGCATTGTTTTAAATAGGTTGTATGTGTTAAATTATGTATTATTGTATCCAGTACTGTAACGACTTGGCGCGGACAAGGACTGCTGGAGAAATAGAAAATGATGCATCAGCAATCCATGATGGCTGGAGATATGATTCCTGTAAATTCTGACATACCACCGCATGTTGAGGAAATGAACAATGTTGGATATGACTCTGCAAGCAATGGCTCCCATGCTTATGATGATCTGTTCCCGGCGCTGCCTCACTCGGCGCCGCCTGTGCAGCGCAGCATCCAACAAGCTACCAACAAACTTCGAGTTGGATCTTCTTTGCATACTCAGGTAAAAGTTATTTCTAAATATTTGAAACCTGCAATTTACGTAATCCTACTAAATATTAGTAGGATTACGTAAATTAAGGTGAAAGTTTGTGCTGTTGTGAAGATGTTTAGCCAAAAACAAAGCCAAAACTACTGAATTTTGCTGAAATTTTGCACTCATATATAGTTCTTGACCCGGGAAAACATAGAGGCTACTTTTTATTCCAAAAAAATTGTGGGAAGCCATGGGAATTAGTTAGTGTGGCTATATATAAGTCACACAGTAATTAATTCAATTTACATGATTGTGGCTCTTAGAATTTGTATCCTTCTGTACCTATAAGCTGTTTTCATGAATTTACTAAAACATACATTTTGTGTTATCTATATTTTTTCTATTCGCATTTTATTGTATTAATAAGAAGTGGTAAGAGATGGGTGAGACTGCCCTGCAGTGGGGCACTGAGGTTACATAAAAGAAATGGAAAATAATGTTCTAAACCTGCCAGATGTTTGAAAATCAGATCATCTAAACTGATCCTGATGTTTTTATCCACCGGGGGCGTTTTTATCCACAGCGCCCGCTACAGAACTATTCTACCACCAAACTGCAATCCCCAACCCGCATAACCGGCATGGGGATTATGGGCATACACATGGAAAGCAGCATGATAAAACTTTTATCATGCTGCATTCTATGCGGCATGTCGAAGTATACTCATACATAATACACGCTTAAATTGTATTTTTAAAACTTGGAATAATCAATTTCAAAGCATAAATGATAATGACTCTGATAATGTGTTTTGTAATGCTACATATTTTTTGATAAGAGTTTACATTGGTAACATATATTTGCATTACTAGATAGGAAACAAGAGTACAATGAATTAATCATTTTATGAGTAAATTTTATAGTCTTTGATGAGTATTTTACCACAATACTGCAAAGATTTTTAATTACACTATGGTTTTTTCTCATTGCTATACCGACATGAGCATATTTCTTAGGTCTTCCATGTGCCATATGAAGAACGGAAGCTGGATAATGCCAATACGTTTGGCGAAGGCGAATCGCTAAGGACCTGTCAATCCATCACCAAGGACACCGGAGCCCATATTGAAATTTCTACGAGCAAGGATGGAAGTCTTACGTTTTTGATCACGGGCAAACACAGCGCCGTGCTCGATGCGAGGCGTTTGATTCTGACCCATTTCCAACAACAGGTACTTAATTGAGATAAATTGATTGATGACGACAATGTCGAGAATAAATAAAATACTGACTGACTGGCAAGACTTTTGGCATCTTGTACTAAACTAGATATTCAATGTTTTTACCGTTTATGAGCGTTCGATTTACTTGGCGCGGTATTAAAATTTTTGGGTGAACAAATTTTGTTCTACTTGTTTCAAGAAATAAAGGAGCGGAAAAGTAATTTGGCGCAAATCGTAAACCGTTTTCTATGTAATCATCCTGTTACAAACTACAATTCAATGGTAGTTTTGGAACTTATAACGATCTGCGGCAAATTACTTTTTGCCAATTCCATTCCTTGTAGAACGCAGAAAAAATTAACATTGCAAAAATTAAAATCTCTCGCGCAATGTAAATCAATCCACTCCTAACTTTTTTTCTCTTACATAATAACACCATACCAAACAAACATGTTTTCATTTAGGCTAGCAAACAAGTGAACATCCCCAAGGAGCACCACCGCTGGATTTTAGGCAAGCTTGGACAGAAGTTGAAAGACCTTGAGAAGGTGACAGCCACTAAGATCAGCGTGCCTAGCATTGCCGACAACAGCGAGACCATTACCATCACGGGCACCAAGGAGGGCATTGAAAAGGCCGAACATGAGATCAGGATCTGCTCCGAGGAACAGGTAATTTTTTTAATATAACATTATCAGTCAGTCTCGGCTTTCCGTATTTCGTTCAGGAGGTTTATTTTTGAAACACTTAATACGAAGTTTCGGATAACGGATCGCACGAAAATAACAACGAACTTACACTTTACATGCAAGTTTCTTCAGACGCGTCTTCAACCGACACGTTTCGTCTATCATCAGAAACTTCACCGTAGGAAAACATTCGATCCTTCATCTGAAACTTCGTAATTCGTCTATCAAAGTCAAACTGCTGTATTTTTGTTACATGCTCACTACTGCTCACATACGTTCAATAACAAACTGACCTGTTTGTTATTCAATAAAAAAAAGTTACACTCATGACATGCATCTGATTGTATATATTAATTTATTAATTTTAGGGAATCTGTCAGCACAATAGTATACTTAATATTATCATAATATCATTTCATCGTCGCCGATACTGCCCGGTCATTCAGCTAGTTTTCAAGAGACTAATAACGAAAATAAGTTTCCTACTTTTTTGTATTTTTATTGTTATCCTATTTTATTTTGATTCTTTCGCATTTTTATTTTTCAAGTTCTTATATGCGTTCATATATTTATTTGCATAGAAAATAATCCCGAGGCGGTCCCATAAAAGTTTTATTAACGAGGTAGTACTATGTATCCCTTGAAAACAAACAGTTTAAATATTCAGGATTTTGACATAATTTTTTGGTTTTACAGTCGCGTAAGGCATTGGAGCGAGTCACGGTCCCGAAAATCTACCACCCGTTCATCCAAGGCCCGTACGGCGAGAGAGCGGCCGCGCTGAGCGCTGAGACCGGCGCCCGCATCCACATCCCGCCTCAATCCACCCAGAGCAACGAGATCGTCATCGCGGGAGAGAAGACTGGTGTGCTCGCTGCTAAGGCCCAGATCGAAGCTATTCATGAGGAAATGGTAAGAGCATGACACTGCCATATCTATATTCATATCTCAGCAATCCTAGTAGTATAAGTTAGCATCCACAACAATAATACACCCAGAGCAACGAGAAGTCATCACGGGGAAGAAGACTAGTGTGCTAGCTAGGGATTGGTCCCGGGAATTCCCGTTCCCGAAATTCCCGGGAATTCCCGAAATTTTTGGCTGATTTAAGAACCGGGAAATCCAAAATCATTTCCCGGGAAATTTTGGGAATTTCGGGAAAAATATTTCAACTTTTATAGCATTACCGAAATTACGTAACTCAACATATTTCACTTCCTCTTATAGTATTTCACATTATCAGGTACCTAACCTACGCGGTATTAGGCAGGGTTGACATGATTTGTATCACTTGATATACATCAATTGTTATTTTCCCTGCAATGAAAACAGAGAGCAGTCAAAAATGTATGAGAGTGCCCAAAATTGAGCTTCCGTGTAAACATGCTCAATGTAGGAAATTCTCCGAAATTAATAATTCCATAAAGTTCAAATAATGGGAGTTGTCGAAAAAAAGATGCTTAGGCAACGTATTTGCGGCAAGTCATATCTGTTTTACAATTTGTATAAAGAACTAGTACTCCGGTAACGTTCTGCCCGCACCTTCGCACGCGCTATTGGAAACGTTTAAAATTTATTTTTGGAAACGTGCTAAATTTTAGCCCGATCCGTTGAGTAGTTTTGGCGTGAAGAAGGAACGGTACAAACTTTCATATATATAATATATTTTAATATTATTAGCTGCGCCCCGCGGCTTCGCCCGCGTCTAAATTTCAGTTATTTATTGCACAACAGGGGGTGTGCAATAAATAACTTTAGGGGTCGTTTTGTAAAATAAGAAAAACGTAATTCATTATTTACTTTATAGTTTACTGACCGAGTTTTGAGTGAATCTAACCAAGGAATAATATTATCCATATAAATTTAACCACCCTTTTTAACCATCTGAGATTATTTTCTGCAAATTAGATTAACCTATGTGTTATTTCAGAACTTAAACTATCTACACACCAAATTTCAACCAAGTCGGTTAACTAGTTACTGAGATACGTGGTAACAAACATTCACACAAACTCATGCATTTATAATATTAGTAGGAAGTGTGATAAACGGACTTAGACACCGAAAAAAAAACTTGAACCAAACATGTAAGACAGAAATGAATGTTTCAATCTTGGTGTCTTTTCTTTCTGCTAGTACTTCGTGTGATTAAACCTTTGAGCCTACCTTTTCTACCAACCTATAAAAACCTTAAAACTGGATAGACCAATGCGATTGTGATAGAAAAAAAAAATCAATTAAATAATTCCGATTTAAATCAAATTAATCGCATTTTCTTTTTTAACCATGATTTTTATCAAACTTGGTATAAGAAATGTTAGTTATAGCTATATTACTTTTGATCTGTAATTAGTATTAATTTTTAGGTTCATGTCTATTGTCCCCTCGTTCGACAACAAGCTTTAAGGCTTTTCTTGCTATAGAGCCGTGACTGAGGCCAGCTCTACATAGTCGATTGCTGCCATCTTGCTCAGCAAAGTACCTTGCTGAGCAACATGACAGCAATGCTCCATGAAGCTGGACTTGAGCTTGGCAAAGAGAAAATACCAGAGTCAAGTGCATTGCTGCAATTTATTATCCTCTTTGTGCATGTTATTCTGATCGGCTCTGACTTCTGAACCTGTAAAGCGCGATGATATCGCCTGCGTGTCAGGGTGTGTGGTATCAGGTAGAGAATTCAAATGTATTCGAACACAACGAATCGACCGTTTACGGCTGGCAGAAATAAATGCATAGTAGGAAGAGACCTCTGAAATACCCCGACGAAGTTGATCGCCAATTGATTAGACGAACAGTCATCAATGACGACTGACACGAATGGAAGTCACAATCCAATTAAATTTATTTTTTTAATACCGTGGGCTAACAAAGAACACTTAGTCCAGTTTTATATAGATAATGTCTCCGTTGAGCCTGGCCACCGTGGCCTAGTATTTGGATAGAAGAACATTATATTGTTTATTATGTGGGTACGTAATAAGGTATTTTTAGATTGATGTTTTCGCTTAGAGGACTCGAAAAACAACGGGAGCTCCTAGGTGTCACTCTTACAACAACTCTGAACTTCTGTACTTTCATTGGATTAAAATGAAGAAACGAATAAAAGCTAAAACTGTGGCCTGGCCACGAAGCTAAGCGTCTCATACTATACGAGATCAGGCGATATTTCATACAAGGATAGCTCAAGTCCGGCCTCATGGAGTATCAGCAAAGCACTTTGCTGCGCAACATGACAGCAAATGAATGTGTTATGCTGGATTCAGTCACGACTCTATCGAACGAAAAGGCTTATTGTCGAACGAGGGGACAAAAGACATGGACCTAAGAATTTGTTATGCATTTTATTAACATCTCAACAGAAATACAGCTTTATGTAACATACCTTATACCGCATAGGTACCTGGTATCAGCGAAATGCCTAAAAAAGACGTGAAGTATATTAAATAATCTAATTTCGGTACTGGTATAACAGTAAAAATATTTTTTCGTAATTTCCCGGGAATTCCCGGGAATTCCCGGTTCCGACTTTGAAATTTCCCGGGATTCCCGGTTCCTCGAAAACGACCCGATTTTGGAATCCCTAGTGCTAGCTGCTAAGGCCCAGATCGAAGCTATTTGAGGAATCGTTAATAGTCCAGTCTTATTAGGGTTTCACCTGGCAATTCCGAGACAACCAGCTGGAAACTCGTATATGTCTTCAGTTTAGCATTATAAACGTTATCTTAAAAATAAAATATCGTGTGTACTTCGCAAGTTATTCAAGGTCAAATATCATATCAATCGGTTTTTCGCAATTAGCTAGGTTTATAAAATTTGCTATAAATTTTGTTCCTGACATTTTTTCATGGCCTCAACTGTTTTTGAGATAAAGGTGAAGAGTGCGTTGCGCTCAGCTTTACCTATACTTCAAAGATTTTCTTACTGTATTTATTTTTAAATCTCAGAATGGGGATGAACATTTCTTTAAATAACATGAAGTCTCCTAGACCATTTTCCAGTAGCTATAACGGTTAAGGTACCTCGCATTACTGCCCCGTCCAAAAAATCCACCCTGTATACAGAGATATGTATCTCTGTAATCCCAAATTGACGATTCAGTGGCGCAGTGGGCGAAGGCCCTCTGCGTCTGCGAAGCAGGAGGTTGTGGGTTCGATTCTTGCCTCAGGATAAATATTTGTATGATTAGCAGATTTTTGTTACAGGTCTGGGAGTGTTTGTCATATTTATTTATTGAATCCTAATAAAGCTAGAACCACACTATTCTGGTTTGTAATTTTATTCATACTTGGTTATTTTATTTATAATTTATATTTTATTTAATTCAAAATTTGGTAGAAAGGCAACCTAAGTGACTAAACTCAATTAGCCTAATCACTAAAATTTATTAATCACTTGTCAAGAAATCACTGTCATCAAATGAATAAATGAATATGATCAGTAAAAGAAAAAAAAAATAGAATAACCCAGTTTCACTGCCGGTTATCGCTGCTCGTCAATGGTGAAATCGAACTGATATCGTATTTCACCCGCGTTTTATAACTATTAACAACAAGTCAGCAGTTCTTGTATGCTTAATTACATGAATCATCATGGCTCATTATTAAATTACTATCATAGATACCTCGTTTGTTAATTAGATTAGAAAACCATAATTAAAAAAACATTATAGGGATTAAGTAACTAACATAATTTATGAATTAACAAGCGTGACCCTTTAATAGGCTAAGAACCTATACTATGCGTTCTAAATATAAAAAGCAACCAAAAACAAAATTAACAAAAACAACTAAATATTCATAGCATTTAACTTGTGCATATAGCAACATTTACCATAAATTAAAAGAACAGGGAACATTGTATTGTAATTCTTGTTTAATAGGTCAAGAAATGCTCAACGGTTATGGTTGAGGTGCCTAAATCTCAACACAAATATGTCATCGGCGCCCGTGGAACTACCATCCAGGAGATTTTGAAAGAAACTGGCGTCTCCGTTGAAATGCCTCCCCCTGATTCTACTACCGGCACTATCACTCTACATGGACCCCATAACAAGATTGGCCTAGGTTTGTATTTACAGTCCATTTGTTGTACACACCAAAAATACTGTCGGCAATCTACAATATACATACACTAAAATGTCACCGCAAGTCTGTAGCAAGATTGACAAGATTAATAAAAAAAATGCAGCCGACCACCGGGCTTTGCTGGCAGAGTCCGCGGTTTCGGGATGTTACACTCTTTTTGGTAAAAACTTCTTGGAAAAGTGCTCCATCGACTGTATATTCATAATACTTGTAATATTTCAGCTCTGTCAAAGGTGTGTGAGAAAGCAAACTCTGTGAAGACTGCCACCGTTGATGCTCCAACTTGGATCCACAAATACATTATTGGAAGACAGGGCTCGAACATTAAAAAGATTACTCAGGATTTCTCAAAGGTGAATTAAAATCTATTGAGTACCTTCCATACCATACCACCGTGCGCTTTCATCACCGAATACTCGCAAACAAATCAGATTTGAACGTATCTAACTCAATTCGCGACTTTTCACCAATTTTCAATGAAGGACAGACCTTCATTGAAACCTGGCAAAAAATCCCGAATTGAGACCGGCTCACATCTGGGGCCGAATTCTGCTAACCAATCGCTTTACTATGACAATGTCGTAGAATCGTCCATAGATGAAAGAAACTCTAGATAGTGCGTGCGCGGTGCTATTTGCAAGGAGAAATTGATAGAATGATTTCAACCTTGACACATTCGCCACGTATGTCCCTCCATCTGTAGCGTCTTTCATCAAAGGTAAAATGACAATGTGACGCTATCATAGGGATGGTGATTAATTTAGTGGAATTAGGACTTTGATTTGCGTTTGAGTTTTAGAATAACTAGGCTGCCGGCACACATCTAACAGTTTATACTATTACGGGTACATTCCTTATGTATGATCGTATACCGCTCTCATGTAATCATCGTGCGTAAAATTTGAACTGTTGGAAGTAGAAGATATATTTTGCTGGGTTAAGGTTTTGGTTTGGTTGGTCACGCGTGAAAAAATATCGAGTTTTTACTATTTTCTAGATTGTACTTACTACAAGCTATTTAGATAGCAGATAAGGAGTTTTGCGCACATAGTTAGCCATTTGCTATGAATCTTTGCTAAGACAAACATTGAATAATATCTAAATTACTTGTAGAACCTAGAAAATTGTAAAATACCGATATTTTGTACGCGAGAGAAACCAGCTTAACGTTGATTAATTAAATTAGTTTGGCTATAATGAATGATGTTGTTCGTAGATACACGTTGATATCACGCACTCGGAGGACAAGGTTAAGATCGACGGGCCGCCCGAGGAGGTGGAGCGCGCTCAAGTGGAACTCGACAATTTCGTCAAGAATCTACTCGCTACTCTCACTTACGTGGAACTCCCCGTTGATCCTAAGTTCTACAAGCATATTATCGGAAAGGGTGGAGCGAACAGTTAGTATCTACTTATATTTTTTTCTAGTCAGGCTTATCTTTATTACAATTTTACATTACAGTATATATATGTACTGCTTGTCATAAAAAGTCTAGTGGGCATGTTTTGATATATATTTCTCTCTTTTACAGTTAATAGACTGAAGGTTGAGACTGGTGTAGTAATTAATATAATCGAAAGTGAAGGCAACAATATTATTCGTATTGAAGGCAGTCACCAAGGTGTTGCCGATGCGGAAAAAGAATTGAGAGAAATGGTCTCCAAACTAGAAAACGAAAGGATGAAAGAGGTCTATGTTGACCATAGATATATCAAATCTCTTATTGGAGTAAAGGGAGAGAAAATCAAAGAAATCCGCGAAAGGTTCGAAAATGTCCTGATCAATCTTCCCGACCAAGGACAAAAGAGAAGTCCTATTAAATTAAGGGGACCCCAAGACGATATTGAGAAATGTGAAAAGTTCCTGTTTAAACTACTGAAAGAAATCGCGGAATCGTCTTATGTTCAAGAAGTGCCAATTTTCAAGCAATTCCACAAGTTTATCATCGGCAAGGGCGGTGCTAACTTGAGGAAGATCAGAGACGAAACTCAAACTGTGATCGATCTCCCGGCCGAGGGCGACGACAGCGACGTGATCACGGTGCGCGGCAAGCGCGAGAACGTCGAAGAAGCCGTCAAGAAGATACAACAGATTCACAACGAGAAAGCGAACGTTGTCACAGATGAGGTTAAGATCTCGCCGAAGTACTACAACTCGTTGATCGGAGCGGGCGGTAAACTGATTCATTCCATCATGGAGGAGTGCGGGGGGGTTCTTATAAAGTTCCCGCCTGCGGACAGCGATAGCGATAAAGTGGTCATCAAGGGCCCGGCGGAAGACGTCGAGAAGGCGAAGGCGCAACTGCTCGCCCACGCGAACGAACGCGAACTTACCTCGCACACGGCTCAGGTACGAGCGAAGGCCGACCATCACAAGTTCCTTATCGGAAAGAACGGAGCTAATATCAAGAAGATTCGCGAGCAAACTGGCGCTCGAATCATCTTCCCGACTGAGAAGGATGAGGACAAGGAAGCCATTTTCATCATTGGTAAGTTATGTTTCTTTTTATAGTATAAATGGCTACAGTTCTTTGGTACCACGTACGCAACGCATTACGACATGTGGACGCTTGAGCTGGTTCGAAAATAGAAGACTTAGAGATACTTATAGGTAGAAACAGGCTGGTCCTTCGAGGTACACAAAGACTGCTTACCATAATGTCTGCTAATGATATACCCACATCCCAATTTGTCTGTTTCCCAAATTGTCCGTATCCAAAATTGTCAGTTACCCAATTCGTCCGCTTACTATTTTCCCAATTTGTCTAGTTTTCCAGTGTCCGTTTACTTGAAATTTATGGTGGTGTGCGTGTTTCTTTTGTGTGTTACGAGATCCTTTTAGTTTCCGGGGTGAGTTCAAAGGAAATGTACCTAAAGGAATCTGTGTGCTATACGTGCTTACTTCACCCCTCGCAAAAAATAAACAGGAAAATGTTGTTACGGAAATTATTGGCATGGCGCTTCTCAGAAGAAATAGCTAACTGCATGGTAAGTACCCACCTATCTATCTGATACTATCTTTCTTTGTATTACTGAAGATACTGACTGTTTCAAGCAGAAACAACTATGACAGAGGCATTAAAATAGCTTAGTGTAGGTATTAATCTCTGGTTTTTCTCTGATTTTTGCTAATTCCTTTTTATGATGGTAATATTTATAATTTTTTTAAGTTTTTCGGGACAAATACTACAAAGAGATAAAAAAAAAATCCCCCGAGAATACAGTTTTTATGGAATCACCTCGGAATCATTCTCAATACAATAGCGAAAGAATTTTCCAAATCAGTCAGGCCATAATTGACGGAGAAATCGACGAACATACTTAAATAAAAAAAAAACACGATTTACCGTGAGCTGTTTGGTAGAAAAGTATGATTGGTAGAAAAGTATGATCGGATTTGTACCTATTGACATCCACGTTTTCAACAAATTTTTATTGCTAGACGCAAAGATAAATAAATAATATATATATAAATAAAGAATGCTGGACAATTCACACAACATTATCTAGCCCCAAGCTAAGCAGAGCTTGTGTTATGGGTACTAGATAACTGATATACTTATTACAATACACTACATAGATAGATATTTTTTATTATACATAGAAAACACCCAGACCAACGGAACAAATTTCTGCAGTTTGTACACAAATTTGTTCCGAGGCGGGAATCGAAACCGCAACCTCCTGCGTCGCAGGCGGACCTTCGCCCGCTGCGCCACGGAGGTCGTCCACGGAGATCAAGACCGTTTGCGTCGTAGTATTCGTGTTGCCATCTAAACGACTGCAGCGCCCTCATTTATTTTCTACTCTTTTCGGTCGCACTGTACATTCATAACGACTTCGTCAAACTACTAAAGTTTTTATTGTAAAATGGACAATTCATGTTCACTTGTTTACAGTCCAAAGCACCTACTCAATTTGAAAATTCCAAAAGCGTTTGAAATCAGTGGTTTTGGGTTCCACATTAGTGCTGGTAGTGGCGGCATCACAATTGAGTGAAGATGTTTCCGATAGGCTTCACAAATCTTCTGCACAGTAATTTTTTGTAGAAAATCCCATATCTGCAATTATATACTATTTTTAAAATACGCTGCAGGCTTTAAACTTTATTGTTCCAGCTGAGGACTGCAAAGACAATTGGAATAAGTTGCGTAATTTCTATAATAATGCTATGACACCATATTTGGAGCCATATTTGGGGAGTCGTCATACTACAAGGAACTTTGATGCTGCTGTGTCCTATGAAAATTCCCCAAAAGAAATGAAAATTCCCCCAGAAAGCAGTTCATCACCCACCAGTCCTCATACATCGAATGCATCAAACGAAATAAAGACAGGTCCTAAAAGTGATAATTACGTGGCTGATGTGATGGAGTTCATGAAAAGCTTTCAAGAAATTAAACAAAAGGAACAAGAAATGGATGACTTGGATACTTTTTTTATATCCATGAGTAAAATGGTTAAAAACCTACCAAAACCAGATCAAATACGAATCAAAATGAATTTGTGTGAAGCTGTATGTAAAGCTGAACTGAATCAACTGGAGTCACAACAAAATACACAAGAGTCAGATAAGCAGCCGTATTGAAAATAGCCACAGCCGCTTTTTTGAAAATTCTCGCTCTTCTCCATCTTATTTAGTTGAGCTGCCTTATACCCAATTTTAATCTGAAGCGGTATGCTACCTTATATATAATAATATTAAATTATAATGCTGGACAATCCACAGCATCATCTAGCCCCAAGCTAAGGAGAGCTTGTGTTTTGGGGTAATAGATGACTGTTAAACATAACGTAGTTAATGAATAAATTTTTGTATTTTATAGAAAATACCCAGAACAACCACAATTTCAGAATAATGATGAAAATATTAGCTTTTATTACGAAAAAAATTAATAAAAATTTTCCTTCAAACTTTTGTTGTATTATTTGTTTACGAATAACTATATAAGGTGGTGGAGAACTGATGTGTGTTAATCCAGGTCTAGATCTACATCTATGCAAAATTTTAGCCCCGTCCTTTCAGTAGTTTTGGCGTGAAGAAGTAACAATCATACATCGATCCATCTAAACATTTGCGTTTATAATAATAGTGTGATGCGAAAGTTCGTATGGATGGATAAACGCCAATTGACGCTGCGGACGTTAGACCTCTGTGCTCCACGCTTTCCAACGCTGCGTCGCATACATTCAATTCAATTCATTTATTAATACCATGGGTTCACAAGAAACACTTAGTCAGGTCAATTAATTAGAATAATAACATTTCAAAAACATATAAAATTCAATCATAAAATAATAACAATAATACATTGGACACTAACTTATTTTTGTATTATAATTTATTGTCTGAAATAAACGAATTGAATTGCGTACGTAAGACCAGGGCATGGGGTCTCATTCCATAGAAAAGTTTTTTAGTTCAAAAAAATGACAATGGATGGCGTTAGGTGTATTACACTTAGTTATCGAGGTTTGTGTAAACTGACAAAACAATAAAGAATTTCTTTATAAAATGTCTGAACTCTTTTAGGTAAAAACCCTTGATTAAAATATAATTAAATTATATGATTTTGAATCAAAACTTTCATAAATTTGAAAATTTCATTACTATCGACACACTATCGATGTTCTTCTGGCGGCATTTTTATGAACTTATCAAATCTCACGACTTTTGTAGGATAGTAAATAGTAAGTGCTACTCCTTGATAGATGGCGTATCGGTTTTCTTATTTCGAATGAACAAAACGCAAACTTATTGTCAGTCAGTAAACAAACATCTTAAATATATTCAACATTAGAAGTAATCAAAAATATTTCTGAAACCAGTCGTTTATCAAAATGAATCGGAAAGTACGAAAAAATATCAAAAATGGTGAAATTCCTTCTAATTTCTGCAACCGCGTGCTCACACGCGGGGGGCGATGAGACGCAGCGGGGATGAAATTCCGAATTAGGGCGAACGACGCCGAATGGCCGACACGACGATGCGACGCGCCGTGTCGTAGGTACTCGTACGTAGTCGGTCGGGCGTCGCGTCGTCGGCTATTCTCTGTTGTTTGTTTAATTGTGCTACACGCTTTGCCGTCTGCGTAGGTAATCTAACGAGATAGGTACCTACATATACATACCTACCTACCTATATTATTATATTATTCGGAAAACTTACGACTTGGTCTGTGTATTGGTACCTACTTACCTACCTACCTACCTACCTACTTATGTTTTAGGTAGTACATTGAGATCTTCAAAAAAAACAAGATCCGTCAAGTGCGAGTGTAACTCGCGCGCCGAGGGTTTCGAACGTTTGTTAACAAATATGTAGGTTAGGTACCAAAAGTACCGGTTAGAGACTTCGCAATTTAACGGATACCTACCTAAGAATAGTAGGTATAGGTACCAACAACCTACATTTCAGATAGATCTTTCTGCATGCTTCGGTTAAAGTGGGTAATGGAAAATTGTTCAACTTTTTTCAAATAATGTCAAAACTATTTTGAAATGTACAAACTGATTACCTTTCATTTGATACCCCACATGACCCTGTGGTATCTTTTAAAATTTCGGCATCACAATTTGTATGGAAAATATTCATTTAAATTTTTTATTTATTATCATTTATTTTTCTTTAAATCTGTACAGGCGCACTAAATGTATTATTATTTTAAATTTCAAGTCGATAGCTGCAGTAGTTGCCGAGTTATTAAGGAGGGAAAAAAGGACAGACTAAGCGAGACCATAAGGGTTTCGAAACCGATCTTTGATCTTCGAAACCCTAAAAACGATTATGGATGTCAGCGAAAAGGAAAAATAATAAATAATAATAACAATTCTAAAAATAATAATTCTAATAATAATAATAATAAGCATCGTCAGGAAGTTCCTCTCTTTGCAGCCCTAGTCACCGGCCGCTTGAGCCTAGCTTCGCGGCCACCGAAGATATATTCATTAGATATATTTACCGTTTTGATATATTTTTAGGGTTTTGATGATCGTTTCAAAACCCTTATGGTCTCGCTTTGTCTGTCCTTTTTTCCCTCCTTAATAACTCAAAAACTACTGCAGCTATCAACTTGAAATTTAAAATAATAATACATTTCGTGCGCCTGTACAGATTTAGAGAAAAATAAATAAAATAAATGAAAAATGAAAATGAATATTTTCCATACAAATTGTGATGCCGAAATTTTAAAAGATACCTACAGAGTCATATGGGGTATCAAATGAAAGGTATCATTTTGTACATTTCAAAATATTTTTTGAAATTTTTGTAGGTTTTTTGTAGGTTCATACTTTTTGAAATATTTTGAAAATAGTCAAAAAAATACCCATCCCCCCCCCTATCTCCGAAGTTTGCAGAGCGATCCGTTTAAAATGTACGGAGCGTTTGTAGATATCAATCTATATTTTGCACGAAAAATATAGAGAAGTTTGAAAAAAGAACACATTTTGAAAAATGGTCCAAAAGGGGGGGAATAATTTTCAAAAGTGGGAGCTACCTCACCGAGTGGGGTATCAAATAAAAGGTATCAGTTTGGACATTTCAAAACAGTTTTTGAAATTTCTGTAGGTTTCATACTTTTGGAAATATTTTGAAAAAAGTCGAAAAAATACCCATTCCCCCCCCCCCCCCCTCTATCTCCGAAGTTTGCAGAGCGATCCATTTAAAATGTATGAAGCGTTTGTAGATATGGATCTATATTTTACAGGAAAAATATAGAGAAGTCTGTAAAAAGAAAACTTTTTGAAAAATGGTCAAAAAGGAATAATTTTCAAAAGGGGGGCTACCCCACCGAGTGGGGTATCAAATGAAAGGTATCAATTTGGACATTTCAAACCAGTTTTTCAAATTTCTGCAACTTTCATACTTTTTGAAACATTTCGAAAAAAGTCGAAAAATTTACCATTACCCACCTTAACCGAACCACCCATTTAACCGAAGCATGCAGAGAGATCCATCTGAAATGTAGGTTGGTACCTACTATTCTTAGGTATTCGTCAAATTGCGTACTCTCTAACCGGTACTTTTGGTACATATTTGTTGACAAACGTTCAAAACCCCCGGCGCGCGAGTTACACTCGCACTTGACGGATCTTGTTTACTGTAGAATAGTTTTATAACATTTTATTTTCTATGGTAAAAAATGTATTTTATAAACGAGATTAAAGAATAAATGAGTGTTTATTAATAATAATAATAATTTAAAAAATAATAATTAATTCCTTCAACTTCAATAATTAATGCAATGTATGACGATGCGATTATCGATGCATTAATGTCTATTCTACCCTAGACAACAATCCCCGTGCTAGGCCTACAGGCATACCTACTACTTACCTATTCTGTTTAACTTACCTACCTATTGTAAATTATTGCATCGACCGACTACGTACTAAATAGTTCCTATTCTGTGGCGACACCGAGCACACACACGCACAGGCTTCACTCCCAACACACACAGCCACAGCTTTGCATTTTGATGGTTAGACGCGCTTTCTCACTCATAACATAACGCGCCCCATTTAATTCGAAATAAAACAACAACAAATCCGCATGGGCCGGCCGCTGAGATTTGGGAGAGGTTCGTAGCCTTCTTAAGTCATCAGCACATAATACCTAGGTCATCACATCTGGGATCCATTCTATGATGCCCACCTTATGTGGGTACCTACCCTATAAAGCTAAGTGGAACTTGCTGTAGGATTATAAAATAAGTACCTATCACTTAAGTCGGTACGGTAACACAATAATACATAGGTACCTACGAAGAAAAACTTTCATCAAGTCTGTTCTAAAATTAAATAAACCCTAGGTTTGACGCTTCTTAGAAAATTACAAGTAAATATACTCACTACTAGATGGCGTCATTAAAATATCGCATGAGTCGACATCTAGTAGTGGAAGGTGGTACTTTTTCATTCGTTCTTTCGGGCCAAGACTTGCGCCATCTAGTGAACTTATAACAATAACTGGTTGGCCCGCTCAAATCTCGCCCGAAGCGTGTCCCATTTTTTACTAGGAGATGAGGCATCTGTACTAGTATAGTATTATAATATCTGTGACCAGGGGTTCACTGCTAATCCAACAGCGGTCGCAAGGGGGGGGAGTCACACTTGGTGCGGGCCGCACTTTTGGGTTACCATAAGTTCAAAAGTGTGCCTAAATTCGCCTACCCCATTTGTTGTGAATTAGGCTTTTTTATGAGACATTGGTGCTTAAATTCGTATAATGCACAACTTTTATACTAACAAACTTCACTTGCAGGGACCGAAAAAATGAAGATCGGCATCTTTACGGCCTATTTTAGTATGGAAACAATTAACATTTTGTTTCTTTTTATTAATTCTAGATAACCTGAAGTACAAGGAAGTGATTAGTATATCTGATATTGTTCTAAACTACATAGATCTAGATCTAGAATAACAAACGAAAATATGTCAAAAGTAGGCGAATTAAGGGTGTTTGACGGTAGCGAGCGAAGCAACCATCAAAAATTTGTCGGGCGCTGAAACTATAGCCTTACACGACAGTGTATATAGAACCGACGGCGAGCGAAGCGAGCCCCGAAAATTTTTATGATCTGGCTCTATGTGTGAGTCGTTTGGTATTAGATTTTTTGCAGTTGCAAACTCACCTGAAACGGAGGTCGAGTCCCAGACTAGAGCAAGCCACAAGCTTATCGAAATAACAGACTTTTATCAGGTGCTAGCAGAGCGTGCCGCGAAAATTTTGCGGTTTTAGATTTTTGGAGTGTTTGGCAAACTGACTTCAAACGAGGGATAAACCCATGACCAGAGGCCATCGATAAATTGCCGGCAATCTGAGCGAGCCGCGGCAGCTCTATTACTTCACGACCGTTTTTACAACGACCCACACACGTATGTATATTATACATGCTAACAGGGCAAATTAAAAAAAAGCTTATAAAAAAGAACCAAGTCAAGAACGCGCCTGCCGGCATTGATTATGATCATGTAGCTAATGGTATTGCTTCCGAACGTCAATTAGCGTTTACAATTTGAAATTACTCTAGAATAACGTAGAGGGATTTGTAAGACTCTAAAGCTATGAAGTTAAGTATAAAAATAGCTTTTCTCCCCTCGTAGAACAATGAAATAATTACACCTTTGTTATTTTTTTAATTTCGTCACCCAGGTCGCGAGGAACAAGTTGTTGCAGCTAAAAAGCAGCTTGAAGCGGCAGTTGCTGAGATCAGCAACGTTTCCGAGGGCGAGATGGCCGTAGCGCCGCGCCACCACAGACACTTCGTGGCGCGCCGCGGCGAAGTGCTGCGCCGCATCGCCGACGAATGCGGCGGCGTGCAGATATCATTCCCCAGGCAGGGGGTTGCCAGCGACCGTGTTGTACTCAAGGGGCCTAAGGATTGCATTGAGGCCGCTAAAGCACGTATTACTGAGATCATCGAAGATTTAGAAGCTAAGGTATGGAACCATTTGCATAGCACACTATTATAAATTTGAATGTTTGGATATTTGTTACCTCGTCACGACAAAACTACTGAAATATTGCATAGGTAGTTGTAGTTCTAGAAATAACAATCAGGCTGCTTTTTATCCCCGAAAACGCGCGCGAAACCGCGGGCAGAAAATTGATATCAATAAATTTAATATTTTGCCCATGGTTGCCTGTAGGATTAGTAATCCCGCCATTTCTGGCATGTCTCTCCCTTAATTGTAATTTGTATTATAATTTTACTATAATGTTGCCTGCTAAACCAAAATCTACTCAAAACAGGTGACAATCGAGTGCATAATCGCTCAACGACACCACCGCACGGTCATGGGAGCCCGAGGCGCTAAAGTCAAGGACATAACGGCCGAGCACGACGTCCAGATCAAATTCCCTGAGCGCGATACCACGGAGGGCGCTGATCTGCCAGTCAGAGAAGACGAGAACGGCGAACCCGGACAAAATGACATCATCAGGATCACTGGACGCCCTGAGAACTGCGAGGCAGCTAAGAAAGCTCTGCTAGAACAGGTATGTCAAGGCCAATTCATTGTTATACTCCATAGATATCTTCTTGGGGTCGAAACACCGAAACGGCGGCATCGTGAAGCAATTTTAGTTTCCGACAGCTGCAATTAAAAGGTCATGTGTAGCGACCGCGGGCTGGACCAACTATTAAAACGCGCGAGGCCGCAACGATTCGTGCTTTATTTAAGCGATACAAGTTCTATTAGTATTTTTATAAAGTTTAAAATTGATTGACCAGCTTAACACTGAAAATGCACGCCGCGGGCCTTGTCTGTGAGAGTCACTTTTTGTGGTTCCAAATCCACACAATTGCTATGTGAGCAAAGTGCGAGGCCGATTACGCACCGCAGACTGGTAGATTGTGGTTACTCTTCTATGGTAACTTGATTAACTTAGAGGCTTGCTTCGAGTTCAGAATCAGAGAACAGTTATCGCCCCGCTATATGCGACTAGCAAAGCTAAACGATTGCAGTGTCGCCGGTACATTTTCATACGCTTGTTTTCACATCAATCGTCCTGTGGCGTGAATGGTTGAGCCAATTCTTTCTATTAGAGATTACGCGTTTTTACGCTTCGTTGTGGTAAATAAAGCAAACCCTCGTTCGTTCCAGGTGCCAATCACCATCGAAGTGGAGGTACCGAACCACCTACACCGCCTGCTGGCTGGGCAGAAGCGGCGCGAGCTCATGCAAACGTACGACGTGCATATCCTACTGCCGCCCAACGATGATACCAGTGATTTTGTCAAGGTATTGTTGCATTATATCTATACTATTAGGTATTATGAAATTATCATCGTCGATTTTGCGACTGAGAAAATAGATGGAACACATTTGTAAACCGTAATATTTCCTGCACTACACATGATTTGATTAGTCAACGTTTCGAGTTTGAAAACGGACGAGAGATGAAAGTAAGCTTTCAGAACTAAAAATTGTTTTGGAACCCCTTTGTTTACAAAAAATATCTAGAATCGATTATATTCTTTATTTTAAAAAACGGAGTTTAGTAATAATAAAATCATATAAAAAAAACCTTGATCATAATAAAAATATACCAAGCAATGTCAATCCATTGCAGTTGCTGTGAGTGCCTTTAAGTAAACCACACAACTGGCGGATCGCAGTAGAACCATGTCACAGTAACAAACGCCAAAAGTGGCGTTTGTTACTATGTTTGGCGTTTGTTTTGTGTGACAAGGTTCTACAGAGATCCGCCAGTTGTGTGGTCTACCTATAGCTCTGATGCAAATTCCCCGAAAAAAAAAACTGATCCCGAAAGTAACTATTGTAGTATCTTTTTTTCAACACTAACATTTTTGTTTATAGGTGACAGGAACGCCAACGAATGTTGAGAAGGCGAAGGAAGCGCTTTCTGGAAAGATTGATGAAATGGAGAAGGAGAAAGAAGATAAGGCCTTGAGGTAAGAATTTAGATGAATATTTAACTAGAAAAGTATACAATGTTCATCAATGTTGAGTGTGAACATTTTGTACACAAACTATACAATAAATTGCATTTATATCACTCGTATTCTACGAGGCAATAGTCAAAACTCGACATTCAATATGTCTAAGCTATCTTATGGTTGCATGTCTAAAATATGTTATGTCCATGTGATCGGATTAAGACATTTTTTGTGAACAAAGGTATGATTGGTATGGTATGATGATAGCTTAACGAAAATTCATAACAGCACAGAGTGGAATGCAAAAGCAAAAAACGTGGAAAGCTTTGTCTAAATATATTTTCTTTCAATATTTTTTGAGATAATTATTTAAAACCCGTTTAGAAAAATGACTATATCCGAGAATAGGTAACTACTCGACTTGGCAGGGCCACTGCCATATCTCTCGTATTTAGGGCATGCAAAATCGGAAGAATACCCAAAACCGGTTTTTGTTCGATTTTTGATTTTTAAAATCGGTTTTTTCGGTTTTTTCGATTTTTTCGATTTTTATTGTTTCAATACAAATAAAAATACTTGATTATTTTTGTAGTCATTTAATAAAACATGAAATCTAACCCCGCGCTTGCCGAAAATACGATCTCAAAAAGCTCTTGATCAGACAAATTGTCAAATCGAATATCGCGCTCCCAATCTTCATCTATGATTTTTTTGCACTTATCAACCACATTTTTTCAGTCCTCTGGCGTGACATTTTCACAGGCATTGTGCAGTAATGTGAGCTTTTTATTTGCCGTAAAAGGAGGTTTAGTATTATGTCTGGCTGCGTGACCTTTGACGTAGGCCCATATCAGTTCAATCGCGTTATATTGACAGTGATATGGTGGCAAACTGTATGGCCTTTTTCCTTAGCGATCTCATCTAAAATGTAAGTTGGCGTACGGGTTTTGTGTATATTATTAACTAATTTCAGTAATTCATTTTTCAGCATCGTCTCGTTGGCTTCTATGCCTTTGCTTTGCAGATATGCGATTAGTTCCATTTTTCGGTTGCTGGACGTCGGCGGTTTGTTTTTTTGCACTGAGTGGTACGGAGCGTTGTCCATGATTATCACATGCGGCTCGTTTAAATTATTTAATAGGATCAAAAACCATTACTTAAATTGTTCGAAATTCATTTCTTCATGATATTCTGTGGTCTTCATCGACTCGAATGCCAGAAGGCAATTAGGCACAAAACCTGAAGCAGTCCCAGCATGAGCAATTATGAGTCTCTGTCCTTTGCCTTCGGGTACTTCGGTGGTAAATTCCGCTTTCTCATCTGTCCACGATTTTGATACTGTGTGGTTTGCGTTGAGCCATGTTTCGTCCAAAAAACCACTTTCTCCCAGTCTATAATATATCATAATATAAACATATTATTAACTACAACTTTTTAAATAATTAAGTAACTAGTTAAATCAAATTGCTTCGATTTTCACATTTTCATAATCGATTCATTATAGTCTGTGGTTAAGATGACACACTACTCTATGGTAAACCAACCCCTATCACCAATAAAGTATGATTATTGTCTTGCGTTCATATTGAAGGAATAAAAATATGGAACTTCATGCGCGTGATCACTACGTGTAGAATATACACGGACGGCTCTAAGACTGATATGGGCACGGGAGCAGGGATTCACTCAATGGATCTCAACATCAATGTATCAATAACCTTAGGCAAACACAGCTCCATATTTCAATGTGAATGCGCAGCTATAACCGAGGCAGCCACAGCTGTGCAAAGAAGAGATATAGATAACCAGTGCGTGCGAATCCTGTCTGACAGTGCTGCTACACTCAG
Organism: Eupithecia subumbrata; assembly: GCA_949316285.1. Taxonomy (NCBI): domain Eukaryota; kingdom Metazoa; phylum Arthropoda; class Insecta; order Lepidoptera; family Geometridae; genus Eupithecia; species Eupithecia subumbrata. The sequence continues at coordinate 8,353,244 of OX438646.1, forward strand.
AGCCTTGGCAGGAACTCCAAAGTCGTGTACGAATGTCACTTGGCACTCGAGAGGATCTCCTGTAGAAACAGGATAACCCTTCAATGGATCAAGGGACATAGCGGTTCACTTGGAAACGACGCTGCCGACGAATTGGCACGGAAAGGTTCGGAGACGCCGATAATAGGCCCACCTCCGCTCCTTCCCCTCCCATTCTCCGAATTCCGAACATGGATAAAACTAAAAACCACAGAAACGCATACTGAACGATGGACACACCTACAAGAGTGCCGTCAGGCAAGAGCAGCACTTCCAGTTGCATCACCAAGGCTAACCAAGCGCCTACTGAAACTGACCAGAATGGACCTACGCGTCCTAGTGGGGACACTCACAGGACACTGTCCACTGAACAAACATCTCTTCACCATCGGAGCAACAGACAGCCCTCTCTGCAGGGGGTGTCTCACTAACGAAGAATCAGCTGCCCACGTAGTCCTAGAATGCAAGGGAGTAACAGCGCAACGACACGAAATCCTCCACCACCCGAGGTCACTCCGCGAAGCCTGTGAAGATCCCAGGAAGATTCTGCGCTTCTGGACGGAGTTAGACTGGTTGTACTAGCAAACTAAACACGCACAATGGACCAATCCGAGTCTAAGTGCGGACAGGAGTACACACACCATAACCATAACCATAGATCACTACGTGTATGTCAACGTCAATGTCCCGCGTATCAAGCTTTAATTAACAAATAATACATACAATAAATTAGAGTGTGGTGTGGTGTTGCCACTGCCGGAGAATTTATAAAAATGGTAAAGATCGGAAAAATCGAAAAACACCGATTTTGACTTTGAAAACCGGTTTTTACAAATCCAGGAATATTGACCGATTTCCGATTTTTTCGATTTCCGGTTTTCCGATTTTGCATGCCCTACTCGTATTGACAGCTGTCGCATTAGACCTAACACCGCCTGTTGGTTTTAAAAACAAAACTACAACAGAACACATAAATTTCAGATCGTTTGAGCTGAAATTCCAAGTGGACCCTGAATACCACCCGCTGGTGATCGGTAAATACGGCGCCGTCATCACCAAGATCCGCACCGACTTCGGAGTACAGATCAACCTGCCGAGGCGCGGCGAGATCGACGATGACGTCATCACAATTCAAGGATATGAAGAGAAGGCCTACCAAGCCAAGGATGCCATCCTGGACATTGTTCGCCAACAAGTAAGTACCTATCTGAAGTCTATAGAAATCCTTTTATGTACGTCTAGCTAGCTATACTCCAGATATTCTCAATATACAGTGCTTGTAAAGTGTTTTATTTAAAAAAAACATTTCTTGTTGTTGATTTTTAGACAGATGAGAGAATGCTGATTAGTTTTAAAACTACGCCAAAAAGAGATTTTGAGTATTTTGAGTTGACTTGTTTACATCCATTGTATCTTGAAAATGACTTGATATAGATCAACTAATCCATCAGCACGGCAGCACCCTAACTTGTCTCAAACACTATGTTATATGACGCTGGAGTCGAAAATCTTTGCGACTTTCTAAGGACTGTAGCGCCGTTAGCTCCACCTACAGGGGAAACATTAAAGTTTATCCATTCCTGTTCAAAGACTAAAGTTACGTTTAGTTCGTTTAGCACATTCCGGTACTGACGGAAGGATGCGGGTTCAAGACCCGCCGTAGTCGTAAATTTTTGCGATGGTATTTAATTTCTTAGAAAGCCAGAGTGTGAGGCTTACGCACTATAAAAACAAAAACTTTAGACTATGTTATATCTTGTCAAGTCGTCCAATCAGGGGCAGTTTTGCAGGCAAAACGAACTAACGACCATTTTAATTCTACTTATCGACGAAAATAGTATGAGCGGTAAAGAGTGCGAGAAACTGCTGGTTGACGTTCTTTGGGGGAGGCTTTTGTGTCTAACAGTGGATGATAATTATGAAGAAATCTTGTACCTAATTATACCTGTACCACAGTTTTGAGTCAAACATTTGGTGACTCTTTCACTGCCTCTGTGGTATTACGACCCGAACCTGGGCTTTATGCGTCATAGACACTAAATAACTTATTACATGAACTTTGTATCTCAGGACAGCCAATACCGAGAGGAGGTTGACATAGATCCGCGCGTCCACCGCCGCCTCATCGGCCAGCGCGGCAAGAACATCAAACGCATCATGGACGACTACCACGTCGATATCCGCTTCCCGAAGAACCAGGATGACAGCGTTGTGGTTATAGCAGGCGAAGAGGACAATGTACTTGATGCTAAGGACCATCTTCTCAATATGGCGGAGGAATATGTGAGTGTATACCCAGAGAAAAAGTACCGAGGTTGTGTGTGACTGTAGGTAATTTTGTCAGTCCTCAGTTCACCTCAAATCATTCAGACAAAATTATGCGAAAAAATCTTTAAACTTTCACTGTACTTTATAAAGTAATACCACTATTTAGAATTATGCGATTTATTAACATAATAATGATTCTTTAACGGTTATTTATCGCGTACCTTTTGTTATTATTTCCCCTACATTTCTATCGTGATAATTAGCCGATAAATAAATACATTTATTATGTTAGCAAGTCGCGAAAGTTTAAAAAGTGGTATTACCTAATAAATAAAGTAGGTAAAACATTTATAATGATCAGCTTGATAGCTTTCGTATTTTGTGACAGCTGCAAGATGTTGCGGATCGTTACCAGCGACCGACAGGTCCATCTCTGGCTGACTTCGGCGAGGCCCTCGCTGTCGCTAACAACGCCACGGAGAACGGCACCCCGGCCGCGACGACCGGCGGGCAGCCCGCGCCCGGGTTCGTGGTCAAAGGCGGGCCGTGGGAGCAGCGCGCGCCCGATACCGCTTCCACGCACGAGTTCCCCACAATGGGCGGACCGCGCGCCGCCCCCGCCGCACCCGCCGCGCAGGCCTCCACCCCCTCGGCTGTCTGGGGACCGCGCCGCTAAACAAACCACTACATACTACACGATATACATACTGTAAACTAACACAGAACCGCATTATTATGTATACTATTTTATTCCACAAATCTCGAAATTAGTCGCTTATGATTTTATAATCAAATCAGCGATCATGTTAACGTAGTCAAGTCTGTTGTTTACAAATACGTATTAACAATTCCAGTGATTATTATGCTGGATGGAATGACTTTATTTAATTATTTAATTGTATGGGCTGATAGACATTTGACTTATCATTTTATCAACTTCTGTTGTTTTTTTTACATTTATAACGTGATGGAGATGGATTGTTGATATCTTTCATATTAGCTATGTGCTATTAGTTATTATTATACAAATATATTATTATATTATTCCAAGCATCCTTTTGGAATGCGCAATATAAATTATACATACTGATTCTGTGTACTTATAAATACAATGAAATTTCTATTTTCATAATAATAATGATTTTCTATAATTTTTAGTGTTGCCTACGATTAATTAATTAATAAATCAATAAAATATAAGACAAAAATGGATATTTTTACAAAGTAATTTGTACTGTACATAGGAAATTGTGTTTGAAACTATTAATAAAATCTTTTACAAAATAATTTTCTGTTTATGTTTTTCCAGATCACACGCTAATTCAAGGCCTAGATATTATGGAGTTCCTAATAATTTGTAATATTATTTAGGATTACACAAAAGAAATTGAATGGGATATGAGATTATAAACTTTTGACATGCAAACTCTCAACGCACCCCTGCCTAAACTACGCGGTGTGACACCGCAGCTACAACATTTTTTGACTCCGCTATCAAAAGCCACAGCCCCACTGCTGCGCATGGAGGGGCTTCGGAGAGTTTCGCTTTGCAAGAAAATGTATGTATTTAATAACGTTTACTGCAACCCACAAATACGAGATTAATGACGTCATTCCTACACGCGTGGATTGCTCGAATATGGCGCCCACGCAGCTCAACGTTCTCTGTCAACGCGGTACACGCGTACGTAGCTACGTACGCGTGTACCCCTTTGACGAAGTTCCACAAGACGTAGGATGCAAAACTGTGCTGCGCTAGGTACAGACTGGTAGGTGCATAGTAGTGGGTTAATTTTCACATTATTGTAAAGATGTCCTTTTTAGGGTTTCAAAGATCGAAGATCGGTTTCGAAACCCTTATGGTCTCGCTTGCTATGTCTGTCCTTTTTTCCCTCCCTAATAACTCAGCAACTACTGCAGCTATCAACTTGAAATTTAAAATAATAATACATTTCGTGCGCCTGTACAGATTGAAAGAAAAATAAATGAAAATGAACATTTTCCATACAAATTGTGATGCCGAAATTTTAAAAGATACCTACCTACAGGGTCATGTGGGGTATCAAATGAAAGGTATCAGTTTGTTCATTTCAAAATAGTTTTTGAAATTTTTGTAGGACTTTTTAAAATATTTCGAAAAAAGACGAAAAAATACCCATTCCCCCCCCCCTCCCCTATCTCCGAAGATTGCAAAGCGATCCATGTAAAACTTATGGAGCGTTTATAGATATGGATCTATCTAATTCTAATTCTAATTCTGATTGGGGGAACTGAGATCTGCACGGACATCTCGCATGGGAGTGTATTGTGCATTATCCCCCTGCCTAAACAGGCCCTAACCAGCCCAGCTCCTTGAAGTACCGGAGCAGGACTTTTGGTGACTGACAGCTACGTTTCAGTTTTTCCGCGGGTGTGGACGGGGTTGATTCCTCAATGAGACTCTTCAGCCCCGTCTTGTGTCTGACTTCCTCTGTGGCCGTGCAGTGTAATACAACGTGTTCCACAGTCTGTTCTTCTTGGAAGCAGCCACGACACAAGCTGCTGTCTGTGGCTCCAGTCTTAAAAAGATGGTGGTTCAGCTCACAGTGGCCTGTGATGATACCCACCATCGTTCTTAGGTCCTCGCGGCTCATCTTGAGCATCGTGTTTGTGGTTTTCCTGTCTATTGAGGGGAATATTGATTTAGTATGCTTGCAGTCTGTACGACGCTCCCATAGTTTTTGGTGTTTTTTTCTGAGTTGAGTTTTAGTCTGTTTTTGACTTCTGCTGTGGGCGGGTTAGAAAGACCTATATCTTTTTGTGTTGGAGTTTGTTTCGCCGCTTCCTTTGCTAGTCTGTCAGCATTTATGTTGCCTGGGCAGGATCGATTCTCTGTCCATTCTATGCAGACTTTGCTATGTTGAGAAAGATCTTGTAGAGCATTGTGGCATTCTACAATTGCTTTTGATCTTGTGTCTGTCCTTTTGAGTGCGTTTATAAGTGCAGCACTGTCTGTTTTGAAGACCAGCTGCATCCGTGTGGTTGGCTCTTTGATGGTTGTTACTAGAAGCATATCATTTGCCGCTAGTTGGAGTCCCAGTGTTTCCGCCTGAAAGGCCGTGGTGGCTGAGTTTAGTGGTTGGGCTCTTGAGAGTCCGGTTTCGGTACAGGAATAGCTGCAGCCAGCTCCTGTTTTGTTCTTGGCCCCATCAGTGTAGATGTGGTGTGTGATAACGTCATGTGAGGTGATGGCCACTGCGTTCTCTTCATGCGCTATTTCGTAGGTCTTACCTGTTAAGTAGGTAGACGCTATTCGGTCAGTGCCATTCGCTGCCTCCGGAATTGCAGCAATTGCTTTGCTTAATATTCTACAGTGGTTTGTGAGGCCTGACTCACCTTTCCACTGGTTTGTTGATTTTATTCTTAGGGACGCTGCCAATGCTTCATGCTGTATGTGAACGTGCAAAGGCGTTAGTCCTAGTATTATGTCCAGTGCTGCTGATGGAGTTGATTTCCTGCATCCGCAGATAAGTGTGCACGCCAGTCTTTGGACTTGCTGTAGTTTGTTTATGGTGGTGATTAAGTTTGTTCTAGGCCACCATACTATGGCACCGTAGGTTAGCACTGGGCGGACCATGACTGTGTACAGCCATAAGCACAGCTTAGGCTTTAGGCCCCAGTCCTTGCCTACCGCTCGCGTGCATTGCCATAAGACGTTTGTTGCCTTTGTCATAACATGATCTAGTTGTTTGCCCCACAGTAGCTTACTGTCTAGCCATATGCCAAGATATTTGACCTCCTTGCTTAGCGTCAGTGTTGTACCTAGCAATGTCGGTAGTTCAAGTCTGGGTAGTTTGGTTTTACGAGTAAAGAGTACAAGTTCTGTTTTACTCGGGTTCACTGACAGACTGTGTTTGGTGCACAATGTCTCCACAATCCGCAGTGCCTTCTGCATCTTTTCGCACAGGGTTGCTTCGAAAAGCCCTGATATCATGATTGCCAGGTCGTCTGCATATGCGATCGTAAGAATACCTTCTTTGTTCAGCGAGTCGAGGAGTTCGTTCGCAACCAGTATCCACAGGAGCGGTGAAAGAACCCCGCCCTGCGGACACCCCCGTGTCACCCTGCATTGGGCTGCCTGCCCCAGGGATTCTGAATTCTCAATTTTGGTTGCTCTGCTGGATAACATTTCAGTTATCCATTGATTCAGGTTATCATCAACTCCTTGCTTCCGCAAGGCGTTTTCTATTGATGGAAAGGTTGTTTTGTCGAAGGCACCTTCTATATCTATGAAGGTTACCAAGCATGATTGCTTACTTTCGAGCGCACCTTCAATCTTGTGGACTACCTGGTGCAGAGCTGTTTCAGTAGATTTACCTGATTGATAGGCGTGCTGATTTCTATTCACTGGGTTTGTAAGTAGCGGCCCACTTCTGATGTACTTGTCGCATAGTCTTTCTAGTGTCTTCAGTAGGAACGAGCTTAAGCTAATTGGTCTGAATGACTTTGGCTGGGTGTAGTCTGTTTTGCCGGGTTTCGGTAAGAAGATTACTTTGACCTCCCTCCAAGTCCGAGGGATGTATTTCCAAGCGATACAGCTTCTGAATGTAGAGGCTAACGCTGGTGTGATTCTTGTGAGGTTCCACTGAAGGAGTGCTGGGAAGATGCCGTCAGTGCCAGCGGCTTTGTACGGTTTAGAACTTCTAACCGCCCAGACCAGTGCTTCTTCTGTTACAAGTTACAAGTTATAAGGTTTGCAAGTTCCCAGTCGTTATTTTGGGGTTTCTGATGATTTCTGGTTTCCCAATCAGTGTTCTCCTCCAGGTTGCAGTCCGGAAAATGTGTTTTCAGCAGTAACTCGAGCTGTTCCCGCTCGGTTTTTGTGTATGAACCATCTGGCTTTTTTAGTGAGCCCAGTTTTGTTGTCGAATCCTTGGATAGAATTTTGTTTAGGCGAGCTGTTTCACTCTGGGTGGCTATTGAGTTGCTATAGCGTTTCCATGAGTTCTTACGGCTACTTTGAATCTGTTTTTTGTATTCTTGTCTGACTATTTTATAGTTAGACCAGTCTTCTTCACTTTTTGTGTTCATCGCTCTGTTAAAGTGATGACGTACCTTCTTTCTGAGTTTGGTTAACTCTTTGTTCCACCATTTGTCTTTGCGATGAGCAATCTTGTTGCTTTCGGTTATCAGGGGACTTGCTAGTTCATAACTGGTGGTTATATGTGCCGTCAGTTCAGTCAGCGTGTGTTCAATATCCTCTGGAGTTAGTAGAGGACCCATTGTTGGTCCCTGCATAGCATCCAGTCTTCTGTTTAAAGTTTCCGCGAATAAGACGGTGTCTGTTTTCTTTGGATTCCTATATGTCCGGGGAAGGATTTCTCCCGTCATGAGTTGGAATCTTATCCGCCTGTGGTCTGCACATGATGCTTCCTGTGTCGCTACATGCCAGTTTTGTATGTGCTCTGCAATGGCATTAGTAGCCATAGTTAGATCTATAATGGTCTGAGCCCAGGTCGTTACGAACGTCGGCTCAGAACCCCTATTTATGATGTTGAGGTTGTGTCGAAGTACGAAGTCTAGGATGTCTTTACCTCTCTCATTTGTGTCCGGGGAACCCCATACAGTGCTGTGTGCGTTGGCATCACAGCCCAGAATGCATTCCATACCTTGAGTCATAGAGTAAAAACTCGCTGCTGTCTCAGCAGAGGGATAGTGTCATTCAACTATTTGACAATTTATGCAACCAAAAACCGATCTATGTGTGTTTTGACAGCACGTTAATACAGTGTTCTCACTCACACATTCAAATGATTGAATGTTGCTAGTGAATAGCATTTTCCCTAAAAAATTGGGTAACTGAAGCAAAGTTTCAATTAAAAAAATAAGCCATTTATTTTTTTATCATCTAACTTTTTATTTACGATATTATCTTATTTCTTTTTTAATTAAATATCAGCTAGTAGCTTTGGTTACTATCATACTTCCTCGGTCAAACGACAAAAAGTTTTTACTCCAAGTCCGCAAAATAAGATCGGCTCCGATCGTTTACGGAACAATAATTTAAATAGACGGTCAAGTGCGTGTTCGACCACGTGCAGTGTATTCAGTATTTTTATTGCGAAACAAAAATATTACATACAGTAAGTATTAATGTACCCTGTCAGGTAGGGTATGGCAATATATCTTAATCTAGGACTTAAGTTAAGGACTAAATTAAGTATTTTGTATTTTATACAAAATTAGGAGATCTTTTATGAACAATAAATAACATTTGTGTAGTTTAGAATAATATAAATTTACTTAGGTAGGTACAATAACACTTTTTAACAAAATAGTTTACTTTTTATTAATTTGTGTGACTAGGTTATACTTAACATCTTATAATTAATCAATATTATAACCTATTATATTATTAAGAACACTTCGAAGCTCTTCCATTGTTAAAAAGAAAATGTAGGGATTCTATCCAAATAGTTTGTCTTCAAAAAAGTCTTTTATGTCATAATAGCATTTTTTTATAAGCAATTCATGTAGTTTTGATGCGAATAATATGGTGTTTGGGTTCAGATTTAAGGAATGTTGGTAGGTAGTTTATTATGTATTTTAATGGACAGGACATGTAATAAGGGCTCTGTCTGTATAGTTCAAGTCTAGGTGTTGGAAGGATGAGGTTTGTTTTTCTTCGTGGATTTTTATCAAATTGGTATAAATTCAGGTTTTTTCTAACAAATAATGCTGTTTCATATATATAAAGGCTAGTCAAAGTTAGTAATTTTTGTTCTATAAAATGTGGTCTACAGCTGGTGCGTCTTCTGATATTAACAATAATACGAAGGCATTTTTTCTGCAATTTATTTATTTATTTATTTATTTAAGGACTCCCAACAGAAAAATCACATCACATACAGATTATCAAATAAAGTGGTCTTAAGTCTAGTGATTTTCTAAATAAAGGGTGCCACAGCGTGAACAAATTAAGGGTTGACTAAACATTACTACAAACAAATATTAAACTATATAAAGTTTTAACAATATAAATTTAAAGGACAAAATAATAGGCAATCAGTGGTAAAATATTAAAATATTAAAGTTACAGAATAAAAATCATCATCATCATCATCATCATCAACCTAAATTAGTCCACTGCTGGACATAGGCCTCCCCTAATGAGCGCCATAGCGCCCTGTCTTCAGCTTGCCGCATCCAGCATCTGCCTGCAGTCTTTCGCAGATCGTCATCCCACCTGGCCGGAGGGCGTCCTACACTACGTTTGCCGAGTCGTGGTCTCCACTCAAGAACACGTTTGCCCCAGCGGTTGTCGGTTCTTCGCGAGATATGGCCGGCCCACTGCCACTTCAGCTTGCTAATTCTTTGAGCTATGTCGATAACTTTGGTTCTCTGTCGGATGTATTCGTTACGAATTCTGTCCTTCAGAGAGACTCCGAGCATAGCTCTTTCCATAGCTCGCTGAGCGACTTTGAACTGGTGCACCAGCCCTACCGTGAGTGTCCACGTCTCAGCTCCGTAGGTCATGACGGGTAGGACGCACTGATTGAAAACTTTAGTTTTCAAGCATTGCGGTATGGATGACGAGAAGACTCGACGTAGTTTCCCAAACGCTGCCCAGCCTAGCTGGATCCTCCTCTTGGCCTCCTTCTCAAAATTATTTTTACCCAACTGCAGAATTTGCCCAAGGTAAATACTCGGAAACAATTTCGAGAAGGTGGCCATGTACGACGAACGGTCCCGGATCAATGAGGCCATTGATCATGACTTTGGTTTTATCCAAATTCATGCCAAGACCGATGCGTCGCGAGGCTGAAGCTAGGCCGTCCAGCATCTGGTTCAGCTCCTCTAGCGACTCCGCCATTAAGACTATGTCATCAGCGAATCGCAGGTGTGAGATGTAGTCGCCGTTTATGTTAATGCCCTTACCATTCCAGTCCAGCGTCTTAAACATATCTTCCAACGTGCTCGTGAACAGTTTCGGGGATATAACATCCCCCTGTCTCACTCCTCTGCGCAGTTGGATGGGTTTAGACTGCTGGCCCTGTACTTGGACACTCATGGTGGCTGCCTCGTAGAGACATCTCAGCACCTCGATATAACGATAGTCTACTTGGCATCGCTGTAAGGATTCCAGAACAGCCCAGGTTTCGACAGAGTCAAAGGCTTTTTCATAGTCCACAAAGGCCAGACACAGAGGCTGATTATACTCTTCGGACTTCTGTATAATCTGCCTCACCGTGTGAATGTGGTCTATGGTGCCAAATCCTCCGCGGAACCCGGCCTGTTCTGGTGGCTGGAACTCGTCGAGTCTCCTGGCGAGACGATTCGTGACCACTCGTGAGAACAGCTTATAGACGTGGCTCAGGAGCGTGATGGGTCTGTAGTTTTTAAGGAGGGTTTTATCTCCCTTCTTAAAAAAGAGCACCACCAAACTCCCGCTCCACGCCTTTGGAGTTCTCCCACTGTGAAGGACGGCGTTGAAGAGGTTCTGTAGCTCCTGTATAACAGGGGCACCTCCAGCTTTCAAAAGCTCTGAAGTTATTCCGTCCTCACCGGGGGCTTTTCCATTTTTAAGCTGCCTCAGAGCTAACACGATCTCGTCTTGACTGATGTCTGGCAGTTCGTCGGTATAGTGGCGTGTCAGGGTGGCTCTAGAATCATGGTCGTCTCGCCGGGAATGGGGGGCATGTGCAGCGTATAAACGGCCATAGAAATCCTCTACCTCGGCGGAGATCTCCGGTTTCGACAATACGGTCCTCCCGTCGTGCGTTTTAAGCTTCGTCAGGTGGCTCCTGCCAAGCTGCTGAGTGGATACTTGGGACCCTCGGTTTCGCTCTATCGCCTCTTCGATGAGGCGTGTGTTGGAGCTCCGAAGGTCGCGCCGTACCATCTTCGCAATTCGCTTGTTCAGGTCTGACCTCTCTAACGAAGACGCTTGAGTGGTTTCCCGTCTTTTTGTTATCAGACCGAGAGTCTCATCCGAGAGTTTGGATTTCTTGCCAGTGCGCTGCTTTTTGCAAAACTTGATGCCCTCATCCCTCAGCGTTTCGACCAGATTGTGTAGGGTCTCGTCAGCGTCATCAGTGGGATCCAAGGCAACAAATCTATTCCCGAGAAGCTGCTGGAACTTCTCGGTGCCCGCCATGATTTGGATTGGGTTAGGTCGGAGCGTGGACTTCATCAGACGGTTTCTTTCAAGCTTCAAGTTGATATTCAGAGAGCCTCGGAGCAGTCGGTGATCAGATCCGGTATTGAACCTGTTGATCACTGAGACATCTCTGAATATGTGCTTGCTATCCGTCATGATGAAGTCGATCTCATTTTTAGTCACAGTGTCGGGGCTTTGCCATGTCCACTTCCTTTGAGGCTGTTTCTTAAAGAAGGAGTTCATTAAGAACAGCCCCTCTTTCTCAAGGAAGTTGACAAGCATTTGCCCCCTGTGATTCCTAACTCCATAACCATGCGTGCCTATTCGGGATTCGTTGCCAGTCTGGGTTCCCACCTTGCCGTTAAAGTCCCCCATAACAACGTTGAAGTGGGCCTTAGTGGTGTTGTGTAAGGCTTTGGATATGTCTTCATACATATCCTCCACTTCATCATCCGAGTGTGTCGAGGTCGGTGCGTAGACCTGAATTACCTTCATGCTATACCGCTTGGATAGCCGAAGGATCAGGTACGCTACCCTGTTCGACACACTGGAGATTTCTTGAACGTTGTTAGCGAGAGCCTTATTTACGAGGAACCCTACGCCACCCTGGGATGTTTTATCACCCTCGCGAAAGTAGAGAAGATGGCCTGAGTCTAGAGTTACGGTGTCCTCCCCCTCTCTACGGACTTCACATAACCCCAGAACATGCCATTTAATATTCTCTAACTCCACTTCCAACTGCGCTAGATGATGGTCCAGCCTCAGAGTTCGTCCGTTAAACGTCGCCAGGGTCAGTTTTTTGAGCAATGTATGGTAGCCTAATGTAGCCCGGGGATTCCTAGCACCCCCTGCCCCGCCGTTACCGTGGCCGCTACCATGGCCAGGAATAGCGAGGCGGCCGGGAACTGGGGGCCATTTTTTGGCTTCTTTAATCATTGGGGCTAATGCCCATAATCCCCACGCTGGGCATTGCGGGTTGGGGATCGCAGTTTGGTGCAGTTGCTCTGCAGGGGGCGCTGCTGCCCGCCCCCCGGTGTGTGTTTCCCTTAGTCGCCTCTTACGACACCCACGGGAAGAGTTGGGGTATAAAAATATCAGACTAAAAATATAGGAGGTTTGCTTTTAATGATCAAGCGTTATAGTGCTGCTTTTAATGATCATGATCAATATAAATAATTGGTTTGTATCTACACTGTTGCCCCAGATTACTACCTATGCCATAGCGTAGCCATGAATAAGCATATGCATAGTAGGCAGTTAAAGCTGTTTTAATGTTTGAGTTACTTTTTAAGATAGATAAGGCATAAATAAATTGTGATAGTTTGCTTTTGGTTTTTTCTATATGTCCTTTCCAATTAAGGTGAGTATCAATTTTTAGGCCCAAAAGGGTATGATCTTGGACTTCTTCAATATTGAAGCTACTTGTTAGTGGAGATAGATCTAGAGGTGTTTTCTGGTACGGGGTAAATTGTATGATTTTTGTCTTTTTTGTATTTGCTTCCAAATTGTGAGCTTCTAACCAGGTGGTTATGTTATGAAAACTTTCATTTATTCTGATAAGTGAAATTTAATGGGGTTGGGGGGGGGGCATTTGAAAAGAAGGGACACATTGTCTGCAAAAAGGATGCAGCAGGAGTCAGCAATTTTAGGCAGGTCATTCATGTAGATTAGGAACAGAATGCATCCTAAAACACTTCCTTGTGGAATTGAATTGTTTATGGTAATTGTTTTTGATTTTACTGTTTGTATAATCCCTGAATTTTTACAACAATGTTCAATTTGGACAAACTGTTTCCTGTCTAGGAGGTATGATTTCAGCCAATTTAGTATTTTTCCCCTGATTCCGATTTCAAAAAGTTTGGTTATAAGTATTTTATGGGAGACTTTATCATATGCCTTACTCATGTCTAAGAGTATACCTATTGCATAGTATTTGTCTCTAATATAGTTAAGGGTTTCGAGGTTGTACTTAAAAATAGCAAGAGCTGTTGAGGAGTTTTTATGGAAGCCGTATTGATTTTCACTTAGGAGATTATATTTTTCTAAGTAGTTATAAATGCGGTCTGATATTGCACGTTCAAATATTTTAGACAAGTGTAAGTAATTGCACGGTTCATGGCGTATCTAAACAAACTTATTTACCTGTTTTACATATCGAACCACCTTAATTAAGTTATTTTCAACAAAATTTGTTCAAATTTTCCTTTTTACCAACCAAAGTACCTACATATTTTAAGTTGATTAGGACTATTAAGTACTCAACTAGTAAATATATTGTAGCTGTGCAGTTTTCCTTTTAAATCACACCACCCACTACCAGCATTTACAATACAATACAATACAAAATACTTTATTGTACACCAACAAAAATACAATTAAAGAGACATTAAATAAGACACAAGTACAATGGGCAGCCTTATCGCTTAGAAGCGATCTCTTCCAGGCAACCTTTGGATGGAAAGAATTATGTGAATTTAAGAAAGGCAGGGGTGTACCAATTATAAGCAATCATAATATAATATAATAATAAATATTGACAATACATATTATAAATACATAAAAATAAGAACAACTTAAATAAATACTCAACTATATACATAGGTAAATACATAATAAACATACACATATATATACATACATACATACATTTAAGGCATATAGGTAGGTAACAAATATACTACATAGATATATATTAAATAGATAGTACCAACATTCACTTTTTTGATAGGAAAAACTCCTTGACACGTGCTTTGAAAACTGGTAAGGATGTAGCTTTTCTAATGGACTCTGGCAGTGCATTCCACAACCTTATGGCTTGGATAGAGAAGGATTTGTCGTAGAAACTGGTTCGGTGAGGTGGCATATTCAGTACCAGATTTTCTGACGACCGGAGGACACGGGAAGGATGAGGATGAGAATCGTGGAGGAATTCAAAACGCTCCTTTAAATAGAAAGGAGTGAGAGGGTTATAGAGAATGTTATGAAGAAGAGAAAGGATGTGGGAATTTCGGCGTAGACGGACAGGAAGCCATTTGAGTTTAGTACGAAACTCCGAAATATGATCATACTTACGTATACCAAAAACAAAACGTATACAGACGTTTTGCAGTCGTTCAACTTTATTAAGCTGCTCCTCGGTAAGGTCGGGATAGCAGACATCAGCGTAATCAAGAATGGGAAGCATGAGAGATTGAGCGAGCACAATTTTAGTGGCAGTAGGCAAGAAGTTGCGGAGTCTTCTTAATGAAGCAGCGGAGGCGAATATTTTGCGACTCACCGCATCCGTTTGAGGAACCCAAGACATGTCACTGTCCATAAAAATTCCTAGATTTCTAACACTTCTGCTAAAAGGAACTGTTACGTTATTGAATTCAATTTTAGGGAGAGTGGACCAGTCAATTTTAGCAGAAGTGCGCGAGCTACCTATAATTATGGTTTGTGTTTTGCTGGGGTTAACCTGGAGACCGTACGCTACGCTCCAATCACGAATACAGACAAGATCACTATTCGTGCGGTAAACCGCACTGGCCAGGTCTTGTAGTGGAGCTTGGGTGTAGATTTGAAGTTCGTCTGCATAGAGATGGTAGGAAGAAGTCAATTTAAGAGAGATAGAGTTAATAAACAATGCAAATAAAAGTGGAGATAAAGCGCCGCCTTGCGGGACACCAGCATTGGTGTTGCACCAGGACGAGAAAGTGTCGTCAGTACGAATCCGCTGCCGGCGCCCCTGCAGATAACTGCGAAACCAGCCGATGGAGATATGTTAATAGAGCGCATTAGTCCAAGAAGGATTTCGAAATCAACAGTGTTGAAAGCATTGCTGAAGTCAAGTAAGGTAAGAATAGATAGATGTCCGTTTTCCATTCCCGATCTGATATCATCAGTGATCTTGACAAGGGCAGTAACAGTACTGTGACCGGGACGGAAACCGGACTGAAGGATTAAGGAGGTTATAAGAAGAGAGAAAGGAACTGAGTTGGCCATGAACAAGGCGTTCAAGGACTTTGGAAAGGAAAGGAAGAACAGATATCGGCCGGAAATCTGAAAATGATGTAGGCTTGGGTTTTTTGGGAAGGGGAATAATATGAGCCTCTTTCCACACCGCCGGAACGGTTTCGGAGATAACAGAAAAATTAAGGAGGTGACTTATCATGGGCAATATCTCCTCAATAATAGGAGTGATCATGTTACGACCGATATTGTCACCTCCCATGGCATTGGAGGATATGGACAAAATGCTCTTTTTAACATCACATGCGGCGAATGGACTAATACTAAACGAAGGATAGTCAGGAATAGGCAAGGAAGAGAGATAATTAAGAGTACTAGTTTTAACATTTATATCCATGTTGGATGACGATGAAAAGTGAACGTTAAGAGGGAATTCACAAATAAACCAGAAATTCCACGCTTATTTCGTCCAAATTCTATGGTTTTCGTTCGTTGATTGAAATAACAATTACTTGTTAATAATAGTTCGTTTTCTCTTCTTCAATAATAATAGAACAAATTTTAGAAAACTTATTTATTTCTTTTATAATAATCATTCTACCGATGCATGTTTACGCAAAAACTCTCGCGAGACCTATCTAATTTGATCTAATTTGTAGATTCTATTGAATATAGATAAATAAAATATATTTTTTTAGATTGCAAATATCCTATTCTTCAATAATAACAGAATACATTTTTGTTATAGGCCTCTATGTAAACAAAAAAAAACCTGAACCGAATTCAATTATCGACCGAAAAGGCTTCAAAACAAACCCCAATATCTCCGAAGTTCTACGTCATTTTGACATAATTTTTATACCTAAATAATCCTCAACATTTGCTTAAACTACAATATTAATTTTATTTATTAAATCACTACCATTATTTTTTTATGAATTTATTAAAAGTGCTATATATTTCATTGCGCCGGCGATCTGCCCTCAGTACCGCGCGAGCGCTTGTCGAGGTCGGACCTATGTCAGTTTTTTTCACGCACTGCGTCAGAGTGTGCGTGCTAGAACATCGTAAACTACGACCAAAGTTTTTGATCGTTGTAAGTATATACATTCGTACAGTATTATATATATAGTCGTGATAGATAACTCATTATAGTTATCCCAACACAGTAAGGGGTTAGAGTACATCTGGTCCGAATCTAAATTCTCTTGATTTTAGATTCGGATCAGTTGTACCCTCAATCAAAAGTGAAAGGGACATCTCGTCCGAATCTCTTCGTTACTTTTCAAGGTTTCTGAATCGAAATACATCCAGCACAAATGCTGCCAGATTTCTAATGGTAAATTATAGTACTTGTCAAGATCTACATTTAGGATGACAGCTATCCTCAAATCACGATATCTCAGGAACTGACCATTCCAGAGCACCAGTTTATAAAGTGAAATTGTAGTACTCGTCGAGATCTACATTTTTGATGACAGCTGTCAAACTTCAAATCACTATATCTCGGGAACTGACCATCGCAGAGCACCAGTTTCCAAAGTGAAATTGTAGTACTCGTCGAGATCTACATTTTTAATGACAGCTGTCAAACTTCAAATCACGATATCTCGGGAACTGACCATCGCAGAGCACCAATTTCTAAAGTGAAATTGTAGTACTCGTCGAGATCTACATTTTTGATGACAGCTGTCAAACTTCAAATCACTATATCTCGGGAACTGACCATCGCAGAGCACCAGTTTCCAAAGTGAAATTGTAGTACTCGTCGAGATCTACATTTTTGATGACAGCTGTCAAACTTCAAAACACGATATCTCGGGAACTGACCATCGCAGAGCACCAGTTTCTAAAGTGAAATTGTAGTACTCGTCGAGATCTACTTTTTTGATGACAGCTGTCAAACTTCAAATCACGATATCTCGGGAACTGACCATCTCAGAGCACCAGTTTCTAAAGTGAAATTGTAATACTCGTCGAGATCTACATTTCGGATGACAGCTGTCAAAATTTAAATTCATCCCCTTTGCCCCCAGGACCTTTTGAGATTGCTATAAGATGTCGTCGTGAAAGAGGGGTTCTAATTGCGGAATCGTATAGAAGGTACTTTTGTAATTGAAAACAAATAAATTCACCCCTCATCTCGCCCCCTTTTCAGCCCCCCCGCTTTTGAGATCTCCCAAACGAACGAATCTAGAAGAAAAAAAAAATTCCCTCACGCCCCAGGCCCCCTGAACCCCCTCACCCATCAAAAATCTGACATGGGTATCGTTTTTGACTAATATGGGGGTGAGGATTACGAATTTTATGACGGCGGGTGTGTATCGGGTTGCGGTGAGCGAAGCGAGCCTTGCTGTGTGACGTATAAAAAACTAGTATTTAAATAGATATTCGTGATTTGTTGTTATTTTAGAATGAAAAAACAAGATAATTCGGAGAATATTGTTGTTACAACAGCAACCTCGTCGAAACAATGGACATGGTGAGAGACTAATATGTACCATTTTATGTATTATTATGTTTATTGGGCGGGGGAATAAGCTGAGTCCTATTTATTCAAGTTAAAAAACAATTATGTTAAGTATGATAATTGGATTGATTGGCATCAAAAAAAGTAAAAAAAATCTCAAAGTAACTTTTTTGAAAATCTATGAAAGGGGAAAATATTTTTTTCTAAAAATGATGTTTATGTATGATGTTTAGTTTCCTCAGACCATTTTCATGTAGCTTCAACGGTTAAGGTACCTGCCCTTACTGAACCGTCTCAAAATTCCACCCTGTTTATTATATGCTGCGGATGTCGGTAAGCAATCGATTACTGCGTAAAATAATGAAAAATATATCAAAACAAATTAGGTACCTCTATTATGAACAAAATTAATAGGTACTTCACATAAAAAAACAATACATCGAACTCCATCCTAAGAAAACTTGTATTACGGTGGATCAAGATCATTTAGTCGCAAAAGAAAGCACGCTTGTGCAGGTCGCCGCCCACTCGGTGCGTAAAATACCTAAACTTGCATTTCTCCGATATGTGACAGGGCTCTTAAGAGAATCAATATTAATATTAGATGTACACGCCTCTTGACGTGCCTTGCCAATTCCCAAAGTTCTTAAAAAATTCCAGGCTTTAGATGGATCAGCATTTGAGAGTGAAGAGTGAATATAGCGGCGTTGAGAATCCCTACACATCCTATTGCAGCGATTTCTAGCGAGATGATACTTTTCCTTGTTGACATCATTAGCACATCGTTTGTATCTCGCTCTGGCAGCTGCCTTCTTTTGCATTAGGGACTTGATTTCGTCCGCATTTTTTCCACGAATAATAATGCCCAAGTTAGACAAGTACCTACACTGAAAAAAAACCAAGGTTTCGTTTTTTTTTTCGTAGTTTACAATATGAATCTATTCAGAATATCGTCGAGTGACAGAAATTTTAAAATTATGATATTCCGCGCAGTTTGATTTCTAAGTCCTAACTTGAGTGAAGTCCACCCTCTCCTCTACTATTTTTATAATGTCCTCCTAGCCAAATTTCGACCACGGCGGCCAATCTCATCAGAGACTAGCCAGATGCGCAGGACATTTATAGTGCACAAGTGTGTGTGCAAACACCGGTGCACTCTCTATTCCCTCACTCTCATAATCCGATAGGACGACAGATCGACACGACCGGGGAGAGATCAGGTGCAGGACCAACGGCTTAACGCGCTTTCCTAGGCACGGGGGTGTAACACCGCCAACTTCCTGACTCCGGGCTGCTACTGTGATTTTTTCTTGCTGGAAAAACCCCAGTAACAACTTTTGGCCCGACCCGGGATTCGAACCCAGGACCTCATAATCAGCGGTTGAACAAGCTGACCGCTAGACCAACGAGGCAGTCAACTATTTATATATACCTATACATAGTATTATAATATCTGTGCCTATACTAAGTAACAAAACCGGGGTATTTTTTCCCCAGTGCATAGCAACATTTTCACGAAAATGGTGGACGAAATTTTTAAATTTATTTATGAGTTTTGATGACTGTTTTACGCAAAATTACAAATGTAATATGTGTGTAGACTAGTAGAATGAGATATTTGCCGTATTATTTTTCTTGCTACTGGTGTTTAAATACCCTTACACCGCACAACACATCATTTTTATATTTTTATGTGAGAGCTGCTTTCCGCGTCATTTCAAGTATTGTACTAACGGCTCAAAATGAAAATTGCGACGTTTAGTCGCAATTTTTTAGATTCACCTCGTTTGTGTCAACTATCATTCTAAGTCTTCTTATTCTAAGCCTTGAGTGTTGCAGTATTGGAGTAGTGCCTCTAGTTCTTCAGGTGGTGCCTCCATGGTGCTATCTAGATATGCCGAGGCAATTAAAATGGTTTTGAGCTTACCTTCGAGTCCAGTTGTCAGCTGCACCACGGTGAGATCATCCGTGCACAGGTGTGTAACTAGTGAGGCCTTCATGTTTTTAGGTACGTAAATTAACGTTCTTGTCTTGTTGTAATTGGTGGAGTGAATACAGTACCCGGTAGGGAAGTAAAACATACCCTTTTCCGGACGATGTATGGCTCCTGGACCAGTGCAATGGTATGTGGTTGCTCTTCTAGGGTTCTTCTCAGCGAGGCGAACCCTGTGACGCTGTGTTGGATATTAGCTTGAACTACCTACTGAGATTTCGTTTATTCTGTCTAAGCTGTTCAGATTTAAGGTATTGAGACTGTTCCGATCATCGTTTTTATGTCGCGAGATGGGATTATGGTTATTGGTTAAATTGGTTATCCCTGGTGTGGGATTGTGGTGAGTTTTTTTAGTTACCTTATTTTTAACAGACATTATATGGATCTATATTTTACAGGAAAAATATAAAGAAGTTTGTAAAAAGAACACTTTTTGAAAAATGGTCAAAAAGGGGGGGGGGATAATTTTCAAAAGGGGAGGCTACCTCACCGAGTGGGGTATCAAATGAAAGGTATTGGTTTGTACGTTTCAAAACTGTTTTTCAAATTTCTGTAGGTTTCATAATATTTGAAAAAAGTCGAAAAAATACCCATCCCCCCCCCCGTATCTCCGAAGTTTGCAGAGCGATGCGTTAAAATGTATGGAGCGTTTGTAGATCTAGATCTATATTTTGCACGAACAATATAGAGAAGTTTGAAAAAATATCACTTTTTGGAAAATGGTCAAAAAGGGGGAATAATTTTCAAAAGGGGGGGCTATCTCACCGAGTGGGGTGTCAAATGAAAGGTATCAGTTTGTACGTTTCAAGACAGTTTTTCAACATTCTGTAAGTTTCATACTTTTTGAAATATTTTGAAAAAAGTCGAAAAATTTTGCATTACCCACTTTAACCGAAGCATGCAGAGAGATCTATCTGAAATGTAGGTTGGTACCTACTATTCTTAGGTATCCGTTAAATTTCGAAGTCTCTAACCGGTACTTTTGGTACATATTTGTTGACAAACGTTCAAAACCCTCGGCGCGCGAGTCACACTCGCACTTGACGGATCTTGTTTATTGTAAGGATGTCATTTTTATAATCTTTTATACGGTAGTCGTATAAACAACGATGTGGTTGAACTAATATTATCAATTTTTCGGTCATTTTATTTAGCGCCTTATTTGGGTCAGAAGCTAAAGTTTTAGAAAATAACCAACTCATAACTCCGCTAGTAGCACGCCTCCGCAGCGCGACGGGTGGCGTGCGCTCTGTGTGAAGAAACTCCATAGACTAGCTCACTCACTAGCTGAAATGTAGCTGAAATACAACGCTAACACGCCACGCCTCCGCCTCACCACCGCGTCGCCACGGCTCCGCGCCACGTAGCGCACGCCGACTGTTTGTGTCGCTGAGCCGCCGGCAGCGCGGCGGCGGCGGCCCGCCACGGCCGTGCACCGCTTAGCCACCGCCTGCGGTGTGTGTGTAGTCTTTCATATTAATCTATATTAAATTAAGATACTACTCGCACGCCTTCGCCTCCGGCCCGGCCACCGTGGCCGGGCCACGGTTTCTGTATGTGGAGGCTTTAAGTCATTGATTTCGAGATTTCGACTTTTATTTAAGCTGTGGTAGATGACGAGTTGTGTCAAGATTCAAGATATTTTATTGCGGAACATGCTGTACAAAGGTCTTAAAATTAATTATGGTGTCAATGTCAATCAAATCAAAAAACCAGATGCAGAGCCGTTTTTCAAGAAGTTGAACTGATTAAAGATTAATTTTCCTCTCTTAAGCTTCGTACACACCGGCAGCCCAACGAAGGATATTCAACGTTGGCTACCGCACGCTCGTTAGCCTTCGAAGGAACGGCCAAATTCATGTGGTGGTCGATCAAGCAATCATTAGCACTAGATTCTTGCTCGCATTCTCAATTTAATCATGAATGGTTCATTATGACATAAAGGAATTTTATAATTTGCCCTTAGGTATCATAGCGATAATATTAGTTTTATATATAATTTGATGACAATGTAATAATGGTACCTACTACGATTAAAATATGTATCTGACGACAAAGAAATAATTGCTATCTTGCAACGGCAGGTTCTGCCCATCATCACAGACACGTTCTTGAAGACGCCAGGTCTTCATTCCATCACGCACAGTTCATTTCAGCTTGTATTTCTCCGTCAGAGACTAAAATTAAATTGCTAACAGCTGTCTTTGTGCGTTGAAACAACAGAGGGCATCGCTACACTATGCAAACTGAGTGAGAACTCAAAGACAGCTGTTAGCAATTTAATTTTGAGGGCATCTCTACACTATGCAAACTGAGTTCTCACTCAGTTTGCATAGTGTAGAGATGCCCTTCAGACCTTCAGACCCAAAAAGATAGCGTTAGATAACGAAAGATAGCTAAAGGAATCAAAACAATAAAGTGGTATTACATTGTCTACCACTATATTGGTTTGATTCCTTTGATGTTACGTTACCGCCCGATCGCCGGCACACGCCAACGTCGCCAACGAATGGTGTTCGCTAAGCTAACTCCAAACATGACCAATGAAGGCCAGCGAGCGAGCGAGACCCATTCATTAGTGTTCGTTGGGTCGGTTGGGCCGCCGCGCCGCGCCGCCGGGTGCCCAGTGAGTGGTATACACAGGTACTAAACTAACTATGTAGTTGTCCTGTAGGCCGCGCCGCGCCGCGCCGGTGTGTACGCAGCATTAGTTTTCATGCGGATAATAGAATTTTGTTTTGTGGTTATGGTTGATTATGGAGTATACATTGGAGTGTTCTGCGATTATTGATTACAATTTTCCCGATTCCTCGTTTATCTCGTATTGTATTCCTCCTTTATAGTGTTATAGAACCATTGGAACCAAAATAATCACAATTATGTGGTGTCTGACTTAAATTTGGGTACCTACATAATGACGCTATAGGTGATAAACAGTTTACTTCATGGTTTATCATTTTTCAAAATAGGCCCTGCTGCTAGGCATGATAAAGTTGTAAACCTTCGGGAGCGCATCATAGGTTTGCCTTTCCACACAATATTTGTGGTTACATGCTACCTCAGGCGCCGGTTTAGTCAAACCGCAGCGCGGTTAACGGTACTACAGAATTCCATGACTTGGTCATGATGGCAGAGCAAGTGATGTAAGTTTTCAAAACATTGACTCTTCGCAACGCCCTAAGAATATTCATGATTGAAGACTAGCTGTAGGTACCTACTACTGGTACAGATGAAGGTAGGTCTACCTCCAAACCAAAATAATGAGCAAAAAACTCTTACAGTAGAAAAATAGGTACAGCATTTTTTTAGTAATGACATCAACTCGAGTTAATGATTGCACTGCATTTGGAATGGGTTCTATTCCAATTGGAGTGCATTCCAAATGCATGCTCTGTTAACATTTATAGGTAACTATTAAAGCTTGACAAGGCATATAAATAATAGTCGCAAAATGTCCCTTAAGTAGGTACCTACCTACATACATTTATTTATGATACACAAATTCAAGACAATTGGATGTTTGCCAATTCTTTTAGATAAACAAATGATTAGGCATCTTGTTTCATAGAAACATAAAATTGTATTGTATGTCTGAAGAAACTGGGTCAACTATGTAGGCATTCTATTCGGTTGACATAAATTACAACAATTGTAATATTTGTTTCAGATCCCTGACTGTACCATTTCCTTCTGCAGAGTTAGCAAAATTGGCATTTGAAGTTCTAAATGTGGACAAGGAAGTAAAAAGGAGCGAAGTTAGCAGGGAAATAACTGTAGTTGGATCAGATCTTGAAATGTGAGTACTAAACCTATTTATAGTACCCTAAACACTTTAACAAGGCACAATTTTCAATTTAATTTTTAATATACCAATAGTAAACAAGGTACTTTTTTTCAGATTGTTTCGTGGAACTGATCTGAAGTGGCTGAGAGTGGCTCTTAACAGTATCCTCAGGAATATTATTTTAGTAGCAAAAACAATAGAACAATTTGAAAACTGAAAGTAACATGCCAGAACATACTCCAGCTCCTACTCCATCAAGATCTTTGTATGGTTTCTTTATGTATTTATTTAGTCAGACCATACTAGCAATTTACTGTATTTGGGCGTTTACACCAGATTATTATTTGCACATGATCAATATTTATTACTACCCCCAAAAGTATTGGTCAACCGCTATCCCAATACAATGTCTTGTAGCTCTAACAATGTTTGCATTTTTCATTTATCCTAGTATAAATATGATATTAACGCCTAACATTGATAGTATAAACACAATATCTGATCCTGCTTCGTATTTTCGAGGCCAAAAATCTGTTAACAAACGAAAAGGTTCAGCAGCCCATTTTTGTGTTTGCTCCGACAACAGTAAATGTAGCTTATATGTGTACAAGGAAGTGCCTGATTGTGAGGAAAGTACAGTGCCTCTGTTAAATGATTTAGATGTGAGAGATGTTTGTAGACAGCTGTATTTTGATAAAAATGGGTGTTAAAATAAGGTGTTTTTTCTTTTTTTTGGAAGTTCATACATTCCACCACTGGGCAAAATCCTCCCCTATATCCATTTTATTTCAAGCTAATATAAAATGGAAGTAAATTTATTGGTATTTATTTTAAATATTTGATCAGCTTAAAAACAACTTGGGCAGCATTTTAAGTTTTCGGCTGTAAAATAAAAACCACCAACAACTCTTGGTTGGCAACTAAATTATTTTTGATAAGAAAATAAATAATGTTTAATCGGCAAAATTAATGTTTTGGTCAGCAGAATAAATAAAGTGATCAGCAGGATTATACAATTTTTTTATCAGCCACAAAATATTTTTTTGAGCATCAAAATAAATGTTTTGATCAGCCGAATTAGAAAATGGTCAAGTAGTAAAAAAATGAGATAAAATCAATGGGCTTGCAATTTAAATGTATGGTCAACTAAAAATTTAAAATAACCGCGATTTTATTGAAAAAGAGCAATAGTCGGTTAACGCATTCATTACCCAGCCTCGGCGTTGCGACTCGCAGGGCCGCGCCGCCGCCGCCGTTGCTACACGAGTCTGGGAGATAAACAGGACGACAGGTGGCGCTAGTGCCGAACGGTTTATTTCTGTTAAATGATACCTACCCTTATAAAATAAACCAGCCAAGTGCGAGTACACAAAGGGTTCCGTACCTTACATATAGAGAGTTTCTCTTACGAAAGTAGGTATATGAAGTAAAGTAAAAACAGATTTTTTTGATTGACCGCAAAATAGCAAAAAGCCAACATGAAGCGGTCACCCATCCAAGTAGGTACCATACAAGACCGCGCCGAATAATAATAATAATTTTGGGACAATTCACACACGGCATCATTTAGGCCCAAACTAAGCAGAGCTTATGTTATGGGTACTAGATGACTGATATACTGATACAATACACTACATAGATAGGTAGATATTTTTTATTATACATAGAAAACATCCACTGATGACAGAGTGAACACAGTGTCAGGGTGAAGACCCTGAACAAATATCTGTTGATCATACAAAGATTTGTCCCGAGGCGGGAATCGAACCCGCAACCTCTTGCGTCGCAAGCGGACCTTCGCCTGTGCGAATGTGAACGTGGTTTGAACATAAAATATAATTATTATTATTTTATTTCTATTATCTGGTGATAGTGGTAGGTAGGTAGGTACCTAATGGTAATGCACACTCTGTAAAAATTTCACCTGTCTACCTTTACGGATCAAGAGCTTTGACAAACATATTCTTTTTTCGTTTTGAAATTTTTTTTTGTTAGAGCTGCAAGAGAACACTGTAAAATTCAACTGTGTACCGTCTACGGTACATGAGATAGGACAAGCCAAGTCCGCTGCTGGCAAAACATACTTCGCAATCACTTCTGATCTAGTTTCACCTGTTTTGGGGATTACGGTTCCAACCTTCATACTGTCAATAGAGGAAAACAAAAGATTTCACCTACTAGGTACCTATACCTACATTTTAGATAGGTATTCGAGTTTTAATAAGGTAAATAAAAGTTGTAGGTATCCTACGAGTGCAAGGCCACTGAAATCGATATCGACATTCGCTTTGTGTGGTGATTCCGTTACTTAGCTATTGACGTTGCGTAACTTAGTTTTAAATCAAACGCGTCGTCTTTCTACTTTAGACTGTTTTAATAGACATTCATTATTTTTTTGTGGAAACCTACCTATACCTAATTAGTCGTTAGCATGAACCTATACTAGCTGCACACCGCGGCTTCGCCCGCGTGGAAATTTTAGAAATTTATTGCAAACCACTACATAGGGGTTGATTTGTCAAAATAAAAAATACCTACGCGATTCATTATTTACTTTATTTATACCGTACCTACCTCCTACCTATGTAGGTAATAGTCTTGAGTGAATCGAACCAACGAATAATAACTTTTAATAGAAACTTTACCACCCTTTTTAACCACAACATCACAGGTTAATTTTTGAAAATTTGATTAGCCTATGTGTGATTCTAGAACCTTAACTACCTCCGTCAAACACCCTTAATTCGCCTACTTTAGACACATTTTCGGTTGTTTTTCTAAATGTACCTATGTAGTTTAGAACAAAATCAATTAAAATACCAGTCACTTCCTTTTACTGCAGGAGGCTATCTAACAATAATAAAATTTAGGTACAAGTGCCTAAATTCGCCTATCCTCAATTTTTTCGGTCCGTCGTCGTGGGAATTGCGTTGTTGCAGAAGTTAAGTAGGGCATTGAAGTACTATTAGGTACTATCACTGAAGTAGGGTAAGTGGGGGCAAGATCGAACGGCTTCTTGATGAGATGATCAGTGTTGTGTTTGAACATTGTAAAAAAATAAAAAAATAACCTTATCTTAAAAAAAATTGTGGTTAAAAAAAGGAAAATAGTAGATTTTTATATTATAACGATAACATCCTGATAAATCTGTCCCGAAAGTAGAAAAATACAAAATAAAATATTTTTATCACGAATTTAAAACATGGGGAAGATGAGAAGATGACGTGGAAAGATCGAAAAAAAATCTAAAATCGATAAAATGTATCTAAGACAACGTTGACGGTTCTTAGTCTATAGCGTTTAGTACCTTACAAATAACTTTGAAATTTAAAACATGGGGAAGATGAGAAGATGACGTGGAAAGATCGAAAAAAATTCTAAAATCGATAAAATATATCTAAGACAACGTTGACGGTTCTTAGTCTATAGCGTTTAGTACCTTACAAATAACTTGCCTTCTCAGACTGTCATCTCCTAGGTGAAGTTAGCTACCTACTATTCGATTGCAGAATATTGCCTTCAAAAATTGTCTAGTAAACGTTAGGTTTAAGAACCTTAACTATGTTACAGTCTATGTTAAGACCATTTAAAAAATTAGGCGAATGAAGGTAGGTACCTGCACCAGGCGAAAATTAGGGTGTTTGACGGTAGTTTCGGAGATACATGGTAGGTAGTACACTTACCTAACATTGACACAAACTTTTGCATATATAATGTTAATAGGATATGAAGTAGGAACGGGCTAGGGACCTTTATTTAACTAGTAAAACAGAATAGGCGCAAAATCTACCTGCAATGAAGCTTGAGCTTGACATTGAACCGAACAATCATCGTCAACCCTTAAACTCATAGGTACTTTCTTCCAATACCACATTTGCCACGACGCGCGACGACGCGACGCAAAACTAGTCCTGCGGCCCGAGCACCCCGCCGCGCCGCCGCCCCTTTGCTTGCGAGTAGGTAGGTCCTACACAGGCTAGTATACTATACCTACCTACTTAACCTAGCTGCTAGCGTCTTCCATCCAGCCGCGCTGCCACGATAGTGGCCAAAACGATGACTCTGCTTCTCATCACTTAAGCGTAGCGTTAATATATAATAATAAGTATTCCTTCTTTCAGATGATAAATGGTCCGCAGAGTAAGGTAGAGTGAGATTTCGGTTTGACAACAATAATGGTAGCACTTTTCCCCGCAATGCGCTAAACAATTTATATTATCTTACTATTTCTAATACGAGTTACAGGTTAATACCAACCGAGACAGTTTAGCAGAATGACAGCTCTCAAGATATATTTGTTCTGTGCTGAAGATATTCACCGATCGCAGCTTCATGCTTCGTGCGCACGCTTAGGACGTCTTCGTCGTCATCTGGGCCGCAAATCACAAAAATGTGCATTCAATTATGGTCCTAACCATAAGATCGTAACCATAAGATGCATTTTACAGTGTCAAAATGGCTTATCGCTAGCTGGAAGCTGTTAAAATTACCTGATGCCGTCACTAATACATCCTAATTCAATTATTTATGTCATGCAAGTAAAACTTTGTCAACTTGTTTTGTTGCTCAAAATAAAAAAAATAAGTGAATTGAAACCAGCAATATTTAGATGAATACGATGGATAAATAGCGACATAACCCCATAAATACGAATTAATCCTTCAGTAGGTACTACAGGATATACCTAACTATTTAATTAACGTCAATAGACCTCCCATAACTTCCCTATGTTTATTAGGACAGTATTGAAACCATATTATGTATGGAGCTCAATGTTAATATATTTGAAGGAAAAAACAACACTTCCCATGATTAGTACAAAATAAAAATTAAATATATTGTTAGTTTTTACATAGATAAAATTTATTAAGATACAGAACATATGAAGGACTACATACTGAATCGAGATAAAATACTTAGTAATTTGAAAATGATTCTCTTAAGCCATTTTTAGTATTCACAATATCAGCTTAATGAATAAAATTATTATTTGGCAGACCAAAAGAGATTTTCCAACAGTGCATATAATAGTTAACCTTATTTTATAATATAAGTGAAAATTGGAATAGAAGCTGTAAGAAAATCTGCATTTAGACTAGCCGCTACTACATCTTATATACCGAAACATTATGCTAAGAAACTTTATTATGGTGATGTTCCAGCATACAAGTTCAGCTGCATGCAGGCAACGCGGAGCCAGCATACACCCAAATATACATTATTTTTTAGGTAATAGTTCATAGATAGTTAATTTAATATAAGGTATTTTTTGTACAATAAAATACAATTAAGTACAACTTGTAGCAAAGATATTAAAGAGAGTAATTATATCTCAAGTGTTAAAGCTGCAATAACGTGTGTGTACGCACAAGGCATATTTACACAGACACACGCACCGCACGGCAACAACACCAGGTGCTGCACACTATACGTACATAATTAATGTTAAGTATTACTTATTACTATAGAATATAAAGACACACCCAAGCTGAGACTTCCTCACTTTACAGATTTCAATGCATGATTAGCCAATGAACATGCTGTCAATTCACTATTAAATAATACATTGATCATCGCTTAATATCACAGCTAATTATGCTTTGAAAATTAAAGATGTCTAATTTTCACTATAATAGAATAACAATGTAGAGTATAAGTAGACCAGACAATCTGAATTAATAATTTACATTACAATATCATGTCTTTTCATATGAAACTTTTTAAATTACTTTACCAAAAATTAAACAGTGCAGCGCATTATAAATAAATGTGCATATCTTAACATTTAATTGACTAAATAAATTTGTTGCCTGCAGATCTGATTATTTAAATATCGAGAGGTAATATCGAGAAATTTTTAACTTCAACTATTGAAAAAAAGTTAAATCCAAATTTAAAAATATTTTGTTTTATAACGACAATTCCCTTCAAATCCACCTAGTTATTATGTGAAATATCATTCCAAAGCTGAGTCTCCTTCACATATATTTCACTACCACTATAAAGTGGATTAAAAGTAAGGATTGAAGAGAAAAAATAACACTTCACGAGTGTGCGTTGCTATTCACATGTGACTTCTTTTCTTGAGGAGGGTCTGGAGTGCGCTGGCCATCACGTCTCGGTGGCATACGCTCATTAATAGCATCAAGCCCTTTGGCTTCAGCAAATGATGTGATTTTGTGGTTAGGGGAGAAGCCTTGCAGAGCATTTTTGAGCGATGTTTTGCCACCTGAGAGTGCACCTAAAGGAAGAGCACCGGTCGGAGTAAGCCCTTTAAGCTGCAGTACTGATTCACTCTCCTCACGAAGTACTGAGAACACATGGGCCATTTTCCCGATGGCACGGATTTTATTGCGTATTACTTCCTTTCTGAGATTAGCTTCCTCCAAAGCATCCTCTCCCTCTGTCATCAATTCATCATCAGAACAGATATTAAGCACATTCACCAGCATTTCTGTAACCTTTTCTCCAACAAAGGGCAGTGACCAAGTGAAGACATCCATAAAGTTGGGCAGCCAATATGGGTGGGGGGAACAATTGAACTGCCTGATGTTCATAACATTGTTCTCATACTTCAGAACAGCAGCCTTATTGTTGTACACATCAAGATAATTGGGAGCTGAGAAAATGGTAATAAGGCTAGGGAAGCCAGTGGTTTGGCTTTTTCGATACATTCGGTAGCCAGCATCTTGAGCTTCATGGGCCCTTATGATGGAAAGTAAGTTGTTTCTTTGAAGAAAATCACAACAAGCAGCATAGCTGTAGAAGTATGAACAACCTCTCACAGAGTTGTGCGAAAAATGTTCTGCGTTTTTCTCATTTCCAAAATCCTCCAGAGGGTCTGACCAGAGGAGGTCACACATAGCTCCAAATGCGGGTGGCTCCTTGAATCTATCTAGTTTTCTAATGTCATCCAAGTTGTTGATCTCGGGAGACAGTCCGCCGTGCACGCATAGGAACTGCTGATTCATCAGGGCAGCCAAAGGTAAGCAATCAAATGCGTCCATGCAAGCATCGTAAACCTTTTCAGAGTACTTTATCTTGCACTCTTGTTTGAAGGTGAAATATTCTGTCAAGTGTCGGCATTCATGATTTCCGCGGAGTAGAAACAAAGTCTTCGGGTAACACAATTTCAGCGCCCACAAGTAGAGAACACATTCGATGCTGAAATAACCTCGGTCAACATAATCACCAAGGAACAAATACTTAGTGCAGGCGGGCGAGCCTCCCACCTCGAACAATTTCATTAGATCGTAGAATTGTCCATGGACGTCTCCGCATACTGTCACCGGAGAATCGATTTCAATCATCGTTTTCTCTGATCGTAATAAGGTGGCACCATCTTGGATGATCCGTAGAGCCGCATTTTCCTCAATCCGACCTTCTAGGATAAAGTGCTGCTTCAATACTTCTGGTAGTGGCTTCCCAGCTTTTTCATCGAACACTTCAGATACTGTGAGCTTGTGGCTTGGAGGGAAAGCAACACTTTGTATCATACGCTGCGTCGTCGACAATTTTTCATTGCTCCCGGACATATTTGTCACATAAAAAAACACTACTCTCCATACGTTCGCAAAAGTTCGCCAGAAGGTATTTTCAAAATGGCAGAATAGATATAGTAAAACAGAATCCCGATTTCACGACAGAGAAACTACTGCGCACTGAAAAACAATGCGCAAACATCTGGCGAGTGGTCAATAAAATAAACAGGGGTATGTATCGAACGCGTTTCACTACTACCTACTTTTGAAAATAGATTACCAACATAGTAACACTGGCTAAATAAAAATAAAAATTGCCATTAAAAATCACATTTCGCAACAAAATATTTAAAAAAATGTAAGAACGCTACAAAATTTTGATTACGAGAGGGGAAAGCTTTGTTAAAATTATAAGATAATTTTCAATTATTTTATCAGAAGTACCGAATAAAGTAACTAGAACGAAAAAAGATTATTTTACTTAAAATTCAAATCATAAAATCAAAACAGGTGAAAACTATGATCTAATGATTAGTGTCTAACGACGGATTAACACTAGGCTCTGCGTTGAAGATAGACATAATTTTAAACATTTTGGATTTCATTAATTTTAATTTGTATTTACAAGCTAAATTAAGCCCTTATATCAAAATAGATAAGGCTAACTTGTAAATAAGACATTCCATATAAACAGGATGTGTCATCATAGAGCGGGAAATTCAAACATATATGCTATCTTTTTCAGTCACGACACGAATATCTCAACACGCTTGCGCTAATGAAGGGCGCGGCACATTGTAGACCTGTATGTAAATCTATAACAAAATAATGAAGACGCTCGCATTTCACAGTCAGTCACGTTCTAATGTTATGCACGAGCTATGTAGGTCTAGGTATTTTCGTTTTAAAATGAATTCATTTTCCTCCAGTTTAGCAAATTATTTTATTTCAGACCTATTTAAGAATAGACAAGGGCCATTATATTTAATTACGGATTTTACTTTAACCAAAGATCAGTCTCAGATAATATAAACTAGGTAGGTACCTACCCCATTTAGCTATTCTTTGTTCCAATCTAAAGCATTGATAGCGAGTTGGTTCTTAATTTCAATAATAAGGTCTGAAGTTCTCTAGAGATTTAATTTTAAATTTGATTAATAATACCTACCTACACGTTTAGATTGGCAAGGATTGTTCTTTTGTAGGTATCTACTATTTATAAAGCATCTATCCCCTGTGCCGCCGCCGCCGCCGGCCGTCGTTGGTCGGTCGTCTCAATAGTAGGCACTAGCACAAACAGTAACTATACCAATTTGTTAATTTTACTGCCAGCTAGGTACTATTTTTAACATTTTATTTTAGCGTGCGTTAGCTACGGAATCTAACAATCGCTTTGTAAGTTTAGCAGGGGTCGTTTATTTTTGTCATTATCTCATGCTGAAACAACCATCGATTATATCAGATACTTAGAGGTCCTTACACTAGTGTTCTCAATCGTTGTGGCAGTAGATTTATCTACGCGTCCAGTTCAACGAGTCGGTTGTCTTTGTGGTCGACATTAGCTATGGCATGGATGGACTGCACACATCATTACCATCGGGTAGGTCAACCGATAGGGCTCATTGTCCTTAAGTAGGTATCTATCTACCCACCTTAGGTTATCAGTACCTAAGTACCAGAGATAGGAATAGGTAGTGCAATTTAGGGTTGACGACCTCTGTGACGCAGAGGGCGAATGTCCGCCTGCAACGCAGAAGGTTGGGGGTTCGATTCTCGGGACAAATGTTTGTACGATCTGCAGATATTTGTTCAGGGTGTTCTGGATGTTTTCTATGTACCTATAATAAAAAATATCTATCTATGTAGTTTATTGTATTAAGTACATAAATCATTTATCAAGTACCCCTATCAAAAGCTCTGCTTAGCTTGGGGCTTGATAGGTAATTCTGTGTGAATTGTCCAGCATTATTTATTTATTTAATAGTATGGATAAGCCCTTGGGATTCCGAGATTTGTAAAAGTAATACTTATACTTAATGCGGTAACTATCCGTTTGCAATAATTTAAATGCATTGCAGATTTACTTGACTTAGGTATAGGTAATAAATAATTAATAATAAAATGAATTTGTGCTACTGAAATCCAATTCAGTAGCACAAAGGCAAATCAGAGGTCCGGTAGGTACCTACCTATACAATTGATTGCCCCTCCCCCCCTAGAAGATGCAGCTGATTAGATTTTAAATACGTACGTACTACGTACCTAGTTAGCCTAGCTAGACAAACATGATTTCATTGACACGCCAATTTTATAAAATCGTAAGTACCTACGTACCTACTATGAATGTTGAATCTCTTTTTCACGCGAGCAACTGTTATCGCGACACTGGGCGGCTGTCGCGCCACCGCGCCGCCGCCGCCCCGCTTCGCTCCATTCGTTCCAAAAAGAGTGGTCTTGTCCGCTACAGTAATTTTCTATGAATTCAACCACCACAAAAAATAGCGCAAAAAGGTCACTTTGTCAAAGACCGCAAAAAATCTAAAGAGGCAACAACATTTTCGCGATTCGATCAGCGGATCGAATCGCGAAAATGTTGTTGCCGCCGATAAAATTTGTTCCTTCTGACTATGGTCTAGAGCTCGACCGCCACTTTAGGTCACTTTTTTCCAAATTTGCTAAAATATAAATACAAATTTGCAAAAACCAAAAAATATAGCTCTGCTCGCCGACAACATTTATGAAGATAGGTTTGCCAGACACAACAGAAATTCTAAAGATTCCAGTAAATATTGGCGGCTTGCTCACACATTTCTCCTATGGTCAAAGACTGACTCAACAGTAGGTAGAACTGCCAAATTAGAAAAAAAACGCGGTTCGCTCCGCTCGCAGGCATCATTTTTGCTTCCTCGGTGTGGTCTGGGGCTAAACCCTCTTTTGAGTTCATTATGCAAAAAACTGCAAAATATTTAAACGTTAAAGTTTTGGCTCGCTCCGCTGCTGGCTGGTAACATCTTGTCGTATTTCATAATCCATATAATACATGTTCAGGGGCTCACATTAAGATTATTTTGACCGCCACCGCGAAAAATTTACAAAAACAACTGTAATTTTTCGCGACTCGCTCCGCTCGCCGACGACAATCGCCCGAGCTCTTAAGGACGAACAAAATAAAAGTATCCGATTCATTTTTGAGCAATGACTAATCTTATAAGCGACATAAGAGTGGGTTTTGCATGACAATGAAAACGAATCTTCGATTTTCCTTTTCCGAGTAGGCCCCCAGATCTTAAAAATTTTCGCGGCACGCTCCGCTCGCCGTAGATTCTGTAGGACAAGGCTGTTGTCCTCTGCCAATCAGACAAGACAACAGTTAATCGTGTCCGTCAAGTGTTTATTGAGTTTGATAAGTCGTTTGACAAACATTATTATATCAACAAAAGTAATTATGAAAAAAAACACGAATTTGAAGAACAAATTTAATTTTGTTCAAAACAATTTAATTTCGTATGAAAAAATCATTGAACAAAATGTTGATCATCCGAGGTCCAGAATCACCCCTTTACGCGTCCTATTGGACGTATGAGACGAGTTTATGACATCCAATGTTAGGTATATTATTCTGCCGAAATAAAAAAACAAAATTTTCTATTTTAATACCTAACATAAAAACTTAGCATTTTTTTAGTTTACAACTTGGAAAAACACAAATCATACTTTTATCCTAGGAAATTGCGTGCGAAACCGCAAACAAAAGCTAGTTAAAAGATCTTATTTTAAATATGACATTTTATGCGGATTATCCGGAATTGTGAATGATGAAATCCGTATTATCTGGATAAGAAAATAATCCGAATTTTGCAATCCCTGGGTGGATGAAAATAACATAGGTACCTACCTAGATAAGTACATAAATCAACAAAACCTTATGAATGCTTAGCTTTATATTATGGAGTTAGCTAAATATAGGTAGTTAATTACAAAAATCTTATAATTTTATTGGCTTCCTTGTCTTGCTAAGCATACTTCACCAATTTAAACAAGATCCGTCAAGTGCGAGTGTAACTCGCGCGCCGAGGGTTTCGAACGTTTGTCAACAAATATGTACCAAAAGTACCTATACCTACCGGTTAGAGACTTCGCAAATAACGAATAGGTACCTAAGAATAGTAGGTACCACCAACCTACATTTCTAAGGTTAAAGTGGGTAATGGTAAATTTTTCGACTTTTTTAAAATATTTTTAAAAGTATGAAACCTACAAAAATTAAAAAAACTGTTTTGAAATGTCCAAACCGATATCTTTTATTTGATACCCCACTCGGGGGGGGGGGGGGAGGGGGGTTTGGGGGTAGCCTCCCTTTTGGAAATTATTCCTTTTTGACCATCTATCAAAAAGTGCCCGTTTTTCAAACTTCTCTATATTTTTCGTGCAAAATATAGATCCATGTCTATAAACGCTCCATACATTTTACATGGATCGCTCAGCAATCTTCGGAGATAGGGCCCCCCCTATCTCCGAATGAATGGGGAATGGGTATTTTTTCGACTTTTTTCGAAATATTTTAAAAAGTATGAAACCTGCAAAAATTTAAAAAACTATTTTGACATGTACAAACTGATACCTTTCATTTGATACCCCACATGACCCTGTAGGTATCTTTTAAAATTTCGGCATCACAATTTGTATGGAAAATATTCATTTTAATTTTTCATTTATTTTTCTTTAAATCTGTACAGGCGCACGAGTTGCTGGAAGGGAAAAAAGGACAGACAAAGTGAGACCATAAGGGTTTCGAAACCGATCTTCGATCTTCGAAACCCTAAAAACGGAGAGCGGAGCGTTAGTCGAAAATTTTAAGGATTTTTAAGCGACCATTGGGAAATTAGCAAAAGAAACGTCTAAACACATAAAATAGGCGAGCGGAGCGAGCCTCGAAATTTTAAGATATTTTAGTGACAATTGAAAAACTTTTGAAAGAAAAGACCATATAAAACGGCGAACAGAAGGAACCTCCATATTTAATAAATCTTAAGATTTTTTTGCGATTTTGGGAAATTCGTAAGTGAAAAGGTAGAAAAGACGACATAAAAACGGCGCGGCGAGCGAAGCGAGCCTCGAAAATTTAAGACTTTATAACGCCAATTGGAACATTTGTGAAAGAAAAGATGAAACATATAAAATGGGCGAGTGGAGTGAGCCTCTAAATTTTAATGTTTGTTTTAGCGACGATTGCAAAATTTGTGAGAGAAAAGAGAGCAAAGATGACATAAAAACGGCGAGTGGAGCGAGCCTCGATAATTATTGAGACTATCGGCGCGTGGCGGTAGGAAAATCTGTGGAACAGAAGAAAGCCAAGGTAAAAATAGCGGCGAGCGTAGGGAGCCGCTAAAATTTTGCGTCATTTCTAGCGACTGTAGGGAAAAAAGAACGTACCTATCAATACTAATATTAAAAATTCGTCTGTCAGCCTGCCTGTTACGTTTTCACGCCTAAACGGCTAAACGGGTCATAAAATTTAGCAGGGACTGAAACGAACGGTATCTCGGACATAGGCTACCTGAAAAGCGCGTTCGAAGCCGTGGGCTGAAGCTAGTTATAAATATACGAAATTAATTTATATCCTAGTCTGGTGACATATCTAAAAATTATTAAATATCTGGTTTGAGCTACTCAGGAAATTCGGCGCAGTCGCACTGGGAATGAATCCGTCCGCACTTAGGTATTGAATTTATTTCGTTTCCTAGGAGCAAGTAAGTAGGTATGCTAGCCTCACCTGCGCCGCTCTACAGAAAATTAAAAGGTAGTAGAGAAGTAGCTTTGTTCCGTGGACCACTACGCGCCTCGCAATTATAAAGATTCTGTAGGTAATAAAACTACGATAGGTAGTTTTTATTATAAATTGTTTTAGCTCATTATTAAGCTTCTGTGTCTTGCTACGCATGCCTCACCAATTTCAAAAAAGGCTGCACTGCAACTCATTCTATTATTAGAAATTACATATTTGCTGATATAAATTTTCGAAGCATCGTAAAATTTCAAAAATTTTTAGGACTCGTTGTTATTTATTGTCTCATACTCTTCTGGATCAGTTTGTGACCACCAGAAAAAGTACCTAACAAAAATTTCGGCGGCTCGCTCCACCTTTTTGTTTTATTCTTAATCTTATAATAATATAATTAACTTTTATTCTCAATTATTTGAGTCTCGCTCGCGTCGCTCGTCCTTTATCTACCACCGCAAAGTCCTTAAAGTTTCTAGCTATATTTTTTTGTTATAGTTAGGTTCTTTCATGCTTACTTTTCCCAAAAAATCAGGAAAAAAATCAAAAAGTTTCGATGCTCGCTCTTGTTAGGAGTAAAGGGTCGGAATGAGCCGGGATATTATTTACTTTCTCATACTCTTCTGGACCAGTTTGTGACCACCCCAAAAATTTTGGCTGTTCGCTCCGCTCGCCGTTACCTACATCTTTTTGTATTCTTAATTATTTGAGTCTCGCTCGCTTCACTCGTCCTATTATCTACCACCGCGAAGTCCTTAATATTTTTTTTTGTTGTAGGTAGGTAGTTAGGGAAAAGTACCTAAGTAAGAAAGACTTACTTAGGTAGGGGAAGGGCGGGCAAGATGGATATAGTTAGAAGAAACTCATATAAACATAGATAATCTGTTTATTGAACTTGAACACTTTACTTAGAACAATCGTTAACTTAATAAACTACCATTGGCAACAATGAGATCAATTAAATCTTAAACAAATATTGTGTAACTCTTACATTTATAAAAAAGTGGAAATTATCCATCTTGCCTACCCTGGGCGGGCAAGATGGATAACCTAGGAGGGCAAGATGGATCATGGATTATAAGGAGTATTCTAGTCATAACACTCATCGCAAAGCTACTAACTATTATAAAATATATTATTTATATATATTAATATTATATTACATATATTTATAATATATTATTAAATCTAGTTTCCTTATTTTTGGCTTTAGCAAACTGTCCTGCTAGCTGCATAAACTCTATTCTTGTCAGACCGTAAAACAGACAATGTACTTTTCGAATGTATTCCGTCAATTGCTTTTCTTCGTCCGGAGTAAACACGGTACGAAATCTACCCAATTTTTTCTCAGAACAATTGGATAGAAGATGTCTATGTAACGTGCCATACGGAATACTATATTTGAGAGAAGCTTGACGTATAGACGAAGTTTTTGCTTCCAGCAATGGTTTCCGAAGACCACGATCCACGTTGGGACTTTCTTTTATACGTTTTAACCATCTGAAAAGACAATAATATACATTAAATTAGGTTTTACTAATGGGCGGGCAAGATGGATATATCATAAATAACGTGATCCATCTTGCCCACTCGGCTTTAGATGAACGAAAATGAAAATATCTCATAAACTAAAACTAATAAACAACAATCCATTCCAAACAAGCATGGTCAATGGTAAATAAAGTAAAATAACAACAACATATATCAATTTGCAAGAAAACAACAGAAATATTCAACTTTACTTACCTTCAAAACATCGAAACTTTGGATCACAAAACATAAACACGCTCCTCCAACCACCGTCGCGCGCAGGAGACAGGCCGGCACTTAGCGGGGGGACGCGGCCGGCGGCTAGGCACGCTGTTGTTATGCCGAGATCTTAAAATTTCACTGCGTCTTCGGGATATTTCGAGTATCCATCTTGCCCGCCCTATCCATCTTACCATCCCTTCCCCTACTTTTCCCTAACTATCAGAAAAAAATATCAAAAAATATCGAGGTTCGTTTCGTTTCGTTAGAAACACGGCACGTAGGTAGTGATTTTTTGTAGAAGTCTATAGATTTCTGCAGATCGTACACAAATTTGTTCCGAGACGGGAATCGAACCCGCAACCTCCTGCATCGCAGGCGGACCTTCGCCCGCTGCGCCACGGAGGTCGTCAAAGAGAGATGCATAACGAACGATGGACACGCCTGCTAGGATGCAGACAAGCCAGAGCGGCGCTTCAATCAACATCACCGAGGCTGACAAAACGCCTACTCAATCTAAACAGAATGGACCTGAATACACTGCCCACTGAACAAACACTTATTCACCATCGGAGCGATGGAAAGACTTCTCTGCAGAGGGTGCCTCAGCGACGACTAACTAGCTGCCCACGTAGTCCTGGAACATGAGGGACTAACAGCACAACGAACAGAAATCATCAACTTGCCGAGGCCGGCTCCGCGAAGCTTGCGAAGACCCAAGGAAGATTCTGCGCTTTTGGTCGATTGCAGTAAGCGAAGCGAACCGCACACGACTCCGCTCGTGCTACACACACAGCAAGGCTAGCTCTGCTCGCATTGTTGTGCGCTTCGCTCACCGCAATCCCACCCACGCCATCAGGTTGCGGTCACGAAGCACGGCACGTGTCGCTCGCTTTGCTGTGTTAAGGCGGTCGCATTCCGATCACAGCACTCCGATCGTGCCGCCACACAGCAAGGCTCGCTTTGTTCGCCTTGCTCTAGCTGTGTGACGGGTATCACATTGCGATTAGTGTGTATTAATGAGTATTATGTGACATTCACTTTACATCACCCCGCGTACCCCCGCCACCCACATCATATGCGCACTTGTATCATTTAGCACATCTTGTTCTTAATTTTTTTTTATTGGTTTGACATTTAAATCCAATTCAATTTATTTATATTGTGCAGAATGATGCAAGTCGAGATGTATCCCTAATTAATTTAGTATTGAGTAAAATCGGTAAAAATAATATAACGCTAAATATATCAATATTCACGATAAATACTTATACTGAAAAATAAAATGTTAAAATTAATATAATCGCTCTTATACCACAAAGCACAAAAAACAATGTGTGCAGCAATTACTTAAAGGGGTTACAACTTGACATATACATATCTATATTCACGATTTTTATGCCAGAATCATGGCAGTTATATCACTTTGCACCAAATTATCTACGAAACTATAGCAGATAGAAGAACGTGAGTTAGACCAAAAAAATTGTTTTTTTTTTCTGTTCATTTCTATGTAAAAATCTCAAAAAGGGTACAACTCGACTTAAATCACTCTTCATAGGACGCACAGAAATGGCTAACGCATCAAAGCACGAAAATATCGTCTATTTACTTAGATTTCTTTGCGCTGGTTGACAATGTGACCTCGTAGATTATTAGTTACATTTATGTGCTTTTTATTGTGGTGGTTGCACTCAAGTTCAGTTCAAGTCATACTTATTATGTAACGTCGCCTCTGCGCTGACCAAAACATAAAGCACAAAACACCAGTAGATATTAAATGGGTAATATCGGTAAACGGAACGAGCCGCGATTTTTTTTGTTTCAGTTGATAATTTTAAGTGACAGCAGTAAACAGGAAAAAATAGTCATCAAGCAATGCAATGCAATTTAATAAGTAGGAACTACCTAAACTAAGATTTTGACATGATGGGTTTTATGTCACCGATCGGTAGTCAATCATAAGAATCGAATCTGTCAATTAAACATTGCCTAGGTATTAAGGCGCTTGTATGCCTCAAACTAGCGCCGCTGCCTTTTCTTTCTTATTATAATTACGTTATTCAAAGGATTTTTTAAAAGTAGATTGTACAGCTTATGATACCTATTACCTATAAGCTAAAGCTTATCATCTTATATATCTCTTTAATGCCCATAAAATAGTTTTCTTTTATTTCCTTTATGCATAATAGCGAAGATGCTCTTGGTGGCCACCGAACTCTATTTTCGCTTCTCTGTCGAAATTTTATGAAACGGGATTAAAAAAGTTTAGGATAG
Organism: Eupithecia subumbrata; assembly: GCA_949316285.1. Classification (NCBI taxonomy): domain Eukaryota; kingdom Metazoa; phylum Arthropoda; class Insecta; order Lepidoptera; family Geometridae; genus Eupithecia; species Eupithecia subumbrata. The sequence goes on from OX438646.1 coordinate 8,394,153, forward strand.
GTATCACAAACTGTACATTGGTTATTTGAATAGTAAAAATAGGTGGCGGCGCTAGTGTGAGGCTTACGATCACCATGAAATCCTCCAAAAAATGGAACGAGACAGAGCTGTTTGGATATCTTGTTTAGGTAGGTACACCAGTTTGTACCCCAATCTGCTGCACTACAGTCGATTGATAGAGTCTGCAGTCGACAGATTGGGCTATTGATGAGATATGGCGATTCTAATTCGTGAGATGTTTGGTCGCTGACAACACAAAATTTACTGAACGGATCGAGCTGAAATTTTGGATAGGTACTTACTATTACAAAATGCGTGTGAAGCAGACAGAAGTTAGTAATTAATAAATCAAAGCTTTGGGCCCTAAAGGTCTGTTCAGTCTTATTATGCGGTATTGGCTACCCAGAGCGCGGTAGCAGAAATACTCGGCGGGATACCGCGCGCAACCAAGCGTTATAGCGCTACCGCTCTGGGTGGCCACTATCGCATAGACTGAACAGGCAGGCCTCTGTATTGTGCCCTAATCTTGATTACATAAACGTAATTAATTATGTACCTACTTAACCAAAGGCGAATGTACAAAAATATATATTTCCAGAAACATTACAATAAAAACTTTATTTCTAGAAATATTGCATACAACAGACAGTTTAAGTTAATTTATCTACATACATTAGGGTTCTTAATTCCTTATTTTATAATTTAGTAGATATAATATATCGTCAATTTACAGTGACTGCAGAGTCGACAGTTTTGTACTTTGGCTTGCTGTGAGTGAATGGCAGGTACCGATATTTCAACATGTGCTGAAAAACAAGAATTTCACTATTAATACCCTAATAATATGATAACGACGAAAGTTTATGAAGATGTTTGTTAAGATCTCCTAAAATACTAAGATGAAATTTGGCATAGGTACACAAGGATGATTAAGGCTTTATATTTATTTATTTTTCAATGAGCTACTCTCGAAAGTGTTTCCTCAAAGCAGATATTGTCCGTGCAGGGTTATTTTGTTAGATAAGTAGCATGTTTATGTCGTAATATTATCCGGTTCGTCTATCCGGTAGCCACACGTCACGCTGATGTCGGCCAGCCAAGGGCCTCGACTCAGGCACACGTTACATTACGCCACGTATCGCGAAATTCATAATCGTTATTCTAGAAGTTAACATTTTGATCCATTTCAAAAAGGTAGGTGGGTACCTACTTTTCCTATTATTATAATTTAGAATATAATATTAAGAGGAAAGATTTGATTGTTTGTTTGTTTGTCTGTATTTAGGCTCCGAAACTACATTATTCCTGATGAACATAGGCTACTTTTTACCGCGGGAAAATGCTTCATTCCTACGGGAAAACGGGTAATAGGCTAATTATTATTAGCGTTGTCCTATTATAGGACAACGGGTAGTAAGAATCCAGCAAGTTATAATATTATCAAATATAATACTGTTCTACCTGGTGCTTGTTCTAAAAAATTAGAACATACTCATGTAATTAAGGGGCGAACCTAGTGGTTTTGCTTGTCAAACTAGGCCTAGATCTCAGTAGGTACTCACGGAATCCCCGTGGTAAAAACTAGAATTACATAAAAAAATTCTTTGGTTCTTTAATTGGAACACAATTGAAAAAAATCGTGAAAGTGCCCTGTTTTGCACTTGGTCAAGATCTCAGGAACTCTGCGGTATATATGTGGAAAAGATTTTTGTTTTGATTCATAGGTTATTATTATTACTGATTCTTTGGTACCCTCATACATTTTCTTCATAAGTTGTGTAGTTTTCTTGTAAATAAGCAAAGACATCATTTTTGCGCAAACGCCGTTCCAAAAACGTATGCTCCGCCCTGCTCTTATGAACGCAAAATCCTATGCCTATCCTTTTCACAAAATGGCGCACAATGCGTGGTAAAGATTGTGTGATAAGATATTAATGCCTGCCCATTACTTAGGATCTCAAGATCATCAAGATTAAATTGGCATGTAGAACATGATCCATAGTGTAGCCTAATATTTTAGGCCAATACTTTGCAAAGCTGTAGTTGATGTTAGTATAAGTATATTTTTTTGCATTCTCTCCCCACAAAGAATGCTTTCAATATACACAATTCACATCCATATTTACTTGACAATGGATTCTTTTATGATTAGAAAATCACCATGGCTTACCTTAATTTGTCTTTTCATTGTAATGCAGAATAATGTGATAAAATACATGACCAAAATAGGCCAGAATACTGGAATATTGAAGGCATCAATGAAAGTACAGCAAAATCCAACTAGAGTACTTTTTGTAACAGATAACCAGAATTTAAACTCTGGCAACCGCCTGATAAACGGTCTAAACTCTTCAGTTGATCTAGTTGGTAGAGCTGGCCCATTTTCATCATCTGAAAGGGATAAGATATTTTATTAAAATTATATTTTTTTACATCAATTCAGTGGAGGGTTGTCTTAAATATACTGCATACTTACCATCAAAATCCATCGCAGGATCAATTTTAGGAGTCAGGAATGCAATAAACAAATTTAGATGATATATGCCTAGAGCATAAGTAACAATGTACCATCCCTGTAAAAATAAGAACATGAACATTTGTAAAAATATTATAGTTTGCAATGCAACAGTCTGCAGAAGTCAATAACTTTATTTCTTTAGGCTTGCAAATTTAGGCCTGTATTTTGAAAAATTCTCAGTCATCAATCTATGCAAAAGTGATGTTTATGCCATAGAAAAGTGCTACTCAAGTATGGACCAATGACTAAGCAAGCTTTCATAATACAGGTCAAACACAGGACAAATTTTAAACTACAAATTATTATCAAAAAAGTAGTTTATATATATTTAGGTACTCTATTATTTTCATTATAGTTTCTTAATAATCTAAATGTTTTAGCTAGTGGTCACTCTCAAAAAGGGTAAGGCAAGCTAACCATAACATACAATATTCTTACTTGTTTTGTAAATATTCGAAGCAGGAATATAGCAAGGAGTACAGCACTGCCTACCCATCGTGATTTCATGTGGGGAGTCCATTTATCGAGTGTTCCTTGATACACCTAGAACAAAAAAACATAAGTCTATTCAGCTTTTCTATAATTATATACCTACATGTAAAGATGTTGTCCACAGATATATAAAGAATTGACACAACATTATGAAGACTTTGTGAGGGATTCTGTCTCTGACCGAAACAGGCAAAGGGATTTTTTTATTCTATCAAGCACAACCCTTGCAGAACCTGTATTTTTTTTCAGATTCACCACAATCTAGTTATGTTGACGAGTCAGCTAAATTAACGAGACGTGAATTACGAGTACGTTAACGAGAAGATACGAGCGAACTGGAGAGGAGGTTGGTTACATGTTTCATGTGCGAGTGCGAGTGCTAAACCATTTGGGCGATTATAGAGATTAGGAACTGTACTTACTTGGGAAAGTCGTGTCCAACCTTGGGAAATTATACCTTTACGGTTATTTTCTGATGATAAATCACTTCCGTCCATCATATTCTTTTCAGTTTCCTGGCCAAATCAATGTAGTTGCATTACTGTAAGCGATGCTGAAACAGCTCTGGAAACTCTTCTTTACGTTAATGAAGAACTCTATGATGAGGATTTCGTACAACAATCATTTATTCAACTATTTTTGATAGAAATAATGAATTGAAAAGGAAAATTTGGAAAGAATGTTGCCATTGCACATAGGCACGGTACGGCTTCCTTCATTCATTCACTCACCCGTCACGTCAGCAGCATACTGTCAACTGTCAAATTTGACCATAGACAAAATTTTTTTTGTTGAGGTTTGCGTTACGATTCACAGATTAAATATAACTTACGGTTGTTCTTTGAAACCACAGATTTAGCATATTCTTTCCCACAGATTATATATAACCAGATGGTTGGCAAGCGTGCCGATGAGCAAGACCAAAGATTGCAAGGTGGTGGGGGGAAAGTGTTGCCATGCAATTTTATTACCCCGATTTTAGGTTTCTTATTTCATGTCTCTGTTGGTGGATTGGATTTGCGATTTTCCAGTTCATAAATTTGGGTGTTCAAATTCAGAACAGGAAATTCCACCAAACCTTGGTTGACCTTTTGTAGTGAATGTTTTAAGTACTGGTGTGTTTAGGTCCTTACTTTTTGTTACAGCCTGCAGGTATTCCTCGGTCCGGTAGGTCTTATTTTATTACTTGCGCACTTACAACCTATTGATCTTGTTCTGTTAGGATTTAAAGCAAACTTTTAACTTTATTGTGTATTTGGTTAAGTTTAAACGTTCCAGTTCCAGTAAAGTTATTAGTTTTCTAGTAAATAAATATATAAGTAGGTACTTAAATTAGGTACGAATGTGGGAATAGGTAAACATTTAATTTAACTAAGCCTAGAAAGGAAACAACGTTTAGTTAGGTGCCTATCAATTTTCTTTTGTTATGTACGTATAGGCACTTATTTTATTACGATACGAGTAGAAATAATTTTAAACACTAGAATATAGAAAAATAATATCAATAGTTTTATGTTAATAGTAATTAAACAAAATTTTATAAGGGAATTAAATTCTTACACGTTAACCAGGCTTAGCCAACAGACTTCGAAATCACATTTCTCCTAATAAATTAAATCTTACGGTTTAGATATTGCTAAGGTAACCTTTAATACGAAATTTAATGGCACTTTAAAATTATTATGCAGCTAAAAAGAAAAAAGTGCAAATACAACAAAATTAAATGACACTTTTACACCACAATATTACCAACATTCCTGCCTACTAATCCAAATATTTATATTCTGTTATAATTAATAAGTATGTATGATCAGTCTTTAAGACGATTATTTCAATATAATCAAATCACATAGTCTTTAGTTAAATAAAATTTATTATTTTTTATACTGGATTGCATTTCTTTTACATTCTCTTTCTCATTCTCAAAAGGCCTACGTACCTCTTTACAACTCCTTTAAAACACAAAACACCTTCGTCGTGGGTCGTTGACCGTGGAGTTCAACGACCCGCGACGTCATCGCAGCGGACAACGCCTCTTAGATGTGATAGGTAGGTCTTACAAATGCATTTTTCCTCGGTTCTATGATAATAAGCAAATGACAACAGTCATTCATTCATTACCCAGTCTAGTGATAATTTCGTTTTTATTTATTTGATTTTAAATTTTCATATTTTCCTGTGTTCTTTGATCGAAGCTAAAGTTTGGTCCTTAGTCTTTGTTACACCCTATATAAAAGTAATACTACCCAATATTTAAATATTTTGATTGGTTATTTCTATATTTGTTTGGAAGGTAGATTATAATACAAAGTAGGTATGACAAACTTTCTCCGAGTCTTAAACATACTTTCATTCTTTTTATATATATTACCTACGTACCAGCCTTGAAACAGCATGAGGGAAAAGATAAGTTCGCTGTTTCATTTTTATTAATAAATTTGCATAGAAATGTTTACTACAAATTTTGGACTATATTTTGGGTCCCCAATCTTTGCAACCCGTTGCTTCTTTCCAACGCAAACGTAGATTTTTATCTGCAGGAAATCTGTAACAAATAAAAACATGACACTTAAATAATAAATGCGAAAGTTTGGATGGATGGATGAATGGATGTTTACCTCTTCACCTACTTACTACTGAAAGGATCGGCTGAAATTTTGCATACAGGTATCTAATTCTAAAATACTTTTTATTCCATAAATCAGTTCCTATGGGATAGAAATCACACCCTTAAACGTTTCCATAGAAACAATGCGTGCGAAGCCGCGGGCATAAACTAGTTTTAAGATAATGTTTCTCGTTATGTACGTATTCAAAAATATTTCAACGCGCCATTTGGGGAATTTTATTGTCGAGTGCAGGCAACCCTAAATTTTCGCAATGTTAGGTTATATTAATTAAAATTTTCATAAAACATAACTTTTGAGCCTTGTACCTCTTAATTGTTCATGTAAATCTATGGATCTGTAAATTTTGAACCTTTTTGTAGTCAAAAGAACTTGTACTTACGAGTGGAATGATAAATTCGGCACTTTTGCTTCACTGTCACTTGTACATTAGAAAACACAGCGCCGCACCATTGTTGCCTTTAGTTTTTATTGTTTTTAGGTGCGGGAATGTCCACAGGAACACTTTATTCACATTTATACTTAGAAATCAAAATTTTACAACAAATTCTATGATTCTCGTGTCGAGCTCCGTCGATGTGTAGGAAATTTGTTTAGCAACTAGAGTTGCTTTTCAATGAAAAAACCGGCACGCGAGAAAGTGATAGCAAGCCATTCGCTCTATCTCATTTCTTCTTAGGTTTTAGGCATAAGTCGTTCTCTCTTTATGTGTGAATGCGATAGCATTTGCGCGTGTTCTATAGCATACTCTTTCTACGTTCTTTCCGTTCTTTCCCCTTATCGCCATAAATATGGTTCAGTGTGCGCAGCCGTTGAAGCGAATTTCACAGAGCTCATAAGGTTTTGCGCGAACTCTACTAGATAAGTTGTGTATCTCATACCAAATAATATCTGTTTAGAACTGTATAAGAAACCGTACCATAGGTTTTTTTTATAGTACCATAATTTTGACAGGCCGATCTCATAATTTCTGACTGTCGGACAACACTATTCGTTGATCCCGTTGATCCAAATTTTTTTAGTTCTCCCGTATGCAGACAAAACATAAAATGGTAAACTAGGGTTGAATAACCATAACAAATGGAATTTGGAATGGAATGGCAGAACAGAAAAATGTTATTTAATGACATAAGTTCTAAATAAAATTATTATGATTTAGGCATCGGAGCTCCGTCCAGTAAAGCGTACAGTACAGAGTACCTACTGCTGAGTAGAAGCTAGCTAGCTGTCTAGGTTCTAGCTAGGAACTTATATGTAGGTATACATTATATTTTATAAGTTCCTAGCTATTCAACAGTAGGTACGCGTAACAAAATTATAACTTTGTCCTAAAAGGACTTATAAGTATAAGACAATGTTTTAATTTTGTTACCAACTGCTTTTCTGCCAATAACAGCAGCTTATTATTTATAAGAGTCATTGATGTATGCAAGCGCTTTATCTGTTATAAACGCCATCTAGCGACAAGTGGCAATCGTAATGTAAACTCATAAAATGTATGTAGAGTGTGTAGATGTTTAAAGCCAAATGTCTCAAACCACAGGACTATTTCTTTGCAGCAGAACGAGATACCGTAAGGAACAGATGACTGGCTTATTTCATATCACGCTGTTTTTTTATATACCTATTGTTTTCTTTAAAATTGATCTTGATCCTGATGTTTTCGGAGTGGTGTGGTCACTAATAAGGTGATAAGGCGCGTCAATCGGGACAACCCTCCAACGACTCTATTCGGGTCAAGTTTGCCTTCACGTCTGATTTGGAGTTTAATTTATATCATGAAGTATTATACCTGTTAGGTTAAATAAAATAAAACAGTACTTATCATAGTTATCGCTCATGAAATTTAATGAAATCAAATTTCTAATTACATTTTATACATGTTTTACTTTACAATACATAGGTAATTATTTAACGATAAGTAGTTCCTAATGAAAGTTCTAAGTCGCTACCAAATAAATAACATAAAAAATTATGCTTATTCAGATTCTCTAACTTTTCTATTATTGCGAATTTTTATTTACAATAATAAGATTAAGTATTGTATTGGACATACAAAAAACACATTACAATCTTAGTTTACTAATTACTAGTTTAATAATTATTTTTCATAGCTTCAAGTAAAAAGAAAAATTTTGGTCCAGCTAAACACTATTTATTATACTTGCTAAAGGCAACTCCTAAGGAAGTGATTAGTATTGCTTTATGTTTTCGTTACGAGTACATTTACATGGAAGTTTAATAGGAGTATTTCGCTAATAATACATGTATCTAACCATAATTTATAATTTTATGAAAATACATTACAATTATTGATCAAACTATGAATCGTTTTTTTAACAATTTATTACCTATCTCTGATAGGATCTACTTTTGAAGCTTAACATTATTATTAAGGATAGGATTGGACCAGACTTAACATATCACGCGGAGCAGTACCTTCTTTCTGGTTTCTATGACATTTATGCAAACTGTATACTGTTCCCCATATAGTGAAATCTGGTCCCAGCCTTAGAAGAGTGCGAAAGACAGCATCAACCTCAATGACCTACTGTTTATAGATAAAGTAAAGTCTAATAAAATGCTATATAAAGAGATGTTATTTTAAGTTAACAAATACTGAATACCTAATAAGCAAAACAATACAACAGTTAATTATAATAAAAAATGCTAACATATTTCATCCTAAAAATATTTTCAAGTACCTACAAAAATCAACTAGCTATAATTGCAATAACACAATCACTATTTGTCTCAGCTAAACTGTATAAAATAGCCTCAGTGCACTGGAAGTACATTAAACTTCATAATCATTGTTTAAAAATAAGATGTGAATGTAATTTGTTAAAATACTACTGATAATTAATTAGGAGATGGTGTAATTTGATATGTACCTAAAAATGTTGAATGTTTACTTTACTGCTGAGAAATTTTGTATTGGATTGCTGTTGTTTGATGCCACCCATGAACTAAAGACATCCCTGAAAACAGAAAAGAAATATTACAAACCATACAGCAAAAGACGCAAAATATAGGCTTCATAATAATCTGTTAGCAGTTCCTAAGCAGTGTCACTTCTCATGCTGACTTTTGTTGACATACATAGGTCAGAGTGAGAAATGAAATGATATTGCTAGCAACTGTTTTAAAATACTGGACCGTTGACCATTTCCAGCTTTTTAAGCGATACTGGTCTTATTAAATAACGTCTAAATTTGTTTGACACTTAAAGTGCTTGCCGTGTCGCCGCTGCCATCCCGGTGTGAATTAAGCTTAACAGATTACTATGCACATGGGGCATGGAGGTTAAGTATTTTTGAATAAGTGCTTGAAGGGCCGCATACGCAGATTGCGGTCAAACTAAACTGTGTTGTTACCTGCAATGGCTGACAACACATTCATTGGAACAGTATTCATCCTCCCACTCACTATTGGCTATGGCTGGATTGGTGCATCCCTGTCGAATGCATGATGGCGTGCCGCGATTTTCATTCTGCTGCAATAACAAACAATTTTTATAAAACACATTTATAGATACAATGGTGGGACATTCTAAAAGAACAGGTGAACTATATTCTTCTGATTGGATCAGTTGAGCTACCTCTAAATTATTTGTATTGGGTACAGGGGGCAGTCAACTCAATCAACTATAATAGTTGTATTTGTTTCTTTCTTCAATAAAGCACTATATTCACAAGATCTTTGTCAAAAGGTGTGTCAGATTTACCTCAGGTAACTGGTGTGGTATACCGGAGCTTCCATTGCTAGTTGGAGAGTGTTGCTCAATCTTAGCAACTTGATTTTGAACACTTTGTTGTGCAGGCTGTTGAATCTGCTGCTGTTGATTTTGTTGCTGAGGCTGATTTTGTGGCTGTTGCTGATTCTGTTGATGTTGCTGATTCTGCTGCTGTTGCTGCTGCTGATTCTGCTGTTGCTGCTGCTGATTCTGTTGTTGCTGTTGGATTTGTTGTTGCTGTTGGATTTGTTGTTGTTGATATTGTTGTACTTGATGCGCTTGGATCTGCTGATGATTCTGCTGCATTTGCTGAGGATAAAATACAAGAGTTATGAAAAGGATGTAGACAAATTGTTTTCAGTCTTAAAAGTCAGCAATTTACCTGCTGAGGGTGGTGGTATTGCATAGGTGCATGTACGGATCCCATTGGAGGTGACTGCGATTGCACCTGCCTGTACCCTGGGGGCGACATTCCTGTGCCAGCAGAGAAGCTGTTAGGAGACTGAGCCGGCTGATAGTTTCTTGGTGACTGTGCAATATTAGGTTGACAGTTTTGGGGTGAAGCATTTGGGTTGACCTGATAGCTCTGCGGAGATTGTCCTGGTACACCCTGAAAAATAAAACATTCTTTATTATATCTATAAAAATAATGCGGTATCCTCAGCACATTGTACCAATAAAATTACTGCATTTGTAGGGATATAAATATATTATTTTATTTACCTGGTAAGACTGTGGATTCATGGGCATATTCCCTTGGTAGTTCTGGGGAGATTGTTGAGGGTTAGGAGGGTATCCCTGAGATGTTTGGCCAGCGTATGGAGCCTGGGGCTGCCCCCCTGGATATGTTTGTGGAGAATACCCCTGGGGAGGATTTCCTGTGTATCCTTGCGGAGAGTGGCCATTGCCGTACGGCTGACCTTGATAGTAGTTCCCGAAAGGCGGGTTGGCACTGTTGTTGTGATTGTACATTGTGTTTTCTTGTTCACCTCCCTGTAGAAAAGCACAAGGTAAGTTTGTTTTACTTGGTAATAATACAAAACCAAGAAAACGTAAATGTGGCTTGTTTCTAAACAGCTGATTTTATTTTTATTTACAAATCGATAAATAGGCAAAATATTGTATGAGTATTCATATTACGAGGAATACTGTATAGAGCTGATAAGTTAAAAGGTTCTGAACTCAAACAGGCAAAAGCTCGGAACCGGTTATCGATCCGTGCGCCCCGCCGCCGTGCCGCCGCCGGCTTTGTTTATTTTCTTTGTTTATAAATACAGACCAAGTCAAGTTCTAACCTCAAATACACAAAAGCATTATAACAACTTCAACATGTTCACCAGAAAGGGAAACCTTGCGAGCCGTTCGTGGACTTTCACTAACACTCAACCAGTCGTATTTTCTCACAAAAATTAGTTTCAAAACAAATAAACGCAAAGCCAAGGATGTAGCTTCGCTTGGGGCTTTCGTTTCGTTCTTCGTTCGATTCGAAGCGAGCGAACTAGTTTATGATTCGAAGTCACTCATTTTGTTCATGTTCATTCATTCAAATTGGTCCATTCGTTGCGCCATCTCAATACGATCGCGCACTGTTTGTCTGAGCTCGATTATAGATGGCAGCTTCGACGCTCAAGTTTTGAATAAGTTTCACGAATTCTAAATAATCTAGGGACATGGTACCTGAAAGTTCTTTGGAATAATCTGATTGAAGCAACTCTGGAATTAATCGACCAATTTACTTTAGTTTCAACTTGTCAAGATCTACAGTTTATGCTAAGGATCTATATTATATTTTAATTACTTTAATAACTTGAGAAGGAACATACCTTGGATACCAGACTTGCTCTGTATGCTGCAAGGGCTTTTAGATATTCCTTTTTAGCCACTTCGGTTTTTTGTTTGTAGACCTGCATATAAAAATATAGTTAGGAAATATTTTAATTTATTTGTGCATAATTTGTTTGGCACAAACATCCATAACACTTACACTTTTGTGTTCTGAGTCCAGCCCATCCCACATTGATGCCACAATCTTCGATACTTCCCCAAAACTTGCATTTGGGTTTTGTCCTTTGATAGCAGCTTGTGTGTCTCGGAAGAATAAGGCATACGCGGAAACGGGCCTGGATAACAAGCAATATTTTGTAATTAGGTTGTTGTTTTAAAATAGTTGGTATGTATAAGTACTTATTTTTGTAATATAAATCTGATATGGCTACAAAAGCTGCAATAGCTTTCACAAAGCATGTTGTATGAAAATAATAACTCACTTTTGTGGCTCATTGGGATCTCTTTTCTTCTTCTTTTTCTGCACCTTGGGTTTTTTTTGCATTTGACCTCTGTTCATGCCATTATCCATTGGTTCAGGAGAAGACCTTTTCACAGCCATGTTTCCAACATTTATCTGTATAAGCAAAATAGTTTTAGAAATTGAAAAAAATAAGATATGTTATCAAAGTTCAACACAAAATGAACAGCAATATCTATAAAGAAATAGGAATATAGTTCATTGGCAAATCAAATGGACTAATTTTTTAAATAATTTCAGTTAAAACAAAAGCAATAGAAGCGATAAATTTGCCTATAGGTACCTGATGAAGCGTAGTTTGTTGCTGCCGGGTCGCTGAGCAATAATGGATAGGCAGAAGGCTTTCCGCATCACCAGGCAACTACCAACAAACAACCAATTTATTAGATTTTCTAAGTACTTTCTATTTTACTAAACTTAGGATACTGATAGTAAGCAATAAAAATTATGATTGATTTGAATGCCAGTGAACTATATTTAATTTTATGAGAGTTATCAAATCAAAACATACATTAGGTACAACTGGGCAAGCAAGGACAGAACAGAATGAATGTGAAGTGATCTATTTTACATGTGATGGTAAATTCTTACATCATTGTATCATTGTAATGTACTTATTTACATGGTTAAAATATCATAATTAGCAAATGAAGCTAACCTGAGAATGTTGTGATGGTACACTGTCATCAGAGTCATCACTGGTAGTGCCTGGAGGTGATGCCCTTTGAGGAGAGCCATAAACATTAGTTGTAGGCTGAGTTGGTGTGTTGGGAGTCGGTGGGCCACTCATCACCTGGCTGGGCTGCATCATCAGTAGTCTCTGCTGGCCTCCAGGTTGTTGCTGAATTATATAGTTCCCGGCTGGAGCACCAGCACCACTGAAATAGCATTGTGTTGTAATATACGATCTAATTCAATAGATACAGTGCAAGTGATGTAAACTTACTTACCTGTGAGATGTTACAGGTGTGTGTGGCTCTTGCAAGTACAGAGGTTGTTGATAAGAAGGCGCGCCGCCGGGCGGTGCCAGACCGTCTTGAGCAGGGTTCATCATGCCAACCTAGTCAATAAGACTTGTTTACATTGAGTAATCATCGTTTAACGTAGGTGCAGGTTAGGATCTACGGTCATCACCACGTCCATGCAACAACTTTGTTTTCTGCCGCCCTAATGTTGCAGAGCCAGTTACTTTATTTGTAACGAATGAAAAGAGTAATTGCGAAAGCGTGCGTCGCTTGGTATCCAAGAAAATAATACAAGAAAAAACCGAAAGAACCGAAGAAAACAGAAAAATATACTGAACTGAACTTAAAAAAAAACAAGCTGATTTTTTGTTCTGTTTTGTTTGAGCCAAGCCAAGCCAATGAAAAAAGAATTATGAAAATCTGAAATGAATGGTTTGATGCACGATTTCGGTCAACAGCTGACACTGACATATGACATCAACTGACTGCTGACAAGGATGGGAGCTGTGAACTTACGTTTTGTCTTGAAGACTTGAAGTTCGCACCTAGCTAGTAAGTAATTTAGTCGAGTCGTCGAGGAGCAAGTAATTTACTTATTTTGTCTAAAACATTGTATAAAACAATTTATCGATGCTACATAGGCGACTAAGCGCCGAAGGCGAGTAACTTTGTAAATTAGCATAAAATATCCTAGATTCAACATAGAACTACATAGAAAAGAACAGTTTACAGACATTAAATTGACACGTTTTGGAGATTTCGCAAAATGAGAACAAAAAATGGAAAAATTTATAATACGTTTATTGTCCAAATTCATAAAACGTGTTAGAGGTTAATGTAGGGAGGTACCTACCCCGCACATTTTTCTCAGGATAATAAAAAAAACAAAGATACCTACCCCCATAACTGTGACTTGGTCTGCGACCATGCGGACCAGTTAAAGGTAGGTACTCTTCGATGCCTCCACCCCACGGCCGCGATTTTGAAGCGCGTCTTGTGTCGCGCGATTTGTTGCGATTTTGTAGCGCGATTTCTAGACGCCGCCGCCGCGCGCCGCGCGCCAAATGCGAAATCGTCTTAGTACAAAATATACCTACTGCAAACAAATTTAGCAACAAATTGCGCGTGGGGTGGAGGCTTGATGCGGACCATGATTTTGGGAACTAAAGGCTACAATGTATGTTGCACTTGAGAAGGTTACACACAACCTGGTACTACCGATATTTAGAAGAACTAAAATACAAAATAATTTATTTGCCATTATTATTAACAAATACATAATGTTAATATAATAACAAAAACATAATGTTTACATAATGTTACATAAAGATTAAACATAATTATTTTATATGATTTAATGTGAGAGCATCGATTTCCTATGATCCCCACACTGCCGTCCTTATCAAAAGTGCATTATCTCAGTTTTTGGGCCTAACAGAGTTATATATACATATTCGTGATCAATAAAACGAGCTCTACATTTTTCTTATTAACAGTTTTTACGTATCTATCACCGATCCAGTTTTTTTAATAAGCATAACCGCAATAAATAAGGGATTTGGAGTAGGCTTACATAACAAGAGTGAAATAACTTGAGTTGTGGCAAGGTAAGCTAAAATTACAATTATTATATTACTAACGATAACTGCAATAATCGTTAGTAATATAATAATTGAATTGATTAGAATGTTTTCTACCAATATCTCCTGACTTTAAAAAATCCAACTTTTTACCAACTCGTTTTATTTAAACAGAATTTACTATGACACTCAGTATTTTTACAAGTTCTTACCTACCTGCTGACTGAAATCTTATTAGCTTGTCTTACTTATGAAAATCAGCAGTTTTTTTTATATTTATTGTAAGGAAAACCAGCAGCACATAAAAATTATAAAAAGAAATCGAAGCAGGAGGCTAATAAGAGGTTTTCTCGGTTAAAATAATAATAGTAACATAAAAAGTGTGAACAAGCTGAGTAAACTGAAAACCTATAAAAACTACAAACAACGGTTTACATTAAACTAAGCAGACAAATAGAATACCTAAATGAAATATACAAATAGGTAATCAAACTTCATCCATCACCATCACCTTGGTGGTGATGAATATATACCTAACATAACCAAAAAAAAAATAAGAATTTATGCACTCAAAACTGAAATTTATATTAATTTACTAACGATACTTGCAATTACTACCTACACGATTTATTGCGGTTATGACTAGCAAACATTCTGTCTATTTATGAAACAGTCCTGAACATAAGTATACTTAGGTACAATACCGTGATTTTCAATAGCTTTTTCAACACATTTAGGTACCGATTTTTATTATTCTACATATTTTTATCTATAATCTCGTGAAAATTTCGAGTCGATATCTTGTAAGGAGATAGACACACAAACAAAACTAAAATAAAATCTTTAACTGCGTTTTTCTCGAAAGTACCTAGCTTTTACGTAGTTATTGCACTTTGATAAGGACGGCAGCGCACTAGGCCTGTTTCGCGGGAAAAACTGTTAAAGGGCATGAACTTTCATTCATTCCTCCACTATCCACGCGGCCCTAACTCCCTCATCAGACTTTAGGTAGGTGCGTAAATATGTGGTTACATACATACATACCTAATCGATTCATATTTATTTTTCAATGTATTACCTGAGGAGCAGAATGGTGCAACTGCGTGTATTGTATGTGGGAGTTTTGCACGCTGGCGGCTGTGGCATGCTGGCCGTGCATTAGAGGAATGTCGAACTCTTCGTCACCAAAAGAAGGGGTGTGAAATGTCTGAAAACAATCGATTTGATTATTGGTATTTTGGAACTAGATGGCGCCGTAAAAAAAGTCAAGTACCTTGGCAGCAGTAGGTACGCAGTATACCCTGAGTACGCAGGTACTCAGGGGCGGATCCAGGATTTCATTGGGGGGGGGGGGGGGTTATTTTGACAAAGTTCGGAGAAAGGGTTAAAATCACAATTAAACAAGAAATAAAGTTTTTATTAGCATTTTTACAAAATAACTCATCTAGTACACGAGCGGGCGGCACGGGTTTGGGGGGCGGCGGCGTGGCGGCGCGGTGCGGCGCCGAAAATAAATTCATTCTCTAAGGATAAATTAGTGGTTTCTAGTTTACTTATGAATAAATTCGGCAATTTTGGCCTTTTTATCTTATTATTATGATAAACAAAGGATTTTTCAAAAATCGATTGGCCTGTTTGTGATACCTATCATAAGCTTTTTTTTCATGCTTCTATAAATATTTTAGTTTGTATAGTGTAGGCAGAAATGCGAAGTAGCCCTTTTTTTCGCAACTTCGCATCTTGCTTAAAGTAGGTACCTATACAAAATAAAACTTTTGAAAAGTTAAGGCGCCACGCGTTAACTTTTCAATTTAGCTTCAAGCTAAATCCATAAAATTTTATACCTAGGTATATATTTAACTACCTATGAGTATGCCGTGTAAACTGAATTGAATCGAAAAATTGAGTTGAATGTATAAATAAATAAAAAACAAATTTCACGCAGCACTTCAGCAAAGTGTGGGCAATAATAATTTTTTGTTATTTTAGTCTAGACATTATTTTGTTCTATGCTGTAGTTTTCATATTTTGCTGAAAATATGCCAAATAGCCAATTAAGTGACTGAAAATTAAAATAGCAAACTAATATATATAAGAAAACAATAGGTACGAGCGAGCAAGATAGAGGCAAATAAATTTTCGTAGACGTTCTACGAAAATAACACGAGCTGTGTAGAGGGGCGGGCCATGTTACTGTAGAAGTGTAGACGCTCTACGCGAGTCTACAGCTTGCGTAGACACTACAAAATTCTACAAGTCATGTTAGTGTAGACGTTCTACGTCTACGAATTTAATTGCATTTATTTTTGTTTGATATATAGGATTTGAAAATATAGGATTTAATAGTACTCAGATTGTTTTACTACGGACTAAACTACCCCATTAAATACGAGGTTGAAATTCGACCGAGCGCAGCGAGGGCGGATGACAAGACCGAGTTATAATGAGTGGTTTTGGCCCTAGTTAAACACTCTAATTTCCACTTCGATTGCGAGAAAATATAACAATCAAAACTTACTTTCAGGAAAATAATGCACAAGTTTTTTACTTCTCTAGCTCACAAATTTGTCGTTAGAATAGATTTATATTAATAATTTTTTTGCCTTTCTGATTTATTTGCATATTATTGTCCAAATTTTCGCTTGATAACATTCCCAATTAATTTAAATACCTAAGTCACGTTCACCTTCAATTCAACTTAAACTTTTAAATGTCTTTGTTACGCGCAACGTATTCTACCATGGAGGAAGAAATTCTTGTCTTTTATAAATATCCAACAATCAACAAGAAGGCGCTTTCAGTTCCTTTTTCAAAACCGGAACGTAGTCATAGGATCTTTGTTCAAAACAAATATAAATAAAATATACGTTCTTTGTTGATGTAACGCCAAAAATTCGAGTCTTTATGTAAGAGGACGAATGTCCTATAAGAGCTGATGATTTCAGACAAAAATGAAAAAGAAAAAATACTTAAAAAACTTTTTTTAAAGTCGAAATTTACTCCCGCTAAGCTACGCTTTAATGACATATTTTTTAGTAGGTATTAGAAGTGAAATTAATACTCTCCTTTATAACATCAGAGTAGACCAATATTATTCTGATATATGTACTTTTATGTTAAAATGGTGTGGTGCTCTAATGAATAAAACGAAGTGCTTCAAAGGCATTCAAAGAATTTTTTTGAAATGTAGAACTGATTTTGTGCATTCTTTTGATTGTTTTTAATGGAAATAGAAAAACCACTTATATTTGAAATAAGGAAGATTTTATTCGATAATTTGTGACTGAGGGCCGTTTTTCAGCAATATAACCAACGTCGAAATTGAAGCCTCTACCGCCACTTAATATGTTTGAACCTGTGATTGTAACACCCTGTATAGCATAGGAAAATGATTACTAGCCTGCTTTATCGCTAAAAAGTTGTAAGAACATCCTAATGAAAGCTAAGACAATATGTAGACAAAAAAGTTGTACCTAGAGAATGCTCTCGTTGGTTTTCACTGTTATTGTGCTATTGTTCTTTACTTTTTGTCACCTACACTTTTGTTAATAGATAATTAGAATATCTACCTTAAAACAAGTGCAAACTACTATACTCCAGCCAAATTCAACGCGAAATGTTTGTAAACAAACCGCCCCTAGTTACTTTACCGAAGATTTACAACATTTACGTTCCTTGTCGATTTGAGGTCTTTCTTCAATAATATTGACAAAGCAAATTACAATCAAAGAATATATAAAATTAGAATTAGTATCTACTTATTTACAATTGAAACAGTTGAGCTAACTGTAGACTATAATAATATTGCTATTTGCTAGCTATTATATCTGAAACTCGACGCCATGCATGTGAATTTTGGATTCATTTGTTGTGATTTGTTTACACATATTCATACCGGATTTGGCTGGAGAAGGGTACCTACGCTTTACTTTTTTTTAATTTTCTAGGATAAATGAATGTTCTCCTAGCCGAATTTCGATCACGGGCGGCGGCGGCGCGCGGCGGTAGGGGCCATTCACAACGGCCATGTGTGCGGGACATATTGTGCACAAGTGTGTGAATAAGTGTACGTAAACACAGGTGCACTCTCTATTCCCTCACTCATAATCCTACAGAAATAAACTAAACGATTTTTCTAGGTACGTAAAAATAATATATACCTAAGTTGGTACTCAATCAAATAGGTACTTTTGGACCTACCTGATCATTCATATTGTAAACAATATGCTTTGCGTCCCGAGGGGCAGGCAGCGACGATTCCAGATTTTCAGGACGCTGTAACAATACAAAGTACTGAATTAACAAAACTACTAACACTTAAAAATTACGTAAAACAAGTTTCGCAGGCTATTGTCCATTGTGGTTATTTAAACACTGGTCCTTTGTCAATTCAACGCTTACAAATGATATAGGTGGATATAGAGTTCAATCTTTTTCTTTTTTTCACGAATCTTTTCAGAACTATTGATTTTTAATTTCTAAACTCATTAAACAAACATTAGCTAGTCTGCCCATGATTAAGTTCCTCTAATATCTAGTGTTTTGTTTAGGTCACAGCGTTCAAAGTGTGGATGGAGTGGACCGTTTGGGAGAATAATTAAATATTGATTATATCTAGAACATTAGGTATATCTTCGATTCATTCAAGTTTGGAATACTTCATGAGCTATTTTACCTTTAGAACTTTTACCCGATGAAAATGCAGTAAGTGTTTTGTTTATAGATAAATAAAATAACTCCAGTGTTTTCGACGCAAAAAGAGCGGGGTGTTATGAGTTTAACGTGTCTGTTTGTGTATCTGTGTATCTGTCTGTGGTATCGTAGCTCCCAAACGGATGAACCGATTTTCGGTTAGTTTTATTTGTGTCATACCTATATAATTTTATCCCGAGCGTTCTTAGCCTGTCTGTCGGGGGTCAAATCTGTCGGGGGTTTTTTAAATTTTAAATTTTTGTCTTTTCTTGTTCATGAGTTATTTTCAGAATATGTTATTTTGGTAATGGTTTAAGGGCTCCTCAATAAATGTCATGTACCGTCCGGTTCATCGTTAGGTAACCGCCCTGATAAGTTAAAGGTCTCGTAATTATAATAGTTCTGGTTAAATCATAATAAATTCCTTTTTATTTTTACAAAACATAAAGCTTGCTGTCTTCATTTAACCGAAAGATTGTATAAGCTTAAAGCATTCACTGCCCAGCCTCTACGACACGGGGGAGTAGTCTGATAACTACGTCTTGGGCCATGAATGTGTTAACAGAGGGGTTACCATTACCACAGTATCTACTTTACTTGAATAAAAAATAATTAGTTTAAAAGTCCGTATTTAATCGTCTTTTGTTTATGTTGTGTTTTGTCTTAGAAAGCGATGTTATTTCTTTAGAAGTTCCTGGCACGTCTCCGCTGCCCATGAGCAAATTACTGATCACACTAATAATTCCAATAACCATGGACCGCAACAAGCTCGTTAACGTCCCGTCCCGACATGATAGTTTGCTTTTATTACTTTAACTTTATATTTATAAAGGCATTTTTAGACTGGAGCGGATTCACTGATTCTCTCGTTTCGGCTTGAAACTCAGAAAATCAGCAGAGAAAATTTACTACGGCAGCGTCGTAACACTTCAACAAGCTATGTGGATACATGGGGAAAATATTATCAGATCTAATCCTATTCTACAAACAAATGTAATATAGGCGATTTTTGTAATGTTGTGAGATATTTGTCTTCGAAACGCCGAAACAAAGACCCGAAATTTTGCATACCGAGGTGTAGGAAACTTCTGGGATTAATATATTACCTACTAGCTTCAACCCGCGGCTTCACACGCGGATTTTCGGTACGATAAGTACCTATTATCTAAGTCAGGCTTCGCTCTAAACGTACGCCAAATTTCATCTAGATCTGTTCAGTAGTTTTGGAAATCCTAGGTAACAAAAATTCAGAAAATTCAGATTTCACAAACTTTCGGGTTTATAATATTAGTAGTAGTATTCGATTTTTTTATCTGGGTAAAACGCGTGCGCAGCCGCGGGCAGAGCTAGTCAAAAATATTATTTGCTACTGAACTCTGTTGTGGTAATATAGAGGTCTTGCTGATTTATGACACCAAATTGCAGGCCTAGCGCTCTCCTATACTGTGAGCTTTCCATGTGGATGCACCTTTCTTGTACCTGATCTTATTGAGAGCCCTAAGTAATTGGTGATTGCATCTTCGCCGTTTTAAGGTAGGTAACTAAGCTCTTCTAGCCAATACAAATTGTACTTGACGTAAATATGATGATCGGTTATATTAATACATTTTGTTGGTAATAGAAGTTGTAATATTTTACTAGCTGAAAGTTAATGTTTAACGTGATTGGAAAATAAGCTTTTATCACCTTTTGTTGCACTGAAAAGATAATAAAATAACATGCAGATAATGTGCTTAATATTTTGTACCTTATATTACCTTCTTTTGATTTATTTACCATATATTTAGTATGTATTGTTTAACACATTCACTGGCCAAGACGCAGATACCAGTATTGGCGTCGAGGCTGGGCAGTGAATGCGATACATTAACGAGTAGACATAACATTTTTTGATGAGGTATTTCCCTCAACCTCAACAGCCTGTATTGGTCCACTACTGGACAAAGGCCTCCCCCTGATAAGCGCCTTACTGGCTTTTATCACATGGTGTAGTGCCCATAATCCTCACGCTAGGCATGCGGGTTGGGGATTGCAGTTCGGTGGTAGAATTGGTATGAGGTACTAAAGCCATTTATGTATAACCATGATGGATTTAAAAGTTTTATGGTATATATGGATATGAGGTACTTATCATTTTTTAAATGATTCTAACATTGCTATTTAGTATTTACCCATCGACCCGAAGCTTGGGGTTCTTTAAATATCTCCTCATGCCTATACATAATAAACCACGCTTGGTAGCCGTATAGCAGAAGAGGTGTTAAAAATACACAGAGGAAGCTAATGCTTCCCCAGGTTACTGGCTAACACGGTTCCCCGGACCGTGTTAGCCGGTACGACATGGCTGAGTTGGGGGATCGATTCTTACGCCACGACCTTAACTTAAAATTATTATCACTAGACAAAATTAAGAGTATTTGACGTGTACCTTATCTGTGTGGCTGTCGGTGGCAAAGTAGATACCAAACAGATGAATCGATTTAGATTTAGTTCTTTTGTTTAAGAAGTTACAAGATAAGCCGTTTAATGATAGGACTTTATTATCAAAGCAAGTTAAAATCAAATAATAGAAACAATTGAGACTGCAGACTGTTCCAAACAATCTAGAGGCAGCTCAACTGATCCACATCAATACCAGTTGGAAGCGTCCCCAAGACGCTGGCTGCATTGCCCCGCTGCATGGCAACGCTGATGACGCTCTCGGGTCACGCACGCGTCTTCGCTTTCATAGGAGATAGATATCATTTTAAGTCAAAGGATAACTTTCGTCGAATTTTCGATTTTTGCAAAATTAGCTTGTTATATTGTATCACATTGAGCAATTGTAAGAAAAACACCTGCCTCTGTTGTCATAGTTGCAATAAGAGCCTGTCGAATATGGTTATTTTATCAATAACTAACGCTGTTACGAAATCCTGCTGCAAAAGCAATTATTGGCGTGTCCTTTCACTTGCCTCGTGGGTACATACGTAGAGCTCCAACATAAGCTGTGGTGAAGCAAAGGTACCATTGGACCACAGCCGGTGCCAGAAACCGGTCCGAGAGGTATGAGACCAACTTGTGGATTAAGGCACATACAATGTTGATCAATCGCATTTTGGAACAACGATTAAAACGGTTCTCATATTTGAAATAAGTAGATGTTATCGAAGATCTGAGATTTTGAAGAATGTCGGATTGAAATTAAGATAACTTCGGAGCTGGTTCCTATCATCCTGCTAAGTTGCTTTTGGAGGTTTTATTCTACTGTCATTATTTTATTCGGCCTGGCCTCATAGATGCTTTGTTCTTAGAAAATCTAAAAAGCATAGATTTATATCTATGCTAAAAAGTACCACGATAACGGAGTGAGGTTACAAAAATATTACTTCTAAATATTGATTGGTTGGCGAAACGGCTTGAAACGGAACATTCTCGGTACAACGAAATTAGAAAACGTAGAAAAATCAGCCGTTTAGTTCAACCTGTTTTGGTCAGTAGTATTTATTGAAAATTGGTAGATATAGATTATATCTAAAAAAAAATAAGACAAAGAACGGCATTCGTCGAATTTCTGTACCTAAATTCATGACTTTGTAGGTAATGTAGAGTACCTACATAAATGAAATAAAATGAAATATATACATATTAACTGTAGGTGCATATTATGTAGGTGCTTACCTGTTTTTCTTAATAGGTATTGTATTGTACAATGTAAACGCGATATTTTATCCATCTAAAACCGCCGTCATGAAAAAATATAGAAATCACCCTAAATGACTTGTATTAAATTTCCCCCTGTGGGTTGTTAACTTTAAAACAAACTTCAATATTGACTTTTTAGTCTCGAATAATGGCACCAAATTCATCGTTACCAACAAAAAATTTATTACGAAAAATGATTGAAACCATATCGGGCAGTTTGCCAAATAACTATAATCTATCTGGATAAAAGTAGAGCATAAAAACAATTACAAGATCCTACACCAGCTAATTGAAATCCGAACAAAAGTCGATTGTGATGTGGCATCCATAACGATACGATGTTTCTAATAATGTTTTTAGAGCGTGGAAAGTAGAAAGTATTCAAAAGTAGGCAACTTATTACTCCGGAAAGTATGTTTAACTTAGATATTTGTATGAACTATTAACACGTGATTCTAAGACCATAAAATATTTATGCCGGCGTAGGATTGAAAATTTAGTACCAATTGGTACCAGTAAACAGATTGGTAGGCATTAAATTTTCAATTTCGAGCTAATAATTTAAAATGAAAAGGTATTTACTATGTTTTTATTATGTAGAGCCGGTGTACCTTGTCTAAACGTGGCTGGATCATTGAGCAACAGCACATTAAAATAAAGCATGCCTCTTATTGCTGTCTATTTGGGATGTAGAACTCCATGAGGACGTAATTGTCGGTCAATGACCTCGTTCCTCCACTAAAACAGCGTTAAATCAATTGATGTTATTACAATTGGGTCGCTTTCATAACTTGCTTACAAAATGTGGGCGAGAAGGGACACTTTGTATTGGAATGAACAGGTGCACTCTTTTTGTCGTGTTTGGGTTTTTTTCGTTGGTTTTTATGGTTTGAGAGATCCTTTTCTGTGATAATCAATGCCCATTTCAAATTATAGAACATAGAATCCAATAACTTGATTACAATATTGTTACTTTTTAGAGCACATAATATAAAATACCGAGGTACCTAGTTAACGGAATATCACACTAATATTACGTATAAATGTGAAAGTTTGGATGTTTAGATGTATGGATGGTTGTATGTTTGTTACCTCTACACGCCAATACTACTGAACGGATCGGGCTGAAATTTTGCACACAGGTAGTTTTTCGTGTCCATAGAAACGACGCGTGCGAAGCCGCGGGCAAAAACTATTAATTAATAATGTAGGCTTAGGTACCTACAGTAAAGTGCTATGTAATGGAGTAGGTATTATAGTAAGTACCTTTCCTATCGATTACTATGTTAATATTTATCACTATACTTAATATAAAATGTTTGTACCAAGGACGCCATTGTAAGGTTTCACCTTGCACCTCTGGCTGGTTTTTAGGGCATCTGTTCATTTTACCCACTTATTCACATTACAAAGTCTTTAAGGTTTATTTCTTCTTTGTTCCCTTATGCAGGACTCTAAAATAAAATAAGAAATGTGGCTAAAGCTTGCAGAAATTTGTACCTTTAAGATAGATTTCGCTATCAAAATAATCTGTGGCTTCTTAAATAAAATCACATTAATTCATTCATTCCTAATTGTTATGGATTCACTGCATAAAATGGCAGCATGTTTTTAAATTAAGTAATTTGATTAAATTTTTCTTGAAAAATGCGAATATTTAGCTTACGTCGGCACGGAGTTTGAGGGGGTAGGGTGAGACTGGGTGCCACGTGGGTGCCACCTTCCACCCCCATTTCTAACCCCCATGCTATAAATACATATAAATACATGTATTTTATGAAACAACGAATGACTCAACGAAATTTATGGCTTAGGGAATGTAAAATTCAATATTTTGCCTTCCTCTGGCATTAATTTGGCAACTGTTTTTTTCTTCTTATGTAGGGAAGGTGCCCCAGGATATGTTTTGAGAATTAGACTTCCCCTACAACTGCTTACAAAATGCTACATCGTTAGTCGTCAACGGCAATTTGTGGTTACAAGGTGTCCCGGAACATTTGTCGAAGGAGTCGCCAAATCGATGAGAGTTTTCAGTGGCGACCCTACCTATATTTGCGTAGCTTAAAGTTGGTTTCTTTGATTTTGAAATCCGGAAGCATGAGGCCAGCTGCTCTCCAAACGTACCTAATGTCCTTCATCATCATCATCAATGTCCTTTACATCCACGAAGGATGGTTTATGTAGTTTCGTTTTTCGGCACTTACGTAGACTTGTAAGACCTATACGGGAACGACTAATGCGGCCGCAGTATTGGCATCCATGCACCACGGAATGTCAATTAATGTCCTTGGTATTCTAAAAAAAAACCTTATTTTGATATGCATTTGTAACCTACTTGGTACGTGGAAAAATTCCGTACCGTAAACCTAAAAAGGTTTTATCTACATTTACGCTCTCATTAAAATGAGAGTACATAATAGATACGCGTAGAACCTATCTAACATTTTTGTTATTGTGTTTGTTCATAGTCGTTTATCTCTCAATTTGTATAAACGGTGTTAACCGACTGACTTAAAATTTAATATCCCTATATCTCGGAGCAAAGCCTTATTCAAAGTTTTTAAGCTTATTAAAGATAATACTTTTCCAATAAAATTCAATTTGGGTTTACGAGCGCGACCTGTTTATACAGTTTTATTTTTAGGAGAGCTACAGAACAAGAAATAATTAATGTTTTATCTTATCTCTATATCAATATCTACGTTCCAGTTGTATCTACTCGTTACTTACAGATATGGATGTTTTGTACTAACATCGACTTGTTATGTTATTAAAGTATTTTAACAGATAGGTAACCCTAAAAGGTAGGAAGGTATACTTATTATAAGAGATATAGATTTTGTGTATACCTCAACATAAATCTAAAAGTATAGTTTAACTTAGGAAAATTATAAATAATATTAAAATAACTAACCTTATAGCTTGGTAAAATTTATTTATCATGAGCATTACAATTTAAAAGTTAAATTAACTTCTAAACTTAACATACGCATAAATTATGGATCCTATTTTCAAAGAATGTCAGAAATCTAAACTTAATGTAAGTATGTATATAAACTTACCATTTAAATTTTCAACTGTTCAACATATTCCATCCAAGTCCGCAGATTTAATTGATATCACTCTAATTGGGTCGTTCCGGTTTCATAAGATGTACCTAATTAATGTTCCGAGGAAGTAGAAAATAATACAATTACAACTTTAATTAATAGAGGCACAGTTCATTCATCACTTTAGGTTATTTTGTCCGCCGGCACATCAGGAAAAAATCATTCCTTTCACTTATATGCAAGTTTGTTTTATTGGGATAGTATGTATAGATATCGGAAGTATTTATTTAGTTGACGTGGAGCACCGTCGGGGCACGTGCGACTCGCGCGGGAACGAGAAGACTGCGTGGCGGTGGTAGCGGCTTCGGCGGGGGCCGCGCCGCGCCTCGGCCTAGTGCACGGACCCGCCGCACCACGCCGGCGGCGCTGCCGACCACTCCATTTCTTTACTCTTTACTCCAAGACATAAAAACTACCTGTCTAATCGACAGTGTAGACCGGCTTATCCAACCTAGAAAGGTTCAAAAACAAATAGTCGCTTCATCCGTTATATTTGCATGTTCTCCTATTGTGTTTAAGTTTTTTATTTTAATAAGGAACTAAATCACCACGCATAGTTGCTATTGCGCAATGTTTATTTTACGTTTTAATAGTGGAGAAAATACGAGATTTTTTTATTATTTGAAGTTCGCTCGAAGAAACATCCGAAGCGGCACGCTCTACACATATAGATAAATATGTATTACGTAGGTTTTTTTGTATATAAGCTGAGTATGTTTTTTTTATTAAAGTTTCTCACATTTTTACTAATAATTACTAAATCCACCATAGTTTTTCAGGAATGCCAAATTTAGTTTGAAGGGGATACTTACCACTTTTACATAAAACATTTGAACTCTACATTTTTTAGAAAATCATTCAGTACACTACTTTTTTCTAACCGTTTAATGGTGTCAATTCAGATGACACATTTAGTGCTGTTAAATTAGTTTAGTTTTTCTTACATCTCAATTGACTTGACACCGATGAGTTTTATTTTGTACTAGCTTCTGCAAGCGGCTTCACACGCGTTTTCCCGGGATATTTTTTGAAAATATATTAGAACTTACACGTCATGCAATGTGTCAGCCCGATTTGTTCAGTTCATTTATTCAGGAACAGTTTTTACATTGTAAGTAGAATATGAAAAGCATTAATACTAATAATTAAAATAAATACTTAATTTATTATTTAGAAATTAATCCTCACACTAATTATCTACAAATATATTGGTAATATTTATAACATCTAATAAGTAATAACAAAGAAAATTATTACATTTCGTCTATTTTGTTCTTACATGTCCAGTCCATCCCAAGGTTGCCTGGAAGAGATCGCTCACAGCGATAAGGCCGCCTTTGTCCTTCGTCTACTCTTAGCATTTATTTCTGTATTGTTATCTGTCTTTGTGTGGTACAATAAAGTATTATCTATCTGTCTATCTATTAAAGAATATAAACAATTTAGAACTAGTATTTACAATTGAAACAATTGAGCTAACTGCAGACTGTTGTAAACAATTAAGCGATAGCTCATTTGGTGATTAATTAAACTTGAAGAATACAAATATTACAAAGTAAATAGGTAATCCAATTCACCTTTGTTGATAAAATAATTAATATTATCATATCAATACCTTTGTGTGATAAACTCGCCAATTTAAGAAAACTTTTGCCGAAGCTTTTTATACACAAAAGCTTAAGCAAAAGTTTTCTTTAAGTATTTTCCAAAATGTTTGGATTGCTAATTGCTTTCATTTCAGTAGGAAGAACATCAAATCAATCGATTCCACACAATTTGCCGGAAGTAAGAAGATCATTTAAATTATTCTACTAATATTATAAAGCCTTAGCCTTAAAAGTTTGTGAAATCAAAAGTTTTGTTACCTAGAATCTACAAAACTACTGAACAGATAAAGATGAAAATTAGCGTACGTTTAGAGCAAAGGCTAACTTAGATACCTCAACCTCAACAGCCTGTATTGGTCCACTACTGGACGCAGGCCTCCCCCTGATAAGCGCTTTATTGGCTTTTATCACATGGGGGGTAGTGTCCATAATCCTCACGCTGGGCATGCGGGTTGGGGATCGCACTTCGGTGGTAGAATTGTTCTGCAAGGGGCGCTGCTGCCCGCCCCGGGTGGATATCCCTTAGTCGCCTCTTACGACACCTGCGGGAAGGGTTGGGGTGGTGCAAATTCTAAGCCGGCACCACATTATACCGAAAATACGCGTGCGAAGCCCCGGCAGAAGCTAATAGTCATTTTTATATTTTGTTGGAAAAGAGATTAGTAGTCAGTCACTCCAAGGTCCAGGTACTTATCCCACGGTACCCACGGTTGTCTGGTAGAGATCGCTCTTGAGCGATAAGACCGCCAATTGTCACATATTATGTAAATTTTTGTTGTTGTTTGTGAATTATCTTGATAAGTGTGCAATAAAGAATTTTCTATCTATCTTATCGGAAATCTCGGTATATAGTGCGTGCGTGAAACATGTTGCAAATATTATTTTAAATACAGATGCGTGCGACGTAGTACCTAATATGTAAGCCAAAAGCGGGTGATTCTGGATCCCGAGGGAATCAACTTTTTTTTAGGATGTTTTTCAAATTGTTTCTTCAAATTCGTTTTCTTTTTAAAACAATTACAAAAGGCTCTAAGAAAAATCTTAAAATGAAACAAATACTGTTATTACAAAAATACTCAAAAGAACACAAATTAAAAACAACATGATTTTTTTATGATTAAAAATCGAAATTTAAAATAAAGAATAGACCATTTATAACTATTTGAGCCATGGTTCTAAAATGGTCTTTAGCTTCTCGAAGCTTTGCACCCAGCTACCAATCACCCTGTTTATTAGAAAATATAAAGTAGATTTCCTCTGCGTCCAGAATCACCGACTGTTGGCTTAACACATATTACGTGGCATCAGGTATGGCGAAAAATTAAAAGACTTTTCATAAATTGTTACTATTAAAATAAAACCAATGAAGCGGAACACCGCTGGTATTTCTAGATACCTTCTGATAAAGATAATTAAGGTGAACATGAGAAGTAATAAATACATTATTTATTTATTTATTGGTATAATTTCCACGGAAACCTTTAAGTTTATGATGGAAAATTAAAACTTATAATGTTATCGGTAAGTAATTCCATAGTTTCAGGAAAAATTTACAACATAAATTATTCTATATTGTTATTTCAATCACCTTTATCTCGCTAAGAAAGAAAAGGAAGAAAGAAAAATATATCGGAAAACATAGGCGAGACAAATATTCACAAGAGCTCAAATAATATCTGAAACATAGATTACTTTACAAACACAAATAGGCTTTGCTGAAAGTCGTTTAACATTTAGCATTTACGTGGAACTAGGGAATCCAATCCCGCATATTTTTGCGGGATCAGAAATGCGGGATTACACATGCGGGATCCGCGGGATTTGCGGAACAGAAAAAAATATGGACATCGTAGAAAAATTAACACAGACGTCATTCTAAATACATAATTATTCTATTTAGTCTAGGTCTCACAATCGATTATGTCACTTTTTTCATTGGAACTTATGAATATATACCTATAACAGGCCAAAGGCTGACCCTACATGTCAGCTTTTAGCCTGTTATGAATATTCTAAAAATAGTTTACTTTAATCACTTGTTAAATTAACTCTGACTAAACTGAATAAACAGTAATTAAAGATTATACTCCGTCCACGCGTTTATTTTTTTATTGTCACATACACGCCTATGAAGGTCCCTATTGTTGACAGGTGAGTGAATGAAGACCGAATTTATGTTTCTAGGTTTTTTGACTACAAACAATGTACCTTGCAATGGAAGACGCTGCCTTCTGTAACACAGTTTTTATAACTAAAATAAAAACGTAAACAGTGAATTCTTACGAATTTCACAATTTCTTTCTTCCTTTCATCCGTATATCTTCAAAAGAAATTAGTCTCGAATTATTATAACTACATGTCGCCTAGTAAAATTAGATCGCACTATCTAAGTGTTCCGGGTTTAAAAAGACATCCAACAACAATTTTTTGTTTTAAATAATATTTATTATATATTTTTCTTCTCTATTTATTCAGGAATTTAAAGTTGGTTTTTAGTATTTTTAAACACACTCAATTATTTATTATTGAGGTTCAAAAATTTTTATTTTCATTTTCAATGAAAGAATGCAATATGTTACGGACTCTTTCCTACGTTTATTTTTTAAAAATTGTTATGGGTTATCTGTCAACTCGATAAATATCATGACTAGGAGAGCTGCAATAAGCAATATTATGGTTTACTACAGTTACTCAGTTTGTCTTACTTTTATCTCTGAAAAACGCGTCTATTGCCGCGGGCAGTAGCAAAGAAAACGATAAAAGTAATACTATTTTAACAGTTAAATGTAATTTCAAATTCGGGTAATTAATAGAATCCGAATATTCAATACAGATTGAATATTCGGATTCTATTAATAACCCGCCTCAGTAGTTGAGCAAAAATGACAAAATCGATTACAACTTCTTCATAAACAAAATCGATTGTCATACATAATTGAATCCGTAAAGCAATAGGACATGACCAATTGATTATCACTCGAACTGTCAAAAAGAAAATAAATGCATTAATGGAGTAAAACGAATTGTAATTCGTAAAGTCTTTCAATAGGTAATTTTCTTTCACATTTGAGTTTTTCTGGGCGTTTAACCGAAAGTGATCAATATCAAGTTCCGCTAGACAGGAGGTACCCCTCGAGTCCACGAATTTGAACATAGGACATAGGAGGTTGAAAAAGAGAAAAATTTTAGATTTTTTTCCAATCCCGCAAATCCCGCGAATCCGCGGGTTCGATGTCCTCGATCCCGCAGGCTTGCGGGATTGAGATTTTGATGCGGGAGTAGATTCCCTACTTGGAACCCTAACGCTCAATTCACGCCGGAATCGTAGTGGCCGGCTGCGCCTCGACGAATTTTTCAGTGTCAAACTGGTGTCAAATATACCAGGACCTATCGCTTAAGAAGCTCAAAAAGGCGCGTCTTAAGTCCAATTTCACCGATCGCTGCCAAAACTTAGTTCAACAGGACCAAGTAATGATTGCGTTCAATTGCAACCAGTAAAATTGAACCTTGGTCTCTTGTCAGCAGTCCAGCCCGAGGCGACGCCGCCGTCGTCGCGACCGCGTGCGGTCACTTCGCGTCGCTGCCGGCCGCTGCGCTGCCATCCCGGTGTAAATAAAGCCTTAAAAGGATATTTACCTACCTCATCTTTGGCTGAAATTGGAAATGGAAAAGAACCAATTTAAATGCGAAGAATTTTCCTGAATATTTCAGTGTTTGGTCCCTTTTTGTAAGGAATGAAAAAGATAAAATAAGAAGGTAGAAAGCGTATCTATTCTTCGTTTGTAATGTGTTTTGTTTGTATTAGAACCGTGTTGTGTATGTAGAGCTTGTTTCTGTAAAAAGGACTTTTGTTCCTGAATTTTAAAAATGCACATAGTATTTTAACAAAAATGGAAAACACCTGATTATTTTACTTTAAAATTCGAGTACCTACAGACCCATTAAAGTGTTTACACAATAAAGTCACCGATAAGTTGATAAAACACTCATGCACTAAAATGTCGCACTAACCTGCCGGGCTTAATCGGTGGGCTTGGTGTATAGAGTCCTATACAAAAGCTGCGTCGATTATAACATAGGCTAAGGAACTCTTGATCCAATTACCGGTTAAGATCAAAATTGGTTCATCCGTAGGGTAGCTATTATGAGACAGACAGACAGACAAACAGAACACCCCGTTTGCGTCGGTTTAAAAAGGCTCACGTCCACTCCTTTATGTGGTCACTTCCAAGATGATGATTTGTTGCAGGCAATAATCATCATTGGCTTCATCTGTCTCCAATCGTGTCATCATCATCATCATCATCCGCTCGTACCTATACATGCAATGCTGAAAATAGGCTTCCCCAAACGACATAATAGAATAGCTTTTATAACCAGCATTTTGAAGCATCTCATTCAAACTTACCGGTTTTCCTTCATTATTTTTTTTATAGATATTAAATATCCGTTTTCTTTTGCCTCGTCTTCGTCCTTGTTGCCTGAATCATTACCAATCGATAAGCCTAGCCTTAACTTTACAATTCTATAAAATAAATATAAAGCCGGATACTGACTACTAGCACGGGGCGTAATGTAACATTCGCAGCGAGCATGAAACGTTACGCCTTGTGCTAAAATATGTCTTGTTGCTCATTGCGAGCGCCTTCTTTCCCCATACTGACTGCACGAACCCTCGCTGTTACATTACATTACACCGTGTAACACCGGTCAGCATAATAATGGCGCAATGTATGTCTTATTATTTTCTATGTGTTCCTTACCTTGTACATGTTATAAATCTTGTAGGATCGGTCATCTTCCAAAGCTGCATGGGACTCCATTCTGTTTCATACATTAAAACATTCAGCACTTTTCTTAATGTGTCCATTTATAATGTTTTCATTTCTAATGAAAACTAACGATGTTAAAAACAAGTTTTATTGAATAAAATATGCCTGTAATGTTGTCTATGCCGTCATCTTTGATTTCTCTATGTTTCCTCCCAAACTATATTTTATGATTTTTATTTTACTTAGTACCTAATCTAAAAAATGACAATTCTGGCTTATGGAGATAATTATTTACTAGGGTACTACCACATTAATCATGCAGTGTGAAAAGTCTAGCGATTATTAATGAACTTTGAATATACCGTGGGTCGGCTTAAATAAATACAAACGTTTAGCCAATCACTATCTAAATTGCAAATAGTCCTTAGGCTAGATATTGCAAGTGGTAATATTGATATTGAAAGTTTTATGTTAGCAATAACTTGCGTAACTTAGCCGTCGGCGACTTTACCAACTCGTTCGCAGCAAGTGTTCCCGTCAAGTCAAGGCCTCACTTCACTTTTGATAATTTTTTTGGTAAATGGATCCTTGGGATAAATTAACTTGAGGACTTTTCAAAAACTTTTGACATTAATAAAACACAATTTCCTGTTTATTTCTTGTGAGTCCGTTATAATCATACGTTATATTATAATTTTTAAGCCAGGTTTAAAAATTATTAGATATAATAAGTGAGAAGTAACGAAATCTTACGCAACGTTATCAAGAAACCCGCCAGGTTCCGCGTCGCATGCACTCAGTAAACAAGATTGTTTTGTTTATCAATCAACGGTCATTACAGGTGTTATAAATAGGGTCCGCGTAAAAAGCGTGGTATGTCAGTTGTCGGTGACCAGTAGGTGAGCGGCCACGTGGGCGGCACGCGGGCCGGTACTTTGGTTGCGAATCCGCGAGGGAGCCTCGCCGGAAACAGAGGTGTACCGGCGCTCCTCGAGTACAGAGAAGTGGCGGCCCGCGGCGCACCGCCCCGCGCCCGTCGCCCGCGCCCCTCGGGCCCGCGGTATGGTGCGAGGGGCACATCTAGAGCCGTTTACCCACAGGACCTCAATCTCGGGAATTTAAGACGACAAACCAAGCGGAAGGAAAGCAATCAAGGACAAATTTGTTAAAAATCTTATTAACTGTTTAAGCTTTCTTGATCATTGAGAGTTGGTTCTAATCTTACTTGAAAGCTTGAAGGCTAAGGTTATCAAATACCAACTTATTAATTTCATCTGGGAAATTAATCACCCCTCAAGAAATATGTAGATACGTATAAGGTCTGTGTTCACCTAAAGAAAATCGGACAATTAGGCAGCTTCATCGGTCAGTCATCAACTTTGACATTTAATGTATAAAAACTTAAGTCAAAAACTTCAAAAAATCTATTTAAATTTTAACCATTTGTTGGTGAACTCTTTAGTGTATTAGTTATTTATAGTTATTATGTTAGTTAGATTAGTTGTAATTGTTTTATTCTGTTAATGTAATTTTCTATGTGCTAAATAAATAATTACCACACATTCGAAACAACTACTTCTCGTTTTCCTGTTAAAAGTCTTGGTTTGTCAGAACTTCAACTGAACGTCAACTGAAAACTGATACCACTTCTCTAAACAAAATCAGTGTCTTTAATACCTCGACTCCGAAGTCTTCCGTAGCTCAATGCCGTTGCCAAAAATACGGTCCTTGTTAAGCTAGGATTAGCGGATACGGAAGAGAACGCCCGGTCTCGTGGTTGCTAGGTCCTCGCTCACATGCACTGGCTCCGCAGCCTTCGTCTCCACACCACCACTCACCCCGCACACTATGTTTGCCTTAAACGCGAATTAAGGTTCCAGTAATGTTTTCTGTTGAGCTTAGAGCTTAATTTGACGTCATTCATTAGTGATCCAGCTTCTGAACAGAAATAGCAAACAGACGAAGGGATTAAAATTGGTGTATTGAATCTCTTATAATTATCTTGAATTTATTTTGTAGTCTACAGGAGACTATGAAAATGTTAAAAGACGCTACAGCCAAAGAATTACCTACTCAAGGTCTACCACAATAGCGTGCCTTAGCTTTGTTTTTGGTTTTAAATGAAACAAATGAAATTCTTTGCGCATAACAAAATTATGAAAGCTAAGCTTTCATAATTCTGTTTAGATAACGTTTAAATTGGATGAAGCTGTATTTTTTTAAAGGGGTAGTTTAATCTACTTATTCCAACATTATATTTCGAATACCCTTTTTGTATTTTTAATCGATAAATGGCCACGCCGTCTGCGTTCCACAATAACGTAAATCAAATTAATATCAGTTCCATTTGTATTGAGGGGACTGAATTAAACCAATTATGCCCGGCCTTTACCAATTACACAGAGGAGCATCTCCGACTACATCTGTTTATATGGGATTCAATTAAAAACGTGATTCTATTTCGCATCAAAACTTTAACGTCAAAAGGGTGGAGTGGACTTATCTTTTAGATTTTCGGTTTTGTTTTATTTTGCCCACTGAAAGCCCCACTGTTGGGACAGTCTGGCCGGCTAGATTGTTATGCGCAGAGCTCTACCTCTAGTTATGTATGTAGTCTCAGAGGAAGTACCTACTACAGATA
Source organism: Eupithecia subumbrata (assembly GCA_949316285.1). NCBI lineage: Eukaryota > Metazoa > Arthropoda > Insecta > Lepidoptera > Geometridae > Eupithecia > Eupithecia subumbrata. The sequence goes on from OX438646.1 coordinate 8,428,882, forward strand.
GTTGACGTGTGACGTGGCAATAAATTCTTATTTCACTTAGTAGAATTATCTTTAATTTGGTATTAAGAAATAGTAGTCTACTATTTCTTAAAAAGTAATATCAAGATAAATGGGATCCTACTACGTAATAGGAACGTGAATTTTCCATAGTAACCCTACGTGGTGGTTCCATGCCACCATGAACTTTGAATTGGTGGTCTGCCTTTTCTTTTTCTGTTCATCTGAGTAGCGTAATAATGGTAAGTTAGGTACCTCGAAATAAACACTTTGACACTCAACAAATGAAAACCTTACGGAAAACCATGTAATTTTCTGAAGTTATTCTAGTTCTACAGAAATAGGTAACAGAACACAAAGCTGTGAACTGTGGCTAGTATTATTAAAAATATCCGCGAATATTGATAGAGAAAGATGGAACACTGTGAAAGTTACGACCATTGTAGCGAATTAATTTCCCACGGGTCGTGAGCTGGTCGCAGCATGTAATTATTATGTACAACTTATCAACTATTTTATCTTCTATCACGTGCATGACACTGCACTTTACAAGTATAAGTCCTAAATAGTAAAAATAAGTCCTTTGACTATCATAGAGACTAGAGACCTCATAATTTAGCTTGAATTGAAACACAATAGGATACGGCTAAGTGATGAGCTGGATCATTTTATATTTGATTATCTGTCTGTCATTATCATCATCATCAGCTGCATTTCTGGTCGGTGGATTCTCAGTGTGTCGAAGTAAGTGAGCTTTGCTTGCATTAGCCGTCAAAAGTTTCGATATCATGACCCGTGAACCTTATGCGTTATATGACTGGTGTACCACGAACTACAGAGTCACTAGGACGGAACAATGCAATAGTCTCGTCGTTAGGTTGCTAGAACAATAAACAAGAAGCAGCAAGCATATGCTAACAGCATAAACAAGCACAGTTATCTCGTAGGCAGCTCCATAAATTCACGCTTGAAAGTAAGAGCCTCTCGAATGCAAGTGTCATAAAAGTGTCTGGTCGGGCCGGAGCGCGCGTTGCGGCCCGTGGCGAGCGCACACCAGCGTGCTGCGGAGTAGCCCAGTCTATTTGTGGTGACAGGAGAAGCGTGGGTGCCGCGTGTACCGAGCTGGAGTGGCAATGACCTTGACACTAAGCGAGTGGCCTTGGGTAGCACGTGGCTGGCTGACACCCGCTGTCTGTTGTCGGAACGCCGCCGCCGCCTTTCCCTGGGGAGCCTATTGTGGACACGCCTTGTAATCGCAACGTTTCGCTCACTGCTTCCGGATCCGATAATGTAATGCTTTGTAGCTTTCCTTTATGTGTCCGCTCACTGAAAATGCTGAAATTTCAATCCGATTCTATTTTTTCATTGCGGTTTTAGAAAGCTAGTCGGTAGGCTAAAAGAAATGCTTAGCGTGGCACCAAAATCTACATCAGAATTAGAAAGTCATAACAATCAAACAGATTTCAAATATCCAACTTTTACAGCTTGAATTTGACAGAATGTCTGGCCTTCGCCTTCCCGAAGGTAGAGCTTGTCATGAACTCACAAAAGGTGTAAAGTACCTACGCAACGGCAGTTTTCGTTATTTCTTAAACTTTGTAAAAGGTTTCGCGAAATGCGTATAAATAAAGAGGGTTTATCCAGTCTAAGATAATGTGTGAATGGGTGCGATTCAGAGCGTCGGCGACGTGCGGCACCGTGTCGAGTGCGGTCGCCGCGGGGGCGCCTCCGGTAGCCGCCGCCTGGCCGATACGTTTACGAGCCGACACTAACTTTAAGTGACCCCGCTCCAGCCTCGTTTATATCCCATCTCAATGAAAATAAACCAAGCTTCAAGTTTCCGTTACTTTCTCAGGTGTAATATCTAACTTTAGCGCACCAATTATTTCCGATAGGCAGAAATTTCTGGGTCAAGTTCATTAACCAGCTTTAAATCAACATCCAATCTTTGATTTTGGACAAATTAGTGCAATCTATCAGAAGTAGCGCTCGCCCGCCCAAATGGCTAGCGGTGATAAGCCGCCCTGGGGGGCGCGGGCGCGCCACTGTCAGTTGCTATTACCATGCTGATGCACAAACACCTGCAATAATCACAGATAAATCAACTGATGAGTTTCTGCGACTGCATTCTTGCTGGCATTCTTGTTCGACCGGTCCCGGCTGTTCGACTCGTTGGTTGAGTTTGAGAATTTCTATCTCTAAATAGACGTCAGAGAGAAATTATCGGTATCGTGGGCATGCGGCAAGTACGGCGAACTGGCGGCAAACCAGTATGAAGGTAAACGAGGTGAAGCTGTCAAAGAATGCGTGTGACACGATATGTGTGGCTGGGACGGCGGGCGGCGCGGCCGGCACATGAATGAACGCGCTTTTTATCGCAGGCGCCGCGCCGCACGGTCCAAATCACTGCCGACGGGCTAGCTTCCCACCTGTAATTTGCTTGTTTGTTTATGTCAATCAATCAATTTGAATAAGTAACATTTTAGTCAGGTTTTTGATGGTTTTTATTCACTCGCAGATTTAGTCATCTAAAAACCGACTGAAGATGTTAGAATCTACATTTATTCGTAGGGTAAAATAAACGAATAGAATAACAGATGGGGTAAGAAAAAACAAACAAGAGTAGGTAGCAAACTTTAGTCTTTATTTTATTTAAATTTTCTAAGATTCAACCAATTGAGTACAAAATAACATTATATCCAAAAATCATAAGTAGGTATATATCTAACTGTTCTAGAAGTGCTACGAAATTGCTACGAGAGATCTCTACGCCAACTTTAAAAACCGCCGTTTCTAATTAAACCTGGGGATTTTTACCTATCACATTTATATTATTATGCGAAAGTTTGGTGTTTGATTTTGATACCTCTTCACGCCACCAATAACTGAACGTATCGGGCTAAAATTTTGCATAGATTATAGCTCTAAGTGTGGAATCATACTTAGGCATTTTATCCCATAAATCAGTTCCCATGGGATATAAATAATCTGTAGTGGTAGGTACACAAGTTCCTCTATTTATTGGAAATATTAGGTATCTATCGATTACAATAAACAACTGTCAAATTAGTTTGTGAAACTATTGAAACAATACATAGAAAGTCGAAAATTTGAAGAAGTTCCAGCTTAAAAGCCGCAGCACATAAAAAGCCCTATTGCAAAATTGAGGCGGTTGATCCATACTTTTTTGTGCATAAATCATTAACCGAGATCCGTCAAGTGCGAGTGAACTCCCGCGCCGAGGGTTTCGAACGTCGAATTATACAAATATGTAATAAAGGCACCGGTTAGAGACTTCTACTTCTATTTAATGAATACCTAAAAATAGTAGGTACTAACCTACATTTCGGATGGATCGCTCTGCAAACTTCGGAGATTAGACGGTAATGGTCAATGTTTTGATTTAATTCGAAATATTTCAAGAAGTGTGAATACTACAGAAATTTCCAAAACGAGTTCTAATTACAGACTTCCCTATATTTTTCCTGTAAAATATATATTCATATCTACAAACCCTACATTTCAGATGGATCGCTCTACAAACTTCGGAGATAGGGGAGGGGAATTGGTAGTTTTTCGACTTTTTTCGAAATATTTCGGAAAGTATGAAACTTTCAGAAATTTAAAAACTGTTTTGAAATATACGAACCAATATCTTTTATTTGATACCCCCATAGGTATAAGTCTCTTTTAAAATTTCGACTTCACTAAGTATTTGTAAGGAAAATTTTCATTTTCATTATTTTTTTTTGGTTAATCTGTACAAGCTCACGAAATGTATTATTATTTTGAATTTTAAGTTGATAGCTGCGATAGTTGCTGAGATATTAAGAAAAGAAATAAGGACAGAGAAACGAGACCATAGGTAGGTAAGCGTTTCGAAACAGTTCTCGAAACCCTAAAAGATAATTATGCTACAATTTCATACTTGCTGCTATGGCTGAATGTCTTTTACATTTCAAGGTATTGTTAATCAAACTTAGCGATCCCTACGTAAACATGGTACAATGCACCTAATATTACGGAATGGAACTGTTTCATTTATCATGATTCAAGGTCAACGGGAAGTGTACAAGTATAGCTTTTGGTATCTTGCGGGATTTAGGTATACATTTTTTTTGCTGTCATTCTACAAAATTTCGATTTTCAAATTTTTATTTTTACTTGTGCTATAAGACATTGCTTATTGTCAAATTGAATAGTTTTAGATCAACGGAAAGTACCCTATATGTTTTGGTCGTTCCTGAGAAAAGAGGGTTGATAGACAGACGGACATCAAAGTGATCCTTCCTATAAGGGTTCCTTTTTTCCTTTTTAGGTACGGCATCCTAAAAGCAACTTGTCTCTTTACGTTAAACAAATAACTATTTTTCAGTGAGAAACCGAAAACACGTTCCTGAACATTTTCAGCCATCCTCACACACTCGGCTTCGGGGGCGGAAACCCCGACTTGCGGCATAGGACATGCTTTTGGTGGCAGACAAAAGTTGAAGATGTGTAGAGGTTTGTTAATTATGGTGTCTAAAACTACTCGACAGATCATGACATGGATGACCTAGCTCGGAAACAGACAGAATCAGACTGGCTACTTTTGTCCCAAAAATTGAGTGTAAAACCGCGGGCAGTTGCGTAATGCGAAAGTTTGGATGAATGTTTTTTACCTTTTTATTATTTTCTTATGATAATTTAGGCTTTTCAATATTCAACTTTATTGCTTTTCAATAGCGAACCTTATTAAACTTTTAAACACAGTTTGGAAAGCACAAACAAAGGCTTTTGCAATGACGCGTCGCACGAACATATTCTAACGATGAAATTTTAGACCCATACTTGGACCCCGCTATCGCGTTAAACCCCTAATTTCGTCTGATGTAGTACACAGTCTGATATATATACGTTCGTCAACGTTTGTTTTTCGATTATTTCAATTTCGAACATTTTTATCCCTTTTTTTTTTTAAATTAGAGACCTTTTTCTTCATAATCGTGTTCTTTTACGTGTATTCTTACATTATTATTATTTTTAGGGTTCCGTACCTTAACAGGAAAAAAGGAACCCTTATAGTATCACTTTGTTGTCCGTCTGTCTGTCTGTCCGTCTGTCAACCCTTTTTTCTCAGGAACTCATGCAGGGATCAAGTTCAAATTAACATCAAATACACAAAGCCGTAACCTCTTGAAACCTCAATTTAAATAAAACTTTTAGGTCAACGCGATTAAAAGTTACAGCCTTTATGTCCGAATATTTTAAAATTTCCAAGGGAATCACATGCACACAAAATCTATAATTCCCGTAAACCTAAAATCAAGAATTTTTGCAAGTTAAGGGAAAAATCCGAAAATAGTAAATTTGTAGTTAATTCTTTAAAAAAAATACTTTTAATTCTCGCCATAGACCAAAACCTGTAGGATACTTCCCGTTGACCTAGAATCATGAAATTTGGCAAGAAGCAAAGTTTTATGGCACCATTAAAGGGAAAAATCCGAATACCTATCTAAAATTTTTGGTTAATTACAAAAAAATAATATGATTCTCTCCCTAGACCAAAATATACAGGGTATCTATTTCCCGATGACCTATAATCATGATATTTTGTCAGAAACAAGGTCTTACAATTGTACGAAACCCTTGGTGCGCGAGTCGACTCGCACTTGACGTTTTCATCATCAGCCTATATTAGTCCACAGCTGGACATAGCGCCCTGTCTTCAGCTTGCCGCATCCAGCATCATCTGCCTGCAGTCTTTCGCAGATCGTCATCCCACCTGGCCGGAGGGCGTCCTACACTACGTTTACCGAGTCGTGGTCTCAATAACACGTTTGCCCCAGCAGCGGTTGTCGGTTCTTCGCGAGATATGGCCGGCCCCCTGCCACTTCAGCTTGGTAATTCTTTGAGCTATGTCGATAACTTTGGTTGTCTGTGGGATGTATTCGTTACGAATTCTATCCTTCAGAGAGACTCCGAGCATAGTTTTTTCCATAGCTCGCTGAGCGACCTTGAATTGGTGGACCAGCCCTACCGTGAGTGTCCACGTCTCAGCTCCGTAGCTCATGACGGGTAGGACGCACTGATTGAAAACTTTAGTTTTCAAGCATTGCGTTACGGGTGACGAGAAGACTCGACGTAGTTTCCCAAACGCTGCTCAGCCTAGCTGGATCCTCCTCTTGGCCTCTTGGCCTCTCAAAATTATTTTTAACTAACTTCTGAATTTGCCCAAGGTAAGTATACTCGGAAAGAATTTCGAGAAGGTGGCCATGTACGACGACGAGGCCATTGATCATGACTTTGGTTTTATCCAAATTCATGCCAAGACCGATGCGTCGCGAGGCTGAGGCTAGGCCATCCAGCATCTGGTTCAGCGACTCCGCCATTAAAACTATGTCATCAAGGAATAGCAGGTGCGAGATTTAGTCGCCGTTTATGTTAATGCTCTTTCCAGTCCAGCGTCTTAAACATATCTTCCAACGCGCTCGTTGTTCACGAGCGTGTTGGAAGATATATTTCGGGGATATAAAATCCCCCTGTCTCACTCCTTTGCGCAGTTGGATGGGAACTCCTTCTTTAAGAAACACCCTCAAAAGAAGTGGACATGACAAACCCGACACTGTGACTAAAAATGAGATCGACTACATCATGACAGATAGCAAGCACATATTCAGAGATGTCACAGTGTTCAACAGGTTCAATACCGGATCTGATCACCGACTGCTCCGAGGCTCTCTGAATATCAACTTGAAGCTTGAACGAAACCGTCTGATGAAGTCCACGCTCCTACCTAACCCAATCCAAATCATGGCGGACACCGAGAAGTTCCAGCAGCTTCTCGGGAATAGATTTCTTGCCTTGGATCCCACTGATGACGGAGCAGAATAGAAAGACATTATAACAACAATACAAATAGTTAAAAATACACACACTTATAAAATAGGTACATACATAAAGTTGTTATAAAAAGGCCCTAACTCAGCATAATGCTGGCTAAACTACCGTAAGAGGCGCTGGTCTTCCGTATGTGGTGTATTATATTAAGCCATCACATCAGTAATCACTAAAAAACCCATAAAAAAAGCTCTACTTAGATTGGGGCTAGAGAATGCTGTGTCAATTGTCCAGCATTATTTATTTATTTATTGAATTGTACATGAGTGACACAAGATTATTGGCGTAGAATGCTCGTAACACTTTCGTAAATTGTCATGATAAATTATATGAGCTCAATAACTTATTTAGGGTAGGTTAGATTAGACAATAATTTTATCTTAAGTCTGTTATATATTACAATCTTAAGAATAAGGTTAAAAAAAACTAAAACTCTTCTCCACAACTCACATTTAGGTAGGGTAGGCACAACATGTATTTTTCTTCCACTCATCTCTATCAGCCGTCGACTCCATACTCACTTCTTTCTTACCCATGTCATCTTTCACACAATCCATCCATCATTTCACTCAAAAAACTGAAACTAGAACATAGAAATGAAGCCAATCGAAACCATCACATTTTGAATTGCCATAGCTCATCTTCCGGGTAAAAATGCAATCATATTTCGAGGACGGCTCGAGATCATTCCATTCTACGAATAGAATAATTCTACATTTTCTATAAAAATGTTCGCATTGAAAAACAGATACAATAAATGTAACGTAACCTCTTTTATAACTTGAACTCATTCTTTTATTTAACAAATGGGTAAATGGTAGGTACTCAAAGATCCGTAGGGTATGACGTAGGGTAGTCTGTAGGGTAGTCTACTCATTTAGTTGCATTATCGTTTAGTAAAACTAAGCTCGAATGGTTCCTAAACATAATCAAATGATATAAAATACTATATTCATATCATTTAAAACAACGTAATTCACCATTTCAGTTAAACCAAGAGAAATAACGAAAATTTTATATTAAATTGCCCAACTTTCTTGTTGAACCCGGGAAATTGTGATCTTTGCAATGCAATTGAGTTTAATATTATTCCCTTCAACGTCGAGAGCTTTAAATCTAATTATATGGGGACAACAGCGATGACGCAGACCCGGTAGAAGGAGATACCAAACCAGATGAAAAGATAAACTTATCTTTTCATCCAATATTTAATCAGAACGTAAAATAAATTTAATCAGAAAAGTGTTTGAAAGGTTACATTGAATAGAATTCATATTTGAGATACGTGAGCACGTGGTCCATTGCCAAAGTACACTCGCACATCAGTGGCGGTACCTACGTGCTGATTCGACGATACAAGCGGAGCACTCTAAATGTGATACAGATATAATAAAATAAAATTGCGATACGAATTCGTGAGAAAATTTAAATAAATGACTTTTCTGTTTGCACATAAAAAGAAATATATTGCGGCACAATGAATGTGGGGGGAATGGGTGGTGGGGAGTCGCGAGGCGCTCGAGAGACGGCGCCGGGGGAGGGGAGCCCCTAGGGGGGCGGGGGTGACCCACTTTAACGGGACAAGTAATATTACTTTTTACTTTTAGGCAACTATTTCATGTTTTATTGCCATAATAACATAATATTATGAGCATCCCAATAATGTAGGTATATTTTGAAAAAAACATCTTCCTTTTCAAAATTCGCAAGCTAATAACTACTCCATGTACCTACAGTGTGAAATAGATATTCAATATAGAAACTTCTGGAAATACTAAAAATCTATGGGTACTCTACCAACGTAACGACATACCCTTAAGTAAAATACCTAAAACATTTTTCAAAAAACTTGGTGTATTCGTACAACGTATTTTCTCTACGAACATCTGGAAACAATTCGATATTCACAAGAAAGCAGGAAAATTTGAAACATGTAAAGTCTATAAAGGGGAAAAGCAATCATACGTCTGATTCTAAGCGAACACAATGCCTATACAAATTGTGTATAACTATGTTGTATGTACATATATGTATATGTTGCGATATTGACGGAGCTTGTTTACTCACCCAGCCCTGTATGTGTAGGTATTCGTTATCCCACACTCTTGTTTTGTGTAGGGAGTGTATTCGTTTGAATTTAATTATGTTTTGCAGAATAACAATTTTATGTTAAGTTTGCAGGGGAACATTATCTTTTAATTTATTCTTAACATTCAAGTTAAATGTGCCTAATATTATGTTGGGTTAGAAATAATATGAATTATATTTACACATGAAGCAAGGTTTTACAAATTGATGCTTACAGAGACCATTCAAAAAACTATAGTTAGCTTAGCTCACTTTATTTCAAAATGTTTTTTATTTTTCTTCCTACATCGATAGCCCCTAGCAGTGTGTCAAAATTTGCAAAATTTGCTCAACAGTGCGGAAGCACATTGCTTTAAAACCATCTTCCGCAGTTTGTTAACATTTTCAACGAGCACAGAAATAAATATTTATTTTTTTCTTATAATAACAGAAAACAGTGCATACATTTACTTTATTTAGTTAGATACAATTTACGGTGAGATACTTTTATAAAGGCAACGAGTTAGCAATAAAATCCGGAAAAGCTATTGTCAGTGCGAAATCAGTTTAAGTGTCGATTACGGTTCGTAAATTCTGTTATTTTCCTAATAAAACCTACAAAAATAAATACTACTGACAAAATGGAAGAATAACCCAGTTAAAGGTACTCGCACTTTAGATTGGTGGAACGGATCGTATTCCATAACATATTAGGAATAAAAAAATGTTTATGTGGATCCTAATTTAATCTGGCTGGAGAAACACATATTGTAAACTCACTAAACGTCAATGAAATGGTTTCAATTCGTGATGGTATTTTAGTTAGATACCCAGATCCGATAGGGTTGCATGCATTGCCGGTATATCCGAGAAAAAAGTTCCTGGAACCAGACAAAACTTAAAGTGGAAAAACTTTTAATTTTTTCCTTGAAGCAGCAGAAATGGAATTTCTTGAGAGCGAGAATTTACGTACTTTATTTGTTAGATGTTTCATCTACGGTACAAGTACAACCTAATTCATAAAATTGAAGAGGAACAGCAGAAATTACCTACGTAATCTCAACCCAAAAATATAAAAAGCTTTGAAACAAAATAAGCTAATTTAAAAGAACAAAGACCCTCATTCCCTCAAGTAACATTTCCGATGAACTGTTTTCATTGTCCATTTTTGGAGCACAAATTCTATTAGCAATATATCTCAAAGAAGCCCCAACCAAAGTCAATCAAATGGGGATAACAGAAATGGACCTAAATCAATATATTCTCCCCAATTCTTTAACTGTTTGTTTTTATTTTTATCCTCTTATTTCGGTTTAGCGATGTGAGGTGGTACTTTAATTTTTTTGTTACACGATCGTTTCCATCTTCCTGTTTCGAGGTTCTCGTAGTTCGTTGACCTCTATGTAGCGTTAGTTTAATTTGAAAGTGTAATGGTTGGGTGTATATCCTTAATAAAGTAATGTTTTATGATTTCGCATAACATAAATTGCGCAGATAATATACGAGACTGGGCTTTTGTTTTCTGTGTTGACCTTTTGTAATTGTTTCCGCTCGCTCGATTAATGCGATCGAAGGGTGGTCCCCATCTGATAACAGACAAAATATTACTGCCGTGGTTATACAGTTTATCTATGCAGATAATCCATTTGGTTTTAACCTCAGGGTTATGGTCGTTATACGAAATTAGCATTCGGTTGAACATTAGTCATTTAGCGAATCTGTTCAGCTAATAACCTCGAGTTAACACCACACCTGGCTCTTGCAGTGGTTTCCGTACCATAAAATATTTAATGACTTCGAGCAAAACAATTATCTTACGTAGTTATAACTATAAAATATTAAAACTAATTATCAAATAAGTATCCAAAAAATACTTGATTTGAGATTGCTAATGTAGGTAGGTACCTAGAAGAAACTGTGAAGATACTAAGTTATTTCGTATAGACCATGCATGTTTGTCTCCCACCTAGATTTTAATAAAAGTAAGTCGGTAACTTTAAATTCTTCTGTGATGCAAAGTCCAAGTAAGATTAGGCAATTAGCTTCGAGTTCATCGCTAGTACGTGAATAGGGATTGAAATGAAAACTAAAATATATATTTGAGCAATTTCAGGAATGAAACGAAGACGAGTGCTCGTTTATAAGCGTGATTTAACAACTCCAGCATATTGATTTTTACGTCGCCGTGGGTCCTCCCCCTCCCCGCGGGAAGAGTTGTGCACGGGGGTAATGCTAAAATGCTTGTTCCCCTATTTGAGAGTACATGCTGGAGGGACTTTCAACAGCGGCAGCAATATTTCTCCGCTATTTATGAATATGTTTTTTTAATTATCGCAAATACTTTACGTAAGATTTACGACCGGATGCGTCTTCATTGAAACGTGAATGTGACACACTTTCTATAGCACTGTTATCTATATTGTGTCTAAACAAGCTGTTTGGCTGCGGCATTGTTAGTTTTGTTTTACTACAAAGATATTGTCATAGAGCGTTAACTATTTTGCAAATTGTAAATTGGCTTTTACGTTTTGTGTCTAATTCATAGCTGCATATCGACGTTTCATCGTAAAAGACGTCCATAACGTAAAATATATACTTATTCTTAGTAGAACGTATACATTCACACAAAGTATTATACATCATTATGAAAAGCAACCATTTTGAACGTCGTGTGCTTATCCTTATACAGGATAAGCATACGACAATTATAATATCTATGCAAAAAAATGAGAAACTGGTGGCTTTCGTTGCAAGTCCCCGCGAGTTTGTTCAGCCCCACCCGCGCACTTTTCAGTGGGCCTCCCCGCACCCTCCACTGCACCCCATGTGTTATTCTCCACTCGCTCCGTCCCGGCTCGGGACGCTCCTTCATTTTCCTCCAATTTACAACCTAAAAAATTCAAACAAACATAACCTAAATTAAATTTTCAAGTAGATTGTTTTTACCAATTATTATTCTACTGCTTTATCGAGTCTGTTACTAGATACAGTTGAAAAGATTTGAGGTAGGTTTTTACCCAGTCGTAGGATAAATATGGACTGTCAAATGTATCTGCATAACTATTATAGTATTTGAGTAAAGGACCACTACCTTAGGCTTTCACTCAGTTTTTATGGGTAAACTTGAGACTTTGCTGAGTTTTACAAATCGATTTAGAAGATTGTCAATTCTATTTTCATAAAGTGATCGCGCATGAACGGCTCTTACACAGTAAGGGTTCCAAAAAACAGTTTACAGGTTCTTGTAATAGGAAAATAATGCTATTTTAGCTTTAAAAGTAAACTTTCGTTTGATAGATTAGCCTTATGAAACAATTTACTGTCATATTAAAAATCTGAATGTTTTTTTACTAAGTAACTAGGATTAAAAATTGAACCTACATTGTAGACTTCTTTAAATTACATTAGGTTCTTTATTATAAAGGTGTAAGCACTGGTAAGTAGGTATTCTATGTGTTTTTAAATATACAACCAATTATATTTTTCATGGATTACCAAAAAAGCAGACTTACATAGGTTGGCTGTTGTGATAAGTTTTTTTTTGTACTGTATAAATAGCCTTTCGTTGACTACAGTCTTACCTGATAATATACTTAAGAATTTAAAGCGATGATCTATCAAATTAATAAGGTGACAGTTAATTTATAAACACACAACGTTTACGCAACGCCCTCAACTTTTCAATAATATCTAAGCAGTCGATTGTCTTCAAAGTAAAAGAGTTACAAATGTTACAATCTGAGTGCAATGGCCTAATCTTTTGACAGTACAATCGGTCATATTGTTACTTGACATTTAAATTCTCGAACTCCAGTAGATTTAAATGTCGAGGCTGTTGTAAATTCTTGGGTATTAATTATGTACCACAAAACATTATTAATTGAAGACATACAGAAGTAGGAATATTAAAACAATACCTATCTCAGACGGTATGCTTTAGTACCTATAGGTAGTTAATAAGTGAGGGGTTCCACCCCAACCCTACTGAGTTTGGAAAGGAAAGCTTTTAAGAGCTTTTTGTTTTGTAATTAATTATGTTTTTATTTACATTCCTTGACGATGTTGTGATTTTAGCGATCACTTACAATTTCATGAGTGATTTTTTGTAGAATTTAGGCCTCTTTAATGAAATTAGAAAGAAAATCTTACCAAAATTTTAAACTAAGGTATGTGAAAAAGACCAAGTTCGGTTGATAGATTCGGTAATAGTGTGTGCTTTTATAGCTGAAATAGCATTATTTTCGATAGTAATACCGAGTAATAGATAAATAAATAATGCTGGACAATACACACAGGATCACCTAAGCAAAGCTTGTGTTATGGGTACTAGATGACTGGATATACATAATACAATACATTACATAGATAGGTATTTTTTACTATACAGATAAAATACACAGAACACCCGGAACAAATATTAGCAGATGGTACAAACATTTTTCCTAAGGCGGGAATCGAATCCGCAATCTCCTGCGTCGCAGGCGGACCTTCGCCCACCGCGCATATCAGTCGTCTAATGATAGGTGCAGTTCAATAGATAAGTATACAAAAGTAGCTGGAAAGGTTAACCCTCAAATATTCAAACGCAACTCAGATTTAGGCACGTCTCTTTTTTTTTTTTTTTTTTTTTTTAATGGCAATTTTATTCCTCTTTTGGATTTGAGGAAACTTTTGCCAACTTCACGTACTAGTTCACGGATCAAGTGATGTGAAAAAAAACAAAATGAAAACTAACTCGACTGGGTTATATCAGTAGGCAGATAGGTAATTATATTACAAATGTACAAAACTAAGACGACTAAACAAAAATGAACAAAACAAAACATAAATACAATGATTTTCAAAAATAATAATGAAACGCACTACATAACACGCTACAGCTTAATATCATGAATAGTCAAATATTTAATCAATGCACTAGTAGTTTCTTTATTAGTAAGGGAAAGGAGAGATGATAAATTAGAAGGAAGAGGAGCTTTATAATCAACTAAGAGGTCATACAAAGAAGGATATAAGTATAAAGGACAGCAGAACATAAGATGAGCAATAGTTCCTTCATCCAAACCACACTCACAGATGGATGAGTCCCTTACTCTTATTTTGCGTAAATGAACAGGTGAAGAGCAATGACCAATTCTCATTCTGGACAATGTTGATGTGATTTGTTTCGAAGTTTTTAATTTTGCGTACCAAGGCCGAAAAGCTATGAACGGTTGAATCTGATACAAGTGATTACCTTTATATCTACTAGAACTTGTCCAATACGAATTCCATGCCTTTTCTAAATCCTGCTTGGCAATAGAAACAATATCATGAGGGTAGCTTGAAAATTGACTCATATCGCCATGTAAAACAGCTGATCTAGCCAAAAAATCAACTGTTTCATTTCCTTCAATTCCTCTGTGCCCAGGGATCCAAGCCAGAGTAACTTTTAAATTGTCATCGTGACAAAGTCTAAGCAAGTGCTTTGTGAGCAAAGAAATAGGGCAAGTTATTACTGTTTTACCAAAAGGGTTTGTAAGCAATAGTTGAAGACTACTTTTAGAATCTGTAAAAACTACAGAATCCGGCAGTTTATTATCTCTAATAAATTTAATACATTCTAAGAGGGCCAAGCTTTCACCCGAAAAATTTGAATTATAATGAGGATACTTAAACAGGCGAGAAATGTTAGAATTCATATGCAGAAACGCTGCACCTACAGAACTATTTAAGTCTAATTTTGAAGCATCCGTAAAGAAAATGTCAGAATTAGGCCAGACATCATCAACTATTTCATATAATTTTAAATTAGGGTGTAAAGTATTTTTGTCGATTCCCAGGGATATCCTAACATCAGGTTGAAAGATTTTAGACGGATAATAGTACAAAAATAATGGGTGAATTGGAAATCTTTCCACCCTAAACCTAATCGAGATGAATTTTCTATAGCTTATAATTAAAGGAGGTAAATCCTTATGTTTCCAATAAGCATTGGTTCGCGTGTAAGAATTTAATAATTGTAATTTGGGGAACAGGGGGTGATTTTCAAACATGCATATTTTAAAAATAAACCTGTCAGCAAGATACTGACGTCTAAGCCTAAGAGGAGGATCAGCACTCTCAACTTGAAGAGCATTAGTAGGAGAAGATTTCATAGCACCTATCACAACTCGAAGCGCTTTCAATTGGCATACATCCAATTTCTTCAATTCCTTTTTACTACCAGGAACAAGCAAGAATGAACCAAAATCAAAATGGCTCCTGACAACTGCGTTATACAGAATTCTTAAGGAATAGGGATGCGCACCCCACCAAACGCCAGCTAGACAACGCATAACATTGATCCCTTGTTCGCTTTTTCCTAAAATCTGTTTTGTGTGAGCTATACCATTTAATTTTGAGTCAAATATTTTTCCAAGAAATTTTACTTCATTAAGAACTGGAATAACAATATTATTACAGGTTATGTTAATAGTAGGCATTAGTCTCCGACGAGAAAAAATACAAATAGAGCTTTTAGACGCAGAAAGAGCGAGGTTATGAGTGTCCAACCACTCAGAAAGAATGGTAATACCTTGTTCTACTTTATTGGCAGCTAGGATCACAGATGAGTCAGCAGCATAAATAAGTAAATCGTCTGCATACTGAAGAATTCTGCAAACTGATGTGACAGGACTTTCAATTCCAGCAGTATAAACATCATACAAAAGCGGACTAAGAACCGATCCCTGAGGGAGACCTTTCCAAATTATCCTATCACTATTATTCACGCCTTTAAGACGAATTGAAATATGCCTACCAGAAAGAAGATTAAAAATGAAATTCGTTATCTTATGAGGAATACTTAAATTCTCAAGTTTTTGCCTAAGAATCCAAAGATCAACGTTATCATATGCCGCAGATATATCCAGAAAGCCAGCCACAACTGATTCCTTTCTAGAAAGGGATAGTTGGATGTCTGTAGTAAAAATGGCTTGACTATCAGAAATACTTTTTCCTTTTCTAAAGCCATATTGAGTACCCGATAAAAGAGAATTATGTTCTAAAAACCACTCAAGACGATTTTTGATCAAATGTTCAATTATTTTAGGAATAGTAGATGATAAAGCAATCGGACGATATGATGAAGCAGATTTATTATCTTTACCTGGTTTACAGATCGGGATTATTATCTGATGTTTCCATGCTTCTGGAATAATACCAGAATCCACAACCATATTAATAAGTACAAGAAAATAATTTAAAGTTGCTTCATTGGAGTTTGATAGAAATGAATAAGGAATACCATCTGCACCTGGAGCAGAGTCCTTGACTCGATTTAAGACTAATTTTAATTCTGAAAAAAGAAATGGAGAATCTAGTGCAAAACTAGAATTATTTAAATTAGAAGAGGAATAAACTAGAAAATAAGGTTTCGGAAGCTGATTATAGTTTGGAACTAAAGGAGGGGCCAACTTATTCAAGAAATCGTTTACCCATGATGTAGAATAAGAAGTGATCGAATGATGACTTCTTCGGGACGACCTAAAACGCCTAATTTTCTCCCAAACAATGGAAGAAGGTGTCTGTGGAGAAATTGAGGAACAGAAATTACGCCAGCTCTTAAACTTCTTTTTTTTAAATAATCTCCTCAAAGCAGCGTTAACATTTTTAAGATATACAAAGTTCTTTAAAGTCACTAGTTGATCGCAGGCAAGCTCAGCAGCTTCCCTACATTTAATAGCATCAGTGCAGTCAGCATCCCACCAAGGAGGGGATGGAATTCTGCCTAATGATGAATTCTTTTTTTTGAAGTTAGCTTCAGCAGCAGCAATAATGGACTTTGAAAAAGATTTACAACAGTCGACTAAATTAGAAAAATTTGGCAAGGAAAGAGATTCTATTTTCTCATCAAGTGAAAGAGAAAAAGAATCCCACTTATCCTTATTTATTATGAACGGAAGTAGAGGAGGAAGGTTAGGAATGATTGTATTTTGAAAAGGAAAAGAAACAATGATTGGATAATGGTCCGAACCATATGAATATGATGACCTAGACCAAGATAAAAGGCTAGCTAAAGAAGAGGAGCAGAAGGTTATATCAACGAAGCTACGATTAGCACCAGGAGGAGTTCTACGTGTGGGAGAACCGTCGTTCAATACACACAGATTAAAGTCATCCAAAACATCTAAAAGCTGAAAACTAAAGGATGATCAGTAGGAGCACCCCATAATTGATTATGGCAATTGAAGTCACCCAATAACACTAGAGGAGGAGGAACGGTTGCAAGGAAAGATGAAAGAATAGGAATAACAGCCCTTTTTCTTTCCGGGATGTAAACAGAAACATAAGAGATATTATTAAACCTAAGGGCAACTATATTCAGTAAGTTACTAGAATTTTGAATAGGAATTCGAGAAAAAGAAAGATTGTTTTTAATAAAAATGGCGCTACCGCCCCAGCCATCATCTCTGTCATCTCGGAGGATAGTATAACCAGGGATACCAAAAGAGGAACCCGGTTTCAACCACGTCTCCGAGACAGCAGAGATGAAAGGCTTATGAAGATTAAAAAGATTGTGTAGTTCAGCCTTATGCTGAACTACACTTCTACTGTTCCATTGGAGGACTACATCCTCCATGCTTGACAATATTTACAAGAGTGATAGAAATTGTGTTTATCATTTTAATGGCAACGTGGTTCGGTAAGTCTGCTTGAAGGATTATGTTAGTCAAAGATGATATAAGTTTAGAGATTGTTTCAGGAGATATATTACTATCATTTTTATTGTTGGCACAAGTGGATGGATCTGAGAGGTTACTAGATTGTTTAGCACAACCATTAGCAGGAGCCGGAATCGCAAATGAATTTACTAAATCCCTATGGGATTTTTGATCATAACCCTGCACTACTGGTGGACGAGGACGAGTAGGACGTGTAATCGTACTCCTATAAGAATTAATTTGGGAGGTCTGTTGTGAGTTAGTCAGATTCTGTGAATAGTCGAGTTGCGATGAAACAGGCGTTGCGAGGACGTCTGCAAATGATTTTTTAGCCTGTGGCACAGCCTTTATTGCCTCAACGTAAGACACGTTATGGTTTGACATGTGATGTTTAATGTTTACCTGTCTAACATATTCAGGGCACGACTTGTTTGTAGCAAAGTGATGACCAGAACAGAACATACAAACTGCTGCTGATTCCAAAATGGGGCACGAGTCCCCAGAGTGGAGATCAGAGCACCTGAAACATTTCGGTCTTGATCGACATTGAGTCCTTGTGTGGCCAAACTTACAGCAATTATAACATTGTATCGTCGGGAATATGTACTGTTCCACACGCAACAATGTGAAGCAGCAAGATACCTCCTTGGGTAGGATCTGACCGTCAAAAGTAACTACCACCGTCTGAGTAGGGACCCAACTTGTACCCTCATTAGTGATAACTTTTTTATTTAACCTCCTTGTTTTCAGAATACGGCCAATGCCTGATGGGCAATTGATGGCCTCAACAATTTCTTCATGGCTCCATTCAACAGGAATACCCTTTATAATTCCCGTTCGGGATACGTTATGTGACGGGATGTAAGCTCTATACTTATTCGCGAAAATATTACTTTTCATGAAGAAATTTGCCTCTTCGGCAGAGTTGAACCTAACCTCAAGGCGATTACGGCCAATTTTTTTAATTCCGTTACTTAGGATCGACTTACAATTGTTTTTGTATAAGAACGCTCCAAACTTAAGAGGGTGAAGGGTAGTACCCACGTGTAACTCTCCTGAAGAATTCTCCTCAGATGAGTGGCTCAACATAAATTATGAAAGGACCGCAGTCACTAGTCTCATAAAAGTCTCTAGTTATTGGAGTATACGTTTTCGCAGCAAGATCCTGAGTCATGGGCACAGGGGAATCAGACTGGATAGGGGTTGAAGTCACTGGTCCTGGTAGACTCAGCTCAGCCCTTGCTAACTCGTTTAGCTGACTTGATGCTAGCTTCAATGAAGAAGCTGAAGATTTCACCGAAGATTTCATCGAAGATTTCACCGAAGATTTCATCGAAGCTTTCGATAGCTTTCGCAATTTCCTTTCATTTTTCTTGTCTGACTGTTGCCCACCTACAGTTACTATCCTTAGCAGATTTTAAAAATGTATCTCTCTTATTATTACGTGTGTCTACAACATCCTCATGGATATCAGACGATGCCTCAAAAAATTCCGGAGTCGACGTCGGCGAGGCTAAAATAATCCCAGGAGGGAGATCCAACTCAAACTCCAGTTGCCCGGAGTCCAAAGGAACCTCCATCTTGGTCCATCAAGACGAAACAGAAAAAACAAAAGAACTCACCATGCAATGAAAATTTTCACTCACTAAATAAACAATATACACAATCAACTAATAAAAACAGAACATTTACAAACACTACTAACTTACATGAATAATTATCTACAAATCTACATCAATATTACTACCGATAAATCCCACAATTATTTAAAATTCCCGCACAAAGAAAAATCGCGTGAACTTCGCACGAGTCAGAAGGCGAGCTAGGCACGTCTCAAATGATGAATTTTTGATAGATTTTGATGGAAAACTGTCAAAAAATCGCGACGTGAGACGTGTCTAAATCTGAGTTACATTTCAGTATTCGGGGGTAAGTTTCTTGTACCTAATATGGAATAAAAATAGTTATTTGTTCAACAAGCGGGCAGAACGAGTTTTTGTTGAGTGAGCTGATATTAAATCCCAAGCTAGCAAAGCAGTCTAGAATAGAGTCACGAGCGTAACGAGTGGCTCTAAAGTAGACTGCTGAGGTAGCGAGGGATTTAAAAGGCACGAAACGAAAAATATTTGCCCTCGAGTTAAACATACAATTTTTCGTAGCGAGAAAATATTTTGTAGTTTATAAAAGAGGTCGGATGTCAGAAACTCATTTTGGTCGACAACCTTGGAGGGTGAAAATGCTACAAACCTCTTTTAAACCACTAACGGACAAAATATTTTTTTCTGTGAAGGTTGCATTGTTTTGAATTCAAATGACTTTTTTCAACAAGTTTAATAATATTATTTATCTACACTAATGTTATAACATTCTACTTATGTTTCCAATACTTGACTTATAATTACTACTGTTATAGCGCAGATAACAAAACACTCAATTTAAGCAATTTCACATGATGGTATAATATCCACATCGATATCGTAAAATCTCATTATAACATCAATAAAACGCGACCAATTAACCTGGCGAGCCTTATGTCAAAATCCTCATACAAGTTGTATAAAATTTTGATATTAGGCTGGCTTTTGAAAACAGTTGGGTTATACGTGAAAACTTCGTCGAAACTACTAAACTTACATACACAAAACTCTTTGGTAAGATCTTATTCAAGTCTCAAATACGATCTTGAACAGTATAGAAAACAAGACGAATGAAGTAATTATAAATATTCCGACTCCGTCTACGAGCTCTACTGCTTGCCCCGCGGCCGCTACAGCTGCTGGATCAATAATTAACATTAACTTTCAAAATTGTACCATCCAAAATTTGAACAATTATTATAAATAAACTATTGTCAGCTTTTACTCTTGTTGTTTGATTAATTGCATTAGTGAAGATAAAGTAGTGTATGCAACTGCACAACACGGGTATTAAAACACTCGTTACTATTATGAAACTCGGTGCGCTCGTTTCATAAACTCACACTCGTGTTTTAATACCCTTCATTATATGACAGTTGCATAAACTACTATTATACCACATGTGAGCAAAACCCGATTTTGCTTACTGTCTTTGATCAGCAAAGTCACCATTTTCAAGCGAGAGTGGTGAAAAGTATTTTTCCGTCAAATAACCGGGTCGTTTGATTTTTTCCAACGTTAGACTATGTTCATATTATAAGTTTTGTTGCCAAACAGACGAAAAACGCATTGCAATAATGAAAAGTTTTAAGTTCACTAAAAAGCATCGATATCTAAATGCGTGTTTAAGAATATAATTACGCTAATAAAACAATATAAACATAGAGTCAATTTAAAACATGATGTTAGAGCACAGCAGTAACTTAAAATAACGATAGCTTATTCATCATAAATCGCTCATGGACCGTCTATAGAAAAGGTTTTAAATTGTTTCTCGATGTTAATAAATTTTAAACAGATAAACCTGTACATCTCGGGCTCACGGCTTAAAAAACGAGTATCGTGAGTATAGAATCCCGACGAAAAAAGTAGTCGCGCAACATTTCACAAGGCGCAACGGCCCGCTGCACGGCATTGTGAGCCTTAACAATATACACGGCCAGGGAACACTGCCCAATAAATACAACACGTCCACGACGTCATTTCAACAAATCAAATACCCTACGCAAACATACCTCGATCGACTGTTCCAGACGATTTGAATTTTATACAGAGCTAACCCTCTGTCGCGGCTTTGTCTCTACTCTCTATCTACCTACGGACAGGTTGGCTTCCAAATTAGGGAGGGATGTGAGGGCATGCGAGTCTGTGGATACCATTGATACACTCACGGCACTCATAACTGAAGTGCAGAATTACAAAAGCTGTTTCATTCGTGAATCAATATAGCCTCTATCATTTTCTCATAGGTTTGTTTCTAATGTTTTGAACGGGGTGTAAACCCGTTCAAAACATTATTTTATAAGAAAATTGTTTTAAAATGTTTATAAGCCAGAGCTTAGGTCACTAGAGTACATCCGAACAGAGCCACGGTCCCGTCGGGAGGGGTCGCAAACAGGTTATGACCCCGACAAGTAACTCGTTTGTAGCCTCTGATGTGACCACACCAAGAGACCCCACGGCCTCTAAGAAACACCCCGTCTAATTCAACTTTCCATAGACGTGGACAAGGTAAGACAGATCTGACTAAGTTGGCCGCAGCCAAGGTCCATTCTGTCCCAAACTACAAGAAGGATAATATAAAAATAACTGGATTTTCAATGTGACAAATCAGAACTTAAGATTTAGCTACCTATTCATTCGGAGCTTTACTAAAGGTAAATAAGGTTTAAGGAACAAAATAAACAAGTAGGATTTATAAAGAAAATCGGATTCCATAACTTAAGGATAAAATGATGATTTGGTTCTGAATAAAAATAGAAAACATACGCAGAGGCACCTATTATGGAGCGTTTCCATATGTATGGGCTGCTTCAACCCTGCGTCAAGTATATTAAAACAATGCTGCGATTTGTTTAGATACTTTTTCCACGCATAAGTAAAACGAATATATTTCTAATATTACCACATAATACGCCATTGTTCTTCAGTTGGTTGATATTTTCTCTTGTATTTTCAACGCTTGGACGCTATTTAAGTGATACACATACCTAGCGATGCGTGAATACCATAAAACAATGTTACAGTTGGCAATTATATGACTCATTACTATTTAACAACGTTTATCTAGCTAAAGTTTTGTTAATAAAACAGTTTCCCAGCATGGGTACATGCTTCGGAATTTTATCAGGTTCATCAAAAGGAATGATTTGTTTGATGCGTAATCATTAATCGCGTACGCGCACGCGTTGAAGTCTTTTGTATGGGAGTTTTAAAAGATTCTGTAATCTAATTAATTTTAATAAGGAAACATATTTTTAAAGGTTATTTGTAAACAAATTGATACATTTGAACGATTTTGAGTTACATGCGGAAAAAGGAGTCCAGAAATAATGGTAGATTTTTTAATTAAGGATTAAACCACTCTTAAATGAGGTTGTTATACAGGATGACAAAACAGAATTATAATGGGTGGTTTTGGCCCGAGTTAAGCACTCTACTTTTCAATTCGATTGCCAGAAAATAAAAAAATCAAAACTTACCTCCGGGAAAATAATGCACAGGTTTTTCACTTCTCTACCTACTTCACGAATATGTGGTTTTAAATATAATTACACGTGATTTCGACCGCAAGAGATTCATATTATTTATTTCTTTGCCTTCTGTTCTATTTGTATGTTTTTGTCCTAATTTTCCCTTGATGACATTCTCAATTAATTTAAATATCTAAGCCACGTTTACCTTCAATTCAACTAAACTTTTTTAATGTCTTTGTTACTCGCAACGCAAAGTACTGTACATTCTACCATGGCGGAAAAATCACCCTTCTTCATTTCTGAAATAAACATCCAAGAATCGTCGAATAGTAGTAGGTAACTAGTAATATAGTAAATGACGAATGTCTTGTAATGGCTGAAGATTTCAGACAAAAATTACAAAGAAAAAATACTTTAAAGCCATACAGCTTAAAGTCGAATTTTACTCCCGCTTAGCTACGCTTCAATGACACATTTTTAGAGCAAGAGAAGTGAAAACAAAATTATAAACATTGGCTCCGTACGGTCAAGTAAATTGTTATTAATCCTTAACCCCCACTTTTACCTTATCAACCAGCCAAAATTTTAAACTACATTTGAGTGAATTGTAGTTATAGTATTTCATTCAAATTCCGTAGGCGAGAGTGTCTGTTTATAGCTGTTAAGGAATGAAACCATACAGTGTCTACAACGAAATACCTACTTGCGCCATCTGGCGGCTATCAAACATTTGAGAAAAAACAAACATTTTGTGAAAGTAAACAAACGTAGCTGCTCTATCATAAATAGTCAGCGTTGAATATTTTTAAATCTTTAAGACACCTGTAAAAGTAATTTTGAATATCACAAAAATCATCAATCAACAATACTACATACGAATAAGTTTGTTCTATCAGGTTCAATATAAACCAAAGTGAAGCCTTGGTAATATTAAACCTCATCCTTCCTAAATTGTGAGTTAAGCTCGGGGCTGTGATGCTGTGTGAATTGACCACCATTATTTTTACTAACCTATATAATTATTATTGTGTTGTGTTTGTGGCCGATGATGTGCAAAGTTTTGAAACATCATTGTTAGTGGCTGAAATAAACGTAGTAAGATTAGTAACATTGAGGGCTATTGATAGGAATTAAATTCAATAGATTTCATTCATTGTTGAGTACCGGCGGCGGCGGTTTATAAATAAAAATCTGCGCGATTTTCCAAGAACTTTTAAACAATTTAAACGACATAAAAATAACATTCATGTTTGCGTTAAAATAAGTATAAAAGCATGTTTTAAATTATTTCAGTCGTATGCAATAAAAGTTAATTCCATGTTGACTCGTATAAACATTGTTTAGTCTCAGCGCTGTGTATACAAAAATGAAAATAAAAAGAGACTAAAAATTGTAGAAACCGGTTGGTGTTACCGTGGCGCGGAGAGCTTCGGAGGAGTGACCTCTGTTGGCCTTGACAGAGCTCGCTCCGTGCCTCTCGATCCAACCACTAATAACTCCACTACATTATAATGCCGATGCAACTATGCGTTACAATAATGTGTTACGTACAACGCCTCGCCTCGACACATTTCTCCAGGCACAACGCGACAAGACGCGACTGTGTCATCTTCAAAACATGATTTGTCGATGCTCGTTTGTCTTCGTAAAAGTACCCAAATAGAGCTTTTATGTCGTTGTTGCTCTATGTTATGTTTTTATGTTCAGTTTCTCTTTATATGTAGGTATCTGGCTTTTTGTTGGCAACTATTAAAACGCTTGGGACTTTATCAACTTAAACATGGGCATGGACGTTTTTGAAATCCCTTCTGAAAACTCGTAGAGCCTTATTAAACTCAGGGTTTGGAAAGTATTCGTTCATTATTTCACTTGATTATAGGACTTGGCTTGTTTTGTGTAGAACAAATACTCATTCCGCTAACCAGATAAACCCATACAGATATTTAGAAAGAAGCCATGTTTTCCGAGACCATGCATACAGAGCAGCGGGCAGAAACAAATTTACATTACAATATTAAAAAGAGCAACATAAACAATTCTCCTCATTACAATAGGTCTCTCAATAAAACAATACAGAAGCATATTGAATGCATTTCATTTCATAAAGTGCTTGTAAATTGAAAGCTCGCAAATTAAATTCGCCGTTGATGATGCCCAGACAGATGTATGAGCATTCTATCGGTAGGTATCGAGGACACTCAGCATTGCCAAACCAGGGCAGAGACAATCTCTATCGCACTGAAGATTCACTGCATTTAAGTCTGACAACACTGATGCTACTATAGATACAGTATACAAGTAGAACTTATAACCAAAATTAAAAATTTCAATACATATGTAGTTTGAAAGACAAAATTATATTCATGAAAATCCCCTGTCACTAATAAAACAAAACATTACAAGAATTCCAATTTGTTTCATATCGAGCTGCACCGATTCTTTCAGTCTGGCGGGCATAAACGCGTATCTATAGAATAGATATTGCATGAACATGCATGAAAAATAACTGTCGGAAGTAGGTACGCAATTTGGTACCTAAAGGGTCTAAGATAAGGCTAATTTTACATTGAATGCTGACTCGCAGTGATTCAGGTATGGAATATACGACGCGGGACAATGGGCATTCCAGCCGCCGGGAGAGGGGTGGGGGCCCGTCCTATCCCATTGTACAAGTCAACGTGGTCCCGGACAACAACTTATTAATTAAGTGCATGATGATAATAACAACTCTGTGGTTTTGTCGGAGATAAATCATGATTTTATTCCGCTAACTATTATGTCCATTTGTTCCAAGAGAGATGTATAAATACGTGCGTAGCAACAAAACGTTTCCATTTTCTTAAAAATAAATAATCAAAAGACTAGTTTGTCCAGCGCTGACATTTTCCGATGCATTCTTGAAACTAATCTTCTCATTCAGAATAATCAAAATAATCAATTTAGGTATTGGTAAAATATTACATGTCAGAATTCTTACGATTGTTGCTTAGGACTCTAAGCAACAATCGTAAGAATTCTGACATGACTGACTAGTCATGCAAGACCCAAATATTGAGTTTTTCTAGTTTTCCCCCTGAAATCCCCCATAAGGAGGAAAACTGGACTTCAAAATTCCAGTTTTCCACCTTGAAGATTATCCCTATGGGGAAAAACTGTTTTCCCCATTCAGCAGTTTTCGGCCCTATCTAGGTAAAATCCACGTCCAATAATGTGTAATGTGTAGATTTCAAAGCAATTAACAGCTGGACCCACTCACATACCAACCGTTATTGTGTCATTTTCATTTCTACCAAGAGAAAATGTTCCTCTGTAAATTTCTGTCGTTATCACCCACAGAATTGAGTCAATAACTAGCCCATCCCAATTCTGTGCCGTGTTATTGTCACACAAATTGGACTAAACGATTTAGACCGTCTATTCCATTTAGTTAGTGGTTATACCGGAGATAATATAAAAGGTTTAGTCGAGTCAAACTTTATTTTACTTATTTAATTCAATCTAATTAAACGAAGAGATTGAAAAAACGATTTTATTTAATCACATCACACTAATATTATGAATGCGAAAGTTTGGATGGATAGATGGATGGATGTTTGTAACCTTTTCACGCCGAAACTACTGAACGGGTCGGGCTGAAATTTTGCATACTGGTAACTTTAATTCTGGAATCAAAGTACTTTAGGCTACTTTTTATCCCATAAATCAGTTCTCATGGGATAGAAATCACCTTTAAACGTGTCCATAGAAACAACGCGTGCGAAGCCGCGGGCATAAACTAGTGTAAAGTAGTTTTTGCCCGCGGTGTCGGTCGTGTGCGTTTTTCCGGAATAAAAGTATAATAGCTTCATAATTACGCTTTGCTTTTTACTTATTGTTATTTGAGTTCTAGAACTAGGTACATCTAAGTAAAATTTTAGCCCGATTTTGGCGTGACAAAACATACATCCAATCTCTCGCATCCATACTATAATATTATAAAGAAAGTCTGTCTGTCTGTCTATCTGTTCTGTCTGTGACCTGTTCACGCCTAAACGGCTGAACGGATCTCAAAGAAATGTGGCAGGGTGGTAAATAGTATTCCGCGGAAGGACATAGGCACATAAAAAGCACGTGCAAAGCTGCGGGCAGCAGTTAGTAATAATACTTATTAGTGTGCTGTGATTACAGTTTTTCTTGTCACCATTAGTGTGTCCAGATAGATTACCATCTTTTATAAGTCCAATCTAAATATTACAGCGGAGAGACGAGCGAGGAAAACATGTTCCCCCGCCAATCGATAAGAATATGTAGATGTAGGTGATCAGGTTTCAATAAGGTGGGAAATTCACTCCATTCATAAGCACATTGATTTTTATTATTTACACATTCACTGTCCTGCCTGCGTTCACACCGCAGAGGCTGCGCAGAGAATGCGTTCGTATGTGAGTGGGCAGAGAACGCAGGTAGAACGAGTTAAAGACGGGCCCGTGCGTTATGGGCAATTAAAGTGTTAAACGCATATTCATACGGCGAATTTCGCTGCTATTGCTTTGTGTTCTACAAAACAATTAATAAGATTTTAATTATATGAATAGTCACCGCCAGAAAGCTTTGAACGGATGAAGATTCCAAACCCAGTGTACACATAAAGCAACAGAAAGATATCGCTAAACCACACCACTATTCTTGAAGACCCTAAAACCCAAACACAACTTACAATAGTCTTTGGAATTTTTCCAGACATAGGTAGCTTACTATTAGAAACTGGTTTATTTTTAAAGGTTTATAAACTTAAAAGCACAAATTTCAATAAAAAGGTACGAAAAGTTAGTAAAATAATAATCAATAAAAATAAAATGTCAAGTGTGAGTCCGACTCGCTCACTGAGGGTTCCGTAAGACCTTGTGCCTTGCCTTGCCAAATTATCATGATTCTAGTTAATGGGAAGTATAGGTATAGGTATGGAATTATTTTTTGTGCGAAAAAACTACAAATCTACGGTTCTGGATTTTTACCATTCTTTTATTTTTGTAAGACCTCGTTTCTTACTAAATTTTATAATACTAGGTCAACGGGAAGTACCCTATAGGTTTTGGTCTATAGCAAGAATCAAAAGTATTTTTTTTGGTGTTTTAACGAAATATTTATGGTTTTAACATTTTTTCCTTTACTTGTGCTATAAGACCTTGCTTCTCGCCAAATTTTATGATTCTAAGTCAAGCGGAAGTGCCCGATAGTTTTTTGTCCATGGCGAGAATCAAACGTAATTATTTTGTAAATAAACTACAAATTTACTGTTTTCGGATTTTTTCCTATAAGGCCTTGCTTATTGCCACATTTCATAATTCTATGTCTACGGGAAGTACCCTATTATAGGTTTTGGTCTATGGCGTGCACTAAAAGTATTTTTTTAATTGAATAAATTACAAATTTATGGTTTTCGGATTTTTCCCTTTCTTTGTGCTATAAGACCTTGCTTCTTGCCAAATTTAATGATTTTAGGTCTACGGGAAGTATCGTTTTGTGTGCATGTTATTCCCTTGGAAATTTAAAAATATTCAGACATAAACGGCTGTAACTTTTGATCGCGTTGACTCAGAAGTTTTATTTATATTGCGGCTCCAAGAGGTTACGGACTTGAGTACTTTACCATGCGTTCTTGAGAAAAGGGGGTTGACAGACGGACAGACAGACGGACAACAAAGTGATCCTTTAAATGTTCCTTTTTTCCTTTGAAGTACGGAACCCTAAAAAAGTACGAAAAGAATTTGTTTTAAATAGTCTGTTCAACGCTTGTTTGCGGTGACTGTACCTATCTGTACCATTTTATTAGGGTTTCGAGATCGAAGATCGGTTTCGAAACCCTTTATGGTCTCGCTTTGTCTGTCCTTTTTTCCCTCCTTAATTCGGCAACTACAGCAGCTATCAACTTGAAATTTAAAATAATAATATAATTCGTGGGCCTGTACAGATTTAAAGAAAAAAAAATAAACAAATGAAAAATGCAAATGAACATTTTCCGGGTGAACGGCATCTCGACACACGCTATCTCGATGCACGGAATCTCGACAAATATCGACAAACGTTAGCTCGACGCACGGAATCTCGACAAACGTTATCGCCACGCACAAAATCTCGTATGAATCTTGTTAGAACCATCGACTAGATCAGTAATGGATCTAGCTAAAAATGTCAGATTATGTCAAAAATGGCAGAATATGTCAAAAACGACAGCTAATGTCAAAAATGTGGATTATGTCAGTAATATAATGAAAACTATTGATCCATACAAATTGTGATGTCGAAATTTTTAAAGATATATACAGGATTATGTGGGGTATCAAATGCAAGGTATCAGTTTGTACATTTCAAAATAGTTCTTGAAATTTCTGTAGGTTTCATACTTTTCGAAATATTTCGAAAAAAGTCGAAAAATACCCTATCTCTGAATCCGTTTGTAGATTTGTATCTATATTTTACAGGAAAAATATAGAGAAGTTTGTAAAAAGAACACTTTTTGAAAAATGCTCAAAAAGGGGGGCTACCTCACCGAGTTAGGTATCAAATGAAAAGTATTAGTTTATATATTTCAAAACAGTTTTCAAAATTTTTGTAAGTTTCATACTTTTTCAAATATTTCGAAAAGAGTCGAAATTTTACCCATTCCCCCCCTCCCCCCCATTTTCGTTGCAGAGCGATCCATGTGAAATGTATGTAGCGTTTGTAGATATGGATCTATATTTTACAAGAAAAATATACAGAAGTTTTTAAAAAGAACACTTTTTGAAAAATAGTTAAAAAGGGGGGAATAATTTTCAAAAGGGAGTATACCTCACCTAGTGGATTATCAAATGAAAGGTATTGGTTTTCACGTTTCAAAACAGTTTTTGAAATATTTTGAATAAGTCAATAAATTGACTTAATCTCCAAAGTACCTATGCAGAGCGATCCATCTAAAATGTAGTTTGGTAAGTAGTAAGTACCTACCTACTATTTTTAGGTAGGTATTCATCAAATCCTCGGCGCGCGAGTATACTCGCACTTGACGTTCTGATTTGTGTCAAAACATCTCAAGTTATCCTTACGTATGAAAACCTCGGTTTGTACAAGAATGGGATTGAAATGACAGCTTGACAGCATCCTGTGCGCATTTACAAATTTTTATCTACACCGCTTTAAAGGCATCGTTCTACCTAATAAATCTATACTTATAATAAAACTGTAACAGGTCCAATTCTGTACATTGAAGATATTTTGAAAATTTTTTTTGGAGGGCACTCTATTATCGATACTGAAGCCAAAACTGCATTTTTTTTCATTCATGTCTGTCTGTCTGTCTGTCTGTCTGTCTGTCTGTCTGTCTGTCTGTCTGTTTGTTAAACGCGCATCACGCCGAAACTACTGAAGGTATTGAAATGAAACTCGGCACGATTTTAGGTCATACTACGAGGAAGGACATAGGATACTTTTTATCCCGGAATTCAGTCAGGTTTCCCTGGGAGAGGGGATGAAAGTAAAATTCTTTAACTGCACATCACGACGGAACTACTAAAGGTATTGAAATAAAACTCGGTACGATTTTAGGTCATACCACGAGGAAGGACATAGGATACTTTTTATCCCGGAATTCAGTCAGGTTCCCCTGGGAGAGGGGATAAAAGTAAAATTTCTTCACCGCGCATGACGCCGAAAGTGCTAAATGAGTTGGAATGAAACCTAGCACGATTTGATTTCATACTACGGAAGGACATGGGATACATTTCATCCCGGAATTCAGTAATTTTCCCCTGGGAGAGAGGATGGAAGTAAAATTCTTTAACCGCCCATCACGACGGAACAACTTAATGAATTCGAATGGAACTCGGCATAATTTGAGTTCATACTACGAGGAAAGATACATTTTATCCCAGAATTTAGTAAGGTTCCCCTGGGAGAAGGGATGAAAGTAAAATTCCTTCACTGCGCATCACGTTCACGCCGAAACTACTGAATGAGTTGGACTGAATTGGTACGATTTGAGTTCAAGGAAGGACATGGGATACATTTTATCCTGGAATTCAGTAAGGTTCCCCTGGGAGAGAGGATGAAAGTAAAATTCTTTAACCGCGCATCACGACAGAACTACTTAATGAATTCGAATGCAACTCGGCGTGATTTTAGTTCGTACTATGAGGAAAGATACATTTTATCCCGTAATTCAGTAAGGTTGCCCTGGCAGAGGGGATGAAAGTTAAATTCCTTCACCGCTCATCACGCCGAAACTACATAGGTGTAATGAGTTGGAATGTAACTTGGCACGTTTTGAGTTCATACTACAAGAAAGGACATGGAATACATTTTATCCTGGAATTCAGTAAGGTTCCCCTGGGAGAGAGGAAAAAGTAGTATTCTTTAACCGCGCATCACGACGGGTCTACGCGTCGTCCGATTTCATGCATTCTTTTTGTTAGAAACAGTGATGCAAGATCGAATATGACTAAATCAGTAGAAAGTCGAGTAGAAAATCAGTAGATTGATGAAATAATCTGTAGATTGAAGAAAAAAATTAGTAGATATAGGGTAGGTAAGTTCCTATCTATTTATTTTTCCAAGATGCACCCATTAGTTAGGTTCCTACCTATTTAAGGTGGTGGGTCTTGGAAAAATAAGTTAGGTTCCTGCCTTACATGATATATGGTGGTTTAGCTGGTCCAGTTAACAGTACTACCGAAGTTTGGTTGGAGTCTTACTCCAACCAAACTTCGTGTACAATTAAATTAATTAATTATTGTGGTCCATTTAAACTAACTGGACCGCAGAAAAATATTTTTTATTGTGGTACACAGCCAACTGTACCTACCTACTAACGAAAAAAAATTACGGTGGTCCAGTGAAATGGATCAGGAGCCCAATTCTGCAAAACAATTGCTTCAGTATGACAATGGAATCGTCGCAGAATCATCACGTAGAATCCTTCGATTATTAAAGCTCCAGATAGTGCGCGCGAGATAAATTATTATGAAGTTTCAAACTTGACGCGCGTCTCTCCATCTGCATTCATCATAATTTCTTTCATCCAAGGTGGAATACCAAAACGAACATGTCATTCTGTGACGATACTGCCCTGTCATAGTGAAGCGATTAGTATAGCAGAATAGGGTCCCAGCTGTGAGTAAGTCAAACGAGTAGGGCACTTCTTAACACTGACGCTGGCCGAGTCGTAGCTAAAAGTCGTGTGGATAAAGAATGGGATTGAAGATGACAATATGCTATCCCCCGTAGACCCTACACGATTTTTAGCACGGCGGCGTTTCATAATATGAGAGACTATGGCTAAATGTGAACTTAATTAGTCGGCAGGTAAGGCAATCGCGAACGAAGTCGCGGGTACAGCTAGTTGAAAAATAAAATTCAATATTACAAAATTCATTCAATATACAAAAAAATCTTCTACATGTAGTTTCCTCACGAAATAAGTTGATGCCTTGATTAGTAAAATAAACCGTCAAGTCAATGTAGGTACTTACCTACATAAAGGCACATGGTTTGTTACCTCAAAAACCGGTCTCAGGAGAAATTGTTAACTGTACTTAATGACTTTGTAACTAAACACTTATTACACAATGTACAAAATCGTTTGTGAGAAGTAAAAGTCATTGAAAAATAGATTATTATTATTTGTAGCTATTTTCATTAATTAAGACAGGTATTAACTTATATGAAAATAAAATCTTACTAACTAAAAATATTCAAAAGAAATATCTGTTTTGTATTAAGCCACAAAAGCTCTACTTTTTTATAAATAACCTATCAATTGGCTTTATATGCTTCTACGGATACGCTCTAGGATCTTTGGGTTTTGATCAGACGGACGTTTGACTATGTAGAGTATGGGGACCATTTCGTCCAAGTGATCACACTAGAAACTAAACCGGAACTTGAGAAGTACTGATTCAGTCTCGGGTTCAAGTTGAGGCTCGGAATCAGGCTTAGGATCAGTCTCAGGGTAGAATATGTGTCAGGTTTAGGATCAGTGTCATGTTTATTATCAGTGACAGGTTTAGGATCTGTGTCAGGCTTAGGTTCAGGATCAAGTTCAGGTTTCAAGATCATCATCAGGCTCAGGCTAATTTTCTGGCTCAGGTTAACATAAAATTGTAGCAATTCTCAGTGTTTTCCCTTTTATTATTTGCAATTCAGATTGCGCATTATGATGTCAAAATAATAGCATTATTTCCAAACACTAACTTTATTGTTTACGTAGAACTTAGGTAGATAGATATCTATTGATGATAAATAAATTCTCCTGATCGTGAAATTATGTGGGTGTAATAATGCTGGCTAGTGATTTAGTACAGGTTTTGCTCGCGAGGATCTATATTTCTTAGTTCGCATCGAGGGAAGACGTTATGACTGAAACTTAAAACTGTAGAATAGTTCGTCTTATTTCCCATTTTAAATATTTCAGTTTCGGTTTATACTTTTGAAACGTGGGTAGGTGACCTACGCTGAACGCTCTGTTATGAAAACTAATGACACCAAAAACAAACGTTGACAAAATAGATTTTTATAAGTGTGGGAATAACGTTTAGCCGTATTTTCAGAAAACTTTCGATTCGATCGTTTTAATGTTAACTATAATACTTAAGTAACGGTTTTGTAATTTAAATTAGAAGATTTTACATACTTAAATAAAATTTAGAAACACAACATATCATGTAGGTGCTTATGCGAAGGTAAAGTACCTAAGCTTTTATAAAAAGCTCCAAATGTAGAAAATAACGTTAGAAACATGAGCTTAAATTACCTTTGGAATAAGTTCTCAGTCGTTTGATATTAATATTTCATGAATCTCCAAGGTTTCCCTGTTCTCTCAGCAAAAGTAGGTTTACTCACACTACAGAAAATCCAATTCGCCGTGTCGTCCACACGAGCGCACACTAAGGCACATGACTTGAGGGAAAAATAAAATTTCTTGCTAAGTTTATAATGGGAAAACTTTGAGAACCACTTAATTATGTTAATGTTTGAAACAAAATTTTAGAAGAGACGTTTAAACACGGCAATGATTTAATTTGAAATAGTATTTTTGAAGTACATTTCTTTCTTACAATGTTTTCTCGATTGTAATCATCTCCCACGAACGTTTTCAGAAAGAAACAGAGATAGAGAAATTAACTACTTGCATAGTTTTAAGAAAAAATCGCAGTGATAATATGTCTTGCGTAGGTACACAATGTGATATTCTTTGCACAAACGAAAAAAGAAAAAAATCTGTTTTTCAATCCTATAACACAATTACATATTTTTTCGATTAAAAGTTACGAGATTCATTAATCAAGCCGATGGGACTGAAAAAGGAATAAAAAATATTGCATGTCAGTGTCAGCAGAATCTGTGATTTATTAATTTAAGAGCAGTTGGTTTTCCTGAGAACAGGGAAATGATGGTTTTATCGACAGAAATATAGCAAATATATTTCTGTGGTTTCATCCCATAACCTGTCTTACAATCAGGAAAATGAAATTACTAAAGCTATGATTGCATTTAAACATTCGTAGGAAATTAATATCTGAAACTAATCAAAGTTAGTCGTTGTTTCTAGAACTTTGTTCTGGATCTGCGGGGATGTATTACTTTATACTTCGAACTCATACCTACTACAGAACTTACGTAAGAGAGTAGGTACTCTACCGCTACTTTAAAACTGTGTAGTGTAGGATTTATCTCATGCCATGGCCTCACCTCAGATAGGTTATCATTAGTATGGGTACAAATTTTGTTTACACAAAAATGCTCACTATTTGATTCTATACAAATAATTGACTGGCAATGAAGAGTGACTCTACCCGTCTTTTATATTTTCAACGGTCAAATAAAATAACTTTGCGTGGATATAGAAAGAGAGATGGAAAAACTGATTGTTTTGTAGTAGACACAACCAACTGCTGCTCGAAAATGTCTAAAAATAAAGAACTTTACCTACCTCATAGTAATGAAAAATATTTTCTTGGAAGGAGGTATATCCAAAGTTTACATCCGTCATTTTGCATGGGCCAACGGTCGAGTGGTGGCAGGCAGCAGCAGCAGGGCAGGGGTGCTGGGGGGGCGCGAGCGGGTGGAGCGGCGCCACCCTGCGGGGAGGGCGCCCCTCCGCGGATCGATACGTCATTTGAGCCGGTCGCCATGGAGACCGCGGACTGGCGGGGCGGCGGCGCCTCCCGATGCTGCATGGGACTCCGCGGAAACCCGCGGGCCCAAATCAAAAAATAGATACAACCTCATTTGGAACAAATCCCTCTATAAAATTCACATTTTATTTTCAGATTTTCCTTTCATGTTTTCATTGGAAAACTTTGTGGTCCTTCCGTTAACTTTTTCTTTGATAAACGCAATCATACTTACTCTGTAAGGGGGGATCTTTTGATAATGCCTTTTGAGACGTCCTTGGTCGATTATCTTTGATACGTGACAGCACTTCGTGGGTTCCGCATTACATATGTTATGTATGTGCCAAGTGAGCCGTATAAGAATA
Organism: Eupithecia subumbrata; assembly: GCA_949316285.1. Classification (NCBI taxonomy): domain Eukaryota; kingdom Metazoa; phylum Arthropoda; class Insecta; order Lepidoptera; family Geometridae; genus Eupithecia; species Eupithecia subumbrata. Next base: position 8,464,115 of record OX438646.1, read on the forward strand.
GCAGGTAGGTACTAAGGATTGCAGCTTTGTGGGTTATTTGAAGATATTTGCGGCTAAGCTAAGTTTTACTAACGTGACCAACGTAAATTATCTTCTTGCAGGCTCTACATTCTCTAAGTACCTACCTAAACTTCAGTAAATATGGATAGGAGAAACAAAAGCGTTCGCTATCCATTTTCCATTAATTTTGACGTGATATGGGTACAACATAGTTTATGGGCTCTGGAACAGGTCCTATAAGATTCATGCTTATTTTAGAGGTTCGTTATACCCTGAATTGGGTTTATCTGATGTCTAATGAGGTTTTAAAGTATAATACGAAGCAATATTTCTAATGTCGAAGAGATTTATCACGATTGAATTATGATATTGGGTGGTTTCTACCTACTGATTTTTTAAGGCGAAACTAAAGTTTTTTAAGGTATTTGTCTAAGACAAAGCAAAAGATCTTAGATTCGTTCACCTACTTTGCAGAATCAGAAACTACCTAGTCTACTTATTATTGTACCTACAATACAATCTACAAATACAAAAACTTTCAAATACGTGTATTTGCTTATACAAACAAGAAAGTTAGCGAACAATATAAAAGTAATGGGATAGAGTGAAACAGAAAACGTATAAGGCTGTTTGTGAGAGCGAGAAGAAGTTATTCAAATTGAGGGTACATATTTCTACATAGGTAACAAATAGCTTGTTGAGAAAAGTATGGATATTCCGCGCGCGGAATTTGGGTTATGAATCACTTACAAGTAAATTGGCACATTTATCATCGTGGCATTAGGTACTACCTACTTCTTTTATTTTGGTGATTTCTCGTACAATTTTTCCTCTAACTGTATTTCTTTATTTGGTAAAGATCCACGAAAATATTTTCGTTAATAAGCTTGAACAATTCCGAGATATATTTTCCCTAAAAGCTTTTTTTTAAGTTGAAAAATGTGTCTTTCTTTTAATAAACATACCCTTTTTCATCAAACGACAAACATAAATTGAGACCGTATTGAAACTTATTACAAAAACTTAAAATAAGCTCAAGATATATGTTTTACGAACGGTATTTCCATATTATGATTTTATTGAACAAAAAGTAGAAAAGTTGAAGAGAGTTGCAGGAGCAACTTCAAGAACAGGTATTTACACTGTTTGAATATGTAGGTTGTGGTCGTAGTATGAAATTAGGTACCTTCCTATTTAAGGTCTCCCAAAAATGTCCCTCTTTAACTGTAACAAAAAACTACTTACAGAAATAACGACCAAGCAGACAAATCGCAGTGTTTTTGTCAAGAACACTGAAATTACACTTAAAAAAAATATAGCAACGGTTTTTCCACTTTATTCTACTGTTGGAATAATATTTCGCTGAATATGCTTCTTATGAATTAGGTATAAAGCCCTTTCAAACGACAAATTAAATACTTTATAATTAAAAAAACATACATATTCTAATTATAAACAATAACAATTTATGATTGATTGATGACTTGTGTCACCAGTGCTTTTATATGAAACTTTTTCCAATAGATGGTAGAGAACGACATCTGTGTTTTTCGGCTCGTATCTTTTCAAGTGTTCCCTACAATCCCTTGATCCCGTAGTGGCCTATCTATCCGTTCGTGGTTGCTTTGTGGCCTACGAAGAGCCCTCTATCAACCACATTATACATCTTTTGTTACGTGTTGGTAGGTTCGTAAGTTGTAACTTCATATATCTTTATGGGATAAATTAACATTTAATTTCAAAACGAACGGAGAATATAATGAATAATGGGATATTCAAGAATGCGATTATCACATTAAAATTCGTTGGTGTTTGAAATTACTCAGGTTTGTATTGGAAATAGAGTTGATAGAGCAGGCAAAAATAAATACAAATAACTTACTAGTAGGTACTTTTTAAATATAAGTTCAAATGTGTCAAACATAACAAAGTATCAAAATGGGAATCATAGTTTTGTACTGTACTTATTGTTTTTTTGATTATAAATTCCTACCGTTTCGTTCCGAATATCTTGCTGGATTGCTTTCATAATCTATTAGGCGCCCACCCCGCGATCTTCACCTAAATATCTTATTCTTTATAAATACTTTCTAAATGCACTGGATTTACTTAATATAAAATTAATTATTGGATTTAAAAACTAAATCTACTTTTAGTTAATCGATTGTAGAAATATTTTAAACTTGTGGTGAAACTCTGACCTAACTGAAAATCTAGTCTTACCACAGAGATCCAGTATAGCCTTCTACCTACTTTATGCTAAATAAATAAATGAAATTAACCCACTGAAGTGTATAAGATTTGATTACCTACTACTCATTACAACAGCCAACAATGTAAGTAATCCTCTTAGTAATCTGTGAATAATGCACATTTAAATAAGCCTTTTATCTAAATAAAGTCTACTCTACGTACCTACAATTGTTGATTATCCTCAATAAAAACATATTAAAATTATTTCAATGGCTACTTATTGCTACGTCGTAGCACCCGCCGTAGCAGTTGCCGTAGCACCCGCCGTAGCGTTAACCGTAGCAAGCTGTGACGTAGCAACAGGATGGGATAAGAGACAGTTGAAAACGACCGAAAATTAGTGGTAATATCTAAATTATTTAACAATTTTCCGAATAATCTACAGAAAAAGATTCTTTTGTGGGATGGAATCTGTCAAATGAACGAATTTGAAAGGATACACTTACAATAAAATACCAAATTTAAAATGATTGTTTGTTTGTTAGAGGTAATCTCCACAACGGCTTGACATATTTTGAGGTGACTCACTGGCAGACTGAAGCCTAATTTTATTTTAGAAAAAGAATCAGGATTCTGCGCACTAACAAAAATCTTTTGAAATTGTGGTTCTACGCGGGCGAAGCCGCTGGCACAGCTAGTGATTAAATAAAACTGTATTTCATATGAACATCTGGTTCAACGGGTCCAGGGTTGTAAACAGTAGATATTTTTACAAGAAGTTAGGTTAGTTTTTTTACAAAACATGTTTTGATGGTGCAATAGTTATAATCTATCTATCATATGCTTTAAAAATCATTTTAACGATGGCTACCTAGATGAGACAGGAAATGAAACAGGGACACAATTCATTTGAAAATTTTATTGAAAAATCATTCCACGATTGTACAGATAGCTAGTCAGCTAGCCTGGTAAACAAATTAACATTTAAAGAACATCTATTATTTAACGATTTTATTTTACTTGCGATGCTATTTCGTTTGTTATTAAGGATATCATTGCTTTTCTAAAATCATTATCGGTTCACAGTAAATATAATTAAAAATCAAAAGTTTTATCGCTAGACTTTAAATAAATAGAATAATTATAGCTATACCTACAACCTGTGTGTACAGAAAAAGATGTGTACAAATTAGTGCAACCGCTTAAATACTTCTACCTAAACACACTAAACCAAAAGCGGTCGCAAGAGCCCTATAGACTTCCGTACCCATCTTGATCTGCTCTTATGTAATTTCTACCAGCACTTCAATATCAAAAGTTACAAAAAATCCTACAATATGTTGTATCAGTGCCATATTGTAAAAATTCTTTAAAAAACGATTCTATCTGCCACAAAACACTGTTTAGTGCTTAGTAGCTGGAGTTGCTGTTCCACGAATTAAAGAAAACAAGTGAAGTCATTTTCTGTAAGACGTGCAAAGCGCAGGAAAAGCGCTGACCGAGGGCGCCGCCTGAGCCGCCCGGGCGGGCGCGCGCGCATCGAGCGGCGCTTTTCAGCATCGAGAAAGGGCCTTCGTTTTACTTCTAAAATTAAAATAGTCACTGGTCTCAAAACATGGCTTAAGTACTATACACCTAAAATATATAAATTATTACAAATTAAGTAAGGCATTTACATCAGGGATCCTTAATTTTACTTTACACTTACACGATACTAGAAAACGATTTGTAACATCGTGTAAGAATAAAGAAATTGACTAAACTTACATGGGTAAAACAAATAAGTTTACTTGTAAAAATGGTCAAGATTTCGGCGATCTCGTCATTGACCTCGAAGCATGGATTTATTTTAGAAAATGAAGCTTCGCTTTGGTCAGAAACTTCGATTGATGTTACAGATAAATTTTGAACCTCTTTATCATAAAGGCATAGTCGTTTACAACTTAGCACTATCGTTTGGCACTTTAGACAAAGATAAATTAAAATAAACTAAAAAAAATAAGCCTTAACTGAAGTCACAAAATGTTATTACAGAAATCATTACTTTTTAACATTTGAATCACAGTCATGATTGATTTCTGAGTTGTGCGTGCCACGACACTGGGAAGTAAATAACATTATTAAAATAAATCGATCACTAAGTACGTAATTATGACACGAAATCTTATTCTATTCCATCGGGATAATTTGAGTTGAGCATTATTTTGTGCATTAAATGGAAGATGGAAAATATTATCACATGGGTACTATCCTTGTGATATCATTGGAAACAAATAACTTAGGTATGACTTAACGCAATGTTCATCTTCGTCGTTTCGCGGAAACTGCTGCAGCTATCATCTGCCTCAGCATGGGCTCGGGGGTGCATTGTTTGGGATCGCATTTCATCTGACCGTCTCCTCCGCATCTGTCCAATGAAAACAATCATATAGTATCTGGTATGCAATCAAATGTACAGACGCTTAAACAAAAAAAATTAACTCTGTCTATTGACTGATAATTCCAAAAAACAGGGTAACGATGTGCCAACAAGCTCATTTTACAATATTACAATAAGAAATTAACTTACGTGCAATGTAAACATGGTCCTGATGAAGCACGAACTACTTCTCCTACTTTGTACGTGTGGCCCTTAATTAGACAACCTCTCTTCTGTGCCGAGCCCTTGTAGGAATGGACCGGGAAGTGAGGTGGCAGTGTGGTGGTGGTCGTGGTGGTCGTCGTGGTGACGTTAACTGTGGTTGCCATCGAAACGGGGCATTCGTATCGAGGACAGCAAAATCCTGAGATAGGTTCCTCGTGACATCCATGGATTGGTGGAGGACAACTCTGTTGTAAACAGATAATATCACTTCTAAAGCAGAAACAGAAGTCACATGGGTCGTCTCTGGGTATCTGTTGAGCAGACACGTAGACTTTGCCTCCATATCGACAAGTGCCGGGACCAAACGTCTGATCTTCTTCCATGTAATCTGGGTCAGTCCCGTAACCGCTGCTTCCACCTGATGGTTCGTCATCGGGAGAAATAATTTCATCAGAGGGCTGTTCTGTTGAGATCGGTTTTGGTTGTTCTGTTGCTGCAAGCTCTGTAGGTTTATGTGCTGGAGTTGTGAACTTTTCAAATACTGGAGACGTGGTAATATCTTCTGCTTTAGCCGTGGTAGGTATTTTCTCATCCTGTGCTGAAATTTCTGTAGATGGTACAAGTAAAGGTTTTTCACTAGATGGAGTAACTATTTCTGTATCTACTTCAATCTCAGGGACTTCGTGTGTGGATGTTCTATCAATGTCGGATATTACTGTGGTAGCCGATTGTTCTACGTGAGGTTCAATTGAAGTCAAGCTTTGGTCTGCTTCTGTAATAATTTCTACGGGGACCGGCGATGATGTTGATTTTTGAGTTACTTCAATACTGTAAGGAGTAGTTTCTTGCAATGTTAGTTTGCCCGTTACAAGATCATCTTCCACTAATTCTGTATCAGATTCATGTGGTTTGGTTGCCGTTTCGGTTGAAGCTGGTTTAGCTTCTGTAGCAAGGTTAACCGTATGTTGGTCAGAAATTATCATAGGAGTTTCAGTGACGTCTACGGGCGTTGTTTTTTCTTCTTCAATGTTAATACTGGTTGATGTTTCAGGGTACTCATGTTCGGATGTTGAAACATGATCAGGTGATTTTTCAATGTCTTCATCGGGTTTAATTGTTGTCTTTTCGGAGAAAGATGTGCTAGTTTGAATCGATTCAGGCGTTTTAGTAGTCTTCGTCACTAGAAGAATCTCATCAGAATCTTGAGATGTTGTAATAGTGGTTTCACGATCATCAGCATCTAATGTTTCAGTTACAGTAGGTTGTGATGGTTGATGTGATATTTGGTCGCCAGATTCCGTAGCAACATCATTAACTTTTTCTTTTTCCAAAGCATTGGGATCTTCCATTGCTGTTTTGTTACCAGAATATTCAGTATTGGTATCCTTATCTGCTTCTTGAGTGGTCAACTCTGGAATACCAGATATTTCTGTAACTGTTTCTGGTTCTTTATTTTCTGACATATCTGTAGGAGACGTTGATCCTACATCGATTGGGCTATACGTTGGTGTTTCCGATGGTTCATTGTCAAACACTTTAATTGGTATTTCTGTTTCATGGGATGATACGGTTAATTCTGTAGGTGTTTGAATCTTCGAAAGTTCAGTAGTGTGTTCAGCCGTCAGTGTAGTTAATTTAGCATCCTCATCAGACGATACGGATAATTCTGTTGGTGTTTGTATCTTTGAAAGTTCTGTGGTTTGTTCAGTTGCCAGTGTAGTCAATTTAGGATCTATAGTGTAAACAACCTCAGTGGTAACTACTTCGGAAGGAATGTTTGAAGGTATTCGCGTAGAAGGTATTTCTTCTTCTGGCTGTGCGTGTCCAGTACTGTCAGCAGTTTGTGAAGTTTCAGTTTCTTTCGTTGCCTTTTCTGTTGAAAAGTCTACTGGCAAAGACGTGCTCAATTCGTTTACGTACGGTGCTTCTGTTTGCAATTCATCCTTCTCTGGTTCCTTTGTTTCGCCTTCACGAATGATAGGTTTATCGGTTTGAATATCTGTAAAGCCATCAGGTATTTTTGTTTCCAGTTCATTTATGGGCAGTTCCGTAGTCACATCTTCAGAAACAGGTTTTGTGGTGATGTCTAAAGTTTCATCAGATGGTTCTGTAGGATAACTTATTGTAGTGGCATCGTTTGGTTTTGTTGTTATCTCCGGTATTATATCTTTTTCAGATTCCTGTTTAACTGGAGTTTCCGTAATATCTTCTCCGAGGTCTATAATTCTCGTTGGTTCAGGTTTCTGTGTCGTTTTATCTGAATCTCCCATTGATTCCGTGGCTGTAGTTTCTAATTCATAAACAGGCGTCTTTGTATCGTACTCTTTTGGTGGTTTTGAAACCGTTTTATCAGCTTTGTCTAGCTCTGTTTCTGGTGTAGGCACATCCGCGCTCTGTTCAGATTCAGTCACTAAATTCAATGGAGTTTCCGTTATCTCTTTTTCAGAAATGGTGGTTATGTCTTCTTCCTCATGCATAGGAGAAATCGATGAAGATAACGTAATTTCATCTACATATTTTGTAGATGATTGCGTTGCTTGTTCAGTTGGTTCAGAGTGGTCGTAAGCTATTGTTGTAATTTCATTGAAACTTGTAACCGCAGGTTCAGTTCTCCTTGAATCTGGTAAACTAGATGGGGTAATATTATCAGAAACTGTGTCAAGAATAATAGTGCTTGGTTCCTGCGAATATGGAGCAAATGTCGTTTTATGGTCATCTTCGGTAGATACTATAGTCACAGTTGTGTCTTGAGGTGGAACTGATTCAGGTACTGTAGGTTGGGTAACTCCTTGCGATTCTGAATCATCAGATTTTGATGTTTCTTCCTTATCTGTCGTAATGAATTCATTATCTGGCTCCTGAGGAGAATAAGTAGGTTTGAATAATTCGGTACCAGTTTCTTCAATAGTTTTTATACTAGTTACTTCCATTTCTTGTTCTTGCTGTACAATTGTGGTTTCAGAAATAATCGTTTCTGGAGTCTTTGTAGCTTTCTCTTCATCAAAATCAATGACATTTGATGGTTCTGTTATAGCTGATTGTTTGGTTGTGTCAATTTCAATTGCCTTAGACGGTTCAGTTACCTCTGGTAATTCTGTGCGTGTTTTCGTAGTTTCTACATCTTGTTCAACTGAACTAGTTGTAGTTTGTTTTATGTCAATCTCAGAGTGAGTGGTAACGTCTAGTGCTAAGTCTGTCTCTGTTCCGGGTAACATTGTAAAATCTTTTTCTCCTGAATCAAGTGATATGGGTGATTTAGTAGTCAGTTTTTCAAGTGGGTTTGGTGTAATATCATCAATATCATTTTTGTCCGATAATTTTGTGACCTCCTGAACACCTGAATCATCGCTTGATATAGGCGTGGTCACTTCATTTAGCGTATCTTTTGAAGCTGTAGTTATATACTGTTGGTCGCTTTCAGGTTTGGATGATTCTGGACCTAATTTACCAGCTTCTGAAGTGGTCGTCTCTGCACTATAAGTACTCTCAGGAGATTTTGTAACGTCATGAGAATCTGAAGTACTATCAATTTCCTCATCAGCTTTTTTCGTTACATCATTGATATCACTTTCTTGGGGAGATTTTGTTATTTCTTCTGTTTTTGAGACGAGAGATGCTGTCGTTTCTTCGAATTGAGTGTACATTGGGGGTTGTGTAGTTGGTTGTAGCCCTGAATCGTAAGTTTCTTCTAATGGTGTGGTAGACACTATAATTGATTGAATTGTTGATTGTTCGGATGTTTCTCTGTCATGAGTTACAAGTGTTGAAATAGTAATTGGTGGTTCTAGATCCGTTGGTTTAATGTTTGGTGATTCAGATGGTCCTCTATCAGGTGTTTCTGGTTGTTCAGTAATCACGTCTTCAGATACACTTGTAGCTCTATCTTCAACAATATCTTTCTCGGGTATTTCTGTTGGTTTATTGTGAGTGTCAATTAAAGTAGAATCATATACGGTTTCTCTTGGAAGCGCAGTTGTAATTTCAGGGCTTGCAATGTCCCCAGTTTCAGTTGTAACATCGTGTTTTTCTGGTTTCTCATCGGGCAATACTTGTGGTTTCTCACTTTCTGCTTCAGGTAATAAAGTAAATACCGTAGACAAATTATCGTTTTCACTTGGAGTGGCAGATTCTCGTTGCGTGCTTGTTTCCTCAGGTCTCTCATGTAGAGTAGGAAGTTGTGTCGTTATATCTTCTGCTGTTGTTGATGTTTTTGTTTGTGAGGAGTCATCAATAGTTTCATCAGTTGTATCTACAGTAGGTTTCGTTGCACTATCTACATCTGGTGATTCAGAAATTTCTCCTTTCTCAGTTACATTTGCACGATCCGTCGATATAGTTTGCACTTCTTGTTCTGAATCTTTAGGTGACAAAGTTATTGAAGCCGCTGTTGTCAGCTCCATAGCAGGTTTTGATTCATGTGATTGGCATTCAATGCCTGAGCACGTTGCGGGAACTTGTTGGCCTGTTTCTGAATCTCCCTTTCTCTTGCAAGACTTTTCGGTACACTCTTTTTCGATGTAACCGTCGTGTGGTTTAGTTTCAGGAGTGTCAACTTCAACATTGCATATACCATCGGCACACGGTTCTAACTTTTGTGGTGCAATCGTGGTAGAAGATGTAATTTCACATTCAGACCCCTCACATGGTTTGACTGGAGAAGCTTGGCAGCCACTGTCTTCATTACATAATTGATTTGCTGTGCCAGATGGAACACATTTATCCCCTGTGCATTCTCCATGGTGATCTACAGATTGTTCGGGAGTTATGCTCGGCTGAGGGCGTGTTATAACTTGACTTGTGCAATCATCAGAATCACACAATGGAGGTATTTCTTCAGGTTGTTTTTTATCATGACTGAGAACACATTCATCACCGTTGCATTTAACAGGAGACACTGATGCTTCAGTACCAGACATTTGGCTATGAGACTGTGGAGGCATTGTTTCTGTTTTATGATCGCAAACATATGTAGGACAGCAAGAGTCCAGTGAATCATATACAGTTTGACAGTTATCCATGTACTCAGGAGGTGCACTGCATATAATGGGGTCACATTTGATAATACTGCTAATGCACCTGCAATCTGATTGACATTTATTTGTACTTGGTACAGCACTTTCGTTTCTATAAGTCACTCCATTAAAGAGACAATCTCCTTCACCTGGGATTCTAGGTTCATTGACAATTTCGTTTTCTTCTAAATTAGCCGTTGTAGATTCGGAAATTATTGGATATGATGGAGAACTGGTCTCGTGTTCTTCTGTGATCGGATTTTCTGTTTGTAATGCTTGTGTAGAAGATTCATAGGTCTTAGTTTCCTTTGGTTCTTTGGAGTCTGAAGTTTGCTCCACAGTTTCAGTAACTAAAGGTACAGATGATGTGCCAGTTTCTTGGAATTCGATTATAGGAGACTCTGTAATTGTGATTGCTTCTTCAGAAACTACAGCTGTTAAACTTGTCTGTTCAACTATGTCATGAGCAATGTCACCAACGTTTTCTTTGTCTGTTGTTTCTTGAGGTATATCCGGAGCAGGGGTTGTTTGTTCAGATGGAACAATAGATGCTTCTGTGGCGCCATCAAACTTATTTTGAAGTTCTGCACCAGATTCAGTTGCCTCACTTGGCTGAGTATATTTTTCGGCTTCTGTAGTTTCTTCTTCAATAGAGCCACTTGGAATCGTGTTTAGACCCTTATCAGGCTCAATAGTTGTGATTTCATTTTGTTGATATTCGGTGTCGCCTGAAACATCTTTCGTGGGAGTTTTCTTACTTTCCTCTTCTATAAGAGAAGGAGACGTAGTGGTCGGTGAATAGTGTTGAGATTCTGAGCTTTCTTCAGTAACCGATTCCCTATCTCCAAAATCTGTTACTTTACTGCTTTGAGTACCCATAGCTGGTTGTGTAGTTTTCTTGCTTTCTTCTTGCGAAATGAAACCAATAGTTGTTGGTGTATATTTCTGAGATTCAGTACTTTCTTCTGTAATATCATGAGCAAATTCAGATTCTGAAGAAATTGCTATTGTGGCCGGTGAAGTAACCTTTTCATCACCATCAATCAATAAATCACTGGTTGTAGATGGTTGTTGTGGTTCTGATGTTTCTCCAATATTTGCTTCATTTCCAGTTTCTGCATCTAGAGTATGAGCTTCTAATAGAGTAGTTTTCTTAATTTCAATATCGGCAGAAGTAGTAGGACTACGTGTAGTAGTAAGCAATTCAGATATTTCGTCTTCACTTTTTGGTGGCTCAGAAGTAGTAACGGAACTAGGTAAAATAGTTTTCTGGCTTTCAACATCAGACACAGATGCAGTGGTTTTGGGAACATATTGCTCTGGTTCTGAACTTTCATTTATTAATGTTTGTGGAGTCGTTTGAGGCTCAAGAGCGATATAATCTGAAGGAGTAGTTTTCTTACTTTCACCTTCGAAATCGGAACCAGTTTCTAAATCTTCCTCTGTTTGAGGCTCAGCAGTAGTTATATCACTTTCATCGTTTTCAAGCGTGGAAATAGTAGTAGGAATGTTAGTTGCAATCGTTTCATCCAACAAATCTGGTTTATTGTCATGGGCAGCAATAGTCATTATAGGAACATTTGCTAAGGTAGTGCTTGTCTTATAGATATCAGTAATGTCTTCATCTACTTCCTTTTGTTGATCTATAGTATCTTTTTCAATTTCTTCTAGTAAAGGAGTGCTTGCTGTCATCGTTATTTCATGATGTGGTTCCAGTTCAGGTCCAGGTCCCTCATGATCCTCAGTTAAACCTTGGGATTCGGTAGTAACAATGTCATCTTCAATGCCCGGAGCACTAGTTGAGCTTGAAAATTCTGGTTTCGACGTTATTTCAGGCTTATCCTCCTTATCATCCTGTAGGACAGTTGTCAGATCGTTATTTTCATCGCTTGTTGGAATACTGGAAGTAGTCTTTACAGATATTTGTTCAGTGGTAGGCGTATCCTCTATTGCTACAGTTGATTTCGTAATTTCGTCTACCTTAGTAACGCTTGGAATGATAGTTTGATCATCAGGTAAAATTGGGACCTTGGTTGACTGATCACCGCTAGATTCGTCCTCACTTGGTTTAGTTATTATTATACTTGGTTCACTTGTAGATTGGTCTTCAATAGTAGATATATCAGATGTCATCGGTACAATTTGGTCTGTAGTGATGTCTTCTTCACCTGATCCAATTTCGTCATCTTGAGCTTTAGTTGTCAGTAATTCGTCACTTTGGACAATAGAAGAACTAGTCGTGCTAGGTACATTTTCAGAAAAGTCTTTACTTTCATCGCTCTCTGTTGTTAAGTCTACGATATCAGCTGGTGTCTTAGTAGCTGTATCAGTTTCCAGAGATGGTTCATGGCTAACTGGTAATGCTTCAGTCACACTATCTTCATCTCCGCTTCCCTCTAATTCTGAAACTAGAGTTGGCGAATCAGTTTTCAAAATATCGTCTGGTTCGTTTCTGTACCCACTTCCTTCAGATTCAACTCTTCGGGGTGGTACTTTAGTAGTTAGCATCTCTGATACAGTAGTATAGCTTGGTCCATCATACGTTTCTGTGGTTGGCTCATCACCTTCACAAATATAAGTGTCTGGGCAACATACGCCTTCTCGTGGAGCTATTGCTGTACAATTCTTTCCTTCGTTTTCCATCGGAGTACCACACTCTTGGACTACGCATACAATATCTCCTTTCATACAATAACAGTGGTCGCAAGCTTTCTCAGTCTTAATAAGGGCACCATCGGGAATAATTTTATTTTCATACAAGCAATCCTGTGTCATTTGAGTAACAGGTGCAAGAGTAGTGGTCGTTAGCAAGAATCCAGGAGTGGGCCGTACTGTTGTTGATAAGTCATCCAAAAGCGGCATTTCATCTTCAGGATGATCTGAAACGTAGAATAACAATTTTAATATCAAAGAAATTGAAATGTTTTGCAGATAATTAGTTGTTATACGAGCAAACGTACCACAAGAATAACGGACTGGGCAGCAAACGTCTTTGTGGTAGATGGGTGTGCAGCCATCGACGTGTAGAGTACATTCTTGCATTACGCAAGTCGTCATGTTTCGTATGCAGTAGCAGTGTTCGCAGGGTTTGTTTGGCGTTGGTGGTACTTTGGAGCCCTCAGAGAAGTATTTCCCGTTGATGCTGCAGCCATACTTGTCTGCGTGGCCGACACCAGTGGCACCGTACTCTGCTGGCGACGTCGTCGTTGATGTAAGCAGGTCCACTGGAACTTAATTATAATCACGTTACCTTTTGAAAATATACTTATTTCAATGTGAAATGCTCTCCATTTCAAAGTTTATGAATAGAATTAAATAGTTTTTTTACTGAGCAGCAAGGATCTGAAAGAACATGTCAGTTCTCGTTTATGCTGGGTCTGTGATGAAACGGCGTTAGTGTCTTCAGACCACATAAAAAGAATGTCAAAAGTAAAGGGCAGGACAGGACCTTTAAGTATTTATGGGAAGACAGGTAATTATATTATACTCAAAGGCCAGACGAAGCCCTTGTTACATCGTGAAATCTCAGTCTTTTACTCATTATAGTGACGTTTAGTATCCAAACTCATTTACCAAGGTTTTTAGGCACTTAGCTGTGATGAATATTGTGAATAATGAAGTAATGAGTTTCTTACAGTCCGAGCAAGAAGGATCGAAGTGAAACAAAATACTGGCCATTTGTGCAGCATTACAAAAAACAAATTCACGCTAGGGCGTCTTAGGAGACGTACATTTTTTGTGTGAATGGCCAGAACGTTTTTATTACGCTCGCGCGAATGTCACCGGTAGCTTATGTAACGCAGGATTTGGCTAACTCTCGTGGGAGCCCTACAGTTGCTGTCTTTAGGTCTGAGCAAATACATCCAACCCCGCTACCGCACAACAAATAAATAAACATTCAAATACAGGGTGCCACGGAAAGGGTACTAAGCCGAAAGGGGGTGATTCTGGACCCCGAGGGGATCAACCTGTCAATAACGATTTTTTGAATTTCTGTTTTGTTTTTTGCATAATATTATTATTATTTATCACATCTGGTTTTTGCTTGTTTTTTCAGCAAAACCAGTGTACATTTTCTGTAACGAAATAGCTGTCTACAAGTTTCAAACCAGTGACCCGCGAGGTGTCTGTTATCTGATGCCGTCAAATAAAATGCATCTAAAATTTCAAAGCTCGTTTTTGTGTTGTGCGGTAGCGTGTGAGCGCCAACCTTACACCGATCAACGATTCCAAGCTTACCATCCGGGCACGTCACGATAGGGCAGCACTGGTCCGCTCGCTTCTCGATCGTGCAGTCTTGGCCGATGGGCTTCGTGAACGGGCACACACGTAAGTAACACATCAGCATTCGGTTGTGACAGGTGCAGTTTAGGCAGGGCTCGTTCGTCATGATGCGGTCGCCTTCTCGGTAGTGCTGGAAGTTGTAGTAACAGCCATCTGGGGTTCCTGGAATATATCAAATTATTATTTTAAAAGGTGGCGGGACGATCTACTAGCTTTTGACCCGGAGTGGTGGGAGTTTGTAGAGACCGAGAAGTTTGGAAGGGTGCGGGGGAGGCCTTTGCCCAGCAGTGGGACGAAATAGGCTATATATATATTTTTAAAACACGGCTTATGGAGGGTTTTTAAAAAAAGTCTCTTATTGCTAGTTATCAGGTATTTTGGTGGGCGCTGGTAATAAATAGCTTTCTTGATTTTTATTAGAGAATAAACTATCATATAAAAATAGTAGGACGTCCAATAAAAATTATCAGCTCGTGGTCCAGATGTTTCTTGAAAAAAAATAACAATTTCAAGATTTCTTTTAACAGGTTCTTCACCTTATTATATAATGAGTCCCTTGGGCTGCAACAGGGCACGATTTAAGATGCAACTTTCACAACGATTTTCAAAACTCGACTGAAGAAATGGCTTTTGGACAAAAAAATATTCTCTAGCAGAGTTCTACGAATTACCAAATTTATTAATTATTTCAATTAAATCAAACATTATTACTTTAGTATAGTTATTATACTTATTATAACCGTTAAATTAGGTCAATATGTTAACTGTTAAATTGCTTATCCTTTTCTGATCTTTACCTTTTACCTTTTACCTGGAGTTATCAATAAATAAATGATTTGTATTTGTATTGGAACTGCGAGAGTCACGCCGTAAAAATCGACCCCTGCAACTCGGCCCGTGTATGTCGTAAGAGTCGGGGACTAAGGGAATCTACCAGAGGAAGGGAAGCAGCGCTTCTGTGTATTTTTAACACCTCCACTGCGTTCACCAATCCGCCTGCCAGGCGTGGTGAGTATGCCAAGACCACCCTCGTTTCCTCAAATGAGGTAGGTTTTGGCATAACCACCTTCCAAGCCTTCCCAGGCACGTTCAGCAGTGGACGTATGTTTGCTGTTGGTACTGTTGGTATGTTGGTACTAATCAACTTTTTTTTTTGTAAATCTTTTCTACTATTAGACATTAGATACTTACCTAATTTCTAATTGTAGAAAAGTAGAAGATGAAAAAAAACTTACCATCGTATAAATCTAATGAGGTGTGATTGCTAGCTGTAGGTGCTGAAATAGAAATAAAAATCTTAATTAGTTTTATGCTCCATTTACTTTTAGTTACACCTGTAGGTCAAACGACTGTCTATTTACGATAAAAAAGTGTAATAGGTACCTACACCATAACATTTCTAGTTAATTATTATTATTTCTCATAGATATTGATTTTACTAGTATTTAAAAAAAGTTTCGTTAAAAACGTAGTCACCCAGAAGAAAAACGGTTGTTTTCGATATAATTTTACATCAAAGAGTTTCAATCGAATTCTGTTTATCATTTTTTAAACGTGATTGGTGACTACCTAGACAGAATGTGTTTCGTTTGCACTAATGGTACTTAAATCCGCTTTCCATTTTCTAGTTCTATACAAGGTGCCATGTAACATGTGTACAGCACACAGCATTATTTAGCCCCAAGCTAAGCAGAGCTTGTGTTATGGGTGCTAGATAACTGATATACTTAATACAATACACTACATAGATAGATATTTTTATTATACATAGACATATTTTTATTACACCAGACCAACGGAACAAATTTCTGCAGATCGTACAAAAATTTGTTCCGAAGCGGGAATCGAACCCACAACCTCCTGTGTCGCAGGCGGACCTTCGCCCGCTGCGCCACGGAGGTCGTCAATTACGTGGCACCGTGTAGGTATACCTCTCTTAAACATAAAGAATCCAATAAAAATATGAGACAGCGTCACATTAAATAAGTGTTTCTCAAAAGTGATCGCGATGTGAACATGAGAAGAGCGTTCCGCGAATTTTACAGCAGTTTTACGGTCGGTCTTATTAAGCTCGTCACAGTTGGCAGGATATTAGCTGCAAATCGCTCAAACCCGTGATCGGTCATCGTCTCAAGTCATTTTACATATCCGTTTTACTGCGTATAATTACTGAAGCCGAGCGGCGACGCGACAAAGCCGTAATTAAACTAACGGAGCGCGTCGTTAACATTCAAACCGCAGCTTTACTGCGATTCCCCGCTCAGGGCAAAAGTCATAACTTCACAAACGCCTTGTATGTAATCGATTGACTGGCATTAACCACCACACCATGCTCAGCAGATACCGTTCTCTGCATTACCTGCAGCGAACCCAACTCTGATTGTCTTCTCCATGAACTCGAATGATAGTAATTATAATCAACTTACGACATGAGCGCAGTTACATTCCGAAAATGTTTTCCATTATACGTTAGTATTCTTCAACGAATGCAAGTAGCAATTAATAGCAATTCTGTTATCTGTGCTTGAAGCTAAAGATGATTGCAGGTTATAAATTAAAACATATTGCCTCTCTTACGGGATTGCATGACTTTGTAAACTATAGGCGTAATTTATAATTATTCAAACGCTGGAAGAGCGGTATCTATGCAATTTTATTCAGTGGGTCAGCGTTAATATTCAATCTGATATGGTATGGAAGCACGGAATAGACGGATTGCGTGTGCCAAAAGCTCGTGTCATGAAATGTGCAAGCTGGTCGGAGCTTATCGGTGGCGACGCAGCATCAGCACCGTTAGAGCAGCCAGCGCCGCTGTATATGGCGGGCCGGAGTGGAGCGCGGCCTCGAGTGGCGCCGCCGCCGTCGCCAGCGCGCCGAGAGATCGTCCACCTAACGGTCGCCAGGAATGTCGGCTCTATCCAGTTTTTGCCAACTTCATTTCAATTATAATACAATTCACTCTCACGGTCATTCCGAATCATAACTATAAAAGCTCGCATCCTAATTCACACAGATTAAATCGCGGTAACAACAGCTTTAAATACAATAATGTTCTTCTTTATAGGTTACTCTCACGCGCAGGGGTATCCAAATTCCGAAAGCATAAGTGAATAACAATTACCGATCGCACCCGAGGCTCTACGGACGTAGCATCTATAATCCCCTCGATGCCTAATGAATTGTTCTTATGTATACAAGTGACGTTATAGATGGCTTTGCACGAACAAAAAAACACTTAATGCAAAATCGTGCGCTTAGAAACATTGCTCGAGCGAACGAAACGAGGAGACAGTATGAATTTAAAATTTGCACTACATTAATATGGATCGTTGTTTCAATGAATGAATGTCGCCGTGGTCGCCATGCGTGATGAAGTTCACACGGGTAGACCTAAACATTGTAGGTCGCATTTGAATATACTTCCTATGTATAACACAAATTCAGGTGGAATTCTTTGAAGTTACCGTGTCACGGGTACTAAATCTTCTGGTACAAAAATAGCATCATCTAATAACATGCATCGCAAGGGGCACGCACACAGAGGCGCGGGTACAGTTAGCGCAGGGCGTCGCTGCTGCCTGCCACTTCACTTCCAGGCATCGCACTCGAGGAGTGCGATGCCTGGAAGTGAAGTAGTAGAATAACACGGGGAGAGCCCCGTGTTATTGTTCCACTGACACTTGACAAACGACACCAACGTCCTTCAATCATTCACCCGCAGTTTGATTAGGCAGTTTCCGTTGTAAACTGCAGCATAACCACGAGTAACCACTCTTTGTAGAGTTTTTGCAATCCAGTGGAATTTGGTAGACAACGACAACTAGGATGACTTAAGATAACGATGGGTTTTTTGGAACCACCTATTTCCTGTCCCACAAAAACTTAACGGAATAAAATAATTATCTTGTAGGTAAGAAATAAATGTGTTTTATGTATATTTTATTGCGTGGATCAACAACCTCAAATCTGGTTTTTATTTGCATTGAAACATCACTATCTATATATATATCTATATATATGAATAATTAACTGGGCTAAGCATTCAAATACGTCACTGTTGCTGCACATCTACCTACTGGTAGAGACACCCAGGCATTTGACGAATGCTTCATCTGTTTATTATTCAATAAAAGCACTCCATATTACGTCATTCCTAAAGAATGTTTCTCTATTTCAAGTTATGATTTCGGAAAAAATCAAATTTCTATCTATAAGATATTCGATAAAATCTGCGGGACGGTACTAACCTCTTTCAGCCTTTTAAATAGGCATGATAAATAGAATCATCAAGCTCGGAAGGTGGTTGATGCATAATTTTCAGTCACATTTACCGATTACCAAGTTGGTATGCATGTGTAGAAGAAGTAGGTATCATGCGCAGAAATCTTCTCACGAGCATACGTATTGCGGGTCACGAAACAAGGCAACGGTAGATACCCGTTCCTCGACTCCATTTCATCTCAATAAATAAGAATAACTCTGACCGATACCGATATAATCCCATTAACATATTATTGCACCTATCATATTCTTTTACACGTTTCTCCGTTATTCATTGTACTTGGAAGTGTTTTATATTTATATCATTTTATAGTGATATTTATAACTTACCAAAAATAGATTTTATTTATTGGTGTGTAGCTACGTCTATATTCTGAATGCATTTGATAACCGTGGTAATCGGAAATCGTGGTTCTTTTACTGCCAAGCTTCCTGATGTTATCTAGGGGAACTCGAAGTAAGTACCTACATCTTAAATCGTTTACAATTACTTTTATCTATTTGAACATCGTTATTTAACTTCGACGAGCTAAGTAGGCGAATATTTTTGATCTAGTTTAGTTATTTTAATGATCGCATAGGCACTAGGACCTTTTTCGTAATACAATTCGACTCTCCGATACGAACTGAAATTTCCTGATTAGTTAGTTGGTGAGCTTGTTTAAGATTGTATACCCTACACATTCAAAGGCTTTGTTTTTACGTTGTCTCTACATTGTTATAAATTTTGTTATCAGAACGAATCATAAACAACATTTTTCTGTGCAAAGTAGGTACCTACTAAAGACGTACCCCATACAAAAATATTTTTTTCTTTTGCTAGTTATTAATAAATAATATTCAATATAAAAATCCGCTGACGGACTGTCATACTGTAAAGGTACTGATATTATTACAAAAAGTCTTATGTTCTCTGCGCTTTTGCGTCTTCAATAAGAACCTATTTTAAAATTCTGGGCTATGTCCAATTAATTAGTGCGAGATTTTACTAAATAACTCCTATTTTTTTTAAAGTAGAGAACTTACACGGTAACTTGCCCGCAGAAGCGTAGGTGGCACACGTGGTCGGAATGAGCACCGTAATCTTTACGTTTTTCTCAACAAGGAACAACTCATTCTTCAATTAAATTACGATTTTATACGTTAAATTTTATCTAGTGCTGCGAGTTTTGTGAATTCAATTAGGTATATATTTAATCAGTGCGAGATTTGTTATATGACTACTTTAATTGAAAGATGTTTAAGGTAGCACTATATTATATATTATAGAGTTACTTTTTTATGGGTTTTAGGTGGTTTTCGTGTTACTGTGGGCATGATGGGCCTATTGAGATTGCTACTTGATGTTTTCACCACTGAAGCAGCGGCGTTCATAGTTCGTCACTAACCCTAACCCGCTGCTAGGAATTGTAGGATTTTCCTCGGGTCATATATGTTTATTAGCTCGTCCGGGCTATGCAGGCACTTGCCTAGATGAATGCTACGTTTTCTCGTCAGTTATAAAGAGTAACTTACCCGCAGTCGCGTAGGCGACACATGCGGCCAGCACGAGCAGGCCCCCTGCCGCGCGCCGCCGATCCATCTCACCCCGTCCTTCTGTAACAAATACAATCAATTATGGACCATCTCAAATCACAATCACCCCTCTGTCACTTCAATGACCCCCGCTTGTTGTGTCCCATTACATCGCATGCCAATTTCAATTTGGCAAAATGAGTTTATTTGATGTCCTTACGAGTTTTGATAAAAGTTGGAAATATTTTTGCGTATTTTTTTGATACATGCAGGGTATGAAAAGTGACGTATTACTTCTGCGATCTTAGCTTTATTATCTATTTTGTTTTCTTTGTCGCCCTAATTTTTATGTTTGGAAATGAATATTTTTTTTATTATAAACAAAGAAAATAACAATTGAAGAATAGAAAGAAATTAGAAGTAGTAGAAATTTAAATTAGTTTAGGTACCTATTACAAGTTTGATTCAGCCATTTTAAATTTTGTGATACGTTCAAGTTACCCGTAAAAAATCTCTAAAGTTACAATAATGTTTCATAGACACGATTTCAAAGACATACCTAAGTGATTCTTGGACTACGGTACATCAAAACGTGAGATTTTCACGCCACATCATTTTAGAATGGATGCGTTTACCTACCATCAATAACGCTTTATTCTTGCCTTGTAGCAACCGATTCAGAGACATGTAACTAATGACGCGTATAAAACAAATTGTTTTATCTCCGTAGCACAACTACCAATAAAACTTTAGGTGCTTAAACGTATGATATCGTTGTTTTTTGTAAGGAAATGTATAAACCGCAGTAACTAAAACTCCAAAGAAACAAAGAAGCTTCACGTGGGTAATGAATTAGTTTATTTCTTCCTTGAAAGCCGGCGTAGCTACGTTTCCTTGTTAGTATAGTCCCCGGGGGCGCATAATAGGAGTAGGTTATATACCGGGGACGGCACGTGGTACTGGAGAACAGTGTCGGATGTGAGTAGCGGGCGTGCCTGAGTGGAGCTGAGCCAACGATCGGGAAAGCTTCTTACTGTCTCCTATTAGACATTTATAATAGGATAGTACATCTATACTTCCATCAAGTCTATTCAACCTTTTTCACTTTTTCAACAAAATTGCGCAACAAAAACTTGGTAGTCTAGTACGTGAATTGGAGACACTCCGTGAGACACGCGCATTCGGTCCATCGTAAAAGCTGTCGCATATAAAACCTCATAAGTTCATAACGTATGAAATATTGTATCAACAATGTCACATAACCTACAATTTGCTTCAGTGCGGTTATCAGCCGTGAACCTGTATGGCGGTTCTCAATGCATGCTTGTGCCTGCGAGGAACGCGGAAACGAGGGTTCGAGCAAAAATGTGCCCGTTTAGTTTTGAGTGAATAGGGAGTTTAACTGTCCATTCAACAGGGCAGCTATTCAAACGACGTTGGTGTTTGCCAAAGGAGTTCCACTCGTTAACCTACATGGCAAACTGGTAGGTAGGCAGGCCTTGCATTGAAGGCTTTAACTTTAACCTCCTTAATTTTCCTGAAGCTTTATAAAATACTCTTTTTTTAAATCAAGTGGGGGAAAAACAAGAAACGTTAATAATTAATATGTCTAACAATTTTTCGGTTGGACCTAATATGGGTACTTCGTAAATATTTTTATCATACACCAACCAAGTAAAATTATATATATCAAATCAAAATATTTGTCACGAATTAAGGCGATAGATATTTATAGTGATAGGCAATTTATTTTGCCAAACCAATAATGCTAATGATCTCCATTGAAAATTTGATCCGGTTTGACCCTGAACCAATCTGGATAATTTACATAATAACTCCAACTGGAAATAAAATGGCCAAGATTTTATATTTTAATTTTGTGTCAACTTAAGAAGCAATTTTTAATATTTATGTTCTCTATCCAATACCCCCTTTATGCCATTTACTTAGTAGGTACTCGTTAATTTGTCGAAGAAAATAATCCACTTGCTAATACATTATATCCGTGGGAACGTATGTAGGTACCTTGCCTGCTAAAGCCACTTATACCCTCCTACTCCATCCTACTTGTACCCAAACCATGGACCCGGAGCACATGATACCTAGTACCTACATCATTATAACAGCGTACAACACGTATATATGTAATACCTACAATAGACATCATACACGCAGTTTTTAACAACCACCCTTACCAACTCCAAGCGAGACTTCCTTTATTTTTCTCCCTTGTCATGACACCTGCTCTACGTAAAGTGTTTTGTCCGATACCCCGCGAGTCACAAAGCCTATCTTATTTTTCCTCTTTCCTCTATTTTTTTTACAAAACAGAACGACCTAAAGGACTTTATGATGAAGAAAACGCTTCAAAATACAGTTATCTAGCAAACGTACCTATATTTGCATGGATATTAGATTTATTCGAAAGGAAGACGTCTCTTATGTGCGCAAATACATTAAAATCTATCATTGATGTAGTTATACGGGTATCTGCGGGGTCCCTCCGTCTAGACACTCTCTGCAAGTCACCTCTCGGGAGGGTGAGGGTGCGGGCACACTATCTATTTATTTGCTTTACTAAAATACCACGTGTGCCAGACATCAAGAGCCATAACAATAAAAGAAAAGTAGGCACTTCCTTATACGTTTTAAAAGCAATGTAGAACCTCCATTTTCACTTTTGGGTTTTTGTTACAGATACAGTTCTTGATATTATCGTTAACGTTTGAAAGCAGTTTAATCTTAGCGATAACAAGGGAAACAGTTCTTTCATTGTAAACAATGAGAACCCAATTCCCAGCATAATTTGGCGTACCGTTTGGTTCAGCGGTGTATATCATCAAAAGTAACAGTTACTTAGATTAAAATATCTACTAATGCACTCAAAAGATCTCAACGATATTGTTACAGTGCATTGAGCGAGACGTCGCAGTATATCATAGACATTTCAATTTGCACAAATGGCTCTAAAGTGCTACGACGCTACGCGACGGTATCGTGATAAATGAACGTACTCTCGAACAAAAGGCGAGTTGCAAGAGTTGCTCGTAAGTTGGGTCTGTTATTAGCTGGCGGTAGATAACGTGACTCGATCAGATCGGAAGGGCGTTATTGGGCAGTGGGCGACGGCGGTGGGTCGGTGTCCGCCCGTCGTAGCGGCTGTCTGCCCGGCTGTGATGTTGCCCAACACATAATTTCGGAACACTGCAACCGCAGCGAGCATTGACACCAATTTCTTGAACATTGGACAACTGTATCATGATCCAAGCCCATATTATGCGTTTATCATTGCAGAAGATTGCTACTTGGTTATGGTATATATTAGCTATTGGACCATTTAGAATTAGGAATAAAACGCCGATATCACTTTTTTGTTAATACATGTAGCACCTAACGTTTTTCTCGAAACCCAAAATGATTGAACCATGTGTGTCTCGTGCTCCTATGGCGCTATGTATGAGTATGAATATGATTGTATAATAACCCGGATACATCGAGATAAGAGAATAAAGAAAGTACAATAATATGTTTCTCATAAATACAAAAGATGGAATAAAGATGCACAAGTTTTCGTAGCTAAAGCGTAGCACCTATAAAAACAAAGCATTAATTTTACCTGACAAGACGAAAATTGTTCAGATAATAAAAGTTCCTTCGCAGACTGTATAAGTAAAGTAGTTATGCCAAAAAGCAGCGCAATAGAAGCGAGACACGATGACCCGCGGGTCACTCGGCAGGAGGGCACAGCTCCCGCCTACTTCGCGAGCTCGACGTGTGCGCGCTTATATTCTAACCGGAGATTATGATACGAGTTTAAACGTATCAAAATAGTCTTATTGCACCGATTACTCATTCTTACTTCAGACATGAGCTTAGAACTTTGTTACGAGAGGTCTCAGAGGCAAAAAGTGCGCATGCCATTCGCACAATGCGCTCACGTACGCGTGTCGCGATTATCGGGCGTCGTAAATTACATACGATTAGCATAGAGTCGTGGACATGCGTCGCCGAAGCCCGCCTCGTTATTAGATTCGGCTACACGGCGACACTACATCGTATTAAGCGATAATTGTCGGAGAAGTGTAGCGGTCGATTAACGGAAGACTGGGCCGGGCACGTACAAATTAAACAGCCGCCTCATGTACAACGTGCATGCCACTTAAAGCACTTTAATGGAATGTCTTGAAAACCTATTATTTTATCGTTTACTTGCAAATTAAGGAAGGTTTGTCGTCCTGCACTTTATTAAAAACAATTAAGCAAGAACCTAGTTCTTACGTGTCTGAAGAAAGAAATAAAGACGACTTTCAGGGCAGAGGTACGTAAATTAACAGAATATCATGATAATTTTATGCAACCCTAATAATGTTATAGAGTGTTCATAGGTAGAGTCAACTCGAAACATAAGTAGAGCAATCTTAGTCGCGCGGAAGTAACTCGACGTGGCAGGGTTTGTGCCTCTCAAGGGAATACGTAGGAAGATAGCAAATATTAGTTTCCTTCATGAGGCTGGATCTCGCGGTTCATTGACCCGTGCAAATTTTATGTTAGAACATAAAATTTTATGTTCAGAAAATATGTAAACATTAGCATTAACTGTTCTTTATCTGTTTATTGATAAACTAATGTGCAACTCATCCAATTGACATGAATGCAAAACACTACGTTTGCATATCTAATATTTAATTAATGTAAAATTGAGATAAATCTACACCAATCTACGTGGATTTTTTTTAATCTAGGTCGTTTTTTTATGAAAACAATAGTTCCGTTTTTTAAATTACTTACCGACACACAATAACAATGCAAAAACGAGGTAACAAAACGGATATTGGTGGATGTGAGACTGATTGGATTTAGATAGAGGCAGTGATAGGATCGCTTGCAGCGCGTCGCAATCTTCAACCAAGTCTGAATTCCGAATAATTCAGGCAGATTCGCACTAGACAACTTCGCCACCGTTACTTCGTGTTAGCATTCTGTCCAAGCACTCCTACGAATTATCTTAATTCCATGCAATTTCGTGATTTCGATTCGATCTACAACGCTTTATTTGGGGGTTTTCTATGTTATCATTAACATTTCAAGCGCATTTCGTCTACATTCCACCAATTGAAAGTAGGTGTCATGTAAATTACAAACGTGTTGTTCAAAAATTTGCCTGCGAAAGAGGTACCGACCTACGGCATTTTGCATTAGTTTATGAGAGAAGCCAGGGCTGTAACATTAAGTCCGTCAAAGCCTTAGCCCGTGAGTGCATTGCATTCTCTGTCTGTGTGTTCGAAGAAAGCCACCGTTAGTGTGAGTGGCTGTTGCTAGGCATACGTTGAATTCGCGATTGTTGGCCCGCGGGCGCGTCGCTCACACGATGAGCGTTGCCCCCGCGCCGTCGTGCTTCTACTCCTAGCTATAGCTGTACCATGCGCCAGCCCCTACAATCCACTCCAGGGTTGCCGTTTACTGACATCTCCCACGTTTAGCCACTCATTGTTTCCTCCATAGTAATTGCCTTCAAGCAAGACTTTTTGCAATTATTGGCACGATGGTTATTTGAAAAATTTGCTATGCCAAAGTAAGTGGGCGAGTGTATTTTCTTCTGTGTGATGTTTATTAGATAACGTGCGTTCGGCGCCCCCGCATTAGCAGGGTTCAATTCAATGCGCTGATGTCTATTAGGGCGAGCGCTGACCCGTGCCTCTGGCACCCCCTGCGCGCACAAGCTAGCCCGTGTGTCCCATCAGCCACTAAATCAGTGACCTCTGAGCTTTACAAAATCGAATTATCCTGTCGCAGAACTTCTTTGTTACTGCGTCATTGTGGGTCCCCTTACCTCCATTACGTTTATGCTGGGCCTGGTGTGATGTCTATTTAGTTGCATTCCCAGCTCCGTTGGAATGCTTCGTGCCGAACAGTGTTTACGAGCGTCTGGCCGATAGCTGGCCGACCAGTCATTACTAGCCATATCTCTATGCAGAGAATGAATGGCAAGTGCTTACAAACGAACGTAACAGCTTAGCTTTAAACGAGCGGGTGCAGGCAGGCACGTATAGGTAGTAATGCCCACTATGCTATGGGAATTTTCCGTTACCTATTTAGATAGGTGGTTTTATGGAGGCCCGTGGTATCGGTTTGTGTTAGATAGTATCCTTCAAACCAGGGATGTTATGGATATCCGTCCAATCATATCCGATAGATTCGCTATCGGATATCCGAAATAAAAAACTATCCGTAACAGAATCCGAAATAAATGTTTCGGATAATTTCGGATAGGTGTGGAGTCTAAATGAGATATACTATGACAGGTTTTTATTTATTTCCCGTCCGCCGAGCTGACACACCAGCCGCGCGCGTCCCCTGTATAGTTTATAATTTCTATTGCTTGGTCCTAACTAGTCAGAAATTATTTGTGGGACTGCATAACAATTTTATATTACCGAGTACCTACGCAGACAAGTCTATTTGAAAATTTTTAATCACATTGATTTAGTTTCATCAAAATATAAACATTGTGGTAAAACCATAGAAGGTAAAACCTCTCCAGGGAAAGGCGGTGGCAAAGCACTATTTCTCTAAAACTTTATCGTAGTGAAAACACAGTAATATATGTAAATGAAGAGCTGATGTTAAGTACTCATGAGAATAAATTAAAATAAGGTCACAAGCAAGTCAAATTTTAGCTAAACTATTACCCAATAAGAAAAAAGTCTAAGGTTTAAGGATTCTCTTTACTTCAATTTTTTTGTTTACTCGTGGTAAAAGAGGATAACATAACCTTAAACTCTTATAACGGTGGCAGTGTGGTAAAATTCTTTCCGTTTTAGAATCAGAGATTTGCATACAAAAGTCTGAGAAA
Organism: Eupithecia subumbrata; assembly: GCA_949316285.1. NCBI lineage: Eukaryota > Metazoa > Arthropoda > Insecta > Lepidoptera > Geometridae > Eupithecia > Eupithecia subumbrata. The sequence goes on from OX438646.1 coordinate 8,490,837, forward strand.
ACGATTTTTTTTAATTAGTAAGTATGTTTCTTTATTTGATATTTTTCATATTTAAATTAGTTTTTCTGCTATTCGGGGCAGAGATCAATAAAAAAAAATTCAAACATCTGTATTGCCGTTCTTGTGTTATAAAATCTGTAACTAACGCAACGACTTCCCATTTTGGTTTGAGATTTACGTAGTTCCCTGTCCGTACGATAGAGGCACTGTACCAAATCCCACAGAAAAAGAAGACGTAACGATCACAGCTCAGTACTATTGTCAACCGGACTCAGGGCTCCGGTGTCAATAACCGCTTCTTTGAATTTACTTTTACAATACTTTTACAATTTTAATCATAATAGATCTAATATCCGTTAGGTACCGAAACTACCAGATTATCCGAAATAATTTCATATTCGTAACCGTATCCGAAACCGATATAATAATATTATTCTAATATCCATATCCGTATCCGAAATAGCATATCCGTAACATCCCTGCTCCAAACAAAACATCATGAATGGGATTTGAAAACATTGAAGCAAAACCTAGGCGTCTGTTACCTCCACGACAATTTTTTTACTAAATACGAACGAAAGAGTATAATATTCTACCATATTTGTCCACAAAGAACAATCTAAGACATTCATTGTTATTGATTGTGATTACAGGGAAAATAATTGTAATATTTTTCAATCCAGCTAATAAAATCACATTGATAAGATCATCACACAGATATTCCTCAGTCCTGCTGGTGATACAGTACAATCGAAAATATCTGCCTTTTAACTAAATTTCCATCTTCCACCGTGACCTGTCGTAGCGTTGGATCGCGAGAAGTGAAAGGAGAAAAGAGAGGCTTTTGCCCAGCAGTGGGACAGTAGTGGCTAAAAATAATAATAATAAAATAAAGGGTTGTCTTTTAAACTAATTGGCTTACTAACTAATAAGCATAGGAAGACCTATGAAATGGTTCCGATACAAAAGTAACAATGATTGCAAAGGTTGCTGTTTTTGTTTTCGAGATTTTATGTAGGAAACTGGTTATAGCGCAAAAACGATAAAAGAAAGCCCTACACATAAAACATTTATACATCGCATTATCATATTACAAGGGAATCGTGGTCATCGCTTAGAAAATTATGCTATTCGTTTTCACTTGGAAACCTCCGCCAGAGAAAAAAACTGTATAAAAAGCCTTCTTTGCTAGGGGAATGCGATCCCTCCGAGTATCCTGCTTGCTTAGAAAATATAATTATGGCGTTCTCGTGAGCCAGCAATTGAGATGTGGCAATTATAATCACGTGATGAGTTAACGATGGATCCTTATACCATCATTATCCAGATAGACCTAAGTTTAGTATTATTTAGTGCTATAAAACGAGAGCCATAAAGTGAGTTTTTAATCAACTGTCTATTATTCACGGCGCTGTAAAACATCCTGTGCGTATTTGCGATCATCCTGTATACCGTGGGTACCTGGTGGGTACACGTAGGTACAGCTATCTAAGCTCGTAAACCGAAGAGTTATAGCTCATTACGCTTGGTACCAAAGGATTATTCCCCAGAGATATAGTGCTTTGCTAATATAACTTTCAAGCCAGATCTGAACTTGAAAAGTTCCTGCCTACATGCATTTATTTTACTTACACAAAACATGAATGGTTATACGTACATGTTAAGCATCATTACATTAAATATGTTGGAAGTATATGTACTTCACATAGTGTGTCGGTTTTATTCAATCTTTGATAGTTATTTTATTTAAAGTTTATTTTATAGTTTTATATACTCAGTTTAACCACACTTTGGAATGGCGAACTGAGCCTATCTTAAAATAATAGATTATATGAGTGCAGATTTTTAGTGAAGTGAAGGTCTTACTCCCGAATACTCAAACGCAACTCAGATTTAAGTATATCTCAAATGACGAATTTTTGACAGATTTCAATGAAAATGTGTCAAAAATTCGTCACTTGAGACGTGCTTAGATCTTTGTTGTGTTTGAGTATTTGGGAGTTGAATACTTTTATTCTTTCGAAACATTTTTACATGGGTTGTTAAATTGCATTTGCATCTCGGTGTCTAGTTTATTATTTTCGTTATATTGCTACACTTGCTACAATTTATCCATCTTTTTGGACGAACTGCGCATGGATTCTTGACGAACCGTTTATTGGACGAAACACGATTACAACAAAGAAAAGTTTTTCGAATGAACTACGTTCAATTTTGGAAGTCTGAGTTCGCGTTGAAATATGATGAGTGGTAAGTATTTAAGTATTTTTTTACAAAAATCTTTACAAATGACCTGATAAAGTGTCTTCTTTCTAAAAAAGAAGGTACAATGACACAATGAAATTGGAATTTATGGCCGACAAATATTTTACGACACAAGAGTTCGTAACCCAAGCGGATGGTATAATGTATTGCGTAAAGAAGGAATTTTTAAACATGTATCTAGGAGATGAACTAGTTTAAATGAATCAATTAATCGGACATAGTCTATCAACCGGTAATATCTAGACGAAAATCGTAAAAATGAAATCTATTGCGTGAAAGATTGAACAAGTTGGTGGAATGAGACCAGCCCGGGGTCTGGGTGCTCGTCCCACTGACAGCATCTATGCTGTTGAGATCGGGCAAAGAGCGATTTGAATGAATTACCCTTCAGCAGAGCACGGCCGGGGTCAGTCTGTGCGTGTAACCGACCCACATTTGAAGGATTACAAGTAGCTGCCGAGAAAATTTACCGCTAACATTGCCATATAAGCTGTATGAATTTTAGGTCACTACAAGCATAGCATGCTCTTGTGCCGACATCTGCGCAAATATTGATTTAGTAAGTCGCAGCCACAATGCCGCGCCCGCGCAGCGCCACCGGCGAGCTCCAGTCGACGAAGCTGCATCACTATTATTTCACTTATCCATACCTATCGATTGGAATCTAAGGGGCGAGTCTATTTGACGTTCGTAACGAGACCTGATCGTGACGTCTCCGTTTTCTATGGGGTTTGCGTAGAAACCTATCAGCAAGATATAGGCGCTGTATTATATGCGCCGAATTGTATGGAAAAAGAATACATAAATAAACAATGCTGGACAATCCACAAAGCACCATCTAGCCCCAAAGTAAGCTACTCAAAGCTTGTGTTATGGGTACTAGATAACTGATATAACTGATATAGTTAATACATTATATACAATGATAGATATTTTTATTTATGATACATAGAAAACACCCAGACCAACGGAACAAATTTCTGCAGATCGTACACAAACCCGCAACCTCTTGCGTCGCAGGCGAACTCTCGCCCGCTGCACCACTGAGGTCGTCGAAAAAGAAGACGCCACGATTACGTCTCATTCGTCAATAAGGTGAAATCGACTGTCCCCTCTGATCGCAGGTCTTTAATGCGATTCGATTCCGGTATGTGGATAAAGTGATTTTTGTTTTGATTGTCCACATGCCGAAAATCGAAACTGCATCTTGAATAAAGAAAGACTCCTGAATAAAAAAATAAAATTAAAAAACGTAAGACCTCTTATCACGTCACACGTTCTACAAAAGTATTTGGTACATGTAGCTTTGTAAAGAATTCGCTACCGATCGTGAAACTGTACAGTTAAGAGTTAATTGATTCATCGGTTCTTGGCTTGGTAATTAGTACTACAATTATGTGCACCTGATTATAGGTATACAATACAGATTGTTATAATAATATATAGTTTAAAATTTCACTTTAACAGTAGCTTATTTTGTAAGGTTACAGAAATAAAAGAAATTGATTTCTGATTATCCAGGATACAGCAGACCACGCAATAGAAGGATCTCATAACAAGATTGCCTGCAATGCAACAAATCCCCGACATAAACCCGCGTGAAGCTAACACTCATTTTACTCGAAGGACAATAAAACGCGCGCCGCGTCCGGACAGACAGTATTTCTGCTCAAGTTTACAGTTTAATATCCAATAATCTTGAAAGAGAGCCTACGGGAAATTGTCTTGGTGCTTATTGCAATGGATGTGCATACGAAGTTGGTGGTACTTTAATATGTGATATTGCAGCAATTTCATAGTATGTTTTTAGCATTTAGGTAATCATTGTATTTTTTACATATATAAAAATATGTGCGTATCAAAGTTGTTCTTATGATATAAAAACCGCATTATAGTATATAACATAAAGTTGTATACCTATCATAAAAAAATTAACACCGTTTTCCTTATAAACTGTCTATAATAAACATAGATATACAAACATTTTCCTATTAATGGATGAATTTAAGTTTTGGTGTGACCATTATCAACAAAAGCAATCTGGACTTAGGTTATTTGAGTTCGATACCATCTCTTACTATAAAAAATCCAGTCCAGGCTTACGATTACCATTGAATGAGATATGATTTGTATCGTAGATCTTAAAAAGTACCGACTTCACCAATAAAGTTAACTATTGTTCTCTAAACAACTGGTCAGATTTAGCTAAGAAAGCAGTATTTCATAATACTTTGAGTGGTCAAAGAGCGAAATAGTAGAAATTACCGTTAAAATTGAATTTACGACTTTGATTGTGTATGACAAGGTACGAAGCCATACTGTCGTAAGAAAAACCCAAGTTATGCACGTGAGCAATTTTTTACTGTGATTAATCTAGACAGTTAGCACTTAATGCGTATTTAATCGACATCATTTTGAAAAGATTACACAGGTACTTGAGTAAATAACAAATCTATCCATAAATAAAATTAAAGTAAGGAAGTAAATGTTGCGTCAGCTCAGGTGTACAGTCGCAGCATCTACCTCTGGTAATGTGCTACAAGAACAGAAACAGTCGTGATTAGCTCCAGCATCAAGATATTGAATGAATACTTATAAAAATTATCGTTATTGATGTAGAAAAAACAGACGATGAAAAAATGCCTATGTTCTTTCAAGGTGAAGATGTCGGCTCACGAATGCTTTAAAAGCTGATTCAGGGAAGCTGCGAACAAGGAAGTGGCTCTGCCAAAATACAGGTCTAACGACCGTTTAATATTGGAACCTCTGAAATTATATACCCTTTTGTTATTTAAATAGCGGGTGACACGAAAACCGGGGCGCTCCATAGCAAATTCAAATTAAGTAGGTACGCACGGCTGTGAAGTTCGACGCTTGCTTTTATAAGCTGTGCTGGTGCCATTTTATAAAGTAGCGACCTAGCTTATGCGCTTAGACTTCAACTTTAATTTATTAGCTGTATAGTAACCGGCATTATCTTCTTGAAAATCTTAATTTATTTTAATATTTTATTTATTTTATTCGAAAATTCATTTCGAATTACAAGTTGGTTCATTGTTTTTTTGCTCTCTTATCCACGAAAATAATTTGATTCTTTATTCTTTTTCTGGTCCTTTGGGCATTTCAAGTGTGAATTATTCATGTAGGGATTGAGTTGACATATTACTTCTCAAAAAGACCCTCTCTCAAGATTAAAGGAAAACAAAGTAAGACCGGCTGCGTATACCGCTACTCCGGTTAGGGGGAAGTTTGCGTATGTTTTAAGTATGTTTGTATACGTCTTTAATTATTTAAAGGTATTTTATATGGCTTGACAAGATCGGGCGAGTGTTCTATCGCCTTTTCAACCTTAAAGTTTTTAGAATAGAATTATAAATGAATGAATAGTAGGTGACCAGAAAGTTCCTAGTGCCACTGTCCAAGATGCAATGAGAAAAAAACTTGAAGAAGAAAGTTAGGTAGAGCTTCCGATTAACCATGTAGCCAAAAAGCTCTATGACAAGAGGTGATTTCCTTGGCAAAAGGAATCGTAATATAAGCTAGCTCGCGTGTTATATTATCGCATAAAGATTAGAGATCAAAAGTGCTAGACGTTTTCAGTGGCAACGGAGCGCAGCACGGCGCGGCAGCGGCGGCGGCGGACGTAGTTGGTAATGTTAGGTCTGCCTCGACCACTCGCAGGACAATGACATCGCACGTTCCGCACGATAAAACAACCTGGACATTATGGACTGTTACCGACTCTTATTCGCACATAAACCTAGACAAACGCTGAATAATTGCGCCTGTAACCGTTCTACGTAGATATGCTTCGCGAACAGTGAACTGTTTCGGAGCGTTCACCGGAACCGAGTCGCGATCCGCGATACGATACTCAATGACACACACGCAATAAAATACCCGAAATCTGGTTTCTCGGTCACGAAAAGAGGTAAAGGTTCTCTTTAATGTATGAAACATCGATTTGTATTTAAAGCAGCGATCGGGTGGGACACGAACACATTTTTCCTTTGTTTGTTATTGATGTTGTAGGTATCGATACCCAAAAAATTTAGAAGCAATCGCAGTAATCCTTAAAATGCTTTTATGGATGCGTGAACACCTCTAATACCCCACATAAATGCGTGTAGGGTCAGTATTTGAGCGCAAACAATAGGTTGTTAGTACATAGTTAGGTAGAGTCCTTATTCTCTCACAGTTCACTTTCGATCCGGGAGGGAGTCGGGTGCTACTCAAAGTATGCTGAGTGCTACAGACAAACCTTAACCAAGTTAAACGTTATACATATCGGTACAAATACTAATTGGTAAAAGACCTATTCAAACATAACATGAGAATTTTTACTCGGTAAATGGTAAAGTGGACATGTCTATTTGTTTTGTTATTTAGAGTGTGGGTGCTATGAGCGTGGGCATCGAGCCAGGCTCTTTAGGGAGGCAGCGAGCGCATCTCGGCCCAATCGCAGCCGGATTCTGATTATCAAAATATTGAGATCTGTTGCTGTTACGTTTACTTTAGTATACTACACAATGCATTAAAAAATTTCATCATCATCATAATCGGTTTATACTGGTCCAAATACTGGACATAGGCCTCCCACAACAAGCGCCATAGCGCACTGTCTTCAGCTTGCCGCATCCAGCATCTGTCAACAATCTTTTGCAGGGCGCCATCTAACCTAAAAAAATATTCCTGTATTTAATTAACTAGGTGTTATGCAAAAAATTCATTAAATTTCTATAAAATAGTTGCAACTGACGTTTTAGAACATAATTTGCCCTTATTCAGTTAATAATAAAAATCAACAAGAAATATCTGAAGGCATAGGAAAAGAAAAGGCGTCGTCGGCCAGTGTGGGCATTGATATGATCCTTATTGTTAATCTCCGCACTTGGCGTACCTCACAAAGCGCACAGATTTATGGAGGCTCCAGGCTGTTTTACGCTGTTGTAAATCAAACCGGCGAGGATTTCAAGACATTTACTCTTTCAATGAGTTTTGTTAATATTACCCTAACATAAAATAAGTAGGTTGGCATTACCATTTAAAGAAAAGCTAATTTCACTTCAGTTATCTAAGAAATAAACTGAAATCTTAGTCAGCGTTGGTTGTTTCTTCGACGGTATTGTGAGTGAAACTGTGGCACAGATAAAAGTTTTTATAGACATCGAATTTTAAAAGAAGTAGGTTGATATCGCGTGATGGTCACCTTGAGAGCGTAGGTGCGCCGGAGTATCTAGCTCGGTAATGACCACGGGTGATTTAGAACATTTGGCACGGTGACGTCACTACTTTCTCCCCAAAATCTAATAGACGCGAAAGGAGATATCAGCTTGCTTTTGTCAGTAAAAAACTGACCGGCAAAAAACTCGATTCAAATAACATCATAACCTACATTCCATTAAGTCGAGCACCAAGCGCTACATCTTTGAATGTCGGTTTTAAAGAGGGTCTACGTAGGGTCATATTCGTATGTATCTGTTTATCGGTCATTGTGGCCGGCATCGGCATCGCAGTTGGCTATATTCAGATATTGATATTCAGGAGGTGAGCCGTGTCGAGGCTTCTTACACGCTCCCTTCCACACGTCTGTACATCGCACTAATAACTATCCACAGACATGTTTGAACACTTTGAACACAGTGCCAAACTTGGTAGATAAATTTAATTGTAATTTGTTTTGTATTTATTTTCTACGATAGTGAAGCTCAAGTTGGTAGATTTGTAAGTTATGTCCATTGCATTGCATTGAGAATTGCATTGCTTTATTTTACTACCCTAGTAATATGAAATTGCAGCCTATTGTAGAGTCTGCGAGAGATACAGAAACGGTCTCGCGCTATTTTCGACATTTTTGTGGTTCAGTAACGGTTTCGGCTCCTACAGTCGCCTCGGCATCAGCCGGCCGGACTAGACCGCATCTAGACACACGATAGTGTGTCAGCTAAGTTTCACAAAAAAACAAGCGACGTACTGGCATTGGGTGGTGTTTGCAAAACCATTTCGAGTAACTCGTCGGTATTAAACCTATACCGACTTGCAATTTTGCTATTAAGGTCGTCTTGGCAAGTCGAAAAGGATTTTGACTTGAACCTACACAATTTAGTTGGATGTATAACTTGCCAAGTAATAAATCAAATAATAACTCAAGATAACAGGAACTGCTATGGAACTTGGCACCTTTAACATCTCAACTCTTTTATCGGCGAAAGCATCAAACAAACTTGGGCCACGTTTTCACATTTATCTTATTGTGGGATTGCATCGATCGGTTCCATATAAATAACATTGCTTGTGTTCAGTCTTTTTACCAGACAAGCAAGCATTAATAGCAGAGCAGCGCAAAGACAGAATAAATCATGACCGTCTTAAAGCATTCAAGAGAAACCTTTCATTTCAGATTGTTGTGCTGTTAGCTCGATTCACCGCAGTCGTCATTAAAACCATTGGCCGTTCCACCCCATTGTGGCTTTCGATTCTTACGAGTCTATAAACCTATATATCGCAAGGTATGTGGGTAAATTTGAAATGTGAATGGCAACACATGTGCGTCGAGTGTGGCAGGTTGCGCGGGTCAATGGCACCTGCGAGGCCCAGTTTCAGTTCCCCATAAGTTGCCATTTTCTCAGGAAGGCGCGGGCGCTCGGCGGGCGCGTGGCGCAGCGCCGACGCATTCTGTCACGCCGGGACTCGCGCGCGCATATTCACGTGCGAACGCATTAATGCGAACGCCTCACTCGCCGAGGCCAATGCTCACTTTTGAGAGCGTTCCTTTTATAGCTGTCGTTTCATAATAAGCGTCGGATCGACGTCGATGGGAAAAGTTACCGTAAGTTTTTACCACTGCCTCACATTCGTGACTGGCTTCTTTCAGCTGAGGCTCAACACCGGCTATGACGACACAATATTTTTTGCTAAATTCATGACTGAGCGGTAAACATTTGCATTGTTATATTTTTTGTATAGACATGATGGTCGTGAGGTGTGAAGGAAGAGCGTCATCCAGCCACTTACCCGGCTCCCGCCAAACAACAAGCGTGCTTCCTTGCGCTAATCATCAAACAAAAGATTTTTGGAAGCGCGCCGACCTTGCCACAACCATCATCAATGATCATCACAGCGATTTAGTTTTATTTGTTTTCATGAATCATTTTCGTACACGTGACTGTTAATTCGTTTTTCTTTTGTTTAATTTAATGACAGTCACGTATAAAGGAAGGATGTCGCTCGTCCTCTTCAATATCAGGATCTAACTGTCATTTTGCACTCCTCATTCGGTGAATTGTTTTTCACAAATAACTTATTAATCAAATTTGTTGTTGTGTGTTGTGCGTTTTGCAATGTTCGAGCGTAAACACAAATTTTCTATGAGAAATCACTCTAGTCATCTCATGACTACGACGCTGTGTAAACCTGTTGAAACTTTGCGAAAATAGGTATACAAACGCGATAAATACCCGTTAATAGTTATTATAAAGTGTTCTGATCGCGTAAGTTTAAAAAACGAAGTTTATGCCAATGCAATTATAAATTCTATTTTTCTAAAAAAAAAACCATTATCAGCTAATGTTCTCGCCGGTGGCGGTAACCGCGAAGCCTTCACCCTGGACTTGAACTCGGCTTGTGCAATCAAGCGCGCCGGATCTGCACCTCTAATGTCTTCACACTATTTAGACTCTCTCACCACGCAGTGAACTATCTACGACTGACATAGATATATAGATAATGCTTTATTACATAGCCACCATTAGGTACAATTAAACGTATGCTTTTCAGCCACAAGTGAAAGTGTGCGTGATGAAAGTTCTCAGCCAAATTAATGCTACCACATCATCTTTCATATATGTCAATAGGTCATTAGATGGATAGATAGAATGGCAATGAAATTTATATGCCTTATCGATTAAAGCTATTTCTTCCTTGCAACCGAGGTCTTGATATGAATTGTCTGTGATTCTAGGCTATAGTGGGACTCGATTCCCGCCGCGGTGCAAATACTTGTATGATCTGTAAATATTTATTTCAGGACTAGGTGTTTTCTGTGTATAATTGGTAGGTGCTGAGTTTATGAGAAAAAAATTCTATCATCTCCCATAACATAACACGAGCCTAAAGTAAGCAGGATTACTTTGAGGTTAGATGATGGTGTGTGTCCATCAACGTTTAGAATAGAATAGAAAAAAGATAATAAAAAAATTGTGCGGTATGTACTCTTATGATATCAAATAACAATTACAATATATATTCGATACAGTACAAAACTTACAAAAATAAACAGCGAAAACACAAAAAGGCAACTCAGCAACGTATCTATCAAACTCAAGGAAATTAATTTTTAGCCATTCAAAACTACAAGTAAATACCTAACTGTTTCGTCATCGAGGAAATCTTACGATAAGGTTCCTAGTTATTCAGTATAAAAAGTCTGTATTTTTGCCGCATCTGGTACACCTGCCTTGCATTGTTCGTATCGTACAGACGACGTAATAACACTAACATTACAAATACGAAAGTTTGAATGTTTGTTACTTATTGACGCTAACACTACTGAAGGGACTGGGCTCAAATTTTGCATAGATGTAGGGTTTAGAACTAGAATAACACATAGGCTACTTTATAGGGTTTCGTACCCGAAGGGTGCAAACGAAACCCTACTATGCCTTCGCAGTCTGTCCATCTGTCATAGAGCTCTATCTCATGAACCGTAAGAGCTAGACAGTTAAAACTTTCACAGAATGTGTATTTCTCTTGCCGCTATAATAACCAATATATATTAAATATTAAAATTAAAGGAGGCTTATAAAAAACACAAAACACGATTTTCTGGAAATGTTTTGCTTTAAGTTTCTCGAGGCTGTATCTCTTGAACCATAGAATAGGTACACATGAATATTTATATAAGTAAGTAATATTCAACTTTAACACCAACAAATAATAAAAATAAAATTAATAATTTATTTAAAACAGTTGGTGTTTTTAGAGTTTCGTTTGAGAAATAGGTTTGAACGTTGGGACAAAACCCTTCGTGTGCGAGTATACTCGCACCTGGCCGATTTATTAAAATCAGTGCCCGTGGTTAACCTTTTAACGTTTCCGTAGAAACAGTGCGTGCGAAGCCGCGGGCAGAAACTAGTTCTTGAATAATTTTGGCCTTACGAGACTTGGTAGCTTTGATGTAATCGTTCTCATCGAAACCTTCACCCTGGACTTGAACTCAAAGCTTTGCGCAATCAACCGCACCATTCGCACTCGTTATGTCTTCACACTTTACTGATTGCATTTTATTTTTATTTTCTTGGATAATTAGTTTTCTAATCTTTTTATATATGTGTGTGTGTGTATCTATTTCTGTTACTAGTTGAACTTGATATGCGATGCTTGTTATTACCCACCGATGAGTTTATGTTTTCACTTTCCTTCTTTCATAAAGTCAATTCACTGCTACATATCAATGTCTGTTATTACTTTATTTCAGTTCAAAGTAAAATTTGAATCGTTTAACCACTAGATAAAATCGATCTTTTAAAAATTTATGAGACTAGAAGTCGTATGATACGACTTCCACGATACGACTGGTATCCTAGCTGATAATTATGGAACGTATAATGGTGATGAGGAGATTTGATTTATGATATTAGTTATCATCTGCTATGCTTTACAACCAAGCCCCTGACCCTAACGGCTAAAATTAAATACTGCCTATCGCGCCCACTTCCTATAAATCTAAAGTATTAAGTACCTACATTGTTACGAGACCTCTGCTCATCCAAACTCCGCCGTATCTAAACGAGACTCAACTTTATTTAAAGAAACAACAAAAGAAAACAGGAGGCGTCGGATTCAGTATCTCACAAACTGCCTTAGTTAACTTAGCGGAAGGGAAACAACAAAAACAAGGTGGCACAGGCAAAACTCGGGAAAAGTTATAGCCAGGTGAATAAAGGCGACCGCCTGCGTCGAGGGGAGCGCCGTATATTCCGCCGCACAAACGGGGGCCAAAGTGCCTATCGTCTAGATTAACTTTGCAGTTCGTAATAACCTCGCTATGCTCAGTCGCCTGTAAGACAAATTACCTACTGCGACAACCTATTACACTTGCATAATATTCGTAATCACCAACTCTGCGGGGACAAAAACTAAAAGATAGGTACCGCGACGCAGGAAAAACCGCACTGGCGAGGAGTTTTCTATGTCATTAAATTCTAGGCTTTTATTTGCATTACTAGGTAGGTACTAAATCTATTATGCGATTGGAAAATCTGAATCAAACGCTAAATAAACTTTCCAGTTAGTCATTGGAAATAAGAGGTTTTCTTTGAAATTAAATGGCTATGGGAAAACGCTGTCTTTAGCGCTATATTTATTTAGATTGAATAAATAAACGTCAGATACAGTTAAAGTGTCTGACACCCAAGAGTTTGTTCGCTTGACACCGAAGTACGTGCGTCGCTCGTTCTCACGTAGAGCATCTACTGAGTCAGACCGAACTATAAACATTTTCGGATGAAAAGCCTTTCAATTTGATTAGGTATAATATCATTGGCGTAAAATCGCTTACGTATATTGTTAACTTGAAGCGCTACTTGCTTTATGTAATTTTTCAAAAATCTTTTTAATTTCTTAATCACAATCATCATCATCTGCCCAATTTAATTCAAGGATGCTTCTGTATTTGCTATTATTTTAGACAATCCACCGTCAATTTCATTTAATTTACTAAACCAATAATAAATGTACAGTCTGAAGTAATATAAAGGGCAAAAGCCTTTATTTACAAAGAAAATTATAATATAATTAGTATTTACAATTGAGCTAACTGCAGACTGTTGTAAACAATCTACAGGTAGCTCAACTGATCCATATCAATACCAGTCGGAAGCGTCCCCAAGACGCTGGCTGCATTGTCATTGCATTGTCTGAAGTTATCTTAACTGTTTCAATTTGTTTCATTAATATGGAATTATCCAGGAAAAAATAATAATGACTATAACTAATATTCAATTGAAATTCAACTATTTGTACTTTATTTTGTCGTCGGATAACATCATTCATAATTTTTTTACGAGATTAATGACAAAGAAAATAGTTTGCACATAGTTTAAGCAGTCGAAATGGAATTTTGTTTCCAATCTAATTTTTGAAGTATAATCGTTAATGATTTGCGGTGGTGAGTGTGAAATATTGGATCCGTTACGCTCGTTGTCGAAGCACGCGACTATCGGAGCCTATACGTTAGGTGTTTGCTATTATTGCAACGACTTATTTATCCAATATAAAATAAATTTTAGTTAGATTATTTTTGATAGGTATAAAAATAGACAACACCGGCTCCTTTTCGTCTTTGTAGTCTTTTTGTTTGTATCAATTAATTTGTTGTTTATTTGTGACTATATTTAGATATTAAATAATTTTAAAAAATATTTTTAAAACCACTGTGATAAAATAATTTTTTAATAAGATTTTTTGCATCATTTATTAAATGATGATAAAAATCTTATTTTAAGTTTATAAATCGGTCTGCAATTATTTTCTTTTTTATATAAATCTAATTTTGCATAAAATAAAAACGGTAAAAACTAAAAGTAATTTAGAAAAATATACCTTGGACATTAAAATTTTCATTAAACATTGTTAAAACAAGGTGTGACTAATTTAATTAGTCAATATTCTTGGTGGCACAACACGAGGTCAATACATATTGTATGTGATTTATTTCACATCAATCAATCAGTCAAGATTTTATAATTTATTTATAAGTTTGCCCATTATCCGATTTCCTCTGAAATGCAACAGCGGAAAAGCTCGCCGACCGGCTTTTTCAGACGCTACGCTCGTGGGCGGTGCGGCGGTGAACTGCGTTATTATAACATAAAAGTAAAACAATAAAAGCTAACAATCTTACTGTTTGTAAGAAACACAATTATTATATATGTATTTCCAATATTTTCTCTGAATAACGGTGGAATAACTGCGTATACTTCAGTATTTTTCAGTATAGGTTGGATACTGATAACACAAAATATTATAAAAGACTTACCAGTTCTGCACAATGAATATATTCTCGATCACTTGAAGTGGCGATGGAGAAGAATGCAAAGTTGTCGATACAATGTGATTGTCCAGTGTCCAGAGTATTCTTGTTCGTATAATGCCGGAGCGTGGTGCTTTCGGCGCGGCCGGGCCGGCACTGACGCGAGGCGGGCGCTCGCGCGATGCCCCGCTCGACGTCGACGCTCCTCCGGAGGCTTCGCGGCCCGAGCTTTCAGCGACACACGACCCGCACGCACTTGCACACTGCACTCGCCCTCGTCTACCCACGCGTTGCGATTCTCGACCACCGTCTACTGTTCCGAGCGCCCGACGCACGTTTGAACTCTTTGCAGTGTCCGCTTTAGCGTATAAATATGAGCTCCAGTGGCGGGGGCTGGCGGCGGAACACGGCGCATCGCGAATCCACCGAGCTCGCATTCGAGATGCAGCCGGTGTCCTACCCATCGATTTTATTGCTTGTCTATGGGATTCAACCAATTAGCAAAATTCCCACCTACAGGCTATGGTCGGTCGTGACTGTTCCCGTAATCGATGCGCATGTTGTGTATAATTATAAGATAACTAGTTTCAAGCACCTTTATGACATGGCTCAGAATATAATCGGCGTCGAATTCATTTTCGCTGTTATGGATGCCATAATTTCTTTATTATAGCTCAAGATTACCCGTTAATCGCCCGAAGTGCGGTTCACCAGAGAAATAATAAACTATTACATGCTTAAGCACATAATCTTCATAACAGCTCTCAAGGTTAATGTATGCAAAAGAACCTTTATCCGTCCGGTCCGTCCATATGTTGGCCCAGTCATGGCGAGCTTCGGTTTACAGGCTGTCAAATCTATCATCAGCATCACTTAGGACGTTTGTGATGACTCGGCCAACTTATGGACGGACCTATACAGATCATCTCTCTCAATACCAGCCTGAATGATGATGATAAAAAAAGATAGTAATCATGTAGTTGGTGCACCTTGTTGCAGTCTGCGCGTCCTACGTGCGTATCCCACATCCAATACTTCGTAATTTGTTACAGCATTATACTCAATCTTTTCTTGATGTTACTCTCGTCTTGTAATACGAACAGGTAGGTAGTTCAGGTCTTGTTTCGATCAAGAAAATAAGATAGCTGAATCTTCGACTGTCGTCGAAAGATGCGTCCCTACCTAAACTATAAATTGAGAAAGAAAAGAGTTCATTGATTTATAACATTGACACAGTCGCTAAAGTCCAAAAAGGATTTATTAATGTTGTTTTAAAATAGTCAGTTGTTTTCGAAGCAGCTCTTACAAATTCATGGTCTAGGGCGCCACGCCATACTACGAAGGCTTGGCGCATAGCTTTGGCTCATAACAAATTATTTTAAATGCGCGGGTGGTTTTTAAATGCCATGAGGGTCTTGAAGCATACCAAGGGTATAATAGTATTCAGTCCAAGTTATGCAAGTCTACAAGAAACAGTTTTTTAGGGTTCCGTACCTCAAAAGGAAAAAAGGAACCCCTATAGGATCACTTTGTTGTCCGTCTGTCTGTCTGTCTGTCCGTCTGTCAACACTCTTTTCTCAGAAACTCATGGAGGTATCGAGTTGATATTAACATAATATATTCAAGTCCGTAACTTCTTGGAGCCTCGATATTAATAAAAATTCCAAGACAAAGCAATCCAAATTTACAGCCGCTTAAATTCGAATATTTTGAAAAATCCAAGAGAATCACGTGCACAATATACCTATAGGGTACTTCCCGTAGACATAGAATCATGAAATTTGGCAAGCAGCAAGGTCTTATAGCACAAATAAAGGAAAAATCCGAAAACCATAATTTTGTAGTTTATTCACTAAAAATACTTTTGGTTCTCGCCATGGACCAAAACCTACTTCCCGTAGACCTAGAATTATTAAGTTATTGTATTGACATTCTTAATGTGTATTGAATATTTTATGTAAATTTTTATTTTTATTAATGTAATTGGTTAAAAATAACCATGTTAATTAAATAATTAAATAAAATATAAAAATTAATAAATTGTGAAATTTGCCAAGAAGTATAAGCACAAATAAAGGAAAAAGCTTAAAACCATGAATTTGTAGTTTATTCACAAAAAAAAATACTTTTAATTCTTGCTATGGACCAAAACCTACAAGGTACTACCGGTTGACCTAGATTCATAAAATTTTATAAGAAGCAAGGTCTTATAGCACAAATACAGGGAAAAGTCCGAAAACCGTAAATTTCCGTTTTTGTAAATGATTCACAAAAAAAAAAATTTTAATCTCGCCATGGACCAAAACCTCCAGGGTACCTACGTACTTCCCGTTGACTTAGAATCATGATAATTACTTGTCAAGACACATGGTTTTACAATTATACGGAACCCTAAGTGCGCATGTCTAACTCGCACTTGACGTTTTATTTAGATTTTGTTAAGATTTTCATGAAGGCAAAAAATATCAATACACGTCCATGAAATATAAAAATTGAATAGAAAAATAAGTCTCAATTTAAGGTAAGAGGAAGCCAAAGCAAATACAGTAGTAATAGGCATCAAATGTATGCTCATGACTGAAACTTTTCAGATACATCTCTGAAAAGCAACCCTAAATTTATGGGCCTACACTTTTAACAAACTTTCGTTGTGTATTTGACTAATAACTTGTAAACAATCATTTTTAAATATTGTGAAACTTCTTCTGCTAGATAAAACCATATACTCTGTAGGTATGTGTATTCCTAGACAGTAAATTAAATAATGCTGGACAATCCACACAGCATCATTCAGCCCCAAGCTAAGCAGAGCTTGTGTTATGGGTACTAGATGACTGATATACATAATATATAATACATTACATAGATAGATATGATAATTATATATTACAATGACTATAAACAATTTGTAATTCCTCAAATACGAACCTTTCCTGATGTCTACATGCCTAATTCAAACTGATTTATGCAATTTATACTTAATTTACTTGACGAGAAGCTGATAACTTTACTTACATGAGTTAACAATTGATTTTGTATATTTATTTTTCAATTTATATTTTCATTTCAATATTTATAGTTACATTAGACAAACATAAAAAAATAAAGTTACACCTTTAGAGTATTTACTCTGCCTGGGCTAAAAAATACATCTGTAACATTTTCAGAAAGTGTGGCATTTCGTTCCCAGATATCAAGAGCTCCTTAAAATTTTATTTTACTGTTTCGGCAACTCGAAAACGGTACACGTAAATTACCCAAACACCGTTAAAATTAAAGCAGCTCCTTTCTGCCAATAAAATTAAATTATCCGGAAGGATGCAGGCTGTAAATAATGTACATGTACAAATTAGTGACTGATGGTAATGATGACTAATGTTAGCTTACTGGAAAAACTAGTCTTTACAGTTAGGTAAGTACCAACTCTATAGATGAGCCCACTCACAATTAGTTTTGAAACTGAGACACATAAGAGAGTAATTTGACTATCATACATTCCTACCAACATAAAATGGAGTACATTGCCCTAATTCCAATAATTAATCGCTTCATTATTCTTAACATAGATTTTATTAACATTATAAGTATTAACATTATGTAATAGAACACCCTGTCTGTGAGGAGGGCGATGGTGTCTGCGACACAGTTTTACTAAAAACTACTGCGGGCATCATCGAATTCCAATAGTTACTACAACCATGTAATTCGTTACTAAATAAATTACTTGAAAAAATTACTTGAAATTATTCTCGTCTCAGAATGACATATTTTGGCATTTGGTGAAAGAAACTACAGATGGAGGGAGGTGTGTAAAAAGTGTCAAAGTTGAAACGCACTATCTAGAGTTTCTTTCATCTATGGACGATTTTGCGACGATTCTGGTAGGTACCAAAACAACGCAAGACAAAACTTTTTTTCGGTGGGATGGTTTCTGAAAAGGTTGACAAAAGGGAAGTAGCCGTCATTTTGGAGATCATCATCAGACTATATTAGTCCACCGCTGAACATAGGCCGCTACTAATGAGCATTTTGATCATAGATTTTTATTTTCTCGAAACAATTAGGTAATATAATATTTTAAAAATAGGTAACTCCGTAAAGTCCTAACATCATTATGCTGGTTGTAAGTGAATACTTGCCATTCTTTACACGGCAGCGACCTTATTACTGTAGGTAGGCTAGACTAACAGACCTGAAATACCTCTAACTTTACTAATTTGCTAATTTGCCAGGAGCCTCGTAAAGAACTGATTTAAATTATAATTGTATGCACTGCGATGACACTTTAATTACACTAGAGTGGAATATAGTGAGGCAAACACGTAGAACTTCCAAATTGGACTGCTGCTCCAATGTAGGCTTTTGAGCCTCAGTACACAGGGTGGCTTGTTGAGATTTGAGATAGGAGTGGATGGCCAAATCCAAAACCATGAGAGTTGGAGAAAAGTCGTGAAAGAAGTGACCTCGATTTATAAGAAAATAAAAACTGTAAATAAAAATATTTTTACAATAAGAAACGAAATTAAGTTCACTTTTTCGAAAGCTTTGATGTTTCAAAAGATATGAATGTATTTTATGCACTAACGGATTCGGTTGCTGATAAGGATTAATCTTAGCAAAGAAACGCATTATTGAAAATGGAAGGAAATTACTAGTTTTACAATTTTAATTTCAAAACTCACCTTACTAAGCATCAATCTGAAAATTTTAAATAATATTCGAGCGACTGGTGTGCTTGCGGTTAACTAGGATACTTAACCTGTATTTTAATGGGGTTGGTTAATCCTCGATTAAACATCTATTCCTGATGAATTTTGTTTTTTAACTTCAATAAAAAATGAGTATACAGTTTTTATTTTCTCATAATTTGAGCCCATGACCCCTTTCACGGCTTTTCTTTAACTCTCAAGGTTTCGTATTTAGCCATCCACTTCCATCTCAAGAAACCACCCTGTATACTTTTAGTTCCGTTGGTCTGGGTGTTTTCTATCTATAATTAAAAAATATCTATCTATGTAGTGTATTGTATTAAGTATATCAGTTATCTAGTACCCATAACACAAGCTCTGCTTAGCTTGGGGCTAGATAATGCTGTGTGAATTGTCCAGCATTATTTATTTATTTATTTATTTTTAAATTTATTTTATTACCACACTATAGTCTAGAAACACCATGTTCTTACAAAAATAGTTTTCAATATACCTATTTCGCAAGTGTAGAGCTCTCAAGACAATAAATAAATAAATAAATATTGTTGTTGCACTTTTGTATGGATAACTTACCTCCCTGAGAAACTGCGTTAAATATTTAACAAAGTTTTAATGGGTACTTAATTGCGCAAAAAAAATGTGTCAGATGTGTCAAATGTGTCAGATGAAAGTAGGATATTCATTACCTACGCTTTATCTTTATTTAACTTAATGGGTCTGAGTCAAAAAAGTATTTGCGGTAACTAATGAAATGCAACTTAGGAACAGGATTGTATGTGATGTTATCGTGTGCGACGGCGTCGGTGTAGCGGTTCAGTTGCCGCGGGCGAAAGACGGGTCATATTTTCGATTTCCGGACCAAGCGATCAGTTTGCTTCACTGGAGATTGGAGTCAAACCTTTCAAATCGAAATTTGAAGTACCCTCAAAAATAAGTTTAGTTTACCTATATGAAACCCTACCACTGTACAGACAGCGTCAGAATTAAGTAACTCCCATGCATAACACAATGCACGTTAGAATCCGTTTTTTATGTATTCGTTTTGTTTTTATGTTTCCTAAATAAAAATCTATATATATAAAAGAGAAGAGAAAACTGACTCATCAATAGATCTCTGAAACTACAAGAGCTACGAAGCTGACATTTTGCATGGAGGTTCCTTTCAGGACGTAGGCACCCGCTAAGAACGGATTTTTGGAAATTCGTATTCTAAGGGGGTCAAAGGTCATTTTTACAATAACTTTTAGAAAGTAGGCACTCGATAAAAACGGATTTTGGAAATTCGTACGCTAAGGTAGTTAAAATGGGGTCGTAATCGAATAAGTAATTTTTAAACAAGCATTCTTAGATGGATTAAACGGGATTTAAAGATTTTCTTTTTTAACTTTGAAAATTATTGAAAACTATAAAAATTGGTTGTAAAACTTTGGCGTTGATAATAATGTAAATGAATACATGGAAACCAAAATTACTTGGGGTATTAGTATTACTAAAGTCCATGCGAATGAAATCGCGGCGGGTCAGCTAGTATAATACATATATTTTCGACTTATATAAAATTCCTACGATTAACAGGTTTGGATTTAAACCTGCATGTGTTATGCAGAAGGGTAATTTTACTTATTCTGACGCTGTCTGTACATACATCTGCTGCGTTATATTATCCATAATATCTCGTAGACATCATTAGCTAATCTGAAATGAGATTAAAACGATTCATGGCAAGTTTTCAAACCGGTAGAAAATCGTTAATTACTTAAGGATAGGAAACTAAGAAATTCAGATTTTCTATAGAGAAATATCAACAGTTGATACAACACGAGGCTGTGTGACGTCACAGCTTGACGAATCGAAAGCAATTTGATTCCCTTATTTACGCATTTACCTCCTTATCAGCATTTTCACGTACACGAGTTGCAATTGCAACTTGGACATTGACAATGTTATTTTACATAACAAGCATAATGCAGGGCCACAGCGAATCAAAATTCGTTTCATAATTTATTATTTGTAGTTTATTAACCTTTTGGATGGTAACATTTGAACTACCGCCATAATCGAAGTAAAACTGTTACATAAATTTTAATAAATTTAAAAAAAAAATAATAAGTTGGTGTAGGTACGCACATGCAGAACCCGCAAAAATAAATTCACACGGAACAAGCCACCCATCGGCGAGCATTTCCTTTGCTTCACTCTTTTGACGCATTCGGAGGAAATCGTAAGTCACTTTAATCATAACAAATTACGGTAGGAAGATAGCTGCCATTTCTGATTATCACATCATTCTTCATGATCTGGGTTCTACAATGAAATATTTATCCTTCTAAGCTGAAGGCCAGTGACACCGACAAGCGCCGCTTTTTATAATAATTAAAGCGGTCTCAATCCTAAGATAACGGCCTGCGCATTACTATTCTAATTTATTATTCGGGTATTTTTTTCGGCATCCGTAATGTGAATGTGACACACATTTTAGGACGTCTAATAACTGTAGCAGAAATATGATTGATATGCATGTAGTGGACCGTTTAAGTTTGCTTCAGTTATCTTTTGCATGGCGCTTTTATTTCTTGCATGATGCTTTCGGAATGTTTTAGCAAATTTTTAGATATATCAGAATATTTGTTAAAGGGCGAACCGGGTTCGGTTGTCAAATTTAGCTTAGATCTCAGTACTCACGGGATCCCCGTCGTAAAAAACTAGAAAAACATAATATTCAAGATTTTTCCTTTGGATCCTTGAATGTGAAAATACGATTGCGAAAGAATTACTTTATAAAAAGTAATTCTTAGTATTATTTTATTATTTTATTTTTAGTACTTTTTTGGGGTACCGAGACTCTTCGGGTTTTTAAAAAATTATCTGAGCGTCTGGTCGAAGCGACGCGTGACCCGAGAGCTGGTCAGTATCTGGCACAGCGCATCAGCATTGCCATACAGCGGGACAATGCAGCCAGCGTCTTGGGGACGCTTCCGACTGGTATTGATATGGATCAGTTGAGCTACCTGTAGATTGTTTGCAACAGTCTGAAGTTAGCTCAATTGTTTCAATTGTAAATACTAATTATATTATAATTTTCTTTGTGAATAAATGCTTCTGCCTTTATAAAATCATGGAATTGCACATAATTTGGTCGAGATACCTGGAACCCTGCTGTCTGTTGAAATGATTTATGTTTTGATTCGTAGGTATTAATTATTTGGTTCCTTGAAACTTTTTCATATGTTGTGTAGTTTTCTTGTAAATAAGCAAAAACTTGCTATTTGCGCTTACGCCGTCCCAAAAACGTTTGCTCTGTCCCGCTCCTATGAACGCCAAATCCTATATCTATCCTTTTCACAAAATGGCGCGCAATGCGCCCTCTTTATGCCTTTTGAGATTCCAAAATTGGGCTATACAATTTTTAAGAAATCAAATAATATCGCAAAAATTTTCGACTTCGACTGATGCGGTTCATGTCTCGATTTTAATTAAAAAAATCCTTACACAATTTTTGGCTAACGTGCCTAGTGTAAAAGGAGCCTATAGGTAGGTGCAAAATAGATTGACTTTGATGTCCTCTGTAGTCCAACGTCGAATCGGAAGTCCCGGCTGTCTATTTGGAGGAGTATCTAATTTAAGAAACACAGCTCTTCACTATACGTAAAAGTGATTCACAAAAGCTTTGTGTAAGTGTTATGATAATCTATCGCAATATAAGTGACCCCATAATAGAATATCGGAGCGACCCTCGACATAAAGGTTCATCGTAGACGCCACCTGTTCCAAAGATAATTCGGATGTTCGGGCGGCCGGGGGCGGGCGGACGTCGAATAAAGAATCGCGATGTGTGCAGATTTCACGGCTGTAGTGGTAGCTATTCGTGGCGACTATTGATTTTGTCCACCCCAGACCGCACGCCGAATTGCATCTAAATTTCCGGGTACAGACACTTTGCAAAAGGTCGACGATTATTGCCTAGCGGTGTCTAATCAGAGTTGTGTTTTCTGACTATAAAATATTTTTGAAAAGTCTTTACCATTAACTGGTTTAGAATGATCTGCTTCTATGTGTTTTTAGTTTTTATTTTTACGGCTGTTTCCATCCAAATGGACAACACAATATCAATCATGACAGTATGAACAATAATTTACATCTTTATGACAATGTATTCGTCATACATTGTTATGTGAATACTTTTGCGCGTAACTTTTAACTTCGACCAAAAATAATCTTTACCGCAACTTTTGCAAAACGGAAAAAACCGCAAGTTAAGTATTCGAAGGGTCAGAGACTCAAAACCCTCAACTGAATCGAATCAGACCTTCCACGAATTTCCCGATTATAAACCGGCCAAGCTGGGAATATCGCGCGCATACGTGATAGGAAGTTAAAAGGTTTCCAATACACATTCTTCCCTAATAAAAAATGCACAGAATACGAACATTATTTGTAGCATCGTTTACAAAACTGTTATACGACGTAGAATCGCGTAGCTCCACTAATCCAGTTTAGTGCCAGACGAAATGCTCGAAACTCCTAAAGCTGTCTTTATCTTAATCGCATTGTTTCGGTTGCTTCGTGCCAATTCAATTTGGCCAATTTATTTCAATCCGTTATAAAGATTATTTCAGTTAGTTCATTTTAAAGCTACGCTAAGAAATTAAGTTTACTTAAATTTCGAGACAAAACTTTTATTCAAGGTCTAGTTAAAAACTTATTTGTTGACTCTACCTACGAATATTTCATCGTTTGTATGAAAATTAGTTTATTTACTTGGCTTCGTCATGGCACTAAATAAATTCATTGTGTTCACAGTTATTATTATAAATCTTCAATTAAATATTGAAAACAGCTTATTCTTCGGTTTAATGAACAGGGTGATCTCATAACTGCTTTATTGATGGCTCTAACGATCTTAAATGTAATAAACGAAATGTCAACACTTATTCTACAAAGTTTGCAAGTTTGCTTTTTTGTACTGATTATTTTAAAATCTTTTTTATCTTTTTAATATCGCCAAAATTGCAAGTTTCAAAGCAGTTCGGAGCTTTTAATAGTGAAACCTCCAAATCTTGAATATTTTTTAAGTTTGTAACTTAACCCACTAAATTTGAAATTTTTGCAAGAGCTCTCGAAACCAAATTTAAGCTTACGTGATTCCTGGCACGTTCGATAAGGAGGGTGGCTCAGTCTAAAGCTTCTCGATTCCACAACCCTTTAATTGGCTATGCCATACGGACATTATTCTATGTCGATCGATTTTCGCTTTGTAAAATTTATGAACAAGTCTCATATTAATCTTCATTAAGACAACCTGTACTATAAACCTAGCTTGTTTAAAAGCTGTAGCTCTCCATTTCAACAAGACCTTTAAATGAATAAAGCTTTTTATTATGCGTATTAATCATTTTTAATTGTACAGTACACGATATCTAATCGTACTATTTGTGATGAGCAACCGCTTACCGTGGAGGTAAGGGTAGGTACTCGTAGGCATGGTCGCTATGTGAAGCACATAAAGCATGCGAGAGTCGCCGGTGGAGGCAAGGCGCGTCGCGAGGCGCGGCGCCGGCGACGATTCTCGTTTGCGCGATGGCTATCAGAAGCGCAATCCTCTATTCCTCGCAGTGCTAATCAATGAATAATTACTCTGTTTAAGGGGCACCTCTATAAATAGCCGGCTGGAGCGCTGACCTGGAGCGACGGGTTAGTCCGGCCCGACAGCCGCGGACACTCGCAGCAGCCTCGCTCGCCCCCCGCAGCCCCTCCTCCTGATGCCCTCCGCACCATCGCCTCCGCCATTCCTCCAGGGTTGGTCCATTCCTGTACTCTTTTTATCTAAATAGCCCACGGTTACTATCCCGGAGGCCGTTTTCGCATTCCGAACTTTGACTCACCGTGCCGATTGCGGATTGTAGCTTGTTTTACACCATGATTATATATTTACTTTAAAGATAAATAAATAGGATTCGTTGCTTTATAATGCATTAAAATCAATAAAATTTCATATAACCTAATAAGTAGGTACCTACTTAACAAGTACCATCCCACCTTCACTTAGGCACATAGGTATAAGTAGACTCTACAATGGAGAGTATTCTGAAGACAGATCATCTAAGCGTAATGTTTAAGTTTGATGAGCACCCTTGGCAGCCCTATAAAGTCGCCAGCACTCGATACGCCTCCGACTCCACATCCTGCCATTTTTTGCTAAATTAGCTACAAAAGGAATCTTTGTAGGCAAAATGTAATATACACTCTCATTCTAAATCAACTATCTCAATTTCACTTTACCCTCATTCACGAACTCGAACCAAGCCATGCACTTAACCCTAGCACAAAGGGCATGATATAATATTTGAGAAGTGGTTAGCGCTCCGTCAGGCTTGTGCCTGCTACGGGGATTGTGCGTGTGATTTTACAAGTAACGGCAATTCTAACCGAAGCTATCGAACGGAGTACCTTCGGTGCCAAGGGGTTATCTGCTATCTACCTTCTATAGGAAGATAGTTAGATAGAAACGGCATAACAATTCCATGGCTCGTTTACAGATACACCAACACTAGTGAGAAATCACAATAGAGATAAATAACCCCAACGCTTTGCCCGAGCGGTACAAAGAGCTCGAGCGATGAGAAAATTAAATCAGTAAATCACCTGGACGCTAGTTGTTTTTTTTTTGGTGAACCAATTACTGAGTGCGACACGACAATGGCATAGACATTGGTGAGTAGAGTCCAACACAAGGCTGAATGCGGCGCGGCGGCGGCGGCGGCGGCGTGGAACAAATGCGGAGACGATGCCAATTTGCCACTCAACATGACAGACGCTCGCAACCTTATTTGTATAACGTTAACATACTCAGGCAGGTACGTGGGTACTATATTAGTTTCTGTGCTAGATCAAATACATCCGAGTAGACAACATTTCCATCAAATAGGCACAATTTTATGTCGATAAAAACCAAGTAGGTACTAGTAAAGCTGCTTCAAGAAAACGACTTGTTGATTTAACTGCTTTTTGTCCTTTCATCATAACAGTAGCTCTCAAACCTTATTCCAGTCTCAAAGACAAGTATAATAAATTCTATTTTGAGATCCATTAATGTATCTTTGATCCCTTTTAAACGTATCATAATCTACAGAGGCTCCAGCCTGCCGGTAATTAAGGTCGCCGAAGTGGCCTTGGGTATAAGACATCATAGAACCTGTACAGAAGAAAATGATAAAAATGACTTCATAGCGATTAAACTTGTTATAATGAATTACGGCATTGCAAGGACGCAGTAAAGTTGAATATTGCATCAGAAAGCTGCGAATGAGGGAGGCAACGATCGCGCGGAATGTCGGCGGGCGACGATGGACGCGGCGCGGGCGCAGCGCAGGGCTCGCCGCGCAGCGCGCCGGCGCCGCCGCGCCGCCGCCGCCACCCTGCCTCCAGTCGCTCCCGCTGCCACTCCCGCTGCAGCCTATGGCAACACACATTCCTATATTAATTTGCAACATCAAGGAATCGACAAAATCATTGATAAAGCACAACAAAATCATTTTTTATTAAGCTGTATTTCAGGATCCAGGGCTTCGCCTATAGCTAAACACAAGAGACTTAAATTAAGAATCAAAAAACTAAAAAGTAAAAGTAGAAACCAAATAATACAAAATGTTATCCAAATATGCGATACTATAGGCTTAATATGACACAAGTAATTAAAAGTTCAATTAAAAAAGTGGATGGCAATGGGGAAAAGGAAAAAAAAATAAGGATGATGTTCTGTAATCACTGCTGTAGACAGATGAAAATAATACAAAGACCCTAATGTTCAAAGTAAAGGAAAAATGTAAGGCTTTTCATAATATTATCCATATATCACCAAATACTTAGGTTAGTTTATATGCGTATATAATCAAGAAACTATAAAACGAATCAGGCATTGACCTAATAGCTAATAAAATAATCAGACTTGATGTAGAGCAACCATTTTTATCGCAAACTGGGCAATTAAGTGACCGTTATTTGAATAAAATGCATAAAATTTTCTAATAAAAATCAATTACTAATGCTAAACTGTGCCGATTTTCGCTCTACTATGCTGTGACTCAACTCCTTCCATCTCAACATGCATTAGGGAAGTACATGGATAATTTTCTCCTCGTTGGCCCACATGACTGACCGCTTTGGCGTCATTGGTAGATTTAACGGGGCTCGGATCAATTACGATCTTGAATTTTTCCTTAACAAAGTATGAATCATCACATCATAACAAAGGTTCCTTTCTTTATTTTAGGAGTTAAGAATCCTCAATTAAATCAGCTAAGGTTACTGACATTATGAAAACCCAGCTCTAATTTAGTGGCTTGTTTGAAGTTTTGATTATATTGATTTAATTATGATTTCATGTCATTACATGAATGGATACAAACGAAGAAGGCTTGCCTCACACGTCCAAAAAATAATATATTTTTTAGTTAGATATCTACCTACCTACTCACTCCAATATTGTCAGGCACTCTTATAAAAAAATTCGGCCAATCAGCTTTTGTTATTGTTATTCCATATTGTGGTGTGTGTCCAATATTGTTATCCAATATCAATTATCATCTGGTTTTTTATACATATTCAATGCGACTATGAATGCTGGAAATGGAACAGCCATCAACAGAATCGATGTCATAAACATAATTTGTAAGTATGTTTATGACACTCGTAACATGGACACTGGCAGAATTGTTGCTAACTAGCAAGCACAGCAAGCCATATACAAAAAGAAAAAGAAGAAGAAGAATCGATGTCTAATCAAGAATCGGGGAAGGCACTTTGCTTACACGTCACGTGTCAGTAGCGAATCCACGCATTTCCCAAAGTCAATCAAAGAACTTTACGGTGCTCAGGTAACCCAGAGTAAAGTGATTGGAATTATTTAGAAGCAAGCGGCAATGTTGGATATCGAACGAATATATTTTTACCCGCGGATATGGTAGAGATAGTGAAATGGTTCTCCATCGTCGATCGCTTTTGTTTCAGTTCGAAATGGTTACATCCCATTCTGATCGCGCACGGAAGTATAGGTGGCTAGATTCTATGTAAATAAAAGACCGTTAGCTATCGCTAACTTTCGTACTTGGGGATTCTATCCTCAACCCAACTAACAACGTCAATGGAGTGAATCATTGGTGATAATGTAGGTATTTTATGGAGAATCTCCTTCACTTTAAAATCCCTACCTTTTTGAAATTAACTACATACATTATCATTCTTAGAATTTCGTAATTTGCCGGCGAGCGACTACCGAGTAAATTTATGAATGAGATATTAAGGATACTTTCTAATATGTCTAACCTATAATAAGCATATCGATAAACACATTTTCTGTTTGAGTTTAATATAACCTACTTACAACTACCTAACAACTTTCTGTTCACTGCAGTGAGATAACGACCTGAATATCAAACGTTTTATTTGTTTCAGCTAAAACCGTAAGCTTACTTATTGAACAGCTCAGAAAATCTGAGGCGCTGAATAAGCTTACAGTTTTACGTCGCAAGAGACTATTTCCTGACTCTTGTGCCGGCAGAGTAAATATTGAAGATACCTGTCGGGCACGCTGCGTGGGTGCAGCTTGACTTAACATCATAGAACCACATGACCAATATAAGTCTGTTGCTAAATAATATCGATTTTATAGCGCGGCAGATGGCGGGCCCTGGACCGGCGGAGTCTGCCCCCCCGCTGCACCGCCGCCCCTCACCCCGATTGAGATTTATCCTCCCAAAACATCCCCTGCAAAAATGGATTATTCGATTTATATTACGTTTCCGCAATTTTCGCGAGGGAATGAGAGGTAAACATTGGCACTGGGAATTTTGCTCCTTTGTACTAAATACGGAGAAGGGCAGCCGCCGATCTGCCGCCATTATAATGACAATGCGTTATATTAGTCGTCTAATTTGCTGTGGATGCATGGCCATCTGTTGCATTAGAGATTCTTTCTCACAAACAATTCACATTTGCCGTTGTTATGTATGCGACTTGATTTATTCAAGCTCACAGCCATTCGACTCGTTTACAGTTATGGCGACAAGCAAAACGACGTTTAGCGAAGGAAAGGTTTTACTCTGTTTCTATTCCGCATAAAATGTGCAAACGTCGAATAGCAAACAAGGGCGTTTCAAAAGGATAACAAACATAAATCTCCGAGAAATCACGTAATAAAATAAAACAAGTGCAAATCAAAAAAATACAAAGCGGCCAAACCTTTGCTGTAGGGATAAAGGATGCGAAAAACGGACGAGTTTATATCTATACTACATTTAACATAATCTCTGTCTAGACGGAAGCTGACCACTGCAATGGGGCTGGAGGTGGGTAGGTACCTACGTACGCGGCTCGCCGCCGCACTCGCGGATTTGCCACCTACACATGGTTTGTGAATATGGATGAATTACGAGCCATTTCACAACTTCATAGGTGCTTTCATCCCCGGTGGGTTTAATGGTAGGCTTTTTGAAAACAACCACATTGACTTTTTAATCCTGCCTTTGTGTGTTTGAGGGAGCAATTTAATGGAGGCTAAAAAAGATTTGTCGTTTTAATCTTCTGAGCTTTCGTGTAATGAGCGTAAAAAGAACAAACGGACGATTGGTGGCCGTCCCGCTGTATCATGTTACAGTGTCAACGAACGTTGAACTTATCACACAGGGATTCACAATGAATGGTTTATCATTTTATCATTACTCCTGTTAGTGTCCAGATAATTAAATCTACATAAAGTAGGCTAGGCACCGATATGCAGCGCTTCGTGGAAACCTCGTATAAAACTGCCTTAATTTTATCTAAGCAAGGCATGGAACAAAGGCATGGTTTTGGCACGCATGTGGCCCCCACATGTGGATGGTGATACTTCCGACAGTTCTTTTACTTTTTAGTCTGTTTTCGTGTCCGCTTGGAGTTCAGCGAATTAATTTGGCCAGTGGAAACCATCAACAACAGGCCTTATGTTCGATTTTCACCGAGCGTGTCGTGTGTCAATGACATATTTGGAAGCCTCGTATGATGTGTGAGCTTTTATTTTTCTATCGTACGTCTTGTGAGCGGCGCGGCGGCCCTTGACTGGTGGATGTACTTACGGAATTAGAAGTCAAAGGTTTCAATCGAAAAAAATAAAAGCACTATTGCATTTTTTATGTTGTTGTATGACATCATGCGATCCGATGAAGCATGACACAATCAGGCAATCAACGCCTATGGGTCCGTGAAATAACTTACTCCACCATACCAAATTTTCAAACAAACTAAGATTTGGTAGGTAGCACTATTGCCCAATCGTATCCAAAAAAAAATTAAAGTTACACTTTAGTTGGTTTTCGCGCACTGAGGCAATTTAAACCAACTTACATTCCGGTCTTAAGATTCAAATCTGCTGAATACTAAAGTTGAACCTGTGAATTCAAATAAGGCTGGCACCCAATCTCTTATTTATATTTTTAAGCGTCTAGGCTTTACGTTTGCTGACTGCAAATTTGCCCAGTATGTATGTAACTGTACCAACAGCGCCCATGCCTAACGCTGAGATTAAACGGTAATGTTCTGTGAACAACATTGCTCTGGAAAACTGCCTACATCCTTGAATACTATAACAGACCACACTCACACTTTCGTAGTCATCACGCCGGCTGTGCTGCTGATATATGACACGAAGTAGCCCCAAAACTGAAAAAAGAATTGTACCTATTATCTACCAAATGCTAGTAATAACTCTAGGAATGTACGCAGCAAATCTAGGAAGTACCGTAAGCGACTATGGGTCATTGGCTCAAGAAGACGTCAGGTAAGCAATAAAATATATTTCAAACGACAGTACCTACGTCTTTAGCTATTCAATGTTATAGGGCTTACGATACTAATAAACTGAAAAGTGTGTCAGCTGGCGTGAACGCTGGCAAGAGAAGTAGCGACCACTATCCGGCATCGAGACCCGAAAGAGTGGAGGTGCGAACAATGTGCCGAGCCGTGGTGTACTGTTCCGCAAAATTAACTTGACCCCACGGAAACTAACCTATCGCCATAAATTCAATTAACTCTTCCTATACCTATGTACAGTGACAGTATCACGTTAGGATCTTCCACAAATATGTGTGCCAAACAACGGTAGTGGGTTGGGTACCTTGAAAACTATATCGTCAGAGTCTTGAATGACTGCATCAGATAATACTATAATATCCATGTTTAATACCAAGGTTCATAAGGTCATTAAAATTCTCTCTGTTTTTGCTGAGGCATCGTTTGTCATGCATGATATCTTCCTTTGAATAAACTATCATATTTTACCGCCGCTTCGGAGAGTTCACATGAGAAACCTAACGAGTTGTACTGTATAAAGAAAAGCCTAAAGGTTTATTGGTTGTGCACTGCACTTGTGTGCTATCCAGAGAGCGTATAGGACGGGTACCTACGGGTGATTTATTGCCACGCACCGACTGGCCCATTACCGTGTCACAATCAATAACCACCAGACTAGCGACTGATGAATTTTACCTTCAGCCGCAGTGCCATCAGAAACAACGCCGCAAAAGCGGCTCGATCCATCCACCTAACTGGAAACTGAATTCATTTCCAACGTGTCAGTATAACTGTAACTCTTAATACTTAATTATAGAGGTGTCCCGTACGTATTGCATGGATTTTAGAACTTTATGGACTCCGAAAAGAAATAAATAATAATAATAATAATAATAAATAATGCTGGACAATTCACACAGCATTATCTAGCCCCAAGCTAAGCAGAGCTTATGTTATGGGTACTAGATAACTGATATACTTAATACAATATACTACATAGATATATATTTTTATTATACATAGAAAACACCCAGACCATCTCGGAACAAATTTCTGCAGATCGTACACAAATTTGTTCCGAGGCGGGAATCGAACCCGCAACCTCCTGCGTCGCAGGCGGACCTTCGCCCGCTGCGCCACAAAAAAAAAAATGTCAAATGTCCGGATTGCTTTCTCTACGTTTACTGCAACAGTTTCTGCACGCGCTAGGAACACAAGTTATATTATTGGACGTTTAATTATGTGTTTTGTGACAGTACTATGCGAAATATCTTGAAACCGAAAATAATATGCCGTATTTAATTTTCCAACTAAATCTAAGAATTTTAAGGATAAACCCTAACACTGTTTTTCTATTTCTGATCCGGTGTGGAAGTTGTTAGAAGCTACGATTTAAAATAATCAAATTCAATTAATAGTAGTCATAATTTTGAACTTGTTTTTCCTATGAAAACTTTTCGACTGCATCGACTCATTCAATTTAATAAAAGTCATTGAATCATCACACTTTGCAGTGTTTTTATTCAAAGTAACATCCTAGGTACTTCTAAAATCCGGCCATTACATGCAAATTACACAGAGAGATAACTTGAGAAAATGTTAGCTAACTTAATGCTGGCGCCGGTGCAATGGTTAGACCAATGCTCTCTACAATCGTTATAAGAGGCACTTATTTAAACCATCAGACATTTGTTAGCTGTTCGAGTTCAGTATCCTCGTTATCACTATAAATGTTAGACTATTCGCCAATTCTCTGACCTACATCAAGCAGTTCCGAATATTTGGTGCTGTAAGTCCATACAGTTAGAAAATTAAGGTGCTTGTACGCTTACAAGAATTCCGTATTTACCATAGGTGATTATTTACATAGAAATTCTCAGGAGGTTTGCGGTCGTAGGTACCTACCTACCCAACTAACTACACTCGTATATGGTCAAGTGAACGGAGGTCCGTCTTAGCCGCCAGAACCTGTGTTTGTTTTAACGCAATACCTGTCAATAGCCGTCCCAAGTTCATTGGCACGTCCACTTTAGCGCACCATCGCGTAGATTTGTGCAGTGCAAGCGCACATCACCATTTGTTCAGGGACCCACCAAACTGGTATCCATTCTCGTAACATGATCTTTGGTATGCCATTAGCTTGTTTACACATTCAATACTAAATTATTGTGCTCAACAAGAGCTTAACAACGTTCAGTTTGTTAAACGTTTGCTATTGCGTGAGACCAGCTTCCAATATTATCTAACAAAATACCTTATGTTTCTATAATCAAAAGTCTAGCTCTTTTTCACTTTTATGACTCATATCATATCATCACTGCAATAAAACGTTTAGCAACAGAGAGATAATTAGGCATTTGGAAGCATTTCGTCATTTTCAACCTCTTTTTAACTGTGTGTGAAACGGCTTTTGCTACGACCACTTTGTCATATTATCTAATTTGTGTGATGGTGCTAAATAAAACGGTGTTCAATATTTTGTTACAAAACAAGGAACACAAAGGGCGTTACACTCTATGCGCAAACATAGAGAACTTTAGTTCAGGAGCTAACCTGTTAACGTAAAATATAAGTTGATACCTTTCACAGATTATCTAAACGTTATAGTCTGACATGAGAGGGCGAGATCTTCCTAAGCCTTTCTAATAAAGGTTCTCGTGGATCTCGGACTCCCGGACCCATTCTTTTTCTAGTTCATATTAGGAACTAGACAATAAAACGGATACGTAATTTCAGTAAACTCAGAATCTTTTGCGTTTTTCCTATTCCGTTCTGGAAATGCTGGATTACGCAATTGTGCAATTTATAAATAAGTTATATACAGGGTGCCATAACACATTTGTACCAAGCTGAATGCGGTGATTCTGTACCCCGAGGGAATTAACTTTTGTTCAACGATTTTATAAATTTAGCTATTTTTGAAACAGATCTTCTCTGCTCCTACTCTATAATAAGCTCGGCCAACTAGACGCGTGTTGTCACTTGCCCATCACTTCGGTCGCACCTATCATCAAATTATCACAATACACCAACACAAAACAAGTGGACAACGCGTTAACAGCCAGTAACAAATCGGACAAACATTTACAAATTGATTGGTATCATGAGAATGGACAAACTGGTGCAGAATGTCATAAAGCTCGAGCTAGAGCTTGTTACCTCCAGCGGTAGGCAAGTGGCGACAAGGAGGATGTGTGAAAAAATATTCTGGCAGTAGAAGCTTGCAAAAATCAAAGCCTACTTCTTTCAGAGTGTACATCTTTTTCGAAGGCAGCAAAAACAGTCATTATTTAGTTAAATTCTTACCCCCTCTCTTCGCTAGCATACCCTATTTCATCTACCTGATAAGTCTAGTCATGAAAGAAGATCTGAGGAGTGAGCCTATTTCTTTCTTTCTTTCCATAGAAAAAGAAGACGTCATGATCACACTTTCCCACCACTTTCTTTGTGGTGGGAAAGTGTTAGGATCCTTGTTAATAATTTGCGTGCATTTTTAAAGTAAGGTAAAATTATAAATGCGATAAAAATAAAAACCTTATCAGCAGATTCGATATTATCTTAGTTTTTTGTTGCAATGTATGAACCCTATAATTAATGCAGATAATTATGATGATCAGGAGGAGTCCGTTTACAGAAGTGCATTCATGCTGTAATAACCCTTAAGGTAGTGCTTTTTAGAAACTTTTTCTTTTTTGTGTTCTGGTTCAAAGCACGTGGACTTGGGAGCATGAACGTACTTACCTATAGAGTTAGTATGTTTGACTAGAAATGTTTACTATTGTAATAAATAATTACCTAATAGTTTATTTGTTAAATCCATATTTTTATGGAAGAGCAGAACGTCCTGACACAAGGTATTGCCTACATACCTACCTAAAAGGATGTCCAAACCACTGTTTAGTAGGATATTTTATACAAATAAACCATTTTCAATAAAAAAAGCTCCTATAGAGCTTTTACTTCATACTAGTGAAAAATGAAATTTGGAATGATTTAATAATTATTATTTATTTTAGGAAACAACGTATGAAAATTTCATATGTGGTTGTGACGTTTCCTAGACAAAAACTGGATGGAAGATCTGATAGTTTTGTACATTTTGTGATAGGCTTAATGGTCAACTTTGACATAATCAAAGTGTTTCAAAGCACAAAAGTTGACCAAGATGAAATTTTAACCAGCACTACACAATCACAAGATAAATGTATCTTTTAAAGGGATATACGCTTCTACGACAATTTCCAAGTGAGTTGCAAAAATTATCAATAAATAAATTGAAACAAAACTGTCAAACATATCCTTTGTACAAAGGCTTACCACAAAATATCAGATTATCTAGCTAGAGGATAAAAAATCTACGGACGAGTTTTGTTCCAGCTCGAAAAATAACAACTAACAGGCTAAAGGTTTCTTCGTCGCTTCTTTACTTTAGTCTACATACCTAAGCGACAGAAATCAAAAATATCACTTTATTTCCGTGTCAGTGTTTAGTTTTATAATTTGATGATTTTTTTAAGTGTACATTTATTGTATTTATGGAAATAAAGTATTTTTGATTTGATTTGATTTAATCAACAAATAAAAAGTTTGATAAGCTCGTTTTAGTCTGCAAGTTAATGAAAGGTGCTACAAGGAGAATAGTTTTCCTCTCCCACGTTCCCGGATAAAAAATGCAATGCAATATCGTGTACGTCATGGCGAATGGTTGGTGGTAACTTTTACGGTACGTTTAATGGCACCAGTACGGCATTAATTCATGCTGCTTTATTCTCTCATTTCGCTATCAAGAATAAAATTTGTTCGTGTTTATTTTAAAATAGTTATATATTATTTAAAAAGTAAATAGAAAAGCTACCCAACAAACTTGTAGTATCATCGTTATTATCTATTAAATATTTGCACGACGTAGTCAAATATAGTGATACCCTATTCTAAAACCATCATCGTTAACCTATATTTAAGCAAATAAATACTATTTCATTACACGTAAGTGATAGGCTTTTTATACCATAAAATTATTAATTCTAAAGTTATCTAATTCTTGCGTTACATAAACGTAAGATATAAAACATTTTCCTCCTACCTATAACAAAGAATTTGCACGAAAGCTTTTGTTTTACACTGTGTAAAACAAAAGCTTTAGTGCAAATTCTTTGGAAATTCAATGGAAATTATACAAAAACAAATGATGAACTTTGAAATTTATGAAAGCACTAAATGTACAAATTGACTTCATGGGTTTTTTTATGAGGACACGATAACGGTGTCGTTATCATGCTCTCATTAAAAAAACCCATGAAGTCAGTGGTACACACCAGTAGGTACATTTTAAAACCTAATCAGTGGTTCTGATCAAATTTTGCAAATACAAGTGTAAAATATTTATAACTTCTGTAATTAAGAAGCAAACGTATAACATCCTGTAATAAACCAGCTCATGTGCCACCGGTTCGTGTTGTCTGACTGTGGGTATCTACTCTGGGTAGAGAGCTCTCTGTTACAAGCCCAGTCAGTTTGGTCAGTTAGTATAATTAGCTTAATAAAGAAAACGCTAAATTCGAATGGACATTATTTTAACTATTGTATCTCATCAAACAAAACGGTAATCGATCAATCAAGATCTTTTAAAGACGCCTTGATTGGATGATATCAAACAAAGATGAATCGTAAAATAAAACATAATCCCTAAAATTATGTAGAAAATTGCGATGCGGATGTAGACCGCAAGTTAATTAGAATACAGGCCAGGTACCCGTGGTGAAGCTTAAGGCTGGCATAATTTGGGCAGTTGAGTGTGACGAAGCGATCCGCGGGCCGCGGCGGTCAACGATCGGCGCCCACAATTTGGAAGGTCGCAACACGGCCTTCTTTCGGCGAAACATACGCTAATGTACCCACGCCGCCGGACACCCTGTATTTATCTTCATACACTAACAGTTATGAATGCTCTCGCATGCGTACATGTAGGTTATGTTTCTGTGTCGACACCGATTCAGGTTCAATTATAGTTTTAAATAAAAAACGACTTTGAAATTGAATTCTTGATTAACATCACAGAGTTTTCTCTAATTGCAGGAAGGATGGCGTGTCAAATCTAACCCATTCATCGCCTTGTAGAGTTGCAGGTCATTCTGCAGGTCGTTCGGATCTCACGGTGACATTATCTTAATAACTCTTTCCTGCGAATACCTTTGTGAGAACGTCAGGGACCCGAGACTGAGTCACAGACCAACCATTGCTTGTTCGCGCAAATCTTTTATGTTTTAGAATAACTTATGAACCTTCGATGACCACCGCATGCATACGTGAATATTTTATTCATTAACAGATGCATTGAGAAGTAAATTATTGTGAAATTTTTTGTATACTTTTTGGTTATGAGGTGAAGGCGATTTGCAAAGAATGGATTAACCGTAGCCGCGACTATTCTATCTCTGCCCTTGACTGTGTTGACTTTTAAGTTTGATGAAGTGAATTGTAATTAGGTATAGTTAATTTGATATTAACCATTAATTATGTATAACCATCAACTTCATCAGCACATTCGCCATTTTCTAGCAAAAAAAAAATAATCCAGTCGTGATCTTCCTAAAAAAAATTTAACATGCTTCAAAAAGAAATATAGTGGCCTAGATATGAAAATCATGCAGCATTTGTAACCGTTACTATAATAACGAGGTCATTTATCAAGTCTGTTTGTTTGTGTGTAGGTACGCAATAAGAAAGCTATTAGATTATAGGATCGGTCAGTAGGTTCTTTATTACAGGTCAAATTAACAAATGCCTCTACTTCAACAAAGTTTTTAATCTGTAGCGTGGTTAATGAAAACACTTTTGGGTGTTCTGGGAGTGGCTTTTATTTGTGTAAAATGATCATGAATCTAACTAGCTTCGTAGAACTAAAAAAAATTCAAAATTAGTCATACAAAACAGAACTACTAATCATGACGAGAGAAAATTTCATGCAATTAAATTTAAATTCAAGTTAGCACGATTATATTATTCAATTCTAAAATTAATCAACCGTTGAATATTACTTTCACTGACATGTTTTGTACAGCGTGATTGAAAGTATCGATTGGTCCATGTATGTTACTAATGGAGGAAGAAAGTGCTTTAGTAGGTACTTTTTTGTGCAGCAAAAAAAATTGATTTCATCTCGCAAAAACATGAAGTCAAAAGTTTTGTGTGAAAGCTAACAAACTATTAAATTAGGTCGCAAATAAAATTGCAGGCATTACGATGGCAATTATCTGCAATTTTATTTGCAAGCAAATATCAACAATCTTAAAGGTACAGATTAAAATTAAAAGGATGTTTGTGACTTCCTGCCTACTATGGTTAGGTACCTACTCAATGCCTCACGAATGTTTCAAATGAAAACCTTGTTTGAAGAGGAAGTTACAAGTTTCATCCATCTCAATCCATGCAATCTTGTGGGCAATCGAACAATCGAGTGTTTAGATTTACTTGATAATATAAACACTACTGCATTCACGTTTTCAAGTACCTACTTAAGAGCAATATATTACCTTGTGACGTACGCATCAGACTGAGGTAAAAAAAAATAAATAAAAAAAAAATAATGCTGGACTATTCACACAGCATTATCTAGCCCCAAGCTAAGCAGAGCTTGTGTTATGGGTACTAGATAACTGATATACTTAATACAATACACTACATAGATAGATATTTTTTATTATATATAGAAAACACCCAGACCAACGGAACAAATTACACAATATAATCGAATTGGCCACCAAACAAGTAATAAAAAAACAAATAATAATTAATCGTTTAATTCAGAACCATACGGACCATAACACACATAAAATTCACATACTTAACCAAAGATACAATTCGTAAACACATAAACTAGTCAGTTATATAACTATATTATTAAGTTATTAATTTTATTATTATATGTTATTATTATTAGTTATTAAGCGACTATTTCCGACCAATTCAGCTAGGCTTTGGTTCGCGAGGCGGATTTGAGGCCGCAGTACATTGCCTTCGTACATTTTAGACCAAAATTATGGGGAGGTAATTCTGAAGGTTGACGTCAAAAACGCCTTCAATTCCGTAGACAGGGGCGCCTTGCTAAAAGAAATTAAAGACAAAATTCCAGAAATTTACCCTTTTCTTTGGCAATGTTATGGTTCACCGTCAAAATTAATTTACAGGAACAAAGTAATTTCGTCCTCAGTTAGCTGTCAGCAGGGCGACCCTCTTGGTCCGGCCATATTTAGCCTTGCCATCCAACCAATCATTCAACGTCTCCAATATATTTGGATGATGGAACATTAGGTGGACACAGTTTTTGATGATCTAAAAATCATCACAAACGAATTTCAAAAATTAGGTTTGTAATTAAATTTTACAATATGCGAGCTTTTTATTTCGGACTCTTGTGTAGACAAAAATAATATCAAAGGAAAATTCAATAGTTTAGCCCCCAACATTACAGTTGTAGATAAATGTTCACTTCGACTCCTTGGTTCACTAATTCTTGATGAGTCTTTTCAGTCATTTGTAGATGAGAAAATTCAAAATTTCAACATAACTTCGGACAGATTGCTAAAAATTAATAGTCATATTCTTTTACAATTATTTTTATTCTGTCTATTTGTACCTAAATTTACATATTCTTTGTGTGTAGTCAACTGTGGAAACACAGCGAGCTCTTGGAAGGCTTAGATAAGATAAAAAGAATACTTTATCATCGGTTTTCAATATTGATGTCCTGTCAAATAGGGAGGCTTAGGTATACGCAAAATTTCAAGTGTAGCCCTGCCAGCGTTCTTGTCTTCTGTCTACAGCACTAGTTCTTTAGTTGACAAAATTTTAAAGCCTTCTCGTTTGGTCCCGCCTGGAATGTCACTGAAAATTTCATTTTTAGACGAAGATAGAACGGCTTGTCATAGTGCTTGCCCTGATGCTGCTCCCCCACAATCACTTTTGTACAAACATGCTCCAGCTCTGCGGATCGTGCCCGCCTCCGGGCCGTTTCTAAATGGGAATCAGGACATTGGTTGCAAGCATTTCCTTCATATAACACTGGCACTTTATTGGATCCCGTAACTTTCCGTATCGCAAAATGTCTTCGGTTGGGTGCAAAGTGTTGCGCGCCTCATCAATGCCCGTGCGGTACTGCTGTCGAATAGCTTGGTCATCACGAATTATCGTGTACTAGGGCTGCCGGTCGGATATCTCGCCACGCCAGCCTTAACGACATCTTCCGGCGGGCCTTGGTCACCGCTAACGTAACAGCTATTCTCGAACCGAATGGTCTGTTACGTGACGATGGTAAAAGGCCCGACGGTATGACACTAGTCCCATTGGAGTTGGGTGGGGAGGCCCATTGTGAGGGACACTACATGCGTCGACACACTTGCGCCTTCCCATTCCCCAGGCGCGGTGGCAGATTTAGCCGAAGATCTCAAGAGGCGCAAATATGCGAGTCTCGACAGACCAACACATTTGGTCCTCTTAGAGTCGAGACCCTAGGTCCGTGGGGTACCGAGGCTCTTCGGGTATTAAAAAAAATATCTGAGCATCTGGTCGAAGCCACGCGTGACCCGAGAGCTGGTCAGTATCTGGCACAACGCATCAGCACTGCCATACAGCGGGGCAATGCAGCCAGCGTCTTGGGGACGCTTCCGACTGGTATTGATATGGATCAGTTGAGCTACCTGTAGATTGTTTGCAACAGTCTGCAGTTAGCTCAATTGTTTCAATTATAAATACTAGTTCTCATATATTTCTATTATTTTATTGTAATTTTCTTTGTGAATATAGGCTTCTGCCCTTATTAGTTATAAATATATTATTTAATATCAACGGTCTGCAGTTAGCTCAATTGTTTCAATTGTGAATAGTAGTTGTAATTTATTTCTATTATTTGATTGTAATTTTCTTTGTGAATAAATATTTATTATATATAATATATACGTATATTAACGAGTCTTAAAATCAATCGATAATATTGGATAACTTGCATTGCATAAAAATTTGAATAATAAACACAAAGGGTCCCTATAAACTACTACATTATTTACGCAATTTGGTACGAAGTAGGTCAAAGAACTAATAACAACCTCCAACTTCGTACGAACGGGTTCGTTGAGACGAGATCAATTTTTCACATGTAACGGATCCCAATTACCAACAATTTTCCTCGTTTGTTTTCTACCTTTCCCCTTTCCATGCCGACAAAACAGCCGAATTCTGAGTTCCTGAGTTGAAAAGTATTAAGAGACTTTAAGAAAAATCTTGTAGAGTGCGCATAAAGTTCAAAAATGATCACGGAGTCGTGATCAAGGCAGTAAACGAGCACTTGAGGGAAATGGGGTTCAGGTGGAAGTTTCAGATTAGCTTCGACCAGGGGAGGGGGACTTTAGAGGGGAGTGGAATAGACGGCTCATAGAACAGACAAGTATCGGCCCGCAAATTGCTTTTTTAACAAGTTTAGTAAAATTCATACTCAATTATAATTAATAAAGATTGAGCTTCGTAACGCGGTATAAGCTTAATTTATTCATGCGACGAATTAACAAAATAGAACCAATTATTAATGTAGGATGAAAATGATAAATAAAGGTTAAGATATTGTTCAAATTAGATAACTTTTCCAAGAACTTTGACCAGCTAGCCGAAGCCACATGTTATTATGTTGACTTATCAAAACAAGATAATGTCCCCATCCTTCAAACAGTGTCACGACAACAATGTACATAGTTTCCTATAACTACTTATCTTCAGTATAAGCTCATGTAAACATGTGACTATATGTATGTATGGATGAAATGGAAACCAGGTTTTTCTTTCGTTTATGTAACAAATGAAGAGTATGTGAGAAATGGTATCTATCTTCTGTGCGAAAAACATTATATTGTTTACGTTTCGTCGTCCTTGTGAAGGTCGCTTGTTTGCCTATGAATTGTACCTTGAACAGATTAGGTAGGAATAGGTTATATTCTAATCGGGTTGGGTGCGTGACGAGATCTAAGAAAATTACGCAAACTTGATTAACTTAATAAGGAAATAACCTTTGGTAGTTGAATCTGTTCAAACAACGTAGGTACCTATTCCTTACAACAATTTTGATACGCACGATTTTTAATAAAGAAGAACCATATTTGGTGTTTATTTCACCAAATCACCGTGAAACACAACCATAAACATTTAATAAAGCTAATCAACTTGACTGCTGATTGGGTCGTTTCCGGTTGTTATAACTTAAGCAAACATTATGTACTCACCAGAAAACTTATCAATAAGTTACCTTGCCACCTTGACTTTAGTTTATATAGTAAAAAATAAAAATGCCGTCGGAAATTTGTCAAAGTTACCTACTCCGTTGTAATATTGTCAAATTTCTGCTCCTTTATTTGCCTCAACACAAAA
Organism: Eupithecia subumbrata; assembly: GCA_949316285.1. Taxonomy (NCBI): domain Eukaryota; kingdom Metazoa; phylum Arthropoda; class Insecta; order Lepidoptera; family Geometridae; genus Eupithecia; species Eupithecia subumbrata. The sequence continues at coordinate 8,533,071 of OX438646.1, forward strand.
TTAACGTTAAGAAGCTGCAGCTGAGTGCAGCATAATCCTAAATCAATTAATCTGATGTGTCGTAAATAATAAATGACATTTTTAATGAAATGTCGCTCAGTGAATCGCGGTTGGGGTGAGACTAGTGCACCAATTCACAGTGCTCCAAGTGCGTAACGAATTTTATGTTTATTTCAATAGCTTTATTGAGTAAACTCAATGAAACCATTGGAAGAAAATGGTTCCCACGTTTATTACAATTGCATAAACAGGCGAGAAAAAAACTGCTCTGTAAAACGTGAAGCTTTAGCTAGGATTAAAAGTTTACAAAAATCCCTTAGAATTAAAAGACAGAACTGGATAACTGCTATTAAACATGTATAATGCTATAAAAATTAAAAAGATGCCTAGTTTCGCTTAACTGTGGTAAGAAGTAGTACCCGGGTACTTAGGCGGCGCTGGTGGGGCGGCTTGCAGCCCAGAGGAGATCTACAGTACGCGCCGCGTTATTTGCACGGCGACATTAAACTTATGTAGGTAACTAGAAGTAAAGTAAAAAAGTAAAGTAAAATATTTTATTTGCCAGAAAACTTATTTCGACCATATAGTCGCGGGAGGCCTGTTTACAATAATATGTTTACCGTTCATAGATTAAGTGTACACAGCCAGGGCAAACTAAGAATAAGTGTTTTAAGTTAGTGAAAATAATAATAATAAAAATAACAAATTACAACTAAAATAAAATAAGTAGAAGAAATAGTAAACTTACTTAATTAAAAACAGGTTAAATAAGTTACATTATCTGACGGAAACATGTCAAGTCAGATAAAATATTGGGAAGGGGAAGGAGGGGAGGGCGAGTGTAAATCGTAATCAGCTTAAAATACTTATGAGACCTAAAAAGAAGAAGATATTCTTTTTTCCGTATAGAAACTAGAGACTAGGTACTAAATCTAATATTAAAAACGTTTATACAAAAACAGGAGAAGAAAAAAACAGGTACAAAACTAGGGTAAAAAAGGGTAGCTTAGTATGTAACTAGGAGGTGAGTTGATTTGGTTATTCCAAGTATTAATAAAATAGCTTTCAGTGCACAAGAGCAAAGCTCGCTGACCATTTTGTGGACGAGAGCGGTAAAGCTCTGATTTTACAGAAACAATGGCTTCCCACAAGCTTCATACGAGAGGCCCGCGTGCTGTCTGTCATCTGATGTCGTCAATATGAAATGCATATAATTGTTACGAGTTAAAGCCCAAATATGCCCATGGAGTTTTTTGTGATGTTTGGCCTCTGATCTGTGACAAAGCCCGAAAGCTCCGCGTGCGGCGCCCGCGCCTGTCCGCGCACTGTAGCCATGATTAATGTTGGGCGCAGTGAAAGCATTTAAGTATGGATGTACTATCCAACTGTACGGTAATAACCCACAAACATGCGTTACAATTTTTCTTCGACATTGCACAATACAAATCTGTTAACGGGAACCGGTCATCTACATCTTTTTTGTTTGTACGCTCAGTATAAATTGATAATGTTGGTAATTTGGCGCCCGTGAGTGCCGTTGCCCGCTACACTAATGAGTTTATAATGGACACAATAATATACCTTGATAATATATTTTCAGAATCAATGTCTAGGTCGAATGTGCTGTTCTACTTGGTACAACCAGGTGATTACCATAACAACTTGATAAAGATAAGTTATGAAACTATACCAATTTAATAACAATCTATTTATTAAGTAAAGTGGCACACACTCAAATGCCTACAAAAACATGGCCTGCAAAAGCTGCGCGTCGCGAACCGTATCAACATTCTTCAAGACTCCTCAATGACTGTGTGAGTAAAATGAAAAAAAAAAACAAAGTTCCGTGCAGATAATGACAAGAATCTCAATTCTCACAAGTTCCTAACATCTTAATGGCTAAAACTGTAAAGTAGAACAATGGATGGAGGCGAGCTGCAGCTCACGCCACGCCTGATGACGAGACAAGTGTAAATTGTCGAGACCACGCTAAATCGGAACATCTAATCACGTTACGGAGAAAATTTTGGAACATTGCTTCATTTCCTCAACTAAAAAATAACAAGTCGTGTAGGTAACCGATGTACCTCAAAATTATCATGTCCGACTTCAGCGTTAGCAAGAAAACTTGATCTTCCCAACAAAAAACGACCACTGATTGCGCACTTTGTCTACAGGAAATGTTTTGAACAGACTAAATGAGTAGCCGACTTCAAACACCAAGTTTTTAGAATTCATAATTTCTGTGAAAATTTGCATTACCTAAGTATTGGTACCTATTGCACGTTTTCACGGAAATTATTAATATTTGATAGGTACGTACAAAATTTCGTAAGAAGACAGAAAGCATTTAGATCAGAGGGGTGAGTCTACAGGCGCGGTTCCAGGGGGAGGGGTCACGGGGGTCGTGTTGGGGGTTCGATTCCCTTCTCGGGACAAATGTGTGTACGATCTGCAGATATTTGTTCAGGGTGTCCTGGATGTTTTCTATGTTTAGTAAAAATGTCTATCTATCTATTTAGTATGTGTGTTTTGTATTTTGTATTATGTGTATATATCAGTTATCTAGTACCTATAACATAAGCTCTGCTTAGCTTGGGGCTAGATAATGCTGTGTGAATTGTCCAACATTATTTATTTATAATAATTGTCCATATTATTACCCCTGAACGAATTTTCAAAGCAATTTTTTTATTTTTTGGAGTGTAAGGATGGTGTTCGGAAGTACGCCATCCTTTTACACACATTTTTTTTATGGTTTACTTTTCTTTGCTGTATTACGTGAGTTTATTTTGTATGTACCGTGATCGTTGTTCTTTGATAAAAATTACCTACCTCTGGTCATGGGCCCATTCCTCGTTTGACGTTAGTTTTACAAACTACTCCAAATTTTCGAAATTCTCCAATGTTTCTGGCTTGCTCTAGTCCGGGGCTCGACCTCCGTTTGAGGTGTACCTATTGCATTAATTATTTTGTTAATCTCGCTCGCCCTATGTCTACCACAGATTTTCGAGGGTCGCTTCGCTTGCTATATTTTTTTGTCATAGGTAGCTTCCCCCTTACTTTCCCCAAAACATCAGAAAAAATCTCAAAAATTTTCGAGGCAAGCTTCACTCGCCATTGCCTATACCATCTATGCCTATACTTACTATTGTTAGGAACCGAGGGTCGGGATGTCGTGTTTGCAGTCAATATGAAAAACACTGCAAAAAATTTAACGGAATCACCAAATTTCGCGATAGTATTTTGTCTTTCTCTGTATTTGGTCCAGTGCTCGACATCCGTTTAAGATGACTTTGCCACCACCGCAAAAATTTACAAAAATTCTAACTTTTCGCGGCTCGCTCGCTCCGCTCGCCGATAACGTTTAGTCGTTTTCTGTGGCGGCAAAGGCCCTGACTAAGCGTAACCCATCTCAAAGTCTTAGGCTGCGACCGCGCCTGACGTCTTCTTTCGCCATACAATTTGGTACAGAGCCTCTATCGTGCGGACAGGGAACTACGCAAATCCCCAAACAAAAAGGAGACGTCACGAACACGTCTCGTTACGAACGTCCAAATAGACTCATCCCTCAGTACACAGTGAATCCGGAGCGTTTCTATAAATAAAAACCACAGTGAGATCATACGACAAAAGGCAATGACTTTACCTACATGCTAATAACGAGAACATTTTGACCTTTTAATAAAAAACTAACGCATATTTACCTCATGTGGTGAATCACAGAACAGCATACCCACTAGAAGCACATTCCATTCCTTTAGCTTCTTGAACTTTTTAGTGCGCGCGAGAGCTAGTCACCTCCGCAAACGGCCCGGGGCCGACGACGGAAGGGTGCATGAAACAAATACAGGCCGCGTACGAAATAAAACGTCAAGTGCGAGTCGGACTCGCGCACTTAAGGTTCCGTATTGTAAGAACTTTTGTCTTGCCAAATATAGGTCATACTAGGTCAACCGGAAGTAGGAACCCTGTAGGTTTTGATCCATGGCGAGAATCAAATTTTTTTTTTGTGTTTAGACTACCTATTTACGGTTTTCGGATTTTACCCTTTGTTTGTGCTATAAGACCTTGCTTCTTACCAAATTTTATGATTCTAAGCCAACGGAAAGTACCCTATAGATTTTAGTTCATAGCAAAAATCATAGATTTTTTTTTTTGTGAATAAAATACAAATTTTCCTTTTAGGATTTTTTCCTTTACTTGTGCTTTAAGGCCTTTCTATTTGCAAAATTTCATGATTCTAGGTCTACGGGATGTACCCTACAGGTTTTGTGTGCATGAGAGTCCCTTGGAAATTTCAAAATATTCGGACATAATGAGCTGTAACTTTTGATTGCGTTGACTTAGTTAGAAGTTTTATTTATATCAAGGCTCCAAGAGGTAACTAACGTATTTGATGTTAATTTCAACTCGATAACTCCACGTATACCTGAGAAAAGGGGTTGACAGACAGACAGACGGACAACAAAGTGATCCTATAAGGGTCCTTTTTCCCTAAAAGACAAAATGCTTATTTTCTTGCTTTTTTTTTTCTTTGGTTCCCATATCAGCCAGTATTTTTAACCAACTTCGAAAAACGGGGGAGTTTCTATGCTCGGCTGAATGTATGTTTTTAGGTGTGTTCGTCGTTTTTCCGGCTACTATAGACCGATTTTGAACATTATTTCGCTATTGTGTAGAGAATGATCCCGAGGTAGTGGATAATTTTTTTACTCCCAATGGATTAGAATTTGTCCTGCAAAATTAAAAAATGTGTAAAATTTAATGGTTTGTTTCAGCCAAATAAAAAAAAAACATTTTATTTACCGGATTTGACTTCAGAATCTCTATAACGAACTCTGTATATTCAAACCCTTCAAAACAAGTCAAACCACGGTAAGTCAATGAAAAACTGGACAGAAATGAACGGCTTTCGGATCTTACTCGTTCAAATCCAACCTAACAATGAAAATCGGTTTAATCCATCAGAAAATAATACATTTTCGACTTTTTCATATGAGACTAGAGCTGTTTTTTTTATTAGTCTTCTGACCCCGTCTGAGAATTACCAGCCAAAAATTAGCTTTTACTGGGGGCTGCTTTACCTATACAAAAAATAGTTTTCGTCTAGTACTGAAAACAAAATTACAAGTGTATTTGGCCAGTTTTGAACCAAACCATTGAATTAAGGGATTTGAAGACGATTTTTAGTATTTTCAAAACAATTAAGTTATGTTTCACTTCCTCTCTATTCTCGACGTGCGCGTACCTTTTACGCACAGGAGGTGACCCGCTCTCGTGCGGGACTGAAGCACCTAATCGTATGGGAACGCGTAAGTGCCTAGGTAATTCGATAATCTATACCTGTAACCTACTATATATTCGAGGTCATAAAGAAGATGATTGAATCATGAATGAAAACTTCTCACTACAATGACAATTGACAAAGCTGTGGATAAAAGCAAAAGTAAATAATAAATTAATTGAAAGTGAAAAACGAAGTCGACGACGGCGTGTCGAGTGGATTCACTGGCTACGTAATCGCTGATAATGTTATTTTATTAATGGATTTTCCGTTTTGTAGAGTTAAATGGCAAAACGTGATGAGGTCGGTGGCTGCCACGATGATGACGGCATTACTTCTGGATCTTCCTTGTAATGTGACTCATCATCGGTTGGTGATCATGACTGACCGCTCTCACGGAATTTGTTTATTAACCCTGATTTTATATACGTACCTTCATTACTATGACTTTGCAATCATTGCTATTAGCGATTCACTAATACTTTACTAAGAATAAATCGTTGAGTGCTATCTTAATTGCTGCGGAAAAGTCCACTTTTTGCTCATCGGATGCGCTTACCGTGAATAATAAACCTGCCATATTGTCCAGCCAGAAACTGGATAAGCAGAGTCCTGTTTATTTTTAGTCCTATCCCTTACTTAGTAAGTAAGTAACTTTGTAAAGGCCACAGATGGATTGTAAACTGAGATAGGAGCGCAACAGTAAACAAACTCATGTAAACCAAAGGGCATTGGAAAAAGATGGTGTTTGCTTATGACCACACGATAGATGTGGGCTGGAGCCGCGTGTAGGTACCCGATCAGCGTAACCGAACCGAGCGTGACGGCTCAGTTTCAATTTTAACAGAGCCTTGCCGTAGAAATATGGCAGTGGCAGCCAACAAATGACTTGCAATACCATATTATACAATACAAAACTCTTTATTGTACTCCACAAACAAAATACAGCATAGACATTAATTATGCAACACAAAAGTAGAGTTAGCGGCCTTATTGCAGGCCGCTAACTTTACTTACGGCCCTATTACATTAAGCAACCTATAAAATGTTTTCTTGAGATAGACCATTGCAATTGCCCTCGAGTCCTGCGGCCAATTTTTTTATAAATAAACCATTTAACGCGTGTGTCCGCCTCATCCCCAAGGTTTCTCGTGATATAACTGAACGACTGTAAAACGCAAATATTCCAGCCTGCCAGTAGGTAATCAACTATTTTGTATGTTTATTATCCTGTACGTAGGTAGATAAGTCCTGATGCCGCTGATTGCTTTTCGACTCGTTTTAAGTACCTACGTTTATGATAGAAACTAAATTAAGAATCACTGAGAAAGTTCAAAAGAAATAGTTGTTGTAAATTGAACTTCACACCCACTAACAAAACTCATCTTCGTCGCTTAAGATGATCTTTATACGCGAGCTTTTAACGTCTATTTTTATTTTAGGACCCCGGGAATTATTGGTTATTGTATTACACTGGTATCATAAATTGAGTTTTATACGTGTGCTACAAATACCCTTTGTCGTTATTTTCTTTTGATATCTATCTACAAATAAAAAAAAAACAAAAGCTCGAGACTTCCTGTAGGTAAGTACACGACATTTGTTTTGCGTTCCGCAGCCGTTACCCACAGTTAAAATGTCGTGAGAATCAGATTAACCGAGGATGATCAAAAAAACTACAGTATAGCGCTAACTTAAGTGCTAATTACTGTTAATGTAGCACAATAAAGAGTTAACACCACTGCGGTGAGTAACAAAAGACATTCGAACAAGACATTTTTGACAAACGCCAAAATTTAACAGTAGCAGAGTTAGGTAAAATTTGAATTAACAGAATCAGACAGAATAATTTGTTCTATGGATCAGTTGAGCTACCTGTAGATTGCAGCTAGCTCAATTGTTTCAATTGTAAATATTAGATTTAATTTGTTTTAATTGATTTTAATTTTCTTTGTTCTTGCTGAATAGAACCAGTCAGTTAAAATGAGTTCAATCTCTCAAACCGAAATCAAATCAAAATCAGTTGCAAAGATTGATTCTCACACATTTCACAATAGGTAACGGTGACAGAATCACCTGTCTGCACGATCAGGCACGCCAATTTTACACAAACCAATTTAATATGTACGATAGGTTTGCGGAAAGTTCCAAAATGTAGAGCGTGTAGTGCTCTAGTTTTCAGCTATCGCTATATAAATTATCCAGCGAAGCGATGCAGTTAGGATTGCGAACGGCTAAGCGCCTAGTAAAATTTTTTGCAAACGCGTGGTCACACAGCACCTATCTGACAATCATCGATGCAGCGTTTTGTATCGAAATTTTTCTCATCAATGGTTCGACGTATTTGAATCCAACGAAATGACTCTACAGCTTCGTTCACTGCTCTACAAATACAATGTATCCCGTTTTCAGCCGTGTGAAGTCATCCTTATTGGCAAAGTGGGCCACTGGCTTTGGCGATCTGATCGTGTTAGATAACGGCACCTAACTAATTATCTATTAAGCCGACAATGGTCTCACGTCGGCGCGGGCACGCCGTCGTGTCGCACGCACCATTCCACTTGTCATTCTAAAGCATCCCTATTATTCGGAAGTAAGTTTGTAAATATATCTTCGAGGAAAGCTCTAACGGACGTTTAAGTTGTTTATTTATTGATTCAACAATCAATCATAGTGTCTTTTATTATGTTCACGGTTAAACCTTTAAACCTACTTTTTATTAGGTAAGGTAGGTACTATCAAGTAATTTCTTCGTTCATTTTCTGTTCTTCTTCCTTCGTATTCATATAAATATCTACCTACTTACTTCGAACAGATAGCTTTATAAAGCTCATAATCCTATGAATCCATGCTAATTAGGTTTATTTATCGCTAGTTTTGCATTTATGTGACGTGACCCGCATCTTACCACTCGTATAACATCATCTAAATCTTGTCGCAATTATGCAAAATGGTTATCTCATGTTGTTTCTCCCAGATTTATTATAAGGAGTACCATTATGTCGTTATTTCAGTGTATGTAAATCAGCGTCTAAGTTCGATTTAAAAGCACAGTTATTCTGCAGTATAGTTTAAAGTTAGGATTTCCCTGGTATATTGAGAGCAGGGTTTGAGATATTCCCATGCTGTGATACGAATTCAGATCACACGGGCGCCGGCGCCGGCGTCGGCAACCAGGCGCCTCGGCCCAACCTTTGCACACTGAACTTATTACGACGCGTGCTGTTTACCATATAACATGACCAACATTGCTAATGAATATAGCTAAATAACTACCATGCCCGTTGGATACTGTCCTAAGAATCATACCCTGTCCAAAAAGCTCTCCATCAGAAACGAAAAGCTCATCTTACAGTAAAGGTTTTATACCTCACAGATGCTTATTTATTTGAAAGTATTAATTATGTAGTAGTTATTAGGTAGGCACTTAGTAGGTACAAGAAAATATTATATTTTCTTAAACTAAGTGCCTACCTAACTAATATAAACGGCTGCTAATAAGTAAACGTGATAAAGGTAAATATGATATCATTGAGTTTTTTATTCACGATTCATTGAGATCTCTTGATGATAACAAGGTTAGGCAAGATGAATTGATGTGCAAAATAATAACCATAAAATAATCACGAAGGTGTGAAATATATAAATTTATTATCTTTAGAATCATAGATTTGTAATGAATAAATTAGTGTTTATTATGATGATCTCGTGAGAATAAGTAGGCAGTTTGTTTGCCGATATCAACGAGTGGTCAGATTCAGGCAGTGGGTAACGGTACCCCGCTGTCGGGTCCGCACACAAATTAATGGTTGGCGTTCAAGGCCGCCTACAAGCAATCGACATAGATACATCGGTTTGTCGACTATGAGAACACGCCTTCCGACTCTCGGTCAAGAATGGGGCCGAGAAAGCGGCCCCGAGCATCAAGCACGAAGCACTCTCGCGCGCCCGAAACTGCCGTTGTCCGAACCACCGAAATACATGTAATTTATTTCATCAATAAATGCTAATTACTCACACTATAGTGCAATCATTGAAAATAATGTTAGCCAATTCATCAAAAGTCTGGCGGCAATAGATAATTTGCTCTGCATTATTCTGAAAAAAAAAAATGCTAATTCCGCCATGTAAGATTCGGCGATACCGCTAATTAAAATCCTGTTCATTTATTACATACATACGGAACATGTCTTTCGTTCATTCACTAGTCTACAGTCATTAGATGCGATGCTGTGTTAGGCATTCTGGGTGCCCGGTTTTTGCCCCGTTCGTGGGTGTACTGTTACTGTTAGCCGACTTTCGGCCGGCCCGCCTCGCCACCGTCTACCTTGATACTTTCAGTTACGATGGCTAAAGTCTATTTTGCACTTCTCTTGTTACCGCTGTCATCTCATTGTGACCGAGTTACTGACAAAAAATATCAATCAAAATTCTAGCACAAAAGCCCGAGGCATCGCGCTGTCTCTTGCCCAACAGATGGACGGGAAATTCAATGGATTTTTAACATCACAACTTTACTTGAATCGTTTTTGTGAAACGGCTACCCATCAATCGTTACTTTGATCGTTGGATGAAACGTTAATTTAGTTCTTACTACTTACAGACCTTAGTCTGATAGTGTCAAGGCTTTTTATAAGAATATGTAGGTAAGTCTCGTACCTTTAGGTATGAGGCGAAATGTGACAAAACAAGAGGGATCTCTCGTGGTGACCTTTTGTGAATGGCAATGGCAATTCGATAGCACACCCAACCTTCTTTGTGTCAATTTGTATGGAGAAAAATCTTTCAAAATACCCCTTGTAGTTGATGATGATATTACCTAAGACAAAATAACAAATACTTACCGCTGTTAGGCAAAACCAAGAAACTTAATCACATAATGCTTTCTATATGCCTCATAATTTATAATGAAGTTACCTTAGAATCGTCTAAGTCGTGCTGCAAATTCCTATCTTCCCGTGTATAATAACAGCATCTCACAAAGAATGATTTTACAATCACAAGAACTATGAAGTAAGGAGCGAGATGTAGCATGCGACGTGCAAGTTCAGTGACTCTACCTTCCCTTCGGGTCTCGGGATTGGCAAGAAACTGCATTCGCGCTGCGAACCTGTTTGCGTACCCCAATACCGCTGCTGTCAGGATTTCGGAGGCCAATTATGTGTTGTTGGCGGTAGAGCGAGGCTAAATTGGCATGTAGCTATCAGATATTCGGGTGCGATGCACGTAACTTTTCTCTGTTACATAACAATTAGCGAGCGAGCTGGTCTGAGACACGGCGGGCGCCTGCCAGTGGGGTCATTGGCAAGGCGGCCGAGAGCTGCCACTTTAGGTTCAAGGGTACCTACGGCGGGCCTACATGCCGCCACACTGCGCTGCACTCCTCACGCAACCGTCGCTAATTACCCATCATCATGAAAACGTTAGTGAAGGCGCCAGGTCTTAATTCTTATTTTTTTTTGTAAATCGCCTCCATACAAAATAATGTCCGAAACCCGATTAATTGCCAAATATAGATCTCCCACTTCTATTTAAATCCACTTCCACGAAAGATGATTTAACTGGCATAAGTTTGAAGTTTGTCATCTACAAATGACTGAAAAGACTCATAAAATGGTGAACCAAGGAGTCGAAATGAACATTTATCTACAACCGTAATGTTGTAGAGAAATAATGTTCTAATTTGTTTCTTATCATCATCATCATCATCAACCTATATTAGTCCACTGCTGGACATAGGCCTCCCCTAATGAGCGCCATAGCGCCCTGTCTTCAGCTTGCCGCATCCAGCATCTGCCTGCAGTCTTTCGCAGATCGTCATCCCACCTGGCCGGAGGGCGTCCTACACTACGTTTGCCGAGTCGTGGTCTCCACTCAAGAACACGTTTGCCCCAGCGGTTGTCGGTTCTTCGCGAGATATGGCCGGCCCACTGCCACTTCAACTTGCTAATTCTTTGAGCTATGTCGATAACTTTGGTTCTCTGTCGGATGTATTCGTTACGAATTCTGTCCTTCAGAGAGACTCCGAGCATAGCTCTTTCCATAGCTCGCTGAGCGACTTTGAACTGGTGGACCAGCCCTACCGTGAGTGTCCACGTCTCAGCTCCGTAGGTCATGACGGGTAGGACGCACTGATTGAAAACTTTAGTTTTCAAGCATTGCGGTATGGATGACGAGAAGACTCGACGTAGTTTCCCAAACGCTGCCCAGCCTAGCTGGATCCTCCTCTTGGCCTCCTTCTCAAAATTATTTTTACCCAACTGCAGAATTTGCCCAAGGTAAGTATACTCGGAAACAATTTCGAGAAGGTGGCCATGTACGACGACCGGTCCCGGATCAATGAGGCCATTGATCATGACTTTGGTTTTATCCAAATTCATGCCAAGACCGATGCGTCGCGAGGCTGAGGCTAGGCCGTCCAGCATCTGGTTCAGCTCCTCTAGCGACTCCGCCATTAAGACTATGTCATCAGCGAATCGCAGGTGTGAGATGTGGTCGCCGTTTATGTTGATGCCCTTACCTTTCCAGTCCAGCGTCTTAAACATATCTTCCAACGCGCTCGTGAACAGTTTCGGGGATATAACATCCCCCTGTCTCACTCCTCTGCGCAGTTGGATGGGTTTAGACTGCTGGCCCTGTACTTGGACACTCATGGCGGCGGCCTCGTAGAGACATCTCAGCACCTCGATATAACGATAGTCTACTTGGCATCGCTGTAAGGATTCCAGAACAGCCCAGGTTTCGACAGAGTCAAAGGCTTTTTCATAGTCCACAAAGGCCAGACACAGAGGCTGATTATACTCTTCGGACTTCTGTATAATCTGCCTCACCGTGTGAATGTGAATGTTGTTTCTTATATTTGATTTAAATTTTTTCTTAATTAAATTCCTCTATCTTTAACTATATAGACGACTTCCGTGGCGCAGCGGGCGAAGGTCCGCCTACGACGCAGGAGGTTGCGGGTTCGATCCCCGCCTCGGAACAAATTTGTGTACGGTCTGCAGAAATTTGTTCCGTTGGTCTGGGTGTTTTCTATGTATATTAAAAATATCTATCTATGTAATGTATTGTATTAAGTATATCAGTTATCTAGTACCCATAACACAAGCTGCTTAGCTTGGGGCTAGATAATGCTGTGTGAATTGTCCAGCATTATTTATTTATTTATTTAACTATCCTCTCCTATATTTAATCACGAACACAGTTGCTCAACGCACAAGAAGTTTGCTTAGCGCCATGTAAGCCGACGTGAACTTTGCTGTTCTTTGTCATTAGCGTTCCCTCACGTCTAGTGCATTAGCTAATTTGTCATCATGGGTGCGCTTGCGCTGCGCTAATCGATTTTACATAACTAACACTCGACTTTTTGTCTCATTTCTACTTACTGAGGCTATCAGTTACTAATCTACTCGTGGCTGAGATTGGCTCTAAAGGTTTTTCAGTGTGTGCACTTCTTTTAATGTATTGACTAATGTTTCGTCGTTTTAGGATCAAAATACCTGGACTCCTAGATATTTTTAGGGTTCTGTACCTCAAAAGGAAAAAAGGAACCCTTATAGGATCACTTTATTGTCTGTCTGTTTGTCAGTCTGTCCGTCTGTCAACTCCCTTTTCTCAGGAACGCGTGGACGTATCGAGTTGAAATTAACGTCAAATACTTAAGTACGTAACCTCTTGGAGCCGCAATATAAATAAAACTTCTAAGTCAACGAGCTCAAAGTTACAGCCGTTTATGTCCAAATATTTTGAAATTTCCAGGGGAATCACATGCACACTAAACCGTAGACTTCTTCGGGTACTTCCCGTAGACCTAGAATCATGAAATTTGGTGAGCAGCAAGGTTATAGCACAAGTAAAGGGAAAAATCCGAAAATCATAAATTTGTAATTTGTTAATTAAAATTTATTTATTATTATTTCCTCAAATTTATTCATTATTTATTCATTAAAATTAAAATAACTTTTATTACTCGCCATGGACCAAAACCTATATGGTACTTCCCATAGACCTAGAATTATGAAATTTGACAAGAAGCAAGGCCTTATAGCACAAGTAGAGAAAAAAATCCGAAAACAGTTAATTTGTAGTTAAGTCACAAAAAAAATACTATTGATTCTTGCCATGGACCAAAACCTATAGGGTACTTCCCGTTGACGTAGAATCATACAATTTGGAAAGGAGCAAGCTCATAAAGCACACGTAAAGGAAAAAATTCTAAAACAGTTCATTTGTATTTTATTCACACAAAAAAATATTCTTTTGATTCTTGCTATAGACCAAAACCTATAGGCTACTTCCCGTTGATCTAGAATAATAAAATTTAGTATGAAGCAAAGTCTTATATCACAAATAAACGAAAAAATCCAAAAATCGTAAATTTGTAGTTTATTCTCAAAAAAAAATAGTTTTTGATTCTCGTCATGGACCAAAACCTACAGGGTACCTAATTCCTGTTGACCTAGAATCATGATAATTGGCAAGACACAAGGTCTTACGGAACCCTTAGTGCGCGAGTCCGACTCGCACTTGACGTTTTTATTTTGTAAACAAAATAAAACGTCAAGTGAAATATTTTACAAAACTATGAAATATTTTACGAGGTTTCCTTGGAGCAAATCGCAGAAGTTCAAAAGAAGTTTAGGTTTTCACAGCTTTCATTCAGTTGTTATTATTATTTATTTCATTTGTCTCTCGTCCGTTTTCGAATTCGCACCTTTTCGCAGTGTGTGTGTGTGTGTGTGTAATTAGGCGTTGTTAAAGTTTTTATTTTGTTAAAGTGATAAGCTCGCTGTTACCTAGTTGTTTTCTGTTATTGTTAGTCATTTATTTAATTATTAATTAGAATGACGGAAACACCAATTACACTAAATAATTATAATTACATGCAAACAATGAAAGTTATATAACTAACATAAAATACAAGAAAGAAAAAAATCGTTCGTCGATCCCTCTCACGATAGAGATTGTTATCAGTTTTTGTTAAGTTTTGATACATCTGTCATAAATGTCTTTGTTTACCAAAAATTCAAATCAAAACAAAAACTCTTTATTTCCATAAATACAATAAATTTACACATATAAAATTAGTAGAAGTAGATCCTACTTAGATGAGAATGAGTAGGTACATTTAATCAGTTCCTAATGTACATGCATACCGCAAAGTTACTAAAGCGTGTATAAAAGCATCTCAAGGTGGCAAACCCAATGCAATATCCTGAAACTGAAGATTCGCCTGACAACATGTATTACCTACTTATCCTCAATTTAAGTTTGCTTCCGTGTTCATACGGTACCTACAAGTCTGAAGGGTGAAACGTATTCGTGGACTTAAAAACGCATTTCAGCAAGTGTTTAATACTCTTCTGGAATAACTCTAGGAGCGCATAACAAAAATTTGCTTGAATAGTTCTTTGTTATAAAGAACTATTTAAGTAAATTAATGTTTTAAAATTTTGGTGAGTACATTTTCCACTAAATTTTTGTTTGATACTCGTCGAAGCATATTTTTCATTGAAAGTGATCTCTTCACTTTCAATGAAAAATATGCTTCGTCTTCAATGCTGATTGTTTTATATTTATTACAACAAATTTCATTACAGAAATTTCCAGACAGACAATAAAAACGATTTAATTATGACGAGGTACATTGAGTACCCACTTAGTTATTTACGATGATTTAAATACCGGGTACCTACTTAAAAAACCGTTGTCATTTTTGCTAATTAGTTTGAGCCGCTATCTTTGATTGATGGTCAATAAAATCAAAAATAGCGCAAACGGTACACAACAATATGCAAATTGAACCAATTTACTTCATTCAAACGGACATGCTTGTCGATTCTGAAAAGTACACATAACGGGTAGGTACCTACCTTACCAACCCACTAATATTATGTGTCACTTAACATTTAGGCGTTTCAATTCGTAGACATTTTGCAAAGAGACATGGGCACTGGCCACGGAAGGAATAAATTTTCCTGCTCTGTAGTACATACCTAGCTACTGCTAGGTAGAGTCTTTAAATTGTATATTTTTTGGTAAATAATAGACACCCACATACGGTCATAAATCCATATTAAGCAACCAAAAATTACATAACTTTCTAACCATCATAACCATAAATAACAAGTGCAACTGTAAAAATCTACAGCCACATCAATTCACACATCAAAAGGTGAGCATATCTCAAAGGTATAAAAAAATAACGTTTACGCTCGTCGATACGGGAACCCTATAATTTTTACAAAATAATACGAAGTGCAGACACCGTTATTCTTATCGACAGACCTATCGAATAGATCGTTAACTGGCGTCGATTTTAATTAATAACTACGAGAAGACTACAGTAGAAACGTACTACCTACGGCGCATCCGGCTATGTACCAGCAGTCCGTTAAACTGCGCAATTTTCTAGTTACCTCATCTTCGATGTATTTTGCTGAACGAAGAGCCCATCTCGTCTATTAAAAGTAAAAAATTCTCAGGGAATGATGCACGTGTATGACGCATTGTCTTCGGACATCCATCACCGCTGCACTAGGGAATTCTTTCGGTTTTGCATATAAATAACTATTAATAGACACCGACCACGAAAAGCAATCTCCCGGGATGGCAGTTAATAGCCCTCAGGTTATTTTATAACTAAGCTCATTAATGAGCGGTTGGACGTGACTGGAGGAAAATGCATCGAGCTTTCTGCACAGTAGAGCCTGTATTGTATTGGTGCGCCCGCGCCTTCCGTCGCCGCAACTTTGTGCAATTATTACTTAACTGTTTAATCAATACCTACATAATACATGAATTTCCAGACATTGCGCAATAAAATGAGCTAAAGGGGAAAATAGCGACCACACAAAGCAAGCTTAATCATTTTCCCAATAAGGTGCATATGATGATTTCAAATCATTATAGGTCATTAGTAATAATAATATAAGAACCTATTTATGTTTAATCTAATATAATAAATAAAGTATATGTTTTAATTAAAATTCGAAAGCATTGAACATTTAACTCATGAAATCATAACGCGTTGAAGTCTAATCTACGAAAATGAGCGCAAGCGCGTAGCAAGTGCTACGACGAGTCTTCTCGTCACACTCGTCATGCACAAACATTAGAAACCTAGATGCGTTTTTGTGTATCTAACATGTTTGTGCGATGCCTTATCTCTGAAAATGTGTTTTTTTTTTCTTTGCTTTTTACTTCAAACTGAAAACCAAATATGGAAAACTGTTTAGATAAGTAATGATGTAATTAGGTATTTACCTACATATTTGTATTCAAATTTTAGGTTGTTGGGTTGTTTACTAGTAGGTCCTTACGTCGTAATTTGTTATTTTCTGAATCGTGTCGAATGAGTCCTTCCTCGCACGTCTTGGTCACAAAAACCACCAAAACGCCGGCGATGAGCTAACCCGCCCGTTTTACAGCACGACTTGATTACTTACCTACATTGTAAAAAAAACTCAATCATTGGCCAAAATTAATATCCACAACAGATCAAATTCTATTATTTCAAAGTACTTATAAGAAAACTACTGAAATCCGTAGAGTGGAACAGATAACAAAGCATTTTATGAATATGCAAACGATAATGCTTGGAGTGTTAGTCTGCGAAAGCTTTTGGCAAACTTTTTGTATTGGTAATAGCAAAAAGTGAATAAAAATGCACTTGGTGACTTTTCAAAAAAATGTGAAAACCTAGTTAATAAGTTTAATCTCAAAATAAACTACCAATACTTACTTTTCATTTTATATTTAAGAGGATGTGGCTGTCGAAAAAGCTATTGGAGTATAAATGGCTCAGGGGAACTCTGTATATCATAAAAACTTTGCATTAGTGTAAAATTGTAAATAAAAAGGTGATGTAAGTCTATACCAACCACCTTCTAAGTTTTTTGTTAAGCTGTTCTCTTCGTGGAAACGTGAGCCATGAGCTGAGGGTCAGGACCTTATAGATTGAACCCTAAAATGAATGAAGCTATGCGATGATTCATGGGCTCCATCGCAGGCTCATCGTGCAGACAACCGGATACTATTCACATAATGGTCTATGCTGATGTCAACATGATGACGTCTTCAGGGGTTTAATCGCGAGGCAAAAAGCTTCCATAACTTGGTATGCGATGAGTGAGACTATCATAAGTGGGTAACTATCTATTTAAAAACCTGTCCGTCGCTATCTTCATGTAGCGAGCCTATTTCTGGACACCTAATAGTCTTTTTCCGTCACATACCGGGTTCAGCAGTCTCGAGCCTATATCTCTACTTACATCTATTATCTACAGACATGCATGTTTTTTAAATCTCATAATCGGCAGCTGATCAAGGACAGTAACATAAAAAATGTCTCATGGAACAACACAATGTTGATTTTTAGGGTTTCGAGATCGGTTTCGAAACCTTTATGGTCTCGCTTTGTCTGTCCTTTTTCCCTCTTTAATAACTCAGCAACTGCCGCAGCTATCAACTTGAAATCTAAAACACATTTCGTACAGATTTAAAGAAAAATAAATGAAAATGAAAATTCGATTCGTAGTGTCAGCAATGTTATTTAAAAGCCACATTATTGTATAGATTACTTTTGCCGTCTATCATTTTCTATAATATTTAAAAGACACTGTTTTGTTTCTAGTACTGCATTTGACTTACAAGTACTCACTGTCATAGCGGGGCGGCAATTCCCGACCAATCGCAAGCCTCGACCGATCAATAGGCCTAGGCGGTAACAATTTAGCTGACATGGTCGCATCGACCCGCTCACAGTCAGCCGATTTTGTTCGCCAAAGTGGAAGGTTGTATTGTCTACTAAGTTTGTGTGAGGTGATTGTGAAAGTATACATTTTCAAGTAAGTACTGTTTTATTTGACGTAGAAATTAGCTTAGCAGGCCAAGTCTAGCGCTTTTGTAAGTAGCGTTAACAATTCAGAAGTGGGATATGATCGCCACGTGCACTTGTAGTAGAAATGAGTATGTTTCGTATGGGTAAAGTTCATAATGAGCACTATTTCGTCAATTTTAAGAAAAACCACGTGTTTCTCGTTCACGTGTTTTTGTGTTCTCGTTTTTTTTTTTCTTTCTTTCACTTTATTCTTTGGCTTCTTTTACCAAATTGTACTACTTTAACAAGCAGTGAGACCGATGCGTGGTTGAGGGTACTCCTCGATAGCATCGTCTCATTGCGAGTAATTCTACAATAAGACCGATACGTGGTCGAGGCTACTCCTTGATAGTACCGTCTTATTGTGGGTACCTAGGATTAAGTGTTGCTACGATGAGACTGATGCATGGTTAAGGCTACTTCTTAGTAGCAGCTGCTCATTATAAGCGCTCCCAGAAATTGATAACATAGCGCTTAGAGAAAGAAGGGATAACTAATAATAATTTTTTTACCCAAAACTGATTTTTACCTTGTGCAAAAGAACAAAAGTGGTGATGACGTCATCCAAAGTGGTTTAGAATAATTGGTTATTTTTCGAGTGGGGTAACATAGGGGGATGAAAATTTGGTTATTTTTGACGTATCTCTTACCGTTTACGAGATAATTGCAGATTGCCCAAAAATCATTTTACTCTATAGTAGCTAACCTAACCTAACACAAAAGTGGTGATGACGTCATCCAAAGTGGTTCAGAAAAATTGGTTATTTTGAGAGTGGGGTAACACAAGGGGATGAAAATTTAATTATTTTTGACGTATCTCTTACCGTTTACGAGATAATCGCAAACTGCCCAAAAACTTATTTTACTCTATACTATCTAACCTAACACAAACCTAAGACTAACCTAACACGAACCTTAGGCTAACATAACAAGTACCTAAGGCTAACCTAATATAAACCTAAGGCTTACCCAACGCAAGCCTAAGGCTAACTTAAGGCAAACCTAAGTCTGGCTAACCTAACATAATTTGACCGAAATCTTGAACAGTAACTGTGCTGCGGTCTTTTCATTTATTTGCAGTGGATGTCCTTGAGCAAGGAGCATATTCTCCATGCCACCCACGGAGCTAGAACGGTCCTCTGCCGAAAGGAATGCCATACGAGGTCTTCTTGCACTTGACGCAGCCAATCAACGCCCATACGGTCGGGCTAGCGGACGCCCTTCACGCAGTCGGGTCAGCCACAGGACGCGCCGCTCACGGTCCCGCAGTCTCCGCTCGCACAGTCGGGCCGGATGCTTTCCAAACAGCCGTACTCGCCGCTCTCACAGTGGTGCCAACCACTGTCGCTCACGTGGTCTTGCTAACCATTTTATATTTGCATGCCTACTTCGGAAAGATGTGACCAGACATGTTAAAAGTTTAAGACTTACAATCTTTAATCTTTAATTTTTGTGCTTAATCTAGTCAGCCGCGACCGCTCACGCAGGCAGGCGAGTCACCGGGCAAGCCGCCACAGGACCTGCCACTCACGGCCCCGCAGTCGTCTCCGCTCGCACAGTCGGGCCAGATGCCTTTCGAGCAGCCGTTGTTGCCGCTCTCGCAGTGGTGCCAACCATTGCCGCTCACTCAGTCGCGGCCGCTCACCGCAGCCACGCAGCTCGCCGTGCTTAGCGCCATGTAAGCCGACGTGAACTTTGCTGTTCTTTGTCATTAGCGTTCCCTCACGTCTAGTGCATTAGCTAATTTGTCATCATGGGTGCGCTTGCGCTGCGCTAATCGATTTTACATAACTAACACTCGACTTTTTGTCTCATTTCTACTTACTGAGGCTATCAGTTACTAATCTACTCGTGGCTGAGATTGGCTCTAAAGGTTTTTCAGTGTGTGCACTTCTTTTAATGTATTGACTAATGTTTCGTCGTTTTAGGATCAAAATACCTGGACTCCTAGATATTTTTAGGGTTCTGTACCTCAAAAGGAAAAAAGGAACCCTTATAGGATCACTTTATTGTCTGTCTGTTTGTCAGTCTGTCCGTCTGTCAACTCCCTTTTCTCAGGAACGCGTGGACGTATCGAGTTGAAATTAACGTCAAATACTTAAGTACGTAACCTCTTGGAGCCGCAATATAAATAAAACTTCTAAGTCAACGAGCTCAAAGTTACAGCCGTTTATGTCCAAATATTTTGAAATTTCCAGGGGAATCACATGCACACTAAACCGTAGACTTCTTCGGGTACTTCCCGTAGACCTAGAATCATGAAATTTGGTGAGCAGCAAGGTTATAGCACAAGTAAAGGGAAAAATCCGAAAATCATAAATTTGTAATTTGTTAATTAAAATTTATTTATTATTATTTCCTCAAATTTATTCATTATTTATTCATTAAAATTAAAATAACTTTTATTACTCGCCATGGACCAAAACCTATATGGTACTTCCCATAGACCTAGAATTATGAAATTTGACAAGAAGCAAGGCCTTATAGCACAAGTAGAGAAAAAAATCCGAAAACAGTTAATTTGTAGTTAAGTCACAAAAAAAATACTATTGATTCTTGCCATGGACCAAAACCTATAGGGTACTTCCCGTTGACGTAGAATCATACAATTTGGAAAGGAGCAAGCTCATAAAGCACACGTAAAGGAAAAAATTCTAAAACAGTTCATTTGTATTTTATTCACACAAAAAAATATTCTTTTGATTCTTGCTATAGACCAAAACCTATAGGCTACTTCCCGTTGATCTAGAATAATAAAATTTAGTATGAAGCAAAGTCTTATATCACAAATAAACGAAAAAATCCAAAAATCGTAAATTTGTAGTTTATTCTCAAAAAAAAATAGTTTTTGATTCTCGTCATGGACCAAAACCTACAGGGTACCTAATTCCTGTTGACCTAGAATCATGATAATTGGCAAGACACAAGGTCTTACGGAACCCTTAGTGCGCGAGTCCGACTCGCACTTGACGTTTTTATTTTGTAAACAAAATAAAACGTCAAGTGAAATATTTTACAAAACTATGAAATATTTTACGAGGTTTCCTTGGAGCAAATCGCAGAAGTTCAAAAGAAGTTTAGGTTTTCACAGCTTTCATTCAGTTGTTATTATTATTTATTTCATTTGTCTCTCGTCCGTTTTCGAATTCGCACCTTTTCGCAGTGTGTGTGTGTGTGTGTGTAATTAGGCGTTGTTAAAGTTTTTATTTTGTTAAAGTGATAAGCTCGCTGTTACCTAGTTGTTTTCTGTTATTGTTAGTCATTTATTTAATTATTAATTAGAATGACGGAAACACCAATTACACTAAATAATTATAATTACATGCAAACAATGAAAGTTATATAACTAACATAAAATACAAGAAAGAAAAAAATCGTTCGTCGATCCCTCTCACGATAGAGATTGTTATCAGTTTTTGTTAAGTTTTGATACATCTGTCATAAATGTCTTTGTTTACCAAAAATTCAAATCAAAACAAAAACTCTTTATTTCCATAAATACAATAAATTTACACATATAAAATTAGTAGAAGTAGATCCTACTTAGATGAGAATGAGTAGGTACATTTAATCAGTTCCTAATGTACATGCATACCGCAAAGTTACTAAAGCGTGTATAAAAGCATCTCAAGGTGGCAAACCCAATGCAATATCCTGAAACTGAAGATTCGCCTGACAACATGTATTACCTACTTATCCTCAATTTAAGTTTGCTTCCGTGTTCATACGGTACCTACAAGTCTGAAGGGTGAAACGTATTCGTGGACTTAAAAACGCATTTCAGCAAGTGTTTAATACTCTTCTGGAATAACTCTAGGAGCGCATAACAAAAATTTGCTTGAATAGTTCTTTGTTATAAAGAACTATTTAAGTAAATTAATGTTTTAAAATTTTGGTGAGTACATTTTCCACTAAATTTTTGTTTGATACTCGTCGAAGCATATTTTTCATTGAAAGTGATCTCTTCACTTTCAATGAAAAATATGCTTCGTCTTCAATGCTGATTGTTTTATATTTATTACAACAAATTTCATTACAGAAATTTCCAGACAGACAATAAAAACGATTTAATTATGACGAGGTACATTGAGTACCCACTTAGTTATTTACGATGATTTAAATACCGGGTACCTACTTAAAAAACCGTTGTCATTTTTGCTAATTAGTTTGAGCCGCTATCTTTGATTGATGGTCAATAAAATCAAAAATAGCGCAAACGGTACACAACAATATGCAAATTGAACCAATTTACTTCATTCAAACGGACATGCTTGTCGATTCTGAAAAGTACACATAACGGGTAGGTACCTACCTTACCAACCCACTAATATTATGTGTCACTTAACATTTAGGCGTTTCAATTCGTAGACATTTTGCAAAGAGACATGGGCACTGGCCACGGAAGGAATAAATTTTCCTGCTCTGTAGTACATACCTAGCTACTGCTAGGTAGAGTCTTTAAATTGTATATTTTTTGGTAAATAATAGACACCCACATACGGTCATAAATCCATATTAAGCAACCAAAAATTACATAACTTTCTAACCATCATAACCATAAATAACAAGTGCAACTGTAAAAATCTACAGCCACATCAATTCACACATCAAAAGGTGAGCATATCTCAAAGGTATAAAAAAATAACGTTTACGCTCGTCGATACGGGAACCCTATAATTTTTACAAAATAATACGAAGTGCAGACACCGTTATTCTTATCGACAGACCTATCGAATAGATCGTTAACTGGCGTCGATTTTAATTAATAACTACGAGAAGACTACAGTAGAAACGTACTACCTACGGCGCATCCGGCTATGTACCAGCAGTCCGTTAAACTGCGCAATTTTCTAGTTACCTCATCTTCGATGTATTTTGCTGAACGAAGAGCCCATCTCGTCTATTAAAAGTAAAAAATTCTCAGGGAATGATGCACGTGTATGACGCATTGTCTTCGGACATCCATCACCGCTGCACTAGGGAATTCTTTCGGTTTTGCATATAAATAACTATTAATAGACACCGACCACGAAAAGCAATCTCCCGGGATGGCAGTTAATAGCCCTCAGGTTATTTTATAACTAAGCTCATTAATGAGCGGTTGGACGTGACTGGAGGAAAATGCATCGAGCTTTCTGCACAGTAGAGCCTGTATTGTATTGGTGCGCCCGCGCCTTCCGTCGCCGCAACTTTGTGCAATTATTACTTAACTGTTTAATCAATACCTACATAATACATGAATTTCCAGACATTGCGCAATAAAATGAGCTAAAGGGGAAAATAGCGACCACACAAAGCAAGCTTAATCATTTTCCCAATAAGGTGCATATGATGATTTCAAATCATTATAGGTCATTAGTAATAATAATAT
Organism: Eupithecia subumbrata; assembly: GCA_949316285.1. NCBI lineage: Eukaryota > Metazoa > Arthropoda > Insecta > Lepidoptera > Geometridae > Eupithecia > Eupithecia subumbrata. Next base: position 8,556,609 of record OX438646.1, read on the forward strand.
AAGAACCTATTTATGTTTAATCTAATATAATAAATAAAGTATATGTTTTAATTAAAATTCGAAAGCATTGAACATTTAACTCATGAAATCATAACGCGTTGAAGTCTAATCTACGAAAATGAGCGCAAGCGCGTAGCAAGTGCTACGACGAGTCTTCTCGTCACACTCGTCATGCACAAACATTAGAAACCTAGATGCGTTTTTGTGTATCTAACATGTTTGTGCGATGCCTTATCTCTGAAAATGTGTTTTTTTTTTCTTTGCTTTTTACTTCAAACTGAAAACCAAATATGGAAAACTGTTTAGATAAGTAATGATGTAATTAGGTATTTACCTACATATTTGTATTCAAATTTTAGGTTGTTGGGTTGTTTACTAGTAGGTCCTTACGTCGTAATTTGTTATTTTCTGAATCGTGTCGAATGAGTCCTTCCTCGCACGTCTTGGTCACAAAAACCACCAAAACGCCGGCGATGAGCTAACCCGCCCGTTTTACAGCACGACTTGATTACTTACCTACATTGTAAAAAAAACTCAATCATTGGCCAAAATTAATATCCACAACAGATCAAATTCTATTATTTCAAAGTACTTATAAGAAAACTACTGAAATCCGTAGAGTGGAACAGATAACAAAGCATTTTATGAATATGCAAACGATAATGCTTGGAGTGTTAGTCTGCGAAAGCTTTTGGCAAACTTTTTGTATTGGTAATAGCAAAAAGTGAATAAAAATGCACTTGGTGACTTTTCAAAAAAATGTGAAAACCTAGTTAATAAGTTTAATCTCAAAATAAACTACCAATACTTACTTTTCATTTTATATTTAAGAGGATGTGGCTGTCGAAAAAGCTATTGGAGTATAAATGGCTCAGGGGAACTCTGTATATCATAAAAACTTTGCATTAGTGTAAAATTGTAAATAAAAAGGTGATGTAAGTCTATACCAACCACCTTCTAAGTTTTTTGTTAAGCTGTTCTCTTCGTGGAAACGTGAGCCATGAGCTGAGGGTCAGGACCTTATAGATTGAACCCTAAAATGAATGAAGCTATGCGATGATTCATGGGCTCCATCGCAGGCTCATCGTGCAGACAACCGGATACTATTCACATAATGGTCTATGCTGATGTCAACATGATGACGTCTTCAGGGGTTTAATCGCGAGGCAAAAAGCTTCCATAACTTGGTATGCGATGAGTGAGACTATCATAAGTGGGTAACTATCTATTTAAAAACCTGTCCGTCGCTATCTTCATGTAGCGAGCCTATTTCTGGACACCTAATAGTCTTTTTCCGTCACATACCGGGTTCAGCAGTCTCGAGCCTATATCTCTACTTACATCTATTATCTACAGACATGCATGTTTTTTAAATCTCATAATCGGCAGCTGATCAAGGACAGTAACATAAAAAATGTCTCATGGAACAACACAATGTTGATTTTTAGGGTTTCGAGATCGGTTTCGAAACCTTTATGGTCTCGCTTTGTCTGTCCTTTTTCCCTCTTTAATAACTCAGCAACTGCCGCAGCTATCAACTTGAAATCTAAAACACATTTCGTACAGATTTAAAGAAAAATAAATGAAAATGAAAATTCGATTCGTAGTGTCAGCAATGTTATTTAAAAGCCACATTATTGTATAGATTACTTTTGCCGTCTATCATTTTCTATAATATTTAAAAGACACTGTTTTGTTTCTAGTACTGCATTTGACTTACAAGTACTCACTGTCATAGCGGGGCGGCAATTCCCGACCAATCGCAAGCCTCGACCGATCAATAGGCCTAGGCGGTAACAATTTAGCTGACATGGTCGCATCGACCCGCTCACAGTCAGCCGATTTTGTTCGCCAAAGTGGAAGGTTGTATTGTCTACTAAGTTTGTGTGAGGTGATTGTGAAAGTATACATTTTCAAGTAAGTACTGTTTTATTTGACGTAGAAATTAGCTTAGCAGGCCAAGTCTAGCGCTTTTGTAAGTAGCGTTAACAATTCAGAAGTGGGATATGATCGCCACGTGCACTTGTAGTAGAAATGAGTATGTTTCGTATGGGTAAAGTTCATAATGAGCACTATTTCGTCAATTTTAAGAAAAACCACGTGTTTCTCGTTCACGTGTTTTTGTGTTCTCGTTTTTTTTTTTCTTTCTTTCACTTTATTCTTTGGCTTCTTTTACCAAATTGTACTACTTTAACAAGCAGTGAGACCGATGCGTGGTTGAGGGTACTCCTCGATAGCATCGTCTCATTGCGAGTAATTCTACAATAAGACCGATACGTGGTCGAGGCTACTCCTTGATAGTACCGTCTTATTGTGGGTACCTAGGATTAAGTGTTGCTACGATGAGACTGATGCATGGTTAAGGCTACTTCTTAGTAGCAGCTGCTCATTATAAGCGCTCCCAGAAATTGATAACATAGCGCTTAGAGAAAGAAGGGATAACTAATAATAATTTTTTTACCCAAAACTGATTTTTACCTTGTGCAAAAGAACAAAAGTGGTGATGACGTCATCCAAAGTGGTTTAGAATAATTGGTTATTTTTCGAGTGGGGTAACATAGGGGGATGAAAATTTGGTTATTTTTGACGTATCTCTTACCGTTTACGAGATAATTGCAGATTGCCCAAAAATCATTTTACTCTATAGTAGCTAACCTAACCTAACACAAAAGTGGTGATGACGTCATCCAAAGTGGTTCAGAAAAATTGGTTATTTTGAGAGTGGGGTAACACAAGGGGATGAAAATTTAATTATTTTTGACGTATCTCTTACCGTTTACGAGATAATCGCAAACTGCCCAAAAACTTATTTTACTCTATACTATCTAACCTAACACAAACCTAAGACTAACCTAACACGAACCTTAGGCTAACATAACAAGTACCTAAGGCTAACCTAATATAAACCTAAGGCTTACCCAACGCAAGCCTAAGGCTAACTTAAGGCAAACCTAAGTCTGGCTAACCTAACATAATTTGACCGAAATCTTGAACAGTAACTGTGCTGCGGTCTTTTCATTTATTTGCAGTGGATGTCCTTGAGCAAGGAGCATATTCTCCATGCCACCCACGGAGCTAGAACGGTCCTCTGCCGAAAGGAATGCCATACGAGGTCTTCTTGCACTTGACGCAGCCAATCAACGCCCATACGGTCGGGCTAGCGGACGCCCTTCACGCAGTCGGGTCAGCCACAGGACGCGCCGCTCACGGTCCCGCAGTCTCCGCTCGCACAGTCGGGCCGGATGCTTTCCAAACAGCCGTACTCGCCGCTCTCACAGTGGTGCCAACCACTGTCGCTCACGTGGTCTTGCTAACCATTTTATATTTGCATGCCTACTTCGGAAAGATGTGACCAGACATGTTAAAAGTTTAAGACTTACAATCTTTAATCTTTAATTTTTGTGCTTAATCTAGTCAGCCGCGACCGCTCACGCAGGCAGGCGAGTCACCGGGCAAGCCGCCACAGGACCTGCCACTCACGGCCCCGCAGTCGTCTCCGCTCGCACAGTCGGGCCAGATGCCTTTCGAGCAGCCGTTGTTGCCGCTCTCGCAGTGGTGCCAACCATTGCCGCTCACTCAGTCGCGGCCGCTCACCGCAGCCACGCAGCCGCCGCTCGCTGCAGCCACGCAGACATCGCTCGCCGCAGCCAGGCAGCCGTCGCTCGCTGCAGCCACGCAGACATCGCTCGCCGCAGCCACGCAGCCGTCGCTCGCTGCAGCCACGCAGACATCGCTCGCCGCAGCCACGCAGTCGTCGCTCGCTGCAGCCACGCAGACATCGCTCGCCGCAGCCACGCAGTCGTCGCTCGCTGCAGCCACGCAGACATCGCTCGCTACAGCCACGCAGTCGTCGCTCGTTGCAGCTACGCAGTTGTCGCTCGCCGCAGCCACGCAGCCGTCGCTCGCTGCAGCCACGCAGACATCGCTCGCCGCAGCCACGCAGTCGTCGCTCGCTGCAGCCACGCAGACATCGCTCGCTACAGCCACGCAGTCGTCGCTCGTTGCAGCTACGCAGACATCGCTCGCCGCAGCCACGCAGTCGTCGCTCGCCGCAGCCCCGCAGCCGTCGCTCGCCGCAGCCACGCAGCCGTCGCTCGCTGCAGCCACGCAGACATCGCTCGCCGCAGCCACGCAGTCGTCGCTCGCTGCAGCCACGCAGACATCGCTCGCTACAGCCACGCAGTCGTCGCTCGTTGCAGCTACGCAGACATCGATCGCCGTCGACGCAGTCGAGACGGCCGCCGTCGTCCAAGCAGTCGAGAAGGCCGCCACCGTTCACGCAGTCGGGTCGGTCGTCGGAAGAGTCTGGCAAGAGATGAACCCCTTAGGTACCTCTAAAACTTTTGTTAATTTATTAGATGCTTTAAAATCTAAACGTGTCTGGTTTGGGGAGTCACTGGAAACATATATAGTAAACTAGCTGCTGCCCGCGGCTTCGCCTGCGTAGTTCCCGTTCCCGTGGTAATTCCGGGATAAAACATAGCCTATGTCCGTCTCCTGGTTCTAAGCTGCCTCCCCACCAATTTTCAGCCAAATCGGTTCAGCCGTTCTTGAGTTATAAATAGTGTAACTAACACGACTTTCTTTTATATATATAGATAGGTGTGGTATAGTAGGTAGACGTGCCGTTGAGTGCATTTTGCGTGGAAAAGACGATCGTTCTGTACGGTTGGGTGCAGAAGCTGTTCAATACGTACGATAATCCTGATAAGCTCCTGGCTTACTTAAGGAATGCTAGGAATGATAGGTCACAAAACGAACCAGTGTTACTCCAAGCAGGCATCTCCGTCTGATAGTCAGTCATAGCTGTTTGCACAGTGTGTCCCCGCTCTATTCCTGCTCATGCGACTCGATAGAACAAGTGACTCACCCACACTTACCTGGGCCTCGTGTAGATAATAGATTCGGGTGGAACTTACACATTGATATTATTTGTAATAAACTGCGGGCTATACTTGCTAAATTTTATATTTTAAAACCCATAATACCGTACAAAATTCTTCTATCCATGTATAACGCCCTGGCAGATTCACTCATAATATACGGTAGAACATTTAAAACATACAACTTTCATACGACAATATAGAAATTATTTTTAATTATATAAACGTCTTGCCTATACAGGAAAAAAAAATATCCCTTGCCCTTTTGAAAGAACAATATAATAAAGAAATCTTAATGCCCGTATCTCACAAAATAACTACCAGGAAAATAACACAACAAAGTCAAAGTACCCCAGCCCAATAACTTCTATGGACGTAGAACAATAGAATTTATGATACCTAAACTCATTAACGAATTGCCACAGAAAGTCAGAGAAAAAGCCAACGATAAAAACTACAAATGCATATCCTACAAAATTATTATCACGAAAGGCTACAGAGTGAATAGGAGGTAGCATGCTGCCCCTTAGTCATTCTGCAACACCAGCAGTTTTTGTCGCTGTCCGGGTACAGGCGTCAATGTTATACTACAGTAGGTTTTTCTGCTTCGATCATAATATAAGTGCCTACAAAGTTTACCTACACTCTACAAGTAATAAAATCAAAATATATGAATGTTAAAAGGAATGTTATTAATGTAGAAAATTATAATCAAAAAATAAAAACAAATTAGAACTAGTATTTATTTAAAAAAAAAGATAAAGATAAAAAATGTTTATTTCGTCTTAAGTTACACATCAACATTTCTAAATAAATGAACTTATAGATAGTTGGTACCTGATGTTTTAAAATGACCATTTTAAGGCGTCGCTAGTGAGTTCCTCGCTCTTGTTAAGTCGAAACTTGTATTAAGAAGCGAGGGCTCCTGCTCTGGCTAACATCGGGCTTATTTTTCTCACAATGGTGTAAATTGAAAAGTTACAAAAATACATTATACAAGGTCAATATAGAGATCAATGACATAAGAAAATATATCTTATTTAGTATATAGTACATAAAAAAAAGACTACTATTTAACCAAAAAAAAAAATTGAAGAAAGGTTTGCTAACCCCCGAATACTCAAACTCATTTATAACTGGCGAACAGGTGAGCCAACTGCAGACTGCTACAAACAATCTGCAGGTGGCTCAACTGATCCATATCTAAATTTATTTATAAATATTTAATTATAGTAATGTATCTCGATACTCCACAATCCAATAATACGATAATAACGACAGCTTGTAGGTAGGTAAGTACTTGCCAGAATCTACGTTTTAACCTGGTTTTGCGTAATTTCATTTATGTTTTATTATAAATCTAGATAGTAGTGATAGTTAGTGTTTTTGTTAATTTTATATAAGACGATTCTGTGCACCAACATAAACCTAATATGGTTTAATGGTGCAACATTGTCAAAACATATGTATTCTTTTAAATAAATAAATATTCTATTCTATTCTATAAAGCTGAGAAGGAAAAGTTAATGGCTCTGCTTGATAACTGAAGGGAATGTTTTGCCTCCTGTCTGCCTGAGTTAGGCACACCACCGATGGTGAAATGTGTTTAACATTAAAAAGCGACGAGCCGGTAGTCTATAGGCCTTACACAGGCTCTCAATCAAAGAAAAGGAATCAAATCAAATACATTTTTTTTAAAATAAATACAATAAATGTAGGTAGGTACACTTAGGTCCAAAAGGTCAAATTAAAAAAATTAAACAGTGACACGGAAATAATGTGATTACAATTTGATTTCTGTCGCATCAGTATGCAGACTAAAGTAAAGAAGCGACGAGGAAACATTTAGCCTGATAGTTGTTATTTTTTACTTTTTGCACAGGATGGTTTTGACAATTTGTTTGAATTTGTTTACTGACAATTTTTGCAACTCACTCAGTATTAATTTTGTTGTAGAAGCTATACATTGCCCTTTGAAAGATACTTACATTAATGTTGTGGAGCCTAGTTGTGGGCGCAGCGAGTTTATGTTTATGTCTAGTAGTATAAGGATACCCCTGGTCCTTGTACCTAGTCTAGTAGTAAAAGGATACCCCTGGTCCTTGTTGTCTAGTATTATAAGGACATCCCTGGTCCTTGTAATCTACTAGTAAAAGGACACCCCTGGTCCTTGTTGTCTAGTATTATAAGGACATCCCTGGTCCTTGTAATCTAGTAGTAAAAGGACACCCCTGGTCCTTGTTTTCTAGTATTATAAGGACATCCCTGGTCCTTGTAATCTAGTAGTAAAAGGACAACCCTGGTCCTTGTTGTCTAGTATTATAAGGACATCCCTGGTCCTTGTAATCTAGTAGTAAAAGGACACCCCTGGTCCTTGTTGTCTAGTATTATAAGGACATCCCTGGTCCTTGTAATCTAGTAGTAAAAGGACACCCCTGGTCCTTGTTGTCTAGTATTATAAGGACATCCCTGGTCCTGGTAATCTAGTAGTAAAAGGACACCCCTGGTCCTTGTTGTCTAGTATTATAAGGACATCCCTGGTCCTTGTAATCTAGTAGTAAAAGGACACCCCTGGTCCTTGTCGTCTAGTATTATAAGGACATCCCTGGTCCTTGTAATCTAGTAGTAAAAGGACACCCCTGGTCCTTGTTTTCTAGTACTATAAGGACATCCCTGGTCCTTGTAATCTAGTAGTAAAAGGACAACCCTGGTCCTTGTTGTCTAGTATTATAAGGACATCCCTGGTCCTTGTAATCTAGTAGTAAAAGGACACCCCTGGTCCTTGTTGTCTAGTATTATAAGGACATCCCTGGTCCTTGTAATCTAGTAGTAAAAGGACACCCCTGGTCCTTGTCTAGTATTATAAGGACATCCCTGGTCCTGGTAATCTAGTAGTAAAAGGACACCCCTGGTCCTTGTTGTCTAGTATTATAAGGACATCCCTGGTCCTTGTAATCTAGTAGTAAAAGGACACCCCTGGTCCTTGTAGTCAAGTCAAAGACATCCCTGGTCTTGTAACAATTATTTAAATCATAAGTAGCTTTAAGATTTAAAGGGCATATTGTTGCCAGTAAATAAATAATTAGATATTTGTAATTGTTAAGTGCGAGTGTCTAATATGTTGTTTGATTTGTAAAATGCGTTAGTAACTTTTGATTTAGTTTTCTATTCGTTGATGAAAATTTGATTGTTAGTATATAATACAGTGAGTAACAGTTCTTGATTGTATAATTAATTAATGTTTATATTACAACAATAATGTAACAACAAAATTCCTGTACCTCCCGTCCGAGGGCGTACGGTATAATTAGGATGGCCGACTGTCAGCAATGTTATTTAAAAGCCACATTATTGTATAGATTACTTTTGCCGTCTATCATTTTCTATAATATTTAAAAGACACTGTTTTGTTTCTAGTACTGCATTTGACTTACAAGTACTCACTGTCATAGCGGGGCGGCAATTCCCGACCAATCGCAAGCCTCGACCGATCAATAGGCCTAGGCGGTAACAATTTAGCTGACATGGTCGCATCGACCCGCTCTGACAGTCAGTCCGATTTTGTTCGCCAAAGTGGAAGGTTGTATTGTCTACTAAGTTTGTGTGAGGTGATTGTGAAAGTATACATTTTCAAGTAAGTACTGTTTTATTTGACGTAGAAATTAGCTTAGCAGGCCAAGTCTAGCGCTTTTGTAAGTAGCGTTAACAGTAGTATCAGTATCAATGCTTTTTCCGCTGTCAACAGTGCAACAAGGCTTAACCACTCCCGAGTTTTACCGCAGTTAAAATTACTAATAGTGACTTTTACTACTCACACTCGTTTGTAAACAGTGCCCCAACCTAAGGCGTCGCTCGGAGGATAAATTATCTCGAGAAATAGCACAGTTTTGGACGCGAAAATAGCTAAAATACCAAGTAAGAAACACAGACTGATTTTTAGAGTTACCCTCAAACAGAAATAACTCGCCTAAAATTGACATTGTAATCTTATCTGTCACATTACCGCAGAACTGTCACTAAGACATAACTGACAGCGTGGTAGGTACATCTGCCAATTCAACAAGACGTCAAGCGACGCCAATCAGTGGCCAATCTAGGGTTACCAGAGTTGAACTTTTTCCCTAAATTTCGGGTAAAATTCGTAGGAACGAAAATGAGTTGCAGTGGCTGTCCTAATCGAGAACTAGACAATAAATGTCTCACTTGCAACACATGCAAGTCAATTTATTGCTATGAATGTCTAAATATTGACGTCAAAAGTGTGGATAGCCTAAACCGAAACCAACTTGCCGCCCTTAAATGCCCCTCCTGTACAAACGTCACCCGTCGCAGGATTAATGACGATAACATGCCTGTGGGAACGACCCCTGATAGGAAGATGGAACGCAGTGCTCCTGGACCTCACGCTCCTAAATCCGCGATGCCATCAACCTCACTGGGTGAGCTGAAAAATCCCGAGCCACTGTCATTGGAGAGTATCAGCAAACTATTCGACGAGAAATTATCACTGTCATCTCCTTTTGTAGTGAGCATGCGCGAGGCTCTAAAGGACGATATTAAGGAGCTGGTGGCGGCTGAAATGAAGACGTCTATGACCGGACTAATCGCTGATTTTAACACCACAACTGATTTCCTTACATTGGAGCAGACTGATATCAAAAATAAGATTGCAGAGCGGGATAGGAAGATAGAAGAGCTTGAACAAGAAAATATACGCGTACAAAGAGAACTTACGAATATGCATAAGCGTATATCTGCTGTAGAGAAGATCTCCCGAGACCATAATGTGGAAATTCAAGGCGTTCCAGAAAGCAAGAGTGAAAACTTGATCGGTATTTTCAAAATACTCTGCGACACAATCTCATCACCAATCGGGGATAGTGATATTCGAGGCTTCCGTCGTGTTGCGAAGATTGACCCCTCATCCGCCAGACCGCGGAACATCATCATTACTTTATCTTCGCCACGGCTTCGTGATCAGGTTCTGTCTGCTGTACACCGCTACAATAAAGGAAACGCGAAGGACATGCTTAGCTCTCGGCACCTGGGCTTGACCGTGGAGTCCAAGCGTGTTTATGTCGTCGAGCACCTGTCGCCGGACACAAAGCAGATACACGCGGCAGCAAGAAAATTTGCACGTGACAATAAAAAAACACGAAACTTCTAACTGCAAACCAAAAGTATGCATGCTGAGTAACAATAAACAAAACAACGTGCTAACAATAGCACAAGACGTTCTATACAATTGCTCTACGATCTGCCATTACCTTAGCCCTAAAGCAGGCATTCCGCAGTTACTACAAGGTCTACAATCAAAGCTAAAAAACTTCACAAAGGAGGACTATTGTATTATCCTACTAGGTGACGAAGACTTTACAGAAGGACAGAGCATACACAAAATCTTAGAATGCATCAAAAGATCTCTACAAGAAATCACACATACGAATGTGATAATATGTGCGCCAACTTATCATTACGGCTTTGGAAAAGACCAAATAAACCGAAGAATTAAAAGTTTCAACGACCGGCTATTTGAAGATGTTCAGACATATAAATATGCCTACTTAGTCGACTCGAACAGGCATCTAACATACAACTATTTTATGTTTCATAAACCTTCAGGAAAAATCAGCAACTCTGGTCTTCGGACAATTTTCCAAGTCTTGGTCAAGATCATAGAAAAAATTGAAAGTTGTAGAAATTATTCCAAAAAAACCACTATACATAAAGATGATGAAATTGGAATACAAAACCAGTTTTTTCTTGAATGAAAACCTTTTTGTTCTTCATCAAAATATTTCAGGTCTTCTAGGCAAATCGGACTTACTCACTATATGCCTAGAAGAACTACAAGAGCGTAAAAATAAAATTGATATTTTATGTATTACTGAACATTTTATGATGGACGGACAAGAACAGTTTCTTACTATACCGAATTACACCCTGGCAGCGTGCTTTAGTCGCAAGGAGAGCAAGAGAGGCGGCGCCTGCATCTTACTGCATAATGAACTCAATAGGTGGACAGAATTGAAGAAGATGTCAGACATTTCCATAACCGGTCTATTTGAATGTTGTGCTGTAGAATTAATTGATTATAACATTGTTATTATATGCATTTATAGAGTACCAAAACCAAGTAATCTTGACATTTTTATGAACTGTTTGCAAAAAGTTTTAAATGAAATAACAAAAAAGCGTTATGAAAACATACTTATAGCTGGAGATTTTAATATTGACATCTTAAAGAAAAACAATAGTACTCTTGACTTCGAATGTTTATTACTAAATTTTAATCTTAAGCTTGCTCTGAGGCAGCCAACTAGGCTTAGCAGTAAAACTTGTATCGATAATTTTGCACACAACTTTAAAAAGCGATGTGCTACCGAGGTAATTGAACTCGCTCTATCAGACCACACTTCTCAGCTTATTATATGTCCAGTTAGAAGTCTAGCTTTAATAAAATATTGGCGTATTAAGAGGAGAGATTACTCGACTGAAAATATAGAGAAGTTCATTATGACCTTAGAAAACCTATCTTTTTCCGAAATATATAGCGAATTGGATCCCAATGTTGCCTACAATCTATTTCTTGAAATATTCAAATTATTTTATGATCTCTGTTTTCCTTACAAAATAATAACTGTAAAAAATACAAAACCCGCACATTGGATATCACGAGGTATTAAAATTTGCAGTAAAAAGAAAAGGAAACTACTCTGGGAACATAGGAAAACACCCTCAGACATAAACATAAACAAATACAAAAAATATTCAAAAACACTCAAAAGAATTATAAAACTTACGCAAAAAGCTCAAAATAATTACAAAATTAAGATGTCGAAAAATAAAAGTAAAACGTCTTGGGGTATAATTAATAACACAAAAAGAAGCCTACCAAAGGACTCTATCGATGAAATTACTGTAGCCAATAAAACATTAACAGACCCTTATGACATTTCAAATTCATTTAATAATTTTTTTATTGATAAGATAATACCTAATTACAATGCAGGATATAATGTCACCAAATCTATTGACAACCAAAAAAACTCTATATTCCTTCAACCGTGTATACCAACCGATATCCTTAAAATAATATACTCTCTGAATAATACAAGCAGTGTTGGATACGATGAAATCTCAACCAAAATATTAAAAGTCGTAGCCCACTGTGTAAGCGCCCCTATCAGCCATATTGTTAACTTAAGTCTCAGCACAGGTATTTTTCCAGAGGCCTTAAAAGTCTCAATAATCAAACCGTTGCATAAGAAAGAGAGTAAAAAGAAAATGGAAAACTACAGACCGATATCGCTTATACCTGTAATATCTAAAATATTTGAAAAATACATTTATAAATTAATTAACAGTTATTTTGAATCGAATAAAGTATTTTGTAACGAACAAAAGGGTTTTAGGGAAAACAAAACCATAAATATGGCTCTCTATGATTTCCTCCTTCGTGTTACAAGTAGTGTAGACAAAAATACTCCAGTTTGCTCTATCTTCTGCGATATGACGCAAGCATTTGATTATGTCCAGCACAGCATCTTAATTAAAAAACTTGAAACCTATGGAATAAGAGGTAACGCTCTACGATTGATAAAATCCTACTTAGAAAACCGAAAACAGATAACCCATATTACAAAAATTAATTATATAACTAAAAGAGAAGAAGTCTTTGCATCTAAGGAACGCATCATGAATTATGGTGTTCCTCAAGGGAGTGTACTGGGACCATTACTCTTTCTGATTTACATTAACGATCTACCAAAATCAACTAAACAACCCATGTCGCTCTTTGCTGACGACAGTACTGTAACTATTAAATGTAATAATATCAACACTTATAAAACTGACATTAATCTAGCTCTGACATCGATAATAGAATGGTTGAATAATAACAATTTAAAAATTAACATGAATAAAACTAAAATTATTAATTTTAGACAACGCGATAATGCAGCATTTACAAACCTTGACATCCAATACAATAATTACTTAATTGAAGAAGTTATGACAACAAAGTTCTTAGGAATCCACATAGATGGAAAATTAAATTGGAAGCCTCAAGTGGAAAACGTTTGTAAAAAAATAAATAGCCTTGTTTACGTTTTACATAAACTATCCCCAATAGTGAACGAAGAAACCCTCCTTACTGCTTATCACGGCCTGATTGCCTCGAACATCAGGTACGGTTTATTATTTTGGGGGAACTCTACCGACGTCGATAAAGTATTCAAGTTCCAAAAAAGGTGCATCAGAGCTATGTTCCGTATTAAAGTAACAGATTCATGTAAACCCTTTTTTAAACAATACAACATACTCACTCTCCCTTCGCTATATATTCTGGAAACGGCTATGTTTGTCAGACACAATCCGCACCTATTTTGTCGGCAATCTGACGCCGTGCAACGCAATAGGCGAGATCAGTTTAAAATTTGTACTCTTAACTGTAAAAAAGAGCTTTTGCGCAAAAGTTTTTTTGCTATGGCACCATCGGTCTACAATAAAATTCCGCTTCTAATAAGAGAACTGCCTACCACACTGTTTCAGAGAAAGCTTAAAACCTTACTATATGATAAATGTTATTACACAATAAAAGATTTTATTAATGACAAGAATATTGACAAATAACCAAATTAATTCGTGTATTCTGTTGACTAGCCTATTTTATTTCTTAAATTTGACTTTATGTAAGTACCTTATTCATTTCTCAATCTGTTATTTTAGAGTTTTTATTTTTAGTTGTCTGATGCATGTAATAGACAAATAGTTGCACGCCCATAAAGGGCAAATTACATTGGTACACTATTATTTAACTGTACCATCCATTTAACATGTAATTATGCAATAAATATACTTTTACTTTACTTTACTTTTACAATGACTATAAATACGTGTGGGTAAAGTTCGGCCAGGTGTTTTTGAGGAAGGTAGACGCCTCCAGCGCTATACGCGTCAAGAGCGTAGACTTCCTCAAAACACTTGAAACTCGTTGATTACATGAAACATTAATTATACTGATATGTAATAAATAATTTCCCGCGTTATCCATAATGTTGAGTACGTTTTATCAAAATGTTAATAGAATAAGATCAAAGACTAATGATGTATTTTTAAATGTATCAATCTCAAATTACGATCTCATCTGCTTAACGGAAACCAATTTTAATGACGGCGTTTTGAATGGCGAGATAGTTGATTCTCGTTACAATGTTTTCCGAAGGGATCGTCATAGTAGTAAAATATCTAAAACAGAAGGTGGGGGTGTCCTAATTGCCTCTAAGAAACTATTAACTGTCATCCGTCAAGCTGATTGGGAGAGTGATGTGGAAGATTTATGGTTGACTCTGTTACCTAATGATCATAGTAAGACAAGACTGAATATTTGCTTATGTTACTTACCCCCGGATATACCAAATAGCCTCCTGATTACGTTTTATGACAAACTTCAACATATTATCCTAAACTCAAGTAATGATGAGAGGTTTCTAATACTAGGCGACTTTAACACACCATTAATTAGATGGACGCACGATAAAAACCTCAATATAATGGTTCCCAGTGACCCTTTAGACAATAAAGCTAAACTACTCCTAGACACTGCATGTATTTGTAATCTATCACAGTTGAACAATATCCCAAATCATAATAGTCGATATCTCGATCTAATTTTTACAAGCATGGCTACCGTAAGAGTATATGGAGCTGAACCCCTTAGTCGCATAGATCAACACCACCCTTCTCTTTTAATAGATATATCCATCCAAATAACTAAAGAATTTAAGCCGCGCAAAATTAATATTTATAATTATAAGAAATGTAATTTCACAAAAATTAAATCAGAACTGAAACACGTTGATTGGGCTGTGGCTCTGGCTTCAGATGACGCTAACACCTGCTTAGAAAAATTCTATTCTATTCTTAATACTAGCATACAGGACAATACGCCACTATCAAGACAAGCGTCTCATAACCAACCATCATGGTATAGTGTTGGCCTAAAAAAATGTCTAGCTCAAAAAGCAAAATATCACAAACGTTTCAAAAAGTACAGAAATCCTAGAGACTATGACACATACTCTATTCTCCGTGCGCGTAGTAAAAGGCTTATCGTCGAATGTTACAATGCATACATATCGTCAATAGAGGAGACCTTGTCGGAAGATACAAAGGGATTCTGGAACTTTGTGAAAAGTAAAAAAGGCTCCGTCACTGTTCCACAGGTTGTTTCTTACAAAGGTCAATCATCGATGGATAGCACTGGTGTCTGCGAGCTATTCTGCCAATATTTTGGTTCTGTTTATGAGACTGATGATGACAATGATGGATCAAACAGTAGATTTTTACCACTGGATGACGGTTTAGGTGTGGGTGTACTATCATCCATAGAAATATCTAAAACCATTGTACATACTAAAATAAAGCAGTTAGATCATAATAAGGGCGCTGGACCTGATGGTATTCCTGCAGCATTTACAAAGTCGTGCGGCGATGAGCTTGCTGAACCTCTATCGATAGTGTTTGCGAAATCAATTAACTCGGGGGTTTTCCCCGATCTATGGAAGGAGGCTTTCATTATACCAATCCACAAGTCTGGCGATAAGACATCTTGTGAGAATTATCGCCCCATCAGCATTTTGTCATGCTTCGCCAAACTTTTTGAATCAGTTGTCTATGATACTATTTATAGGCATTTCCAACCCTTGATCTCTGATAAACAGCACGGGTTTGTCCGTAATAAGTCCACAGTGAGTAATCTCCTATTGTACAAAACCTTCCTCTGCAATGTCTTTGATTCATCGGGTCAGGTAGATTCCATTTATACCGATTTCCGCAAAGCGTTTGACAAAGTCAATCACTCTATACTGTGTTCGAAACTTGCTCACTACGGTATACACGGTAGCCTCTTGCGATGGGTTCGGTCTTACCTGAGCAACAGAAGCCAAATTGTTGCTATTAAAGGTTATACCTCCCCCCCAATGCATACACCCTCAGGAGTTCCACAGGGATCACATCTAGGTCCTTTATTTTTCGTAATCTTTATCAATGATCTAGCCGAGCGTATAAATAGTCCCTGCCTACTCTACGCTGATGATTTAAAAGTTTTTACTGAAATTAACAATGTTAACGACTGTGTGAAGCTACAAAGGGACCTAGACGTGATACACGAATGGTGTACTCATAATCGTATGTATTTAAACATTGATAAATGTTTTGCCATCTCATTTACGAAGAAACATTACAAAATTCTTTACGACTACACAATTTCTAACAAAGTCCTTAATCGAAATTCAGTTGCTAAGGATCTGGGGATCAATTTTGATGAACAACTCTCCTTTATAACACACTACGACAGAATAATAGCGAGGAGTAATCGTTTGCTCGGTTTTATTACTAGAATAACTAAAGATTTTAAAAATCCCAACAGTTTGATTTATTTATTTAACAGTCTTGTCAGAACAATCCTGGAATATGGCAGCATTATCTGGTCTCCACATTATCAAAACCACACAGCTAGGATTGAGAGCATACAAAACAAATGTCTGAAAATTGTAGCATATAGACATAAACTTGGTCGCACGCTCTCTGGCTATGAGAATAGACTAAAAAAATTTAAAGTCACTGCTCTATCCTCCCGTAGAAAAGTTGTCGATCTGGTTTACCTTCACAAAATTCTTCATTCCGTTGTAGATTGCCCCATGCTCTTATACACCCTCTGCATCAACACATACTACAGATCCCGAAATCCGGCTACATTTTCACTTAGCACGTTAAGAAATAACACGTCGTACAATGCTCCATTATTTAGAGCGTGTCGTCTTTATAACGAATTGGCTTCTAAAACCACTGACGTGGACATTTTCGATACCAATTTTTACAAATTTAAGCAATGCGTAATCAGGTTGCTATATAGTGTTCAATAACAATGTTAAATTATGTTTATATTATTTTTTCATCTATTTTGTCTCATAGGTTTATTTTATTTTTCTTAGTTACAAATTTAGTTATAAAAAATTTCGAGATTTTTCGGTAAATCTTAAACTGAAGCTTGCAACATTTTTAACGCTTGTTATGTTTACATATTTGGGTAAAATCTAGTTCGTAACAACAATGTATCTACCTACTAAATTTTCTGGATCTTACTCTGTTTTGTGAACTAATAAATAAATAAATAAATAAATAAATGCAAGGTAAAATCGGTTTGTACATCTCAAAACAGTTTTTGAAATTTCTGTAAGTTACATACTTTTTGAAATATCTTGAAGTCGAAAAAAGTTTACCTTTACCTTCTAATCACCGAAGCATACAGAGCGATCCATCTGAATTGCAGGTTGTAGGTACCTTCTATTTTTAGGTATTCATTAAATAGCTAAGTCTCTAACCGGTACCTTTAGTACATATTTGTATAATCGACAAACGTTCGAAACCCTCAGCGCGCAAGTTACACTCGCAATTGACAGATCTTGTTTAAGGTAGGTACTTTTGAAATACCTTGGACTATTGACACTATCATATACATACATACGGACAGACTAGGTACTGTGCTAATGTTAAATTCCGCATGTTTACCTTGATATGCACACATTAACATGACATCACTAGAAATGAAAATGCCAAAGACGTATCAGGATGTTTCCATTCAAAGACATAAGAGGCAGTGTCCATATTTTCATAACCTTCTCTTGATACAACTAAGTAGCAATTATAAGACTGCCTGATTTGCGTCTAATTCAACCCAAGCTGGTTGAATTAGGCGTAAATCGAAGGTACGTTAACATCTAACTGACATGAAATTGTCTATCTACCTCGTAAAGTTTCCCAACAAATAATATCGCCGTCACAATACAATACAACAACGAATATGTCGGAATAACATAAACCAATTAGACTACAATAAGGAAATCCAAGTTTATGCTGAGAGTGTTCACTTTAGCGTGAATCTTTCTCTGCGGTGGGTCCAAATATCATTTAAAATACGACATGATGAAGGTAAGTAGATGTTATTCTGAAAGAGCGTGGATATTTATGTTACCATTTCACATAGGTTCAAGTTATGCGTTTTCGCTTTACTATTAGTAAGCTTTCACATTTTTCAAAGCTATCTTAAATGGAAACTGGCTGGGTAGTTCCTAGTAGCTTCCCTGCGTAGATGTAGCTTCTGCTTGGCATGCATTCAATTTTTCTAAGGGAATATAAAGGTTCTCACTATTTTTAGCACACGTTTATATAGAGATGGGGCTCTTTGTCTATAAAGGACTTCTTCATTTATAGCCAGCCAACCAGTCTTGCTGGCGCATGTAAGTACCAAACCATATACCACCAACATAAAGAGGGAAACGATTTAGAAGTCTACTGCGCTTCCTCGTTGTATTTTACCGTTTACGTATTAAATTGTGAAGGAGGCGCGGGCTAGCAGCCTTCGACAATTGCAGCGAGCAATAATGTTACCTTTATTTGGATGAGAGCTATTTGTAAAGGAATTCGGTATGTACTTAAAAGAAGTTAAGGTGAAATTGTAAATGTCCCGTACTAATCGTATGCAGCATGCACGCGGGTGTAGGTAATTTCGTTCTTTTATAGGCTCTACGTACTGCCTTTTCGCACACCTGGAAAGGTGCACCGCGGCAGCATAGCCCAAAAATGTGCATTCAATTATGGGCTTTGATGAGAATTTTATATTTACGGCATCAGATGACAGACAGAACGCGGACCACTCGTTTTAAGCTTGTGGGAAGCCATTTTGTCTGTAAAATGTATCTAAAGATAACGAGTGTATGCCTATATTTGAATGCACGTTATAGTGCTATGTGATAGCGTATTAGATTAATGAGCACAGAGCTTACTGCTACTCTACTACTGCGCAGTATAAAGTTGCAATGAAAGAAGAGACCGAACGTCAGAGCCTCCTATATTTACCAAATCGCACGCTATCGCCTCTGTAGGTACACTTCAGCGAGTGTGATTGTCATCTTTATTTTTCATACTTGCTGCGTGGATGATAAGTTTCATAAAATTACAAGTACAACAACAACCTATAACTAGTGACAAATCTGTGACTCATATTAACTAAATACTTTACGAATCGAAAGCTTTTTCACCGATTTCGAAAAAGGATGAGGTTGTATGTTCGGCTGTAGATATGTTTTTTTATGTATTAGTGGATCTCTCCGTGAAAATTCTTTCGCTATTATACAGGGTTATTGGTAATTCAATGACACTGCGTAAACTGCAGTTTTTGCCCAGCATCACAAACACGTTAGTGAAGACGCCAGGACTTAACTTTTTTTTTTTAAATCGCCTTACATACAAAATAATGTCCGAAACCTAATAAATTACTTAATAATACCTATCTCCCACTCCTATTTAAATCCACATCATCATGATCATCATCATCATCATGATCAAGATGATTTAAGTGGCAATAGCCTAGCTGGGAGACAGCCGACCACACACACCCACTGATATTTCAGGGCATAGCCGTTATTAAGTTAAGTTTCAAAGAAAACCCCTATAATGAACGATTTTTGAATGGAGGGGGTGCTTACTAATATCCCTTTCCATATTAAATTTCCAATCTTAATTATAAGAATTGAGCCCTGGCGTCTTCACGGACGTGTTTATGATGGTGGGCAGAACCTGCAGTTAACTTAATGTCAGTGAATTACCAATAACCCTGTATAGAGAATGATCCCGAGATGTTCCCATAAAAAAATATTCACGTGGGATTAGTATTTTTCCAGAAAACTTAAAAACAGTGCAAAATTAAGGGATTCGTTCTCGGTTTTTAGTTTTTTTCAAAACGATCAAATTATTATAGGATTATAGTGAGTGCTACAATAATAGTAGATTTATAGTAATAGGTTCCTTAGGATGAACATTCATATCACGTTCGTTTATCTCAGCCATTTCGATACTTTCAATTCAAATAAAGTTAACGCAGCTCTTGAAGCAAGATGGTAAATAAGAATAACGGTTCTTTTATAACCGCGGGACCGGCCGCGGTGCATAGCCCCGCTCGGAACCTTGCCAATTCCCATTGCTCAAGAGTCAAGACTAACATTGGAATTTCTCACTTGTTCGAACATGAATACATTTACTATGTCCATTTCTAACACATTACACCAGTGCTAATGTTCCTCCCGGCACCTTGGCAACCTTTGCCTTATTGCCGAGTACACATTTACCATACCTCTTATGCCTGATTACTCGCCTCTACTAATTATGCAACTAACCCCAGCGTTCAATATTGTATAGTATTGTATCCAGTTTTTTGTCAGTACAAGGCTCATCATTACTGACCGTCTCTATTGATCATAATACTCATTACACAGCAATAAATTTTAAATTACCTAGATTGTTAATATGTTATCAGTGTGACCTGGTGAGGCGTGACGAACATACTCTTTTCAGGTTCCTGCATCTAATTCAATTAAATAAAAATGTTTAGTTTGAAATAATCCAATCTTTATTTAAAACGTCATGATTTAAAGTAACAGTGTCAAATTTGATCCAAAAATGAAAAATGTTGTTACATTTTTGATAAATAGATATTCATAATTCGTTTTTATATAATATTTTTAATATCTACAAAAAGGAAATAAATGTACCTAATTTATAAATGTCGCTTTAACAATACATATTAGCTGAAAATAATGTTTGAACAATTCAAAGCAGCGCCTTAGTATTGTGGCCATTTTTTAATGTAAATAAAGTATAGCCCAAATCTTACCTGAGAATAAAATTCAAAATGACAACATGAACATAGTCTTAAATATTTTCTTTAAAAAACATGTTTTAATAACGCTTATCTGTTGATATTTCATTTTCTTTTGACAAATAATGATACCGATTATAAAAGAGAATCTCTGTTTAAGTGATAGTGATAATTATAAACAGGTTTTGATTAATACATAACAGTCATGTCAGACACTTTGTACTACGTTTCTTCAACAAATAATATCTAAGTAATAAATTCAATGAACGTTAATGAGAGCTTGTATTGTTAGGCATACGTCCGAATACTGAAACGCTATTAAGACCGTATTAGGTAGCAATAAGTGATTATTCGATACTTTTTAAATTTTAAACTATTTCGTAACGTTTCAGTGCTCTGACGTTAGTATTCAAAATATTCTTACAAAAAAGCTAGCGTCTAGTTTAGAATCACCACACGACGTTAGCGGAGAATGGCACGGCACCGCGCCATCACAGTGAAACACACGCTAAATGTACTTTTGGAAAAACTACTGTCTAACATTTAAGAATCATTCAAATATTAAACGTGCAAAGACATCATAAATTCATTATTCATAAAGTACTCGATTATAGTGTAAATGAATTGAGACCATGCGACCTGTACTTGACTATAGTTAGTAATTACAATTGAATTACTATAACCTAGCTACAAAAATAAAAGATATACTTAGTATATTAAAAAAAAGTAAATAAAAATAAAAGCTCCGCGACACTGAATCATCGATACCACCTAAACTAAATAATAGGCTCTAATTCACAAACACTGGCAATTTTTGCATTCTATCAGTTTACAATTAACTATGAAACTATTATCCCGATCCTTGTTCGTGAACTAGCGCCTTAGAAGCTTACAAGTAAAAGCATTTTGGAATAGACACACATTGCAATCCAGACGACCGCACAGCACAAGGCAGCACGTATCTATTCCAAGGACATTCCCTACTTTGTAACGCGTAAAAAAGGATTATCAGGAACACGTGTAGGTGGGATCCTGGGAGTGTTTAACGAAATGAATATTTCGACCGCTTATTGGTGTATCTTCACTTACATCTATTCAATTCCTATGATATAATGAGGTGCATCCGTGTACTATTCCGGTTGCTGCGAGATTTGCATCACCGGAAGAGATGCGATTATTATTAAGCGCTGTAGTTTTCGCGACTTTCGGTCGCATCGCGAGATGAAAACGGTGAGAAATGAATATTTGTTTCCTCGATCTACCCTCAGACTATCATTGACGGCTAACTTCTGGCAATGGGGCTTTTTTATTCTGAAACAAAAACGTCATCATAATCATTCAAAACTTAACTTTTACTTTACAGCTCTAATTGAATGAATATTGTGAACATAGAACATTTCGGCCGAGAGATGGTTGTAGGTCCTGCCGCCGGCGCGATGGGTCGGCGGCATCGGAAAGACCGTGGGCTTGACCTGGCCCAGACGGCGCAGGACCGAGGCGAATGGCATAAACATAGAGAGGCACATACCCAACAGTGGGTCGACAAGAGTTGACGATGATTATTTAATTCACTAGCAATAAATTAACACCCTCAATCGGAACTTTTAGCAATATCTTATCAGTGTTTTTTCGTATTCTGACTATATTCTTTCACTTTTCTATTTCAACAGAAGATAATAAACATGTCATACATAGCGATTGCTTAAAATTGACGGATTTTATAAGTAAAAGGATAAATTGTAATAAGCCTAAAACATTTATTTATAGTTTAACACGTAGACGCGTTTACAGCACATTACCTGCTGCAATACCTGCATAAACGATCTTGAATTAAAGTAATACCATCTGATTAAAGATACAACCATTAGAGGATATTAAAGACTCACCGCAGTGGCACCGTCACGACGCAAACCTGCCCACTGTACGAAGGAAGGCAGGTCACGCGTCGGCAATTCAGCCGCCAGCGCCTTGACGCGCAGGTTCCGATCCTCAGTCAATAGGACCACTTCTCGCACGCGCGTGTAGTTCGAAGAGTCGCCGTCGTCAGTCGTTTCTGGAACGATAAACTTATGTTATCCAGTATGTCAAGCACGGTGATTGTATTCTAGGGTAGAATATATAAAAATGACATGGCATTGGCATACATTGCGATCAATTAAATTATTAAATTTGAAGGAATCAATTTCAAATATTTTACGCATTCGATGGCGATGTGACGTAATTTTTCTTTATTCTACCCTAGGCAAAAAAACCTTGTGGTTGGCCTACTGTCGTATATAAAAAAAAATGCTGGACAATTCACTCAGCATCATCTAGCCCCGAGCTAAGCAGAGCTTGTGTTACGGGTACTAGATATCTAATATTTATAACAATACTTCGTAGATAGATATTTTTTATTATACATAGAAGACACCCAGAACACCTGAAACAAATTTCTGTAGATCGTTCAAACATTTATACAGGAATCAAATCTACAACCTCCGGCATGGTATTTGCTTCTTGTTTAAGTTACCATCTTAAAAGAAATTATTGTACTTTTGATTTCAAAAAATAACTGAAGAAAAAATAGTCCATGCAACAACCCAATTAAATTTTATGCTGTATTTTCTTTAATAAAAAAAGTACTTATGGCGTATATATCATAATCATGGCTTTTTACTACGCTTACTACATTTATGTAATACAAATTTGTAAGTAGTAGAATTGTAGCACTCAGCACGTGTATAGGTACTTTTTTGCGTTATAGATTCAAATTGGCCGATAACACATATTCCATATTGCCAATTATTTACAATATCCACTTAACCTTTGATCTGTACATACAACGTACGTTAAATCTTCGTCGACACGTACCTACAGTGTAACAAAACGAATATTGTGATAAGGGTTCTGTAAAGTAAAATACCATAGCGAATTGCTATGTTGATCCACGCACGAAGTACCCGCGTCACTCGACATAACGTTACAATTATACGATAAACAATCGACGAGCCAAAACAAATCAGCAAGTATTTGTTTTTTACAGCAAAAATGTAAAAGCATAGTGTTAGCTGATTATTGGATTTTGGATTTTAGAAGGTATGTAAGATTTAAAAAACATTAGAATTTTGTAATTTGTATTAGCTACATTATAATAATGCATGCATAAAGATGTACATTACAATCCAACGATCTCATCCATCCACGGATGTCTGGTAGAGATCGCTCTTGAGCGATTAGACCGCCAATTGTCACATATTTTGTAATTGTTTATTTATTTGTTATTGTTCTTAATTAAGTGTGCAATAAATAATAAGGATCTATCTATCGACGACCTCCGTGCCGCAGCGGGCGAAGGTCCGACTGCGACGCAGGAGGTTGCGGGTTCGATTCCCGTCTCGGAACAAATTTGTGTACGATCTGCAGAAATTTGTTCCGTTGGTCTGGGTGTTTTCTATGTATAATAAAAAATATCTATCTATGTAGTGTATTGTATTAAGTATATCAGTTATCTAGTACCCATAACACAAGCTCCGCTTAGCTTGGGGCTAGATAATGCTGTGTGAATTGTCCAGCATTATTTATTTATTTATTTATTTATCTATCAATCTGTGACTTTGCTGGTATCGTAACCGGATACAAGTGACCCAGTGTCAGGTAAGGTTATTTTTCACCTTGCTACCAAGTTCATGTCGATTCATTGCTATTAAACATATAACAGGAGTTAATATATCATAATGCTAATGTAACAATCTACTTATCTCAATTTTATATAGGTGTTCAGTTTTATTCTTAGTTTGAGACATTTATGTGTTTGCCCGCCATTGACGTTCATGACCACAAGTCTAACTGGTGGGTCTTTTTTTCAAATATTTTTGCATTTCCGATACGCAAAGAGCATAAAATTTTAATAATAAACAGGGGAGCCACGGAAGGAGTGTACTAGCCGAAAGGGGCATTTCTTCCGTGGCACCCTTTATAGTTTAAGCGACATCAAGACTAGAATAAGTGAGCATGCTTATAGCCTTCTCTTTCTATATTCTAAAAAAAAGGGAAGTAAATATTATACTAACTCGATTCCCCTCAGCAAAATACATACAAACAACGTTTTAGTGCGTGTTATAAGTGTTACGTAGGAACATAACCCCCCGTCAAAAAATCGGAGGGGGGTGTTTGGAGAAATTTTTGTATAGCAGTTCCCTTCTTTATGTTCGACTCTTTCTACGCATATCTTAAATTTTAGTGCAACCCAATAAATTAACCAAAGATGAAATGTTGGATCTAACCTGTATCAGCAGTAAGGTTTGCGTTCAGATTGAGCGCAGTGGACAGCACTTTATCGTCATTGGTGGACCTCGACTGTTCCTTCTCGTCAGTGAACGCGCGGGAAGCCAGTAGAGAGCCGAGAGACGTGGCCAGTCGGACGCCCGAACCGGCGGCGGATACCCACGCGAGGGCTTGGGTCGCGTTGCTGCCGACACGGGTGCACTTCTGTAGGCCTTCCAGTTCTGTCATAACTGTAAAACGAGCATTAGCGCTTACAACGTAGTCATAGTATAGCGACCTTGAAAATTTGCAGACTTCGTTCTTGTGGGTCTTATACAAAATATTTAGGGCAATAGAAATACCTTTTCAAGGGTTTGGGATATTTATATGGGTCGTCGTTTAACAATTTCAGTGCCCACGCACTTGCTGGATTCAAACACTTCGCAGCAGAGGCGCGCCATCACGGATCGCACCACTGAGGCTGGGCAGTGAATGGGTTAAAGTTTCGCGCGATCTTTTTAGGAGCATTGCTGGTTTACTTACAGTTCATAGAACCATAATAATTTCCCTATCAGGACAGTAGTATTAATGCAAGTAACTTACCAACTAACGGCACCGCGAAGAGATAGGGCTGCGCGGGCGCAGAGGCGATCGCTTGCAGCAGCGGCAAGTGGTCGATGAAACAGTTCGTGTCTGGCACCAGCCATCGCGGTCGCACCTCGACGGCCACGCTGCCTGGACCGCTGCGGAGTATTTCCTGCAACAAGAACATGTTATAGGTTAGTGAAGGTGAAAGCTGACTGCTTAAAGTTCATGCGTGTTGCATGTAGGTAATATTAGGTATAAGTTTGCAATAAGCACAGGATAGAGGAGTCTGGCAAAAGCGGAAGGAGGCCATACCAAGCAGTAGGTGATTGCAGGCTAATTTTGAAGATAACGTTGAGCGTGAACACTGTCAACTGACAAAATGCGGAGAAAATGTTTATTTTTTTATCTTATAATATCGAAGCAAAATCATCGTAGGATCTCTCAGAAGAAATAAAAACAAGGACTTTTTAATCATCCTTCATAGTTGTGTCGTATATCTCGAGTGGGCGGCGCCCAAGAGGGCTTTATTTGCAAGAACAAACAAATTACAGAAAGTCTGTTAGTTCTATGTCATACCTGAACCCTTTCCCGCTGCCGGTCCATGGTAGCCTTTCTCGTCTCGAGTAGTTCTTTTCTGCGCAGTAGTTTCCTCGTCAACGCGTCCGCTCCGTCGGCTAAGGACCCTTCTGTTAGACTGGTGGGGCCGCTAGCGCTCGCACTTGTGCTTTCGTCGTCTTCTAGATCTTCAATCTGGAATCATAAGGAGAAATAGACAATGTTACTTTGAGCTATCCCTTTTCAATATAATTATTGATAGATACAAGTATTTTTATTTATTTGGTAATAAACTTCTTGACGTATTCCGTTCTAAAGAATACGTCAAAATGATTATTGAATATGTAAGAATTTTCTCATTAGGTGGGAATGTGAGACTTTCGTGGTAGTAATTGTCATCATCATTGGCAGTCGAATTTTACCCCTTGCTCTGCTGGGCTTGTCTGCTCAAGATTGCACCATCCACCACGGTTCTGTGCTAGTATGAAGACGTGATGAAGAAGATATTTGAGAACTATACTTAGCAGTATTGAAGTTCTTTTGGGTGTTGAATATCATACCAAGTTCTGTAGCGGCGGATGGTCGGGCTGCGCCCTTTGCACGGCGCTCACGTACCGCGGCGCCGAATTCGCCGGGTACTCCAGTCGGAGGACCGGAGGCTCCACGCCTACTAGGTACCTAAGTCACAAAGAAATAGTTTAATAGCATGAAAATCAAGTAAAACAAGGTTAGTTTAAGGTTAGTTTAAGTAAAGCAAGGGAACATTCAGTCGCTTTGGAATGAATCCAAGATCTACGAACATAGTCAAAGTAACCCCCAATTTGACATAAGTCTGAATCAAAACACTCTAGTCTAGGAGATCACACGATAGGAGCTACTGTTCCTAGCGAACTAATTTTGTAGCGATTAATGGTTAAACACATAACTAATGATTCTTTTATTATATGAAATCATTTTGCATTGTCAACTTTACAACTCTAGTTCAAAGGCCCATATTCAGATATTGAGTATGAGTTAGAATTACGGTCGGGTCTCATCTCATTCAACTTTAGGGAGTAAATATTGCAGATTCCTCATTTACATCAAATTTATAAATTAGAGAACTCAAATGCACGCAGCATTTGAGTTTTCTAAGCGTGTTCTTCCTTTGCGATCCGTCGAAGACTCTCTTTATAACAGTAAACTGGATTCTTTTGAACCTTCTGCTTTAAAAACAAAATGTTCATAGAAACCCTGTAGATTTCAAGTTCGTACTCACTCTGTACCAAAGAATAACAGCTTCTGCGTCCTCAACGCATGTTCCGCAGTCTGGTAAGGCACGGCGGGCTCGGAGCGCACCCACGCCACGCCTGGTTCCATGTACATGAGCGGAGTGAAACCACCCAACAATGAGTCTTCTGGTAGTCGGACGCATATTAAACCTGTAATTTTTTTCTTATTTCAGAACAGTTACAGAAATATTCTGTAACAAAGTTCTGCCCGTGAATGTGCACGCGTTATTTCGGGATAAATAGTACCCTATATGGAAGTATAGAACTATATATTTGCTAAATTTCATTCGTTTTGGCGTCCTCGATGCATGTTCTGCTGTCTGGTTAAGCACGGCCAGCTCGGAGAGCACCCACGCAACGCCTGGCTCCATTTATGAGCGGGGGAGAACCACCCAGCAACGACTTTTCTGGGTAGTCGAACGCATAAAACCTGCTTTTTTTTTGTTTTCACAACAGATATATTCCGGGGCTAGCTTCAGCCCCGTCCCTTTGCACGCGCTTATGCGGGATAACCCTTAATCAAATAAAAGTCATATATGTACCACTTAGTTTGAGAACAAAAAAATACATTTTCTTGTGGTTTTCAACACTTTAATTACAAAGTAATAGTATTTTAGGATATTTTTGCTATCTATAAACTGGCAACATTTTACTAGTCACTTTCACCTGTCAGTGAAAGTCAATGTCAAAAACATATTTGCACCAGTTTCTGTTGACAGGTTGCAGTAATGAGTGTCACTTTCAAACTTTTGTGATTTTTGTGTGGCGAAAATTTTGGCAAGTGCTCTAGGAGTAACAAAAAGTAAACTTTATTGTGTTTTAGTGGTCTTACACATTGAATGATGGGATAATTACCGATATTTGTATAGTTTTTGATCGCTCAAAGTAGACACTATAAGTGGTATCTATTTGACCATTGTCCATTCACGTCAAGTTCATAATCGAATTATATACATAAAATATCTGTTAGTATAATAAACAAGATCCGTCAAGTGCGAGTGTAACTCGCGCGCCGAGGGTTTTGAACGTTTGTCAACAAATATGTACCAAAAGTACCGGTTAGAGACTTCGCAGTTTAACGAATACCTAAGAATAGTAGGTACCAACCTACATTTCAGATGGATCTCTATGCATGCTTCGGTTAAGGTGGGTGATGGTAAATTTTTCGACTTTTTTCGAAATATTTCAAAAAGTATGAAAGTTACAGAAATTTTAAAAACTGTTTTGAAATGTCCGAACCGATACCTTTCATTTGATACCCCACTCGGTGGGGTAGCCCCCCTTTTGAAAATTATTCCTTTTTGACCATTTTTCAAAAAGTGTTCTTTTTACAGACTTCTCTATATTTTTCCTGTAAAATATAGATCCATATCTACAAACGCTTCATACATTTTAAATGGATCGCTCGACAAACTTCGGAGATAGGGGGGGGGAATGGGTATTTTTTCGACTTTTTTCAAAATATTTCAAAAAGTATGAAACCTACAGAAATTTGAAAAACTGTTTTGAAATTTACAAACCAATACTTTTCATTTGATACCCCACTCGGTGAGGTAGCTCCCCTTTTTGAAAATTATTCCCCCCCTTTTTGACCATTTTTCAAAATGTGTTCTTTTTTCAAACTTCTCTATATTTTTCCTGTAAAATATAGATCAATGTCTATAAACGCTCCATACATTTTACATGGATCGCTCTGCAATCTTCGGAGATAGGGGGGGGGGAATGGGTATTTTTTCGACTTTTTTCGAAATATTTTCAAAAGTATGAAACCTACAAAAATTTCAAAAAATATTTTGAAATGTACAAAATGATACCTTTCATTTGATACCCCATATGACTCTGTAGGTATCTTTTAAAATTTCGGCATCACAATTTGTATGGAAAATATTCATTTTCATTTTTCATTTATTTTCATTTATTTTTCTCTAAATCTGTACAGGCGCACGAAATGTATTATTGTTTTAAATTTCAAGTTGATAGCTGCAGTAGTTTTTGAGTTATTAAGGAGGGAAAAAAGGACAGACAAAGCGAGACCATAAGGGTTTTGAAACCGATCTTCGATCATCAAAACCCTAAAAATTAAGCTAGGTTAGAACGAGCGGTATAATTACAATCAAAAATATGTAGGAAGTTAAGGTAGATAATGCCTATTTTATAGGTATTGAAAGTATTTATTTTTATAATCTCAAATTCATCATAGCTCCCAACTGCAGTCAGGGGAAACAACTAGTCTAAAATTATTAACAGACCGTTACGGATAATGGTAATATAGATACCACCACCGACATTATTTTACAAGTCCTACACGGACAATGGTAATATACATACCACCGAAAAATCACCCCCTTCCACCCCCTTTTTTGGTTTTTTTCCAAAAAAAAATGTAATCAGAGACCCCAAATTACCTAGAAATCACATCTTGTTTTTAATTACCATTACCAGGGGCTCGCGTTTGTTTAAGGGATAAAGTCCCAATGTTATTCCAGGCCTATAACTACATAATAGTTATGTGCAAAATTTCCGTAGTTTAGTGCCTGTTCTGTCGTTTATCTTTTGTTTTAAAAGATATTTAGATTAAATTTCAACTAAAAATGTAATCATAAGGTAGAAGCTTATCGCGGTTGTCAGGAAACGTCCAGCTTCTAAGAACGCAGGACATGTACCAGGATCGCAGACCGCTATAGAGGTTGCCGCCATTTGCACACGCATCACACATTCGCTAATCACGTCATTAGCACATTCGTGACTTGGCTCCGATGCTCACGTACGGTATCCACGCACAGGTCTCCGACAAACCCTAATAACTGTACTAACTGTCATGTAGACTGGTTAAGGGGTCACTAGAAGGTATTGTCAAAGCTCTATTACATGACATAGAATTTCCACGTAAGTGTTGATTTTATTGGCCGTTTCCTCCTAGTGAGTTGCAAAAATTATTAGAAAATAAATTCAAACAAATTGTTAAAACCTTGCTGTGCAAAAGGGCTTACTATAAATGTCAGATTATTTTCTAGAGGATAAAAAAGCTTGGGACGGGTTTTGCTCCAACTCGAAAAATAACAACTAACAGGCTAAAGGTTTCTTCGTCGCTCATTTACTTTAGTCTACATACCGAAGCGACAGAAATCAAAAATATCACTTTGTTTTCGTCTGTGTTTAATTTTATAATTTTACCTCTTCAAGTGTTCATTTATTGTATTAATGGAAATAGTTTTTGCTTTTGATTTTGGTCTGACCACCACTTGAGCATGGCGCTTGAGCAATTGAAGATCTGGCCTTAGATAGAGCACGCTTTCCCAGATATTGTCATCCCTTTTATTATTTATTTTATTCAGATAAGAACTCTATTTTTATGCAACACAGCATCTGAATAACATCGAGAATAGTTTAATTTATTTTATTACTCATTCTGTACAGCTGAAATAAAAACACAGAATAAGTGACCATAATTTAACACGCAAGATAAGATAATACCGCAGCTTCAAAGATAAATACGGAATCGTTTTGTTTATGCATCCACTTTACTAACCGTTTAATGACAATATATCATTCAATAAATAGTCATAAAATTATAAATAACTGCATGAGTCACGTTCTCAACGTGCGGCTCATAGGCAAGTATTTATATTTTTATACGTGGCAAGGAATAGGTACGAAGGCTAATGTACTCACTCACTCATTAAGCTCCATCGATCTTATTGAATGTGTATGAGGCAGCGTAATGTGTTTTGTTAGTCAATGATTTCTCCGTAGGGCGCCGCCCTTACAAACATTTATAACTTACTAATTAGCCAACTAAATCAGTACAGGCTAAGTTTAACAAACCGCTCACACAAAAGTTTAACAAACCGTTCACACGAGCGTAACTCACCGTCTTTAGGTTTATTCTCTAGTAGTATTGTCTTGTCGTCCAAAGCTTCAAGGATATTCATGAGCTTCGCAAGCCAATCCCAAGGGTCGTTTTCGGAGCTGGGAGACAAAAAGGAATAACATAAAATATATGCGCATCACAAAGAGCAAAAAGCAAAGTCGACAATCACTCTTACTCAGTTTCGAAGTTATCAAACGACGGTGGTGGATTCCATACGCTACTGTGGCAAAGCATCCAGTCAGACCACACCTGTAATGAAAAATACGTATAATTTAATTCAATTGAATGTGATGCCCGGCCGCGATAAATAATTCATACAAATGTATTATTACGGGCGAATATATCGGACGAGTCGTGAGAGATGTAACACGTGTTTTTCTCTGCATTGCTAGGTGTTGTTAAAGCTGCCTGTAAATCGTTGTGCACAACAAAAACTGAGCTATTCAAAATATTTAACGACTATGGAGCTCTGCCTTAGCTTAGAAACTGGCAATTGACCAACGGGTTTGTTAGTAGCTTTGCTGTAATACATAAGGCGTTGACTATTCAAAGAATTCCTGTCGCAGTTATGTTTTATGCGACCATACTTTTATCAAAGGTCTCTGTTGGCACCAAAACCTAGACTAATAGTCACTAGCCTGAAAATGTTGTCGTCCTTTTATTACGATCGCAAAAAAGGGACAGGTACAATTTTGGGGTTAGGTGCTTACAGAATCAACACAATGTATCATATTACATATTAGAATAATCTTCATTATAAAGAGTCAGAGGGGCCTACTAGGAAAAGGAGAATCGAAGTTTCTGATTCGTTTTCAACCAAATGCAATTCTCATGCAACCGTAAGGTTATGCAAACATAAGAGTTGGTTTTGCATAAAACCGAATGAGAAAGTTCGAGTATTCTTTTCCGAGTAGGCCCGCAACGGGGCTTTTCAGACTCTCTGCTACAGAGTCATCGATACGAAATCTGACACAAATTCGTCCTAAATTCACATATTTAACCCATGACTCCCACTCGCAGGCGCATGCGCATAAAATGGCGACGGAAAATGGCCTGATCAAGTCCTGCAACAGTAGAGAGACGCGTTTTTTAATATTTTCTGCGCTTTTCAAGGAATTAAACTACCAAAAAGTAGTTTTCGATAAATAATAAAACATCTTCTATGAACCCATGTTTTAACAAATTTCGATTTAGTACTACTTTTGGAGCAATTCATCATATAAGAGTTTTATTAAGTGCTAAAAATCAACATAATATTACCAAAAGCTTCATTATATCATACTTTATGGGTTACTACATGGGTTCATAGAAAATGGTCTAAGATTTGTGGAAAACTACTTTTCTAGTAGTTTAATTGTCCTGTAACGCAGAAAATATTAAAAACCGCTATAATATTTGAAATTGGCGCGAATCTGTGTCAATGACTCGGTA
Organism: Eupithecia subumbrata; assembly: GCA_949316285.1. Taxonomy (NCBI): domain Eukaryota; kingdom Metazoa; phylum Arthropoda; class Insecta; order Lepidoptera; family Geometridae; genus Eupithecia; species Eupithecia subumbrata. Next base: position 8,589,171 of record OX438646.1, read on the forward strand.
GCCAAGTCTGAATACCCCTGCAGGTATAGGTAGTAGTTTATTTACCTTTATGGCGGGCAGTAGCAGTGCGACATCCGAATGTTTCTGCGTATCAGCTGGTTCCGGTAAGAGAACGCAACACCTCTCCAACAATGCACCAAACATCAGCAGAGAGATGCCGAGGGCGCAATGCAGCCACGCTGACCGCTCGCCTTTGTTGCTTTTATCTGACAAAACATATAAATAATAGTTTGATTATTTTGAAAAAACTAAAAATTCTACGTTCTAAAAATTTTACGACTTCAAATTCCAAATTTGATGGATATTGGTATCAATTCACATGTCGCCAAAACTAAACTAAACTAAACTAATTTGACAGGACTAAAAATAATGCCGTCCTTTTCAAAACGATCGAAATAAAAATGATGGCAATATTTTTAGTGCTGTCAAATTATTTTAGTTTAGTTTTGGCGACATCTTAATTGACACCATTTTTATTATCAAGTGTAAATATTAAGGAATTTGACGTCTTCAAATTCCTAAAATATTTACACTAAGTTTTGTGCGATAATTACATTGCAATAAATAAATACAATTTTTTTCAGGAATACAATTTTTACCTCGGGAGCATTCTAGATACAATAGCGAAAAAAATTTCAAAATGGATTCATAATTGACGAAGACACATAAGGCACTAATAATATAAGAAGACACATAAAAGTACATCAGCATATCATAGAACCTCCTTTTTTGAAATCGGTTAAAATAAGAACAATAGGTACATGACAGGATTTGGTGATTCTTTCACGGATAGCGTAGGCGTCTGTCCTCACCCTTCATGGATGAAAAGAGCGATGATAACAATGAAATACTCATACTAATAAATCGTAAGCGTTATTGTCGAAAACAATAAGGTCCAAACGGGTTTCTCTGTACGCGCGAAGTCGAATTGAAAGCCTTTCTCACAGAGCTTTATGAAAATGCTAAATGCATTTCGGTGTCCATTTAAAACCTATGGTAATCAACCATGCCCTGTAGCACGAAGGTTCCAATTACCTACTTCAAAAGAATAGCATCGACCCTAACAATGGAGACCTATCATGTGAAAGTCTGGTACTCCACTACATTTATTTTCCTCTTCGCCTTTGTTTAAGGTTATGCTACGATAAAATTATGCTGTCGTGAAAATTTATAGACCGCCCGAAGACTTCTAAACATAATAAGCATACGTGCTTTTGTGAGTGCGAAAAACTCATTATTGTATTGGCTGTTGAATGCAAACGCGTGGGCTAACATAGCAGAACTTTTCATTCAATATTTACGATTACGAGCAAACATTAATTGCAAACAATCAGAGGCCGTCCTGTTCGATCTATTGAATTAATCGCTGCGAATAACCGGAATGGCTACTGTTTGTTCAGTCCACTCTCGAGTCACTTTCATGAGAAACACATACAATGCATTTGTAATTACTGTCTTTAGAAATAAGGATAGAAGGCATTTCATTTTAGCATTTATTGATAAAGATGAGGTAATCCTCATGTTACCAGAAACACATTTTCTAGAAATTAAGAGATACAAATTGTATTATTTCAAGGAACAGATAGAGCCAATGCCCGTTTGCACTTATCATACAAAGTAAAGATAGGTATATTCGCCCTCCATTCGAATGATTACCTATCTTAAATGTCAATACTAACACAACATAATTATGAGTTATGAACAATCGACTAAGTTATGCAGCTCCGCAGTAGCCTATATTATGCATTACAATAACATAGAACGTCGTGGATCTGAAAATAAATGGGAACCGGATAGAGCAAGCCGAGGATGAGATGACAGTGATATTGTATTGGCATGTCGCTCATACATATCGGTAGCTACCGGTCCCAGGGTCCCAACGATCCGGTCCGGTATAAATAGATACAGTACTCTAAAAATACACAGCACAGATTGCACCTGCAATGCAAACGCCTACATTACACAAGAAAAATAAAAGCGAGACACCTATGTCAGGCAAGGGTTTTTTGTATCATTTTTGAGCATAAGAACATCGTTGCGTTTACTTTTTTCATGTTACTTTTTATCCATCCATCATCGTATTGGCATATTTACACAATGTTTTCACATAACATTCCTTAGTAATTAAATTAATTAAATTTAATCACAATGACATTCAGGCGTAAAAAAAGTAATTCATTGTAGGTACCTAATTGAAACGCATGAAATGTTAAAATGATGTAACAGGACCACGTATACAAAAACATTGTTATCTGCATCTTTCTTGGAAATTCAGCATAACTTTTTGGCCACAGGGCATCGCCTTGCCAAACACCGTAATTAAGGGTCTCTTGCGCCGTAATTTTTCTATAATAATTCAAAACATCATTACAAGTAATGGCGTAAAAGTGCGGTCGACTCTCGCGGCGTTCGTCGTCGTCTCAGTTTGTTGAACCTGTCTCCATCAAATGTGTGCATTTGTGAGGAGCGCGGGGGCGCGCGGGGAAGGGACCGGTGCATCAACCTCCGATAACTTGTAATTTGTAATTACAAACCTTCACTGCGCCCGGACGGAGCCACAGGAAATAGCCACACTTACAAGCTCACGTTATGTATTAATTTTGTAGATTGAATATGTATGTGCGGGCTACCTTGAACTATTACGTTGGAATTGCTGACTAAACTAAATAATATCCTGTGCTTACAACACAAATAAAAATAATTCGCTAAGGGAAGTTAATCTAACCAGAAATTAAAGTTGGGTGTTTCACACACTATATCCATATTTTCTTTGGTCTTTGCTTTTCACCATTTCATAATGGAAGAGTGCGCTTTTCAATTTCTTTCGTTAAATTATCTAATAGTCAGAATAAGTACAAATGATGATATCTCCAAGCCGAATTCGGCTACGGCGGCGACGACGGCGTGACTGGTATACAGGTACCAATATAAATACATTGATTTTATCTAGATTTTTAATAATTAATTAACAACAAACATTTCTTAATCTAAACTCTAAAGAAATTCCATCATAAATTAATCAAAAAAGCTCGATACGAATGCGTTTCTGATCACATTAATGTACGTAAGTCTGCGAACACGTTATGTTATGAAAAATTTGCAATTAAAATATCAATTAAGCAGACGGTTAAGGCAAAAGCTATTATTACGCGACAGACAAAGGTATCTTAAGTCATTTTATGTTTTGTTGGATATAAGCTGCTGCAGTATCTTTTGTTTATTAACCTCATGTCTGTCTATCAATAAAAAATAATAAAGTCTTTTATAGCTTTTAAAATTGGTTTCTATGTTTCACTCATATAAGGTAACTGTACCCAAATAATAAATTTTATGCCCTACATATGGGCACGTATTAAATTTAACCCGTTATTATTGTTATTAACGTGCTATAAAAGGTATAATTCCTATAAACCACTAACTGATAAATTGATAGAGCTAATTCAACTGTGAATACTTTAAGAAAGATGATAAAAGCATATCAATAAATATTTCAAAGCTATAAACGCGGCTACTGGTTTTTGTATTACTGTTCAAATTAATATCTGAAGCTGATATACAACGTTGAAAATTGGAAAGGTATTGGGGTCACATGTTCGTAAAAAAATTGTGTAGTAGGTATGCTACGAGAAAATCGACACCTACGTCTATGTGCGACTACTCAATTGACGATTATTATTGCGATAAAAATCAAACACATCTAGCCCAAACAATACATGATACTTTATACAAGTCAATGTTAGGTATGTTGAATTATTTTTATTTCTATCTCAGTGTTTAATTTGTGTTCTGATTTAATTTATCTATGTTAATATAAAAAATTATTTTAGTGGTGACATTGCATTTATTTAAACTTTTTGTATTTTGATTTACTTCTGTGATTCTTTTATTTTATATTATTTGTGTTTGCGAACAAATAACATATCATATCTACCTGTCAAGCTTTAAAACACTTTTATATTTGTAACTGACGTCGAAAAAAGTAGGTTCTATGTTCGGCTGTATTGTATATATGTTTTTTTTATGTATGTTCGTCGATTTGTCCTTCTTTATGGACCAATTTGGATGATTCTAGAGAATGATACAGAGGTGCTCGCATAAATTTTTTATTATCTCGCAAAACTTAAAAAAACAGTTTAAAAGTAAAGAATTCGAAGTTGTTTTTTTTAGTTTTTTTTAAACAATCAAATTACTACATTTACCGAGTCTGACTCATAACATAAATCGTGAATGTAAAAAAAAATATTAAACACTTATTGATTTTTTTAATGATAATACTTATTAATGTGACAGTAAATAATTAAATGTTAACTTTAGTACCCATCTTCTCAATTTGCGACACCCTGACCTGGTACATAATTATTATAAGATCAACCAACTAAGAGTGTTAGAATAGTGAAATATTCATGTAACTTTAATTATGGATGCAATAAATGAAATATGAATATATCTTTAGGCTTAGGTAGATACCTACTGTACTAAGGAAAGTCTACAGTTTACTTAATTACAAAATAAGTTACAAGAATCTAGCAACAAAAAAGCTAATGAATGGCCTTGGCTAACTAATAATAAAAACATTCGAAGAGTGTAAATGGGTATGAGAACCGAAAAGCTAAGGGTTCGCATGAGAGAAAGAGGGGAAAATGACCGGCTGTATATACATACAGACATACGTGTTCGTAGGGTTTCGTGTTCGAGTACGAAACCCTTATCGTGTCGCTGTGTCTGTCCTTTTTTCCCTCTTGAATATCTCAGCAACTACCGTTAACTTGAAATTTAAAATAAAAATAAATATCGTGCGCCTGTACATATCAAAAGAAAAAGAAAATGAAAGAAATTCGGTAAGTACAAAATGTGATGTCGAAATTTTAAAAGCGTAAATATGCTATCAAATTAAAGGTATCAGTTTGTACGTTTCTAAATAGTTTTTGAAACATTTCTAGGTTTCATGCTTTTTGAAATAGGTACTGAGAAGAGTCGAAAAATTTAACATTACCCCCTAATTTCCAAAGTTTGCAGATCGATTTATCTGAAATGAAGTTATATAAATTCATTAAATAACGAAGTCTCTAACTACACTAGAATTCTCTAACTATACTAGAATTGACAAAAGTTCGGAACCCTCGGCGCGCGAGTCACACTCGCATTTGACGGATCTTGTTTTATGTATATTCGCCGATATCTCCTTCACCAATAAGGAATTTTAAGTCGGTTTTTAGTTTTTCAATACAACCAAATTGTTTATGGGTACTGCTATACACTTTTTTGTTTTTCTTTTTGTTTCAGTGTGCTTTTCAACACGGAACCCGTTGCACAGAGCAGAGACTGGCAAGAATTAAAGAAGGCCTCCCTATTATTTTCTTATGTTAAGCGTTTATAGTTCCGAGCTAAGCCCATCAGCTCCTACAACCTTAAGATTTTTTTTCATAAGTGTGATATCTCTTCGCTTAAAACTGCCGCAGCATCTAGCGCACTCCTTATTTATTTTGTATATTTCTTAATATTTTTTTGAACACCGATGCGATTTGTTGCGGCGGGCGAAGGTCCACCTGCGACGCAGGAGGTTGCGGGTTCGATTACCGCCTCAGGACAAATGTTTGTACGATTTACAGATATTTGCTCCGGGTGTTCTGGATGTTACTATGTATAAAAAAGTATATCAGTATGTATGTTTCGGCAGTTGACCGACCAGTGTATGTTTGGGCTCTCTCTACTCCTATCCAAGGTTGTTTGTTGAGGCGTAGACGTAATGAAGCTTATTATTTGGAGTTTTATACGTTTAATGTAAGGCTTTACAACAATTACAAATTATTAGAGATATTTTATAGGTTATGTCAGAGGTTTGTGGTACGATTTTTATTGAAGAGAAGTGAAGTTGCCGCTGTCCGGTGACAGGCCGCTGTGACGTCAGCTTGATACTCGACGCTGGTTGGCTGTAGTTGGTTCGCTCACTTCACGACTGTCGTTAAGGCAGCGTTTGCCTGAACGGGCTTAAGGCGCGGTAACATGGGCCCGGCCTTGGAATCAGCAGGTTCCAATAGGATTGCATCTCGTCACGCTGTCCTCTGTATCTGTTGGTGGAACTGGTAGCGGACAAATTTTCGAGAAACCTCTTCGTGTGATGCCCGTTGAGGTACGAAGATCAGCTACACGTGAGACGCCGTCTGCTCCGGGGTAAACGCGTACGATTCGGCCCAGTTTCCATTTTAGCGGCGGCAACTGGTCATCTTTGATAAGAACGAGAGTATTAAGCTTGACTTCGCCTTTATTCGTTTTCCATTTTGTTCGTGTTTGCAACTCCGAGACGTATTCTTTTGACCATCGCTTCCATAAGTCCTGCCTCATCTTCTCGATCAAGCCGTAGCGCGCCAGCCGGTGACTTGGTGTAGCAGTCAGGTCTTCGCAGGCCGGAGCAGTCAATGGCCGGCCGATGAGGAAGTGAGCGGGGGTGAGGGGTAGGAGGTCATTCGGATCTGTAGATAGAGCTGATAAAGGGCGGGAATTCAGGATGGCTTCAGTTTGAACTAAAACCGTGCTGAACTCCTCATATGTAAGATTAGCCTGACCGACTACACGACGCAGGTGGTATTTACACGACTTAACCCCTGCTTCCCATAAACCGCCAAAATGAGGACAATATGGTGGAATAAATGTGAATTTAATATTATTATCTGTAGCGTAGTCAATAATATCTTGATTGGCATTTTCATTAAACAAAGAGCGCATTTCTTTCTCTGCCCCTACGAAGTTTGTACCGTTATCTGATAAAATCTCAGCCGGTTTACCACGGCGAGATATGAAGCGTTTTAACGCAAGTATGTAATCGTCTGTCGATAAACTAGTGACTAACTCTAAATGTACAGCTCGCGTGCTAAAACATACAAATAAACATATGTACCCTTTTTTGAGAGTAGCCCCTCTGCCTTTACGATTTAAAAGCATAACAGGTCCAGCTAGATCCACACCACAGCGCATGAAAGGATAACCAGGTTCAAGACGTTCAACAGGTAAATTCCCCATAATAGGGCACAAGGTCTTCCCTTTGATGCGCGTGCACTTGACGCATTCATGCACAGTTTTCCTCGCCAGGTCTCGCCCACCTAAAGGCCACCAGGTTTCGCGCACACAGGATAGCAGGAGCTGAGGTCCGGCGTGGAATAACTGTTTATGTTCGAATCGAAATAACAATACAGTAAATCTATGTTTACTGCACAATAATACGGGATGTTTTTTATTATTATCAAAAATAGGTGAATTTTCTATTCTCCCGCCTACACGTATTAATTTATTATTATCTAAGAACACATTAAGACCGACTATTCGTTTAGATTTTACAATAGAGTTCTTAGACAAATTACTATATTCATCGTGAAATGATTCTAATTGTGCGAGCCGGGCGAGCATTGAAACAGATGCATTTACTTCATCAACAGATAACGAACCGATTTTACGATGTTGTTTACTCACTCGGACATTACCTACGAATCGCAAAACGTAGGCAGCTGCTCGGCGCAATCGATTGAATGATGAAAACCTATTAAAATCAATTAAGTTACAACTAGTACTCGTACTTTTACACATCATACTGACACCTTGCGATTTTATTTCTGGTAACAGCTGATTATTGTTTGAGAAATTAGTTGAATAAGTCAACTCGCGATCTTTTAAAAACTCTGGCCCGAGCCACCACATATTATTGTCTTTTAGTTCGTTGAGATAAAGACCCCTAGACACTATATCCGCCGGGTTATCTTTACTATTTATATGCAACCATAACGCATCACTCGTTAATTCATTAATCTGTGAAACACGATTTTGTACGAATGTTTTTAAACAATGAGGCGACATGCGAAGCCAGCCCATAACTATGGTTGAGTCTGTCCAAAAGAAAATTTTTGTAAATTGAACTCTGAGGGAGTTAATTATTTTTTGATATAACTTAGCGCCTAACAAAGCTCCGCATAGCTCGAGACGTGGAATAGTACATATTGTTTTAACTGGTGCTACTTTACTTTTCGCACATAACAACTTGACTGATACGGGTGTGTTATCGCCATAAGATCGAATATATGCACAGGTTCCGTACGCGTTCTGTGATGCATCACAAAATATGTGTAACTCGCGGTAGTCTGTACGTTCACTCATGACATAACGAGGTACGCGTAAGCTACCTAAATGTGACAAGGTTTCAATGAATCGATTCCAGTCATTTAACACATCGATGGGAACTACGTCATCCCAGTCGATTTTTGACAACCACAATTTTTGCAGCATAATTTTTGCGATTATTATTATCGGAGATAAGAGACCTAATGGGTCGTAGATTTGTGAAATTACAGACATCATGCTCCGCTTTGTGACTATAGATTGATTGTTTACGTGGGTCGTGAAATGAAGTTCATCAGTACCAACTTGCCATCCTAACCCGAGAGTTTTGTTCTGACAATGGTCTCCAATACCTAACTCTTTAGATGTACTCGTGTTTACGTCATGATTGAACGTCCATTTTCTTAACGGGAAACAGCCCGATTTAAGAACTTTAGCTGTTTTTTCACAAATGTCTGACAAAATCGAAGGGTCATCGTGACCGGTTATTAAATCATCTACGAAAATATCATTATTGATGACGTCAGCGATGACGTCAGCGTCACATTCTTTTGCAAGTTGTTTAATACATCGCATACTTAAGTACGGCGCTGATGCCGTTCCATAAGTAACCGTATTCAGTTGATAGGTACTTAAATTTTCAGACGAATTTTCGCGCCACAGTATAAGTTGCAGTCTGCGCTGATTTTCTTGCAGTGCCACCTGTCGGAACATCTTCTCGACGTCAGCGCAGGCTACGTACCTATGTTGTCGAAACCTGAGTAGTATTGAAAATATATCATTTTGAAGCGGAGGGCCAGTTAGCTGTATATCGTTTAAAGACTTATTCGAAGTCGTAGTGGCGCTCGCATCAAATACTACACGTAGTTTCGTAGTTAGACTGTGTTCACGGAACACCCCATGATGGGGAAGAAAATAGCACGGCTTACCATGATCGTCGATAAGCGACATGTGCCCTAAATCGATGTACTCACGCATAAAATCACAATACATCCTTTTGTATGATGGTAGTCGATCTAATTTGCGTTCCAATGATAAGAAACGAGATTTCGCTTTTTCGTATGAGTCACCGAGTACGTCAGCCGACTCCTTCAATGGCATGCGCACCGAGAATCTACCGTCACTATCGCGTTTCGTAGTGCTGACAAAATATTCCTCGCACATAAGTTCCTCATCAGTGAGAACAGAACAAGGCTTTCCAACTTCTTCGAGTTCCCAAAATTTACGCAATTGTGTATCGATTGCAGATGACTGTACAAAATTGCAATGAACAAGACTGGGTACGTGAACTTTACTTTGAATAGGACCCGAAATAAACCACCCCAGTTTTGAACTTTGTAAATACGGCCCGTTGGTAAGTCGAATTCTTTCCCCATCCAATAAGTCCCAGAATACGTCCGCGCCTATCAGTAAATCTATTTCAGACGGTACGTTAAACGATGGATCTGCAAGACAAACGTTATCTGGAATAGATAGTGAATTATAATTGACATAAGTAGATGGTATACTCGCCGTGATGCTTGGCAGAACAAAGCATCTTAATTGTGTATTGTAGGTATTTGTTTTCGATCGTATATGAATATCGCATAATTGATTCGATCGTGAGACTGACTGTCCCACGCCCGATATACGTATAGTGGACTGTATAACCGACACGTTTAACCGTTTACATAGCTTTTCCGAAATAAAGCAATTTTGACTACCGCTATCTAACAGAACTTTGGCCGTATGATATTCGTTATTACTATCCCTGACTTCGATAAGTGCAGTGGACAATAAAACTTGCGGTAATTGAACAGACGGTTCATTATTCGCATGTAAAGAATTGACTGCACAAGATGCGATCGACACCGGGTTCTTATCAGCTGGCTGTGAATCATGCGCACGCGCCTCTGACGAAGCCGGGGTAGATGCTTTGTTGTTACCTACGATATGTAACAAGCTATTATGCTTTTTCTCACACTGTTTGCATGGCCCGAACATGCATTCTGAGCTCGAGTGACCTGCACGCAAACAATTACGGCAAAGTTTATTTTCTTCGACTAACTTAATTCTTTCCTGAATAGTTACATTAAGAAAATTAATACACGTATACAATGGGTGGTTACCACCGCACACCACACAGGCTCGTGTTGATTTAACTGACTTACTGCCGTTATTACGCGTGGACACGAAACTGTGTGATTGTTGAACTTGCGAATTATTATCCGATTTTTTATTAGTAGACGAATTAGGCTTGTTCTGAGTGTGAGTGGGTTTCGAATGATTACTTTGAATCATATCGAGCATGTCTGCTCGGTTCCGTAAAAAGTCTAACAAATCCTCTAATTTTACTCTACCCTTATGCGAATCATAAGAGACGGAACCCTTGTAGTTCTCCCACTCACGCTCGGTACTCGAATCAAGCTTGGACACAATAATATAATTAATGAGAGTGTCCCACCCTTCCGTGGGTTCACCTAACGAATTAAGCGCACGTATATTACGTAATACGACATCAATCAACTTTCTGATAAGAGTCGGAGATTCTTTATTAACCGATGGTGCAGTAAACAAAGACTTCACATGATTGTGAATAAGCAATCGATTATTTTGGTACCTATTCTCTAATAAATCCCATGCGTGGGAGTAATTAGCTGCTGTAAACTCTAAAGCGCTAATAACTTGAAGGGCTGAGCCGCTAAGCGAAGATTTTAAATAATGAAATTTTTGAATTGAATCTAAATCGCTTCGCTTGTGAATCATAGACAGATACGAATTTTTATACTCAAGCCAGTGATCGTAGGAACCATCAAATGAAGGTAGCTTAATATCTGGAAGTTTCATGCTAATTAGCTTATTTTGCGCATGTGTACATTTAGACTCGTCATTACCTTTCATATCTACTACATCTAATAAACATTTAGCTATAGACATGATACTAAAGTACTGGTCCTCAAATGATTCCCTATATTCGAGCTGTAGCTTCAACTCGATATCATCACACATCTGCTCAATTTTATCCTGAATTTTATGAAAACTCTTTAATATGTTTCCTACTGATTCAATACGCAACTCGAATTCGGCCCGTTGCCTTTCAGATAAAGCAACGCCTTCAAATTTACTTACATATTTTTCGAATAAAGTTAACCTACCCTTAATGACACCCCTTTGTTTCTTGAAATCGCCAATACTCAAAGGATTTACTGCTTCAGCATATTCGTCCTCACTCATTTTAACAGTTTATAAAGAAACAAAGGTTAAGTACTCACAATTTAGCAGCCGCGGTATGTAGGCAGGTAGGTAGAACACGCTGCCAACGTGACGCGCTTTGTGTAACAAATTGTCGCGAACTGGAATGACGAGATTACAGCACGGTATTAGCACAAATCGGATGAGGATGGAAGGAACAGGAATAGATGGCCTGACCGTTTCTCTGGCTGATCCTTGATGCGTTGTTCTTCCGGCTCGTAGGTCCAATGTTTCGGCAGTTGACCGACCAGTGTATGTTTGGGCTCTCTCTACTCCTATCCAAGGTTGTTTGTTGAGGCGTAGACGTAATGAAGCTTATTATTTGGAGTTTTATACGTTTAATGTAAGGCTTTACAACAATTACAAATTATTAGAGATATTTTATAGGTTATGTCAGAGGTTTGTGGTACGATTTTTATTGAAGAGAAGTGAAGTTGCCGCTGTCCGGTGACAGGCCGCTGTGACGTCAGCTTGATACTCGACGCTGGTTGGCTGTAGTTGGTTCGCTCACTTCACGACTGTCGTTAAGGCAGCGTTTGCCTGAACGGGCTTAAGGCGCGGTAACAATGTATATGTAGCCATAACACAATCTCTGCTTACTTTGGGGCTCGAGGATGCTGTGGGGATTGTCCAGCATTATTTTATTTATTTATTTATCCTTGTTAACTAACCTCTGAGCTCGGCGGCAGTGCTCTCGACAGCGAACATGTTGAGTGCTGTGAGCTGCAGCAGGCGCGCGGCCGGCGTCGGCAGCGGCGTGCGGTGCAGCAAGGCCCGGAACTGCCGCAGCATTTGACTGGCGCACTCGTGGAACGTTTCCATTCTGAACATAGAAGGAACCATAAAGACAAAGCGAGGTTGAGAGATGTGAAAAATCACATTATATGAAAAATCACACTAATATTATAAAATCCGAAAGTTGAAGAGTGAAAGTTTAAGGACGGACTTCTTTTGTTCCTGTAGGCCAAGCACGGGGATTGTTCTCTAGGATAGAATAGACAATAATGACATCGCATCGTCATATATTGCGTACATTATTGAAGTTAAAATAATGCATTTCAAATAATTTACGCATTCGATGACAAAGTGACGTAATTTTTCTCTATTCTACCCTAGACAACAATCCCCGTGCTTGTCCTACTGTTACCTCTTCACCCCAAAATTTTTGTAGTTCGAACGGATTGTGCTGAAGTTTTGAATATTATATAGATGTAATTCTAAACCTGGAATAACATATATATCTTTTTTATTCTGAAAAGTGTGTGCGAAGCCGCGGGCAGAAGCTAGTAGCGAAATAAAAACGTTGAAAATACACACTCCTCTACACACTCTAATGAAATGACACAAATTCTCAGTATAGGTATGTACGTGCAGCCCGGCAACCAATCTAATTATTGAGTAAACAAGGAGAAAAACTTTGTAATTGATTCTAATCAGTTTTTCTTTAGTTTATTTTTCTTTAGTTTTAATAACCATGATGGATTTAAAAGTTTTATTGATTCTAATCACCCTGAATTGGGATTCCGGGGCGCTTTTTGTCAATTATGCGACCGCATCAGTCCCGTCCGTATAGACACACTAGTTTATGCCCGCGGCTTCGCACGCGTTGTTTCTATGGAAACGTTTAAAGGTGATTTCTATCCCATGGGAACTCATTATGGGATAAAAAGTAGCCTATGTTTGATATCAGGATTAGAATTACCTGGATGCAAAATTTCAGCCCGATCCGTTCATTAGTTTTTTCGTTCAGTAGTATACGATGATCCCCTTTTGTTTTTCGTATACTGGCATGGATTTGTGACGTCAGAGAATATAATTTTATGAAAAAACAAAAGACAATCGCGCCAGCTTTTAAAAAATTACTTAAACACGCTTTACAAAAATCATCTTTGTTAGTGCCGACACGTAACAAACACTACTTTAACCATCATTCGTGGATGTAGAGGCCAAATAAGAATTAAATTAATTGAGGTTATCAGAGAGTACACTTTCCATTAATTAATTATTTCCAACATATGTACTTATAAAGGTCTATATTCCACTGCTGGACATAGGCCATATCGCCCTGTCTTCCGCATCCAGCAGCCTAGTCTTTCGCAGGTCATCTCAACTGGCCGGAGGGCGTCCTACACTACGTTTGCCGAATCGTAGTCTCTACTCAAGAAAACGTTTACTCCAGCGGTTGTCGGTTCTGTGGGCCCACTGCCACTACAGCAGTCTACCCACCTACAATTAGTACCTACAACGTGCCACACTGTAGATGTGGCACTTAATACTTGGGTGTGGAAAATCTTAAAAGATTAAATTCTACATACCCTATTCTGGTGATTAGTTTTCCATGGACGTGAAGATAGCTCGTGATGAAAGTTTTATTTAGCTGAAACAAATCACTTTACAAATTAACCATGAAAAATCAATTCATAGATTGTTTTTATGAGATTACCAACTGCATTTTTTATGTATACTAGTCGTCCATAACACAACTCTGCCTTTGTCAGGGTCTGATGGTATCGAGTAAAAAATTACTTTATGTTTTTCTAGAGTTGGGAAACTTCCCTTTAAGGATGTTATGTCATGTATTTGTAATCCAGTGTAATGGCAACACATCATAGAGCTTGACGCATGATAAAAGGAAACGATGTGGAAATGATCCTCAACCTCACCACATACTGCACCTTGGTCCACTGCTGGACGCAGGCCTCCACCTGATAAGCGCCTTATTGGCTTTATATCTTTAGGGGTAATGCCCATAATCCCCACGCTGGGCATGCGGGTTGGGGATCGCAGTTTGAATTATTTTCAAACTGCGATCCCCGCATGCAAGAAAATCACTCAAGTAAATTCAAATTTTAAACTCAAATGTAGGAATAAATACGCACACGTGCAATTTTCACAAGGTTCTTTTTTTTAATTATTGTTCCAAATACGGAAGAAGCCGATATTATACGACGGACTCGGAGTAAAAACTTTTTTTCGATTGTCCTATTACGAAAATAACCATTACTACCGGCTAATATTTTAGAAAATTTAAAATAAATAACATGGGTTTCTTTCCCTCTAAACGCGTGAGAAATAACATTCCAGAGTTTTCCGTCCCGCATTTTAGTACGCCTGTAATGACGTAGAACAATTCTACCTTGTGTTTGGAAAAAGAATAAGGAACTTTCTGCACAGGTGTAGTATAAAAAGTGTAATGGTATACAATCGGTACATTACATACATAGGTATGTGCAACTACATTTTCTTTTCCTTACCTCGACTGAAGACATAGAGGCCAGTTGTTCGATTAACGGGTCTATCCGAGGAGTGGTTGTAGTGCGATGGCCACTGGGCCGAATCCACACTTCTTTTCGGTTCCCTTGTACCGCGTTTGATGCATCTACCGCGACGCTGGTACCGCTTTCAGGCTGTTTGCTCTCTATTGCTATGCGTCTTTTGCGTTCCGCCGCTTCGTACTGTAACAAACAGCATTAGTTAGGTACCATTCGAGGTCCTGCGTTCGGTTGTATAGGTTACGCCCACGGTGCTATATTAAATTTTTTCATCGTAAGTTTAACAGAATAATTATGAAACTTGTAAAGGAGTTACCTTTTTCCTGTTTTCTTCAAAAAGAGACAGTAAACTTTCACGTGCAGATTGAAATGGATTAGATGACATTAAACTTCTCATGTAATAGTACACAGCGTCTAGTTTTCTCCTCTGTAAAAAATATAATTATAGATTTTGAAGATATCGAAAAATTAACGTTTTTTTTTTGTAATCATTTAGCTATTGAACTTACGGCATAAATAGCTAATATCGCTAATTGGTTGTATGGCCGTCCATTCTTCGGGTTGATTTGTTGAGCTTTCGTATACCAAAATTTACTTTTAGCATAGTTATTAGTTTCATTAACTTGTTCTCTATACCTTGCTAAGTCCCCCAAAAATACGTATAACTTCTGAACAGAGATCAGTGCTAGGCCTACGTAGCCCATGCCTTTTGGTGGCAAAATGTGATTGTCATTGATGTAGTCATCAGTATTAAATTTATAAGTTTTTTCCAACAGTTGTACCAAATCCTCAAAATATGTATTTCCTTCTTCAATTATTGTATTTATCAATTTTACTACTTTTGGTTTATCCTCAGGAGAAATTTGTGTAAAACTCTTCCTTAGAACTTCAATGAAATTGTAATATAGAATTTTCCAGAACTGGTGCTCAACATTATCTGCCTGGCAGTATTTCAGATCTGACATGAGAAGTTTCTGTAGTGCGCCTTGTAAAAATATTCTGAAACAAACATGTAATTTTTAGACAGGGTGTATAGAACGATTAAAGAAGAAAATAACAAACGCCAACCAAATACCAGCAGTAGGGCAGGCACGGGGATTGTTGTCTTGAGTAAAATAGAGAAAAATTACGTCACTTTGTCGTTGAATGCGTAAGTTATTTGAAATTCATTCCTTCAACTTCAATAGTGTACGCAATGTATGACGATGCGTCGTTGCGGATGCGTGAGTAGCAACTCATTTTACAAAATGCAGTCAATGAGCGGCGAAAATAGTGTAAGAGACACACTCACAAAAACATCTGAATTGACCAATAGAACTCATTTGGCACGATTTGAATTTGATTTGAACAGATTTGGCCGAAGATCTCAAGAGGCGCAAATATGCAGGTCTCGACAGAGCCTACACATTTGCTCCCCTTGGAGTCGAGACCCTAGGTCCGTGGGGTTCTGAGACTCTTCGGGTTTTTAAAAAATTATCTGAGCGTCTGGTCGAAGCGACACGTGACCCGAGCGTGAGCTGGTGAGTATCTGGCGCAGCGCATCAGCAGTGCCATACAGCGGGGCAATACAGCCAGCGTGTTGGGGACGCTTCCGACTGGTATTCATATGGATCAGTTGAGCTACCTGTAGATTATTTGCAACAGTCCGCAGATAGCTCAATTGTTTCAATTGTAAATACAAGTTTTAATTTATTTCTATTATTTGATTGTAATTTTCTGTGTGAGTAAAGGCTTCGACCCTAAAAAACAGACCTCATACAACCAAGTGAGAAGAGAGAGAGTATGCTTCACATTAGCAAGCTTTTCAGGAGTCACGTCACATTAAGTTTGAATACTAAGATAATTTTGAAGACTTGATCCTCATTTCAAAAACTCCATTGAGTACTTAAGCAAGTATATTAGTCACCTAGTCTTGCTAACGTCGCCCCAGTGGCTGGCAAGAGAGAGTGGCCCCCTCATAGAGTGTGTCTGTAGGATAACGTCGGCACGATCCACCTCTTGAAGCAACGTGCGATGCCTTGCTGCTCGTGCCGCGTCGTTTGCTTCGTACCCCATTCCGCGGGATGATGACTCTTTTACCACTGAAAAAGGAAAGAAGTGTAGAGTAAAAAAAGTGGTAGCCACGAAGTTCACTGGCTCCTGTAGCAACAATTTTCAATTGATAGTGACTGGTCGTAACGCTCACCCATAGTCTAACCCTTATCCTAGTTTCAAGGGATGCGCAACTATAAAAGCTGTAGGCCTAGTACGGGGATTGTTGTCTAAGGCTGAATAGATAAAAATTACGTCATATCGTCATCGAATGCGAAACTTCAATAATTTACGCAATGTATGACACTGCGATGTCATTCTTTTCTATTCTACCATAAACAACTATCCCCATGCTAGGCCTACTGATCGAACTACCGAAAAGTTTTGGAAAGCATCAAATAACTAAATGTGGGAATGTTTACGATGTTTGCATTACATTCGCCAAGAGCGCATACTGATGAAATAATTTACATTCCAAAATATCATGAAAATGCAAAGATATCTTTGCATTTTCATATTTTTTTCTATTCCATTTTGATTTATTACCTTGTTCCATTCTTGAGTCGAATTTCGATGAATTTGTTTGAACTATTATCGGCTTAGATGGATTGTGGTGGTCATATAAAGTTTTCTGAGTTTCTGCGTTCCCCCTTCTGTAACATCAATGATTAACATTAAATAATAATCAATTATATTATAATCTAAAATATATTTCAAATATTATTTAATTTAGTTAGTAGTTATGTATTAAACATTTCAAACAGAACAAACCCTTATGAAACCTACCCTAGATCCTTTTGTAAATGATTGATTGAAGCCTGGGGTAGCATGATAAGACCAGGATGTGAGCTGTTAGAATCCGGATTTGATTTTTCTGATACCGCGCTGTTTAATCTATTGCGTTGATGGTTGTGTTCTTGTCTGAAAATAATGTTCATCATCATCATCATGTTTGTATTTTTTTTGTATTTAGTTATTCCATCGTAGGTACACTTGATGTCGTTACATTCTATATTTAAGTACTATTTTAACAATATCACACATAGGTATTTCGTTAAAGGATACACCAAAAGGTACAAAGGTAAAAAAACAGACAGACATGACTGAAAAATTTAATAAAAATAATTATTTGGAATCAAATAAATAATTAATTTATTAATTAAAGGGTATGTCAAAGTATGCTGCTGTATAAGTATGCTATATTACTATAGTTTCTCATTTAACTTCAAGGCGGCTGTGTTGTTGCATTAGTTAATTCATTTAGCAAGCAATGCATGATTAAATCGTCTTAAATAATGATGCAAAACGGTAAGTAGCAGCTTGTTGCTGATAAGTATCCAACATTCCATCAAAATTAAGCGTGACGCGATGCGACACCAGCTGTAAAGGCACGCACGTGCAACGATTGGACACAAACGTGTATTCTGTACTATTCTAGTCGTAAGGCTCTTGGGGCGATCGCGTACCGGAAGGAGCAGTGCGAGCAGGCCCCCCACAAGGTGGATTGACGACCTGGTGAAGGAAACTGCTGGATGCAGGGAGCGCAAGACCGGTCATTGTGGCGATCTTTAGGGGAAGCCTATGTCCAGCAGTGGACGTCGTCCGGCTGATATTATGTTTGTATCTTACTTGTCATGTCCCTTAGTAGCCAGTATCTCCTCTCGCCAGTTCATAGGGGCCGAGGAGTTTTGAGGCGCCGGTGGAGGGTGCGCCACATGCGGCACATCGGGAGCGTGCGCCGGTGGATGCGCGTCCGAGGCCCGGGAGCGCCGCTTGGCGCCACCACGCTTCTTAGACTTCCTCACGCTACCAGTCCCAGGGCTGGGTTCAATGGATACTGCGCTTGGCGCTGGCGACTGCCGACCGCGGTCTATGCTGGCGGTGCGCCCGTTAGCCCAGGAGCCGTTGTTTTTCTTCTGCGGAACAGAAATTTAGGGGTTTATCAGGGTTGATGGAGTTGATATAGAAATCATGACATTTAATAATTTTTATAATATTTTTTTTAATGCTAAAAGCTTAGGTCTATTCAGTTTTTACAAGTACCTACGGTGGGTAGTTTTAAGAGGTTTTAATCAGACAATATACCTGGCTATGCATAACACTACTTGAACTTGCCGCAATCACATACAGCCTTTTTTTATTGATAAATAGGTAAGTAACATCTGAATACGCAATCGCAACTTGACGAATTTTCAATAGAAATGAGGAAAAATTTGTCCCTTGAGACGCGCTTAAATCCGTGTTGCGTTTGGTTGCGTTTGAGTATTCGGGCATAAATAAATCTCGTAGTTTGACACTTCCCACTATCTCCCGATTAGAATGCATGGAAATTAGAATGAATCAGAAATCAAGAGAACTCGCGACTTTTACATTCAGGGGATTCCCCGAAACCCTACGCGAAAGTAAATACCTACGTATACATTACGCGGGTGTATGCTTTAGTTTGTTTGTATCAGGGGCAATCCCTAGACATTTTTGACTGTTTGCCGTGTTCATTGTAGTAAAAAAACAGTTGATTAAAATCACGCACAATACACTTTTAATAAATCATTTGATTTCTATTGTGCTTTAATTCAAAGGATAATAATTGATAGTTGTTAATGGTTGTTCATATTTACAAAAAAATAAGTTTTTAATTTTCAAGACTTTTCTAAAAATAAGTATTGCCAAGACTATTTACCAAACTTTTGTATAAAGTTTGGTAAATATTCTTTGATGTTATTTTTGAACTCTCACACCGGTGTAAAAAAATACCTATTCTAAAAAACCTAAAAATACCTATTTCTGCATTTTTAGAAATTCTAAATATTCTTCAATTCTAAAAAACCAAACCTGATTAGAGGAAACCCAAGCAGCTGATTTATTGACAGCCGACGGCACTCTGAATCCATCTTGATCTCTGGGGCTTGCAGCACGAATTATTGATCCATCTCTGCTGTTGCATTGGGAAACAATTCTCCTGAAACAAAATCACATTTAAAGCAGTCAGTGTTATTTACTGGTATCACTGTAGTCTTGATTTTATGGTATAAGTATTTTTGCAAACTTATCAATATAGTATACACTCAAGATGACTCTTACCCTTCAGTACTCTGTTCCCTGCTGTATGATCTCAACGACCGCCAGCGATCCAAATCGTCTCTACTGTTACCTATAGTAGACGAGCGGTTACTTCTATGGCTGTCTTTTCTCTCCCTATTCCTATGGCTACTAGGGATAGGATCATGTGGAATGCTTGTGTTGCTATCCTTCCTGATAATCTCATGTTCTATGTGTACACTGGCTGTGCTGTCTTTTCTATTCCTGTCAGATTTCTTTTCATTGTTCTTAAGACTCCTGCTAGAACTCCTGAGAAACAAACCATGTCTAAATGAATAAATTATGTCTGTTTTTGAAGATACAATGAAAATAATTTGAGACATATACACAATAGTGAGTGTATGAAATTTATGGTACCTTCTATCTTTACGCTTTGACCTGCTTCTTTTAGATTCCCGGTGTTCAGTTGGTTTGACATCCTCTATTTTAGGTGGTTTAATATTTTGAGAAAAACTTATTGAAGAATCTTCTTCTAATTTAATATTTTTCTCAACTTCTTCTGTCCAGTCCTAAAAAAATCAAAATATATTATTATTTTATTCATAAGTCGAGCTATTTGTATGCATTTCAATTTTCTATAAATAGCTGCCATGAATTTTTTTAATAAATACTTGCCAGATTTGTCATGTCGAAGAGTGTTGAGGATATTTGTGAAGTTGTTTCACTGTCATGGTCATTATCAGATTCTTGCTTTTGAGAATCCATTTGAGTATTTGATTTAATACTTATTCCATTGAGAGAAGCTGAAAAAAAATCACTTGGTAAGACAGGTCTTTGGATTTTCCTTGTTTTTTCATGCATTTTAATTTTCTAAAAGTATTGTTTATTTATATGATTTTGTCCAATAGAGAACATATGGCAATAAAAGATTTTGAACTAATTTCACTCTACATAAAATAAGAGTGTGTTGTTTTCAATGTTTAATTTAGGATTTAGCAATCAATCAACTTACCACTTTCACTAATATCCCTCTGGCTATCTATACTGTTGTACATAGTGTCCGGTTTTTCATTAATATACAAATTATTGAAAGCGTGACCATCATAAAGGTTAGCATATGAACCACTTGGTGTTGACTTTCTTGAATTTTGTAGTTCTTGATTTTTTAAGTAGTTATTCATAAATTTCTCTCTGTCAAAACCTTCATTGTCCCGTAGTCTGCCTCTTCCGCGTGATGGTAGGGTCTGAGACCAGTTTGGTCCAGGATTGTTATATTGTTCTTGAGCTAAAGGTGGGATGGAGGGATTCAATATTTGCTTATCTCTGTGAATATGGTCCACACTTTTAGAACTATAATGTCCTGACTGTTCTAGGTACTTCTTTCTAAATCTCGGGGGTATGTTATCTAAATTCACCATGTACTTGGGTTTAGATGTGTCAGACACATATCCTGCAGAGTTTCGTCTACCAGAAGGAGGTTTTCCACCTGCTATTGATGAGTTCCTGCCACCTGAAGTTTCCATGCTTCTACTGTCTCGATTTCTGTCGAGGGATTTCTGATCTTTTGAATGAAAATGAGCAGGAGATATAGATCTAGTTTCGGATGCCTGCCTCAAAGATTTGTTATAGTGGTCATTGCTTTGTCCCTCTTTAACATTTTCATATTTTTTATCTCTCCTGGGTGTTCCACGAGAATGTTTCCCAGAGCTGTAAGCCTTATCAGAATCATTAGCAGCTTTTCTACCGTATTGACTAGAACTATCGCCTCTCATGGGTCCTTTAGACAATCTGTCAGTATCAGAAGAATAATCACTTGATTTTGCAACATAAAGTTGTTGCTCGGGCTTTTTTTGACGCAAATTAGCTGATGATGAATCTTTTACATCGCTAACAGAATTTTGAGACCCATAGTGATTTTGATATTTTTCTGTTCTTACAATATTCGTATTGTATGTATCCATTTTTGTATCAAAACCATAACATGATCTTCTCAAAGGGCCGCTACCGGGTTGATATAGTCTTTGCTGTGGTTTATTTCTCTTGTACTCCTTGGAATCATCATCCATAGCAAATCAGCAAATGAAATCATAGAATATTACGACGAATACAGAAAACAATAAGCTTGAAAAATACACACACAATGCCAGAAGGTTAGTTTTACTTGGAATCATGAATATTTAACGGGTAAACAACTGCTCAAGCACCTTTTAGCTTAAAATTATTATTTCTTAGTAACTACGTACTTCAAAAACAAGCAATAAAGCTTTATTTATTCACTTTTCTTGTAAAAATCTCTCGGTTATTTTCTCATCCATCCATCCAGTCACAGATTAGGTACTTTGTATTGTTACTCGCTCATTCACTCGTTCATCAGTCTGTGTTCATAGCACAGATTAAATATAACCTCTTTCTTCGGTTCATAGAGGTTTTCATTTGCAAGTTCGTGATTGACGTTTGCTTGATTTATTTACACTTTCAATCAAACTAGATTTTCATCAGTCAGTCTCAAAAAAATCTGGCTCAATGTTATGATAGTATTTATTCTGTGGCTTTGAAACATGGCGACACAAACGACAATTGTCACTTTTAGAAAGTTGTCTAAAATTGTACTACGTTTCTATAAACTTGATACTTGCAAATACTAATTTTTCCTTGCATTTGACCTTTACATAAAGATCAAAGTGATTTAGTCTGATTTTGTTTTCAACCAGGCAAATTGCAATGGGTTCGTAACCCGTAGGTGACGTCTAATTAATTTTATTTATTTTATGGCATAGAAATTGTACAGTTATAGTTTATAAGTGTAAAATCTGTGTATAATATAATCAACTTCCAACAAATAGTGTTAATGACTAAGAAATAATGTCATATGAATACTTGCCCGTGGCTGAAGACGAAAACGAGGAACCCATAGAACTACCAGTCGAAGAAGATGGAACGTTGATGTTGACAACCGTGTCCGCACAATTCCCAGGCTGCTGTGGACTCAAATATCGACACCCAGAAACTAAAACAATACGGGGCATCAGGCTAAGAGACGGCAGGTTGTATCCTCCCCCTGAAGGATGGAGTAATCAGCTGTATATTTGTAGCTTTCCAAAAGAAAGTAAACGCAAAAGCGGAGACAATTCTGATGCTTCTAGCTCTAAAAATAAAAGGAATGACAATCTTTGTTCTGATCTAATAGTATTGGGCCTACCCTGGAAAGCTACTGAGCAAACAGTACGGGAGTATTTTGAGAAATTTGGAGAAGTGTTGATGGCACAACTAAAACGAGATCCTAAAACTGGTATGTCTAAAGGTTTTGCTTTCATTCGATTTGCCTCTTATACTTCCCAAATGAGGGTGCTTGCACAGAGGCACATGATAGATGGGAGATGGTGTGATGTGAGGATACCAAATTCCAAAGAAGGGTCAGTTGCATCAATGCCCTGTAAGGTATTTGTTGGCCGTTGTACTGAAGATTTATCAGCAAATGATCTAAGAGAGTATTTTTCACAATTTGGTGAAGTGACAGATGTGTTTATACCAAAACCTTTTAGAGCTTTTAGCTTTATTACCTTTTTGGACCCAGAAGTAGCACAGAGCCTTTGTGGTCAAGATCATATAATCAAAGGTGTATCTGTAAATGTTTCCAATGCTTCACCAAAGCAAAACAAAAGTGCAGCAAATCTACGCAACATGTCTAACAGGAATTATGAAGAAGGGCACCCACACAATGCTTCCAATAACAACTCGTGGAGCAGCCGTAGCATGGATATGGTAAACATGCAAGCTCTGAGTATGTCTGGACAGCATGGTCAGACAGCTGTGGCCGGAGGCGGGGGCCAAGGACAAGGAGGGAATATGCCACTTGGTATGGGTGGGATGCCTGTAAACCAAGCTCTAGTCGCTGCTGCTTTAAATCAAGCTGCTGGCTGGGGCCTCATAAACAACATACCGTCCGGCGGGTCGGAGGCAGTGCAAGGTGCATTTGCAGGTCCCGCATCATCAGCACCTCCTGCCCCACCCAACTTTCTCTCTTGGATGCAACAAGGTAACTCTGCACAGGGACCTTCTAGTCAATGGGGACAGCGACACCAGTCTCAGGGGCACTCGGTCTGATCTTTACCATCTGATGCAACATGCTCACAATAATCTCTGTGATTGTAGCAACAAATAGATAATTTTATTTTTATCTACTATTCAAATGTTCTGTTGGTGAAAAGTTCTACATAAGTTTTCTAATGAGGTTATTTATTATGCTTGAATTTTGTGAATTTTCTTAAACCACTACTGTAATTTACATGTGTTATGATTATGATGGTACGGCCATACTATAAATAGCATCTATAAAGTTAAAAAAAAATTATGCAACATGTTATTTATAAAATAATTATGTTTGTACATTAATTTCATTCTAATTATTTTAGAATGAATGGTTTGCTGTTAAACAGGCATATTGAGGAGAATACTGACAAAATATTTATTGCAGAACAATGTGTTTAAAACAGTCAGTATTGTAGAACTATGCATAGCAGATGAAAATATTTTAAATACAAAATTACCAATAAAATAACATTGATTATGTCTTTTAAAATTAACCTAAAATTCTCTGGTTTTCTAAGGCACAATCTATGTAGATTTTATTTTGCTACTTCAAAATAACAAAGTTACGTTGTGGCAATTAAGGTAACTGCAATGGTGCATTGTGTCATTAACTTTATATACTTGCTACTATGAAATAATAGCTAATTATTATAGAATGTAACTAAGTATATTTTTGACAGAATAAATAACATATTAATTGAATATAGTATTTACTATTTATACATGTGAACATATACAATGTGTTTTTGTTTCAAATGCCTAAAAATTTAATAGAGAATAATTAGATTGCAATTACAGACTGTTAGGGATGAAGCCATATTGTAATGAAATATAAAATCTATTGATTGTTATCATTGTTTATCAAATAATGTTGAATATATTAAAATTATATTGTGTGTTTCTTCAGGTGGATGTGGGTATGGAAATATAGTCGGATGTCTATTTTTCAAGAATTAAATAGCATATTTTTGTTACTATGTGATGTGGGGTTGTTAAAATTATAATGAATGCAAAAGACAGGGTGGCTTTTTAAGATAGGAGTGGATGGCGAAATCCGAAACCATGAGAGTTAAAATGTGAAAATTTTGACTAATATTTTCGAACCATGGTGTGCTTGCCGCTAGCCAGGATACTTAGCATGATTTTAATGGTGTTTATCCTAGATAAAACATGTATTCGCTTTGAATTTTGTAAACTTTGATAAAAATATGCGCAAAAAAACAAGTATTAAGCAGTTTAGATTTTCTCAAAAATTTAACCCATGACTCATTTCACGCGTTTTCTTTAACTCTCATTCTTTTGGATTTTGCCATCCACTCGCGTCTCAAAAATCCACTGTATATATTGCAATGATAAACTACTGTCAATACTTACAAATGGAAAAGTCATAGAGATGGTTGTACAAATTGCAAGACTGTTAATAATTTACATGCCTAAAAATTTTACTCAAAGTTACCTTAAAGTAGATTCAGAAAAATCTATTTAAAAAATTATGAAGTAACTCAATCTATCCAAAGTACCTATATAACAAAAAAATAGAAATACCATGTATTAAAATGTAAAACAGATAGAAGTGTTTTTTGCAGAATAATATAATATTATGTAACAATATCAAACATTGTTAAAAAAATTGGACGTGTGTACTATGACAGTGATATGAAATCCAATATTTAGTTACAAACATACATATATAACTTTTTGTAATATACTAATAACTTACCTGTGTAAATTGCAGCAATAAAATGAATTCACAATGGAGCAGAATTTAAAGTATTTGTGTGCTTTGTAAATTGTGTTGTATTAATGGCAAATAGTTTGTTTACAATCCACTAAGGTTGGTGAGTTTTAAAACTGTAAATAGAGTGTTAACGTTACCCGAAATATGAAGTACAAAACAAACCTCGTAATTGTATATAATATACATAGGAAAATGACATGTACATTCTAATTTCTATGCGCATTGCACTTAATTATAATATTAGAAAAATATATTTTGTGAAATGTAGAGGTGTGTTTGCCCACTCTTAATGTTTATTGGATATGAGCAAAGGTGCGTATGGCATTGTAAATATCTTAGCGAAAGCATGATCTGGTAATGCTACCCTTGACCAGAACGGAATGCATGAACCCATATCCACAATTTAAATTCTTCCTATCATTGTTTGTTACTAAGAGAAAAAATCGGACGAAATACCGTAACCAATGTCTCATTAGAACACTTCCGTTTATACTATACCTAGTAAATGGCAAAAATTGCTAAGGATTGAAACTTTAAAAACTTTGAGCTTATGCCTTAAATGCTTTTGGAAGGTAGACCCAGTTCAGCTGTTTTTGTCATTGATATTTGTGGACATATAAATTAAGCCCTACATAAAAATAGTAGTTTATGCAACTGTCATATAATGAAGGGTATTAAAACACGAGTGTGAGTTTATGAAACGAGCGTAGCGAGTTTCATAATAGTAACGAGTGTTTTAATACCCGTGTTATATGCAGTTGCATACACTACTTTATCTTCACTAAATACTTTACCTTTTCAAATGTATACCTTTCTATGTATGAAGTTCGTTAATCGAAAACTTAATATTTCAGTTACTACTGCTTAAACTCTAAACCAATACACATTTACGAAGGAAGGGGTTTATTGAACGATAGATATCCATGAATATGTGACGCAGGCAGGGGATGCTTGCGCAAGGTAATTTAATCATAATCAAATTATGTGGGACCATACCATTTATCTACGGAGTGTCTTATGATTAAAAGCTACCTAAAAACATACATGGACACCACACTCCGTTAGATCCTCTTAGATTGGAACAACCAAGTATTTATTTCCTGTTGTAGGTACTTTTACTTTCTGACATCTTTTTGATATTTTTACCGAATATTCATTTCAATTTACGAGTCTTGGACCATTTAAAAAAGGTACGAGTACGTATTCTTTCTTATGGGTCGTGTGGTGTTCATCAATAAGCAATTTTGTTAGTCCATATGTTCTTATCAGAGATAATCGGACAATTAAATTTAAATCGACGTTTTTGACACATGTTTTCATACATTTTTCTATTAAACGTCAAAGTTAACCGACAAAGCTGCTGTTTGTCCGATTATCATTCAGCTATGTGAATATGGTGGTGTGCTTTGATGATAAATCGAACATTCAGGTTCATTCACAGTTAACTTTCATTGATTATTATATTTTATGGAAACTTTGTCAAAAGCGTCAGTAAAAATGACCGATTTGACGTTACCTACTTTAAAGGATCGATTATCTATGTTTACCATCCAGTGCCTGCGTCGCTAGGTAAATCTACGGAGGGCTCCATCGAGAGGCCCGCTGTCGAAACTCCTCTGATAAGGTGGTTCGTTGCGTTAGTAGCGGGAAATTCAAATATAGCTCGGTTTTTAATAATTTCTGCATCCTATAAAATGTAATCAATCTATCTAGCGGTCGATCATCATGTCACTGGGGGGTAAACTCTATGGAGCTTTCTGTACCCATAAATGGTTGCCTAGGTATAAAAACACCAAATTCATAATGTATGTAGGTATTGTATGACTCAATACTTGAAGATGAATCCAAGATTATGGAGTAATTATGTTTGTGTATGTTTTTGTTTGATTTCGATTTTATTAACTTATTTGGCTACTTGTTGTTTGGTTCTAATTTATATGAATAAAATAATGTGCATGTCGGACGACTAAATATATAGCGTAAGGAGTTTGTTTGTAAAATATTTACTCTCTCACTCCCGTCTGTTTTATTTTTTAAAAAACAACCGAGAAAGAAGAAAGTAAGATCATTGAGATAAGTTGTACCAAATGTAAAAACTTTTCGGAGTTGACTGTACAAAATTATGTATATAAATTATACGAATATATTTTGTTAATCGCCGACATCAAAGAAGGGTGTGATAAGTCTGAGACCTCTAATTATCTTATATTAACATTGCCTGTGTCTCGTAAAAGCTCTCGAAACGAATGCACCGACTTCAATGCGATTTTTCGTAGAAAACTGAATAACCTCATGAGTTTTCTTATCTATTTTTTGGTGATAGCTAATCGGGGTGCAGCATTGTGTTCGGCTTAGTTTAATTATTCCGTGGCACCTTGTGTACAAACTTATGTACGGTCGGCATCGAAAGTTGTATTAGGTATGTATTTTACAAACCATGTGAAACTATATAGGTACGGAAATATTTGTATGGTACTGTAAAGTTGTTTTTTCTTCCATCTTGATGTTTAATAGCTATTCTTCATGCTCTCGCGTCTTCCAATAATCATAAACTATCCATGCCTTACAATAATTTTCGGTTGTAGGTACCATTATGTAACTTTAGTATCGTTCTAACTTAATTGTGCAGTCCCTGTAAGTGATTATGTAGGTACCTAATGGAATGTGAAGCAATTCGGTAGCGTCATCAAAAAAGAACACACATCAACATCATCGCCTTTGCATTCGCGAAGGATTATTTGGATAGTGTCTGTGTTCTAAGGACACGCAGTGTATACCATGTTAGGTATACCGTCTAGTCTAAAGTTGCGCGCGGTTTCACGGAATTTCGAAAATCATGTCCACATACACCTTTACCATCCATAGATACTTACTTGGTAATATAATCTCCAGTTTTCGGCGTTGAAAGTGCGCGCATCTCTAAACCTTCAATTTATTCTGTCGTATAACAGTTAATCTATCGCTGTATTCTCTGGTGTACCTACATATATTCACCAGATATAATATCCTAACGCACTCCTACTACATTTAATTTATGTCTACATTGTTAGCAAATCCATCATTGTTGCCACGGCCAGAAATCTGCTTAGTTCTGTCTTCTGTAATTATTGTTTTTCCGTGTTACCTACCTAAAATTCCCTTGCTCTTTGTTGCAGAACTTGTTATAATTACTAAGTACTTATTCTAAATATAGTACCTACCTACCTTCCTAATATTTGCAATTCTTTCGAGGTTGGTAATGAGTAGGTAAGCTGTGTACCTACATTATAATTTGAGTGTGAAAATACCAATTGACATGAAATAAAATTTATTTAGCGTTGCAATTTAGTTTTATTTCATAAGAAATCTGTTCCTAACTAGTTAACGCATTCACTGCCCAGCCTCGGCGGTACGACCCGCAGGGGTGCGCGCCGCCTGTCGCGACACGGGGGATATGTTTGAGATCTACGTACTGTAGGTACACCTTACGAAGCAAACATGATATTCTATTTGACTTTTGAGACAACGTTTCTAACGCCAAAATGAAGGCGTATAAAGTGCGATCGAAAAGAGTAAAAAATAAATGAGGGCGCTGCTGTCGTTTAGATGCCAACACGAATACTACGACGCAAACGGTCTTGAACCTTGCGTTTAGCAATAAAATTTTGTTGAAAATGTGGATGTCAACAGGTACAAATCCGACCAAAAATAGTAGAAATTAATTATCAAGGAACGAGAATTTACTGTAAACTGGCAACTCTTCATGAATGTTGTTTGTAGACTAAATTAATTTACGATTACAAAAGTAATCTCACATTGTTATCCTAATCATTTATTCTTAAAAATAATAGATATACTTTAGCATAACAAGTATACTAAACCAAGGTTTTATGTTATTATTATAGTGCGTAACCACACTCAGGGTAATTTCTAAGAAATCAAATAATATTGCAAAAATTTTCGGGCGCGTGTGAAGATGAAGATACAGACCAAGCGAGCGAATACAAACAAAACAAGTGCGATTTGCCGATCGGTACGTTCGTCATTTTTTTTTTGATGTAGCGATTGCCGGCCGGAGCACGGCCGAAGGCGAACGAAGACCCTCGCTTGCTTTCTCAATGACGTCCACATTCGTTCTTTCGCGTTCGTTCGTTAGCCGTCACTTGCCCTCGCTCGCTTGGTCTGTACCTACCCAGTGCCGGATTAGCCTGCAAATGCAAACTAAGCAATTGCATAGGGCTTCACGTGTTGAGGGTACCAGAAACAGAAAAAAAATGAAAGAAAGGCAGGGCTGTTTGAAAATATGCGCGCTTTAAATTGACGAGAGCAGCGGTTCTCAAACTTGTAGCGATGGAACCCTTTTGGACATTGAAATTTTGATGGGGCCCCTAAATAAGTTTCTTGCCTTAATGAATCAAAAAATGAAGAGCGGAGCGAGCCTCGAAATTTTTAAAGATTTGTTAGCGATGATTGGAAAATTTGTGAGGGAAAAGGAAGAAGACGATATAACAAGATCCGTCAAGTGCGAGTGTACCTAACTCGCGCGCCGAGGGTTTCGAACGTTTGTCAACAAATATGTACCAAAAGTACCGGTTAGAGACTTCGCAATTTAACGGATACCTAAGAATAATAGGTACCAACCTACATTTCAGAGTGATCTCTCTGCATGCTTCGGTTAAAGTTGGTAATGGAAAAACTTTCGACTTTTTTCAAAAAGTATGAAACCTACAGAAATTTGAAAAACTGATTTGAAATGTTCAAACCGATACCTTTTATTTGATACCCCACATGACCCTGTAGGTATCTTTTAAAATTTCGGCCTCACAATTTGTATGGAAAATATTCATTTTCATTTTTAATTTATTATCATTTATTTTTCTTTAAATCTGTACCTACAGGCGCACGAAATGTATTATTATTTTAATTTTCAAGTTGATAGCTGCAGTAGTTGCTGAGTTATTACCTAAGGAGGGAAAAAAGGACAGACAAAGCGAGACCATAAGGGTTTCGAAACCCTAAAAACGAAACAAAGGTACCTACTTAAGTTCAAAAATTTATTAAAAAGGTATCTGATTAAATATAGTTTTTATTATTTGCAAGAATTTCTAGAGCACTAAGTTAATATCAACTAGTATTAAGCAGAAAACATGTTCATCCATTTGTTTATTTATTTTATATAACATCTAATGTTTACTTTTTGCTGTGTTATTTATTATTCTATTCATCTACCTACTACATATAAGATGTTTTTTCAAAAAATCTTTAAGATTTTGTATTTGGCTTACAAAGCTAAACTTAAACTTTATAACTAGCGTTATTATTTAGTACCTACTATCTTGCTGTGCCCTAACCGGGTTCATATTTGAGACTGAATATCTTTAATGACTTATGTACAATATGGTCGCAATAAAAGTTTTTAATTTGAATTAGATCAAGCCTTGATCTACGCCCTTGATCTCCAAGAGCGGGCACGGGCAGTGAATGCGCTGAGTTAGTGACGAAGGGTTAGCGCCATTTATTCGTGAATAAACTGCACAGATTATAAAGTTTAAGAAATTATAAAAAAAATAGATCTTGGTCAATCTTTCGTTTCCGACTGTACTGTACCTACCTACTTCTCTTTGGTACCTCTATAACCAAAACCGAACACAAATTGGAAACACATGGGAAACACAATGTTTTTTGGAATCACTAGGAATTCACTTTATTTTTTAGATAAGTATTTCCTTAAATAGGTAGGTACCTACATCAAAGAAATATTAATTCCAAATATTCTTTGGCGTTTGTGTTTTTAAATGAACTCGATTTACATAATATGGACCCACAAAGAAAACAACAAGCTGGTCCCATGGCTCCGACCAGTAGGAGTACAGCGCGGAAAAGCTTTGCTGTGATCAATACGTATGTTAAAGCGGCTCCTGCATCACAAAAAGAGATTATAACAGTACATACAAACACACCTCATGTTGAAAAGCGCTCATATTTTGCCGAACATAACCAAATCTACCAGGGCGACATTAACACTCTGTCAGTAGTGTAAGTTCCTAGATCCAGAAACCTAAAACAGTTCTTTCGCCCATTGCAGTAGAAGTTGTCCTTAGGTTCAAATTAATTTTACTCAGGTACTTACCTAACAGGATCCCCAAATATCGCCACAATGAGCGGTCCTGCGCTACCCGCATCCAAGGGCTTTCCGCGACCTTTTGGGGGAAGCGCAATAATGATGATGATGATATGGGATCAAGTGCTGGTAAGTTGGGTATTATTAAAGTGTGGGCTTCCTTCCAGAGAAACAAATAAAGATATAATGTGCTGTAAATACACGGAAGATGTAAGCGAAATTGCACTTGGCTTCGCCGATGGCACTATAAGATTGTTCCGCTGCAGTAATGGCGCTTGCACCCAGACGCTTGTGGATGACGAGTGTCGGTCTTACCCTGGTCCAGTCACTGCAATCAAACATCGGCCAGTCAGCAAAGCTCATCCGATTGATAATATGCTTCTTGCTTCGTGTTAGTATCTTATTTACCTGTTGCACCTACCTACAAGCCTACAAGGTACTTTCCTAAAACTACCGATAGAAGGTAAGGTACCTACGTATCTATTGGTTAATTCACAGAATAAAGTAGGTACCTACCTATGTTTTTGTATTCCGTTCATCGTTATCTCTCTGGCCTTTCATCGATATCTTTGTACGTTTTCAGATGTGAACGGTTGTATAAAATGCTGGAAATATAAATACAGCCAGTGCCTTTATACAATTCGGGAAAAGAGACAAACTCTTGGATTAAACTACCATCCTCAATACAGCAAGTTTATATCCTACGGCGATGATTCAAAATTGAACATGTATGACGAAGAAGTTCAGACTCAGGAACGGGCATTCTATTCCAGGTTATCTACTTCCCTCTTTATAAAAAGGCGTATTCTTCAATTTAAACTATATCGATACTGAAACCTTGCGGCGAGGTGGTTCGATTCGTGCTGTCACAAAATTCATATATTTTTATGATTTAATATTTTCTACCATCTCTAGGGAATGCAGCGTACCTAATTAAGGTCTGTAGATATTACAGACATTGAGCGTACCGTGGCAGACAACGTTTATTTACACCTAACGTAACGGAAGTGTGCCGTGTCAGACCACTATAGAAACCGTCGTCGGCGTCGGACACCTCGTCACACACTGTAAAGAATAATATTTTTTTGTGTTTTGTGCGTGTCTGGCACGCTCTATGTCTGTAGGCATAAACGGACCTTTAACCGACAATCGTAAACCATTTCTATAAAACCATATTTTTACAAACTTCGGTCATTAGGTTTGATAAAACATAGATCGTCTTTTTTTTGCATTACGTTCATTTAAAGTAATCTATCTATCTCTTTGTGTACAAATGCATAACTACTTCTCCAGTAGAACACAGAAAATACCTAATACAGGCAAATATTTGAATTTCCCGCAAATCGACTGCCTGCACGCACGCCTTCCCTACACCATAATAAAAGTTTTAATATGGTTTTAATATTTTTGTTTATAGTAAATCAAAAGGGGTAACCGATGGGCATACATCAAGAATATTTGCCTGCTCGTTCAATACAAAGTCCCATCATGAGATGGTATCTGGCGGATGGGATGACATAGTGTTTTGCTGGGATGATAGGCAGCCGTATGCAACACGCCATTTTAAAGGCCCGCACATCTGTGGAGAGGGTTTGGATTTCGACAAAACAGGAAGACAGGTTACCTACAATATTACCTACTTAGATAAATTTTAAGAGCACCAATAGAGTATTGTAGAAGTAGGTACTACGCTACGCTCTCTGTACTGTAATGATTACGATTACTACGCTCGCTGTAATCTGTAACCCTATGGCCTGCGGACAAAGTGTATAATAACATAAACCAGTGGTTCTCATCCGGTGGTCCGCGGACCACTGGTGGTCCCTGGATGCATCCGAAGAGGTCCGCTGAACACCCGAAGTGTTCCGCGGCGCCATCCTTAACCCAAACGTCATAGAACACATCGTTTAATGCTTTTTGCTTTCTAAATGCGTCGTAGAACACATCGTTATTGCTTTTTTACGGTTTTTAGGGTTTTGAAGATCGAAGATCGGTTTCAAAACCCTTATGGTTTCGCTTTGTCTGTCCTTTTTTCCCTCCTTAATAACTCAAAAACTACTGCAGCTATCAACTTGAAATTTAAAATAATAATACATTTCGTGCGCCTGTACAGATTTTAAGAAAAATAATTGAAAATAAATGAAAAATGAAAATGAATATTTTCCATACATATTGTGATGCCAAAATTTTAAAAGCTACCTACAGAGTCATATGGGGTATCAAATGAAAGGTATCATTTTGTACATTTCAAAATATTTTTTGAAATTTTTGTAGGTTTCATACTTTTTAAGATATTTCGAAAAAAGTCGAAAAAATACCCATTCCCCCCCCCTATCTCCGAAGATTGCAGAGCGATCCATGTAAAATGTATGGAGCGTTTATAGACATGGATCTATATTTTACAGGAAAAATATAGAGAAGTTTGAAAAACGAACACTTTTTGAAAAATGGTCAAAAAGGGGGGCTACCTCACCGAGTGGGGTATCAAATGAAAGGTATTGGTTTGTATGTTTCAAAACAGTTTTTCAAATTTCAGTAGGTTTCATACTTTTTGAAATATTTTGAATAAAGTCGAAAAAATACCCATTCCCCCCCCCCTATCTCCGAAGTTTGCAGAGCGATCCGTTTAAAATGTATGGAGCGTTTGTAGATATAAATCTATATTTTACAGGAAAAATATAGAGAAGTCTGTAAAATGAATACTTTTTGAAAAATGGTCAAAAAGGAATAATTTTCAAAAGGGGGGCTACCCCACCGAGTGGGGTATCAAATGAAAGGTATTGGTTTGGACATTTCAAACCAGTTTTTCAAATTTCTGTAGCTTTCATACTTTTTGAAATACATATTTCGAAAAAAGTCGAAAAATTTACCATTAGGTACCCACCTTAACCGAACCACCCATTTAACCGAAGCATGCAGAGAGATCCATCTGAATTGCAGGTTGGTACCTACTATTCTTAGGTATTCGTTAAATTGCGATGTCTCTAACCGGTACTTTTGGTACATATTTGTTGACAAACGTTCAAAACCCTCGGCGCGCGAGTTACACTCGCACTTGACGGATCTTGTTTTACCTACTGTTAACTTCTATCACATTGATTATGGTCTGCAATCGCGACAAAAAAATTGCTGCTAGCTCCGCTCACCGATAGGTACTGATGTTTTCAGTGTTAGGTAGGCAACAAGTTAATTTCCCGTGATACGGTCCGGTCTGTTTCAGACAAATTCGATCAAAGTTTGCCAACCACCGTAAACAATTAACATCAAAATC
Organism: Eupithecia subumbrata; assembly: GCA_949316285.1. Classification (NCBI taxonomy): domain Eukaryota; kingdom Metazoa; phylum Arthropoda; class Insecta; order Lepidoptera; family Geometridae; genus Eupithecia; species Eupithecia subumbrata. The sequence continues at coordinate 8,624,045 of OX438646.1, forward strand.
TGATCAAAACTAATTTTTCGAGCTTCGCTCGCCGACATAGCAAGGCTATGTAGTCGACAGCTTGACCCCTGTTTGCAGTCTCATTGTCCACTACTTACTGCACCAAATTACATAACTTACATACCTACTTCTTGATTGGGACCAGAGTCTGGCCCTTATGGTCACCTTACCAACTATCGTAATAAAAAATCACGAAAATCTAACAAATCACAATATTTGTCGCAACATTCCTTTGTTCTTTTGGTTAGGTCAGTGAGCCTGGCCATATAAGGTCACCTAAACCACCACCGCAAACAAATTAAATAGGTAACTAATAAATGCGTAAATTTTTCGCGGCTCGGTCCGCTCGCCACCGGTAACATTATTTTTGTTCTTGTTGCGTACAAACACCTGTTTCAGATACTCACATGTTCATGGCAAGAAAACGATTGCATACAACTATGGGACTATGGCTCCTGTAAACTGATTGAAACAATAGTGCCCGACAACTACCAATCAAAACTATACTGCGGCAGGTTAATTCCACACACAAACCTCGCGGTGTGTGCCGGTTCTGACTCTAATATTATTCGCATTGTGGATACCAAACTGAAAATAGTAAGACTTTAAGCTTATTATTCTTATTTAATCTATTTAACAGGATTTCTGATTTAATTCATAAATTTAATTTATTTACAGACAGAGTGCTCAATAAGAAACAATCCAGGTTGTATTTATTCTTTTGACTTCGGCCAAGTCAGAAGGAAAGATCCTAAGGGACCTCAAGGCTACAAAAAGATAAGCGAAATTGGGCAAGTACCTAGAATTTCCTTTGTGTCCGGCAAAAGGATGCAAACAATTGACTTTGGTTAGAAAACTTATTAACATTTTTGCTGTGATAAAATCAGTGTAAAATAATAAACCCAGATATAAAAGTTGTACATCTGTTGTATTAATTTTATTCTCTTTAACAATCTACTCAAAACAGCCGTTTACAAATCATGTGAAAGACAAATACAGTGATTCAATTTTGTAAATATAGTTCATAAAACTCTAGAAGATAAAATATCGAGTTTGGCAAGAATTCATAATATATTAAAAAAAAATATTTCTACATGGTATTGTATACAGGATTTGAACATCTATTATTATTCGACCGATTCGTGTTGAGCCTCGTCAACGGATGAGTCTTCCCGTGTTGTAACTGTTTTTTGTTTTGAGCTTTCGACATCACAGTTGAAACGAGCACATCGCTATAGTCAATCGGCGGCGCTATCGAGAGTACGGTGGGGGCGGGCGGCGGGCGATCCGCGGCCGGCGCGCCGCCGCCCGCGCCCCGCCCCGCGCCGCCGGGGGAGGGCCGCGCGCCCTCCGACAGCCTGCTCTTCTTGGAGCCGGGGTCCGGTGCCGCCGCCTTGCCCGCGCCAGACTCGCAAGCGGAAGAGGTGCGCGCGCGCGGCCGGTCGTAACGGTCCACCAGAACGCGCACCGACAGGTCCTCCGCCGGCGCACGCGCCTCCGGCCGGCGCGCGCGCTCGTCCGACCGCGCCTCGAACTCCTTCTTGAGGTTGCTGACGAGGCCGATGGGCGAGGCGGCGGGCGCGCGCGGCAGGTCACCGTGCGAGGCGCACGCGAGCCGGCGGCGGCGCAGGCCGGCGCGCAGCCAAGTGTCGGCGGGCGCGGAGGCGGACAACCGGCCGCTCCACGTGGAGGCGCCGCGGTCGCGCGCGCTCTCCATGCGCGCCGCCGCGCTTGCGAGCTCCGTCAGTATGGCACAGGTTTCGTTAAACTTCCGTTCGTTATCGGCTCGGTGCGAATGCGGCGGCGCGGCGCGGTGCTCGGTGATGCTAGCGAGGTTGGGCGGCGGCGGCGGCTCGCCGGGGGGCTCCTTGTCACGCGGCGCGGGCGCGGGCGCGGGCTTGGCGGCGCGCGTGTCGTACGAGCCCCACGAGGAGTGTCGCGACAGGTCCAGCACGACAGCGCTGTCGAAGGAGCTCCACGAACTCTGCCGGCTCGGCGGCGGCGCCTCTTCCACCCCGCCTCCCCGTTCGGAGGAGTCCACGCGCTCGCACGTATTTTCGGTTCCTATCACTTTATTTTTAACGTCAACTATACCACTGTCACATTTCACTATAACATCGGCGTCCCCGGTCGACCGCCTCTCCTCGTCGCGTGGCCAAGACGCCTCTCCGGGATCCCACGTATGAATTTTGTCCGATTCGACGTTCGTCTGGGGACTCTTGTTTCTCGAGGGCGAGGTCTGCCGAGATCTGGCAAGTGCGTCCGCAAGCCTCCCCCCCTCTGAGGCGCCAGAGCGGAGGCAGTTGATGAGGCGCTGGTAGCGCCGACTGGACTCTCGGCGGTCGCTGGAGGCTGCGTTCTCGATCTCGCTGACGATGAGACGCACGCTGGGCGCGCCCTCCTCCTTGAGTCGGATGATCTGGTTGGGCGAGACGCTGTAGCTGCCGTTGGCGCACGGCATGAGCATATGTCGCGTCTCGATGCTCTCGAAGGCCAGGTTCTCGAGCGACACGGAGGTGGGCGGCGGCGGCGGCACGAGCTCGGCCGCCAGCTTGCTGTCCGGCGACCAGGAGCGCGGCCGCCCGCTGTACGACCCTGTCAGCGCGAGCACGAGAGGCGTCGGCGAGCACACTTTGCTCTCCGCCTTCGATGCCGTTTTGGGCGCTTTCAGATTGGTCTCCGATTTGGATCTCTGCAACTTCTCTTTATTTTTCATCGCGTCCAGTATTCCCTGGTACGTTTCGAGCTGGTTCAGAAAGTTCGTGTTCGGCTTGATGCAGCTCCTCTTCCACTTCACGTGTTTCAGAGCCTTGTCAAAATTCCAGTTGAATGCCTTCATCGCGTACGCGATCACGACGGAGGCCGACCGACTGATGCCCATCTTGCAATGGACGAGAACTTTCGAACCCTCGTTTCTCGCTTTGTTTATGTACTTGAACGTGTTATCCCAATGTTTAAGTAAGTCAGTCTTTTCGTCATCATACACTCGTATGTTGAGATAATCAAACATTCCAGGGAAGAAATTATCTATCTCTCTCGTTACATTCAAAATGTGCCTCACCCTGAAACAAAGAAAACAGCGATATAAACAAACTGTCAGATTTATCAATGGATCTGTGACTTATCTTGTGAAAATAAATAGGTTTTCAACGAATTTATTTTCTGGTTTACAATGTTTAAGTGACACATACCCGTTCCGCTGTAACTCTTCTAAATTGCTTGCATTCCATTCAGAGCCGAGGTAGACGTGGTCGAATATTTCGGTGGGCGCATCCATTTGTCCAAGTATCGTCAGCATTTCCTGGTCAATGAACGACTTGTATTCGGCCAAGTCCATGTCGAGCTCGTCCTCGAGACGACCGCGGATCGCTTTGCTCGTCACTTCATCGAGATCTACGCTCATCATGATTTCTTTAAGTGTGCAGCGTATTACGCGTTCCGTTTCATCTCTTTCGCGTGGCCTGAAACGAAAACAGTAATGATGAAGAAAAACTACTATTCTACCTTGACGGCCTCTGTGGCGATTCCTGCCTCGGGACAAATATTTGTACGATCTGCAGATATTTGTTCCGTGTGTTACGGTGTTCTATGTACTTTTTTTTAATAAGTTTATAGGGTCCGTCTGCAGGGCCAAGGCCTCCCTTTCCTCCTTCCACTTTTTTCTATTAATAGCTAGATTTGACCACTCTTTGGTATGAGTCCAGCTCATCCTTCCATCTGCGTCTAGGCCTTCCACGCGTCCTGCGCCCATTTGGGAGTCCATTCCGTAATGGTTTTTGCCCAGAACTCCTCCGGCATACGGCACACGTGTCCGCCCTGTCCCATTTTAATTTAGCACACTTATGAGCTATTTTTCTATGTAAATTTTATATATATTTTACCTATATTTTTAAATGTATATTTCTGAGCTGTTTTTTCTATATATAGTAAAAATATCTGTACCTATAATGAGTTATTTAGTACCCATAACAAAAGCTCTGCTTAGGTACTTTGGGGTTAGATGAAGCTGTGTGGATTTATTTACCTTTACTACTACATGTGACGAATTCTTTTAGTTTTACAAAGTTGTAGTAAGAATAATTCTGTTAGTAGTCATTCAGTACATCTCTGTAGCAGCAAGGACTGCCGAAATCACAATGAATCATGCTATCCTTGAGGTTCGCATGCAAATAACATGTCTTAATTAGCGCTTCAGTGGAAACGCGATCCTTATAGAGGCCAAGAAACTAGGTCTAGGCGTAAACACAAGAATGCATTCAGACAGGCAAAATAAACAATTAACAGTGATACCGATAATTAAGTTTCTTTATTATTGTTAGTTGTAATAGCCGATACTTACATTCGGCAAGTAAACTGCGCAATAAAATGACTTCAGCATTGTTTGTGTTAGAGCGAGTACACATTAGGCGTTTTGAAGCGCCATAACATATAGATATAGAAGATATAGAAGCGCGCGTTTGGATATAGGTATCGGGCCAGATGGTTTCTAAAACGCGCGTTACCAAAGCGAGCGCTTCAAAACGCCTTACGTGTAATCACTCTTACAGTCGCCCTACCTTTTTGTGGACTAGGTCAATAGGTTAGGTTTCGAGCTTTCGTTCAGTTCAGGTTAATTAAACAATTCTTGATATTTGCTGTAAACTATGCACTGATGGTATGGTATGGTAAGTTGCCGAATTTAAACAATAATCTGACAAAATTCGACTGTAGATTGGCAAAAGAATAATAGATTGGAGAATAACTGGACAATTAGAAAGCTAAGCATCCTTGAGTCACGCCCGGATGCGTTCACTCGAGTAGAAGGCATAAAAAAGGAAATTATGCATTTTAGGTTAGCTCCAATCACCATGAGCATTCATCACACACATTCCAAGAAGCGTTAGATTAGAACGCTACTTAATAATATAGCCAGTAGGTTCGCCTGAATGTAAAAATCAAACAAGATTCGATTTTGATTATTAATTAATTAATAACTCACTTGAGCCGAAGCGAGTCCGGCGAGGGCGGTCTCCGCGATTCGATGCTGTCCATCGCATGCCACTCGTTGAGACATGAGCGGTCCGAGTCCACATGGCTATCGTAGAAGGCGCACCACGCGTGGGACGTCCCACCCGCAAAGTGGTTCAACTCCCTCGCCCGCCCACTTGCACGGTGCAGGGTTTGCAATGCAGACCTGTGGTGACCTTGATGTTAGTCAAAAAAGAGCTGACACCCTTTCAGCTCTTTTTTCAGTCTTTTTGACGTTAGTAACGTGACGTATCCTATTTCCATACAATTAGGTACAGAGCGCAGCGCCTCTATCGTGCGGACAGGGAACTACGCAAATCCCGTACAAAGACGTCATACGATCACGTTTCGTAACTAACATCAAATAGACTCGCCCTTCTGGTCTCTAAATTCTTCAGAGGAGGAAGGGTCTAAGTAGCTACTCTAATCTCATGGAGTCTACACACCAAAGACGCCAATACAGCACGCAAGGCACATAAATAGTGCAACATTTTAGTGTTTGAATATTGTAGGCAGCCGATAGTGTTTTGTCAATTTGTCGGCAGCCCGGCACTTTGGTTTGTAGACTCATAAAAGCAGCATTTTTTGCCGGAGGTGACAAGACAACGAATCTATACTTATTAGGGTACGGAGCGGCAAAGCGGTGCTGAATCGACAAATCAGGAACCTCATTGATCCCCATTCGTTGAAAAAGGATCTCGTCATCCCGCTTGTTCCTGGTTGGTTAGTTCCGCGTCAGTGGTAAAGCGCCATATATTCGTGTCAGTTCGACTAGTAGAAAGACATCTGAACACTTTCATTGACATGACACACATCTCCATGGTCGAGCTCGCCGTGCTGCGGCGCGCCTCTTCTAGAGGGCTATTCAGACTCTTCGCTACCGGCTACCAAGTCATCGATATGGAATCTGACAGATTCGCGCGAAATTCAAATATTTTCGCGGTTTTAAATATTTTCTCCGTTTGGCTGGAACTTAATTACCAGGAAAGTAGTTTTCCACCTATCATCGACCTTTTTTTATGAACCCATGTTACAATACGATAACATAATATAATCAATACGCTTCTGACTGGTATTGATATGGATCAGTTGAGCTACCTGTAGATTGTTTGCAACAGTATGTTACCTTAATTGTTTTTTTATTTCTATTATTTGATTGTTATGTTCTTTGTGAACAAAGATGTATAATCAAATATGATATGATATAACTTTTGTTAATATGTTCATTTTTCGTAATAGAACTCTTATTTTATTAATTGCTCCAAAAGTAGCACTAAATCGAAATTTGTTAAAACATAGGTTCATTGAAAATGTTTTATTATTTATGGAAAACATCTTTTCAGGTAGTTTAAATCCTTGCAGAACGCAGAAAATATTAACAACCGCTCAAATATTATTAATATTATTGTATTAAGTATATCAGTTATCTAGTCCCCATAACACAAGCTCTGCTTAGCTTGGGGCTAGATAATGCTGTGTGAATTGTCCAACATTATTTATTTATAAAAATATAAGAAAATGCGCGAATCTGTCATAGCGGAAAGTCTTAATAGCTCTGCTGGTCGCACCGGCGCGCGGCTGGGCAGTGAATGGGATAATGTGTGGAAGTCATACTTACCACATAGCCTGCACAGACACCGGCTTAAATATATGTTGCTGATTGCACACCCGCACGCTGAACCCTCTGCGGACAATGAATCCTTAATTAGTTATTGTTCTTTGCTAAAAGAATTCATTAGTTTTCTTAGTATGGACTATAACTGTCCAGTGTCAGTGGTCAGGACTGGAATGCACAATACAAATTCCTGTCATTTTGTATCCAAATTCTTTAACATTTGTTGTTGACTAACTTTTTAACTAAGTCCAAGAAATATGGTGCCAAAAAGGAGCCAAAGAGCGCAAAGAGGATAAGCCTGCTCCCCAGTTTTAAAATTTTGATGCCTCATCGTAATTTTATGTAACCTGTTTAATATGTACCTTCATGCTTAATTCAGAGATATTTATCTAAATTCGTTTGTAATTTATTTTGTAAATGTGTTGTTGGCCTTCCGAGTAAAGGAAGACACTTGGCCCAGATTTCTTTTAAGGATCTTAAATGGAATATTGCCAACTTTCATGACTGGATTTGGACTAGGCTCATACAAACTCTTCGATCTTCATAATAATTGTTATGTAGACTCAGTTGATATACATACAGATAAAGGACTTTTCACCACTCCCGCTCGAAAATGGAACATTTGCTGCTCAAAAACAGTGAGCAAAACCGGGTTTTGCTCATATGTGGAATAATAGTTATTTGTTCAACAAGTGGGCAAAACGATTTTTTGTTGAGCGTGCCGATATCAAATGCAACCTTCATGGAAATAAAAATTTCGTGGGTTCATGGTTTGAAAGAGATTTCTACCATTTTTACCCTCCCAAGGTTGTTGACCTAAATGAGTTTCTGACATTCGACCTCTTTTATAAATTACAAAATATTTTCTCGCTAGTCGTGGTGAAAAGTTGTACGTTTAACTCGAGGGCAAATATTTTTCGTTTTGTGCCTTTTAAATCCCTCGCTAGCTCAGCAGTCTACTTTAAAGCCACTCGCTACGCTCGTGACTCTATTTTATATCGAGATTTAATATCGGCAGGTTTAACAAAAAATCGTTTTGCCCACTTTTTGAACTAATAACTATTTCCATTTATTGTGCCAGGAAAATCATACTATGAGTTTCGAAATGAGTTTCGTCTAAAATATTTGAATGTTTCGTAACTAGTCCCATTGCTCATCGTTACACGCAACGCATTGTTTATCATTTAAGTCGAGCAATTATTATACTACAAAATGTGCCTAATTAAGAACAAATAAATAGATTACCTATGTAAATAGGTCGTAATTTCTGAACGCTTTGAATTGTTCGAATATTTGTAACAATATCGACACCCTGACTGAATAGTCAGGGTGAATACGTTTCGCACTACTGTCGACAACGATTACTTGGGTATTGCACTTCGGGGTTTCGACACCCTAGCTGTACCTAACCGTGAAAAGGACAATGCAATCAGGATTTGCATGACGTCATTATTTATTTCTGGAACAAAAATAATGGAGTTTCGCAAGGTTCTACATGACTTTGTCTTTTGTACTAAAAGTAGATAGCTCGCAGTAGTAAGGTATGAGTCAAATTCAAATGCACGTTTAGGCAATGACTTCCTCTTCGCGATAAAAGAACAAAATATACTCGCAAGTTTCTTGTTGTTTTCTTATACTTAGTATCATTGAAATGTAAAGTACCGACATACGCGTTTAATTTACCTACCTATGTAATGTTACCTACTTTGTTTCCTTAATTAACGCATAAATAACTCAAGATGATGGACTACATGATTTATGTTTTGTTGTTGTTAGTTGGAATATGTTTTCAAGTTTCTAGCTCATTTGACGGGTCTATATACGGTTCAAGGATCCAAGATTTCTCCCTAACATTTATTTTTTTTATGTAGGTATGTAAACTAAACACAAACTAATAACAATAACAGAAAACAACAAGGTAATCAGTAAAAACAACTTCAACATCGCACACGCGCGCAGCGATTACGATTTCGAGTTCGAAAACGGACGAGAGGTGCATGAAATAATGAATGAAAAATGTGAAAACCAACAATTGTTACGACCTGCTATTTACTCCGATGACCGATTATACGATATTGATATTATTATTAGAGTCATAATATATATTCCCGTTACATTTCTTTAGTTTTGTAGAACCGTGATACTTTTAATAAGGCTGCGTAAAATACATAATTTAAAATGTGTTTTGCTCGCCTTGTAGTTGTCTTATGTTTCAGAAATATTTAACCAACATTTACCTAAACAAGCAACGTGCAATCTGGTCCACCACAGCAACCACCTTCTTCCCCGCTGCAGACCACCACCAGAGTCTGTTCCCTTTGTATTGTATCACTCACCCATCACCGTCCAGCTTGATAGAAGTATCAGCCAACACGCGAAGCACGAGCCCCACGGAGGTGCGTTCGTTGCAGTCGATGCCGAGCAATGCCGCTTCTTCCCCGCTGCAGACCACCACCAGGTACCGAGTGCGGCCCGCGTGGGCGCTCTCCAGTTTCACCGCCTGAAGAGATTATTTTATTAGGCTTCTATGCTATTTAGTCTATGAAAAACCATACGAAACTTGTGTGAACTTCTTTATAATGGGGATAAAATAATATGAGACGATAATATGAATAAGACGACCTCTGTGGCGCGACGGGCGAAGGTCCGCCTGCGACGTAGGAGGTTGCGGGTTCGATTCCCACCTCAGGACAAATGTTTGTACGATCTGCAGATATTTGTTCCGGGTGTTCTGAGTGTATTCTACAGATGCATATAAAAATATCTATCTATGTAGTGTATATTAAGTATATCAGTTATCTAGTACCCATAACACAAGCTCTTAGCTTGGGGCTAGATAATGCTGTGTGAATTGTCCAGCATTATATAATATTTATCCAAGATCAATCAAGACTTCCTTGATTCTAAAGGAAATGATCTCGTATTATTCCTAGGTTGCAAATAGAGAGGAGAGAATTGCATCCCAAAGTGTACCTTGGATCATTCCGAAGCCTACTATGAGAAAGCGCACACACTACGGGTCTCTAAGCCATAGGAGCACATATGTAAGTATGCAGAACGAACTCGAGCTCGAACCATTATAAGCGTTGTTCAGGTCAACCATAATTCTTAAGATAAGTCACACGCTTCGTATCGCAGCGCCGCCCCGCCGTGAAGTGAATACAATCTTGTACCATTTTGAGCGTTTCCTCGGGGCGCAGCAAGTAGAACATGGACTGGAGGTGGTGCTGTATATCCGACGGCGGCTGGGCGCGCACCGGCGAAGGACGCTGGCTGTCGCAGTCCCGCTCAGACCCGCCCAGTACCACTGCGGCCCCCTTGTTCGCGAAATAGCACTCATTGAGGCTGTAACAAACGTATTGCTGTTATAAAAGGGGCGTTTCTTTATCTTGCTTATCATAGTAGAGTTTATCAATGAAATTAACATAAATACGTTAATGCACCACTCAATTAACTTAACATTTCAACATACAGTATATAAACAGGTTCTTCAACTAAGTTGCAGAAATTCGTCAGATGAATAGTACTACACATAATTATTTAAAGACGTAATGTAACCGCGGATTGTATGAATGACGCCATTTTTAGTAAAGTTGCGGCAATTCGTCTTACGGGCGGCGCGTTTAACCTCCCTTTCACCGAGAATCAGCGACTTTGAGTCGACACGTTCGCCGGCCCCGGGGAACGACGACGCGCTGGCTGGTCCGTCGCCTGCCATTTTCAGTCGTGCACTTACCGTATACAAATACATAATCCTACTAAATCATATAGCACGTTAAATTCTAACTAAACGATTCACAATGCGAGGATCCGACGCGACGTAAGTTACATGTGCGCAGCTATTTTTGTTCCAACGTCAACATCATTTTCAGGAGAACAAAAACGTGTTGCCTGCCTTCATCCACCGAGTGGTACTACCTAAAATACCAATACTTACCCTTTATCGAGATTAAGACGCAATTATGGTTTCACGAACCACGATGACATTTAGATTTACACGGGTCGAATGCCTTTTAAAAGCGGTAGATACCTATAGATAGCGGTATATTGGGCGTAAAATGCATGATGAGGTCATCTGAAAATAGCTCTGCTCTCGCATGTGGGATGAGTAAATTCAGCCATACTCTTAAAAGGAAAGAGGGTGAAGTGGCGGATAGTAATAGAACTAGAACAGATTCTGTGATTTATGATACGCGACAAAACTTCCAAATGTTGATTTTGTGTTTATACGACAAGGGCGGTTTCTCTCAAGGTTCATTAAAAATAGCGTGTACGCGCGACGGGACGGCGTGTTGCCAAAACGTAGCCCGTCCGGCGTCCATACTATAGGTGGTCAGGCACGGAGCAAGGCGGCCGCCCAGCGCGCTACCATCAACCTTACCCAATTCGGAGCACGATACCGCCGCGCCGACCTGCGCCTCTACCGCTCACCACATGGCGAGAGATTAAATCTCTGTTATTTATTGCGTTTGCGAAATGTACGTTTCTATGGAAAACATTGTTTTGTGGAATTCCTGAAATGTTATTACAGCAACATTGGTAGAGCTTTTGAAACAAAAGGTTTTACAAAGAATAGCGTAGATATTGCTTAAGTACCTACGTTAAATAAATTTTCGTAATAAAGGTTGTTGTAAATTATTTTGTGGTTTTAATTTTTTTCTGCGTTCTAGGTGGAATGCGTTCAAGGAATAAAACTAGCGGAAAAGTTATTTGCAGCAAATCGTAAACCAATTTCTATTATCTTATGGATTCTTCGATTCGCAGGCATTATACAGGGTGCCACGGAAATAGCGCGTGTAAAAGAACACGAATAGGAAGAAAACAAAACTTAATTTTTTACAAAAAATAATCGAAATTCAAAAATCAAGTTGATTCCTTCGGCGTCCAGAATCATCCCCTTTCGGCTTAGCACACCCTTTCCGTGGCACCCTGTATAGGAGACGAAACTAGATAAGTAAACTACTTTTACTACGTATCATTCGACGAGTGTGTTTCTTAAGAGGAAATGAAAATCTATAGAGCTAAGGAAAATATTACGATCTGACCTACACCTACACGAAACGTTTAGATGCCGTTCGTCTGTAGTAGTGATTTTATTTAAATTGATCATTGTTGCAACTCAATGTTAATGTTTCTAAATATCATGCAAGGACACGAGCAATTGCTTACCATTCGTAACGTAGGTATTCTTTGATCCCCAAAATATTTACATGAAACGTTTAGATGCCGTTCGTCTGTAGTAGTGATTTTATTTAAATTGATCATTGTTGCAACTCAATATTAATGTTTCTAAATATCATGCAAGGACACGAGCAATGAGGATCAGTCACATAACGGGAGAATCCAATTTTGACTATTACATTGCATGTGTTATGATTTTCTGAGTACACTACTTTTTGATTTTTTGAAATCCGTCCATAAATGGCAAAGTTATTTAATATTTTATCGGGCTTGATTTTAAAACGCGCGCCTCCCGCCCGTGGATACCGACGACGTCATCACACACAGACCCCGCGCGATCGCAGTCGTCCAGTACGCACATTCGTAATTAGTAGCGAACACTCGGTTTTTTTTTTCAAGTTTTATGCATTATCGGTTTATTGTTTCGGTGTTCTGTAATAATGAGCAACAGATTGGAAGATGGATTAGAAAAAGGACAGTCAGATAATCTACCTAAAGTGGATTCTTTCATGGTTTTTGAATACTTAAACAATCATGTGAAGTATACCAGCGCTGAAATCCGAGGTTGGAAGCTTCAACGGTAAGTACCTACCAAATTTAATGTGTTAAGCCGGCTTTTGACTATGGGATATAATATAAATTACATCTTGTGCTATATATTACATCCCGCGATTGCTATTCACACTGTAAGATATATATTTTGGAGCACACAATGATCAGTTTACACGTCTGCACACGAACGCCAACATTCAAACGGCGGGCGAAGCGGGGGAGGCGCGGTGTCCGGGGACGTGAGGTAAAATATACACCTTCAAATGACCTTCAAATATCGCTCACTCGGTCGAAAAAATATTTATAGTTTGGGATGTAATATATATTATAGCACAGTGTAAACGGTGCCATACAAAATGTATGGTGAGCGATAAAATATTATATCTCGGGATGTAATATATCCGTACTCGGCGTGAATACATTGACAAATCGAAAATGCATACTTTTCAGGGCACCCATTTTAAAGTTTACATATTTTTGGTAAATCTTCTTTTTTATACTTTTTTTTCTTTTATACGTATATCTATGTAATTTAATGGGAATTTTCAGATAATGTAAGTATAATAATAAATTAACGTTTTAATCAATAAAAAAAATGACATATCAAGTTGTTCACCGACGACTTGTCAATATATTCACCTAAGCAATTTATTGAAATTCGAGAAAACAAATTAGATTGATAGTTAGATTGTTAACTTAAAAATATAAAAATATTGCATAAATTTGTAATAGCTAGTTTTTCATAATTATTTGAATTGATCAATGTCAAAATAAAACACAAAACTTGTACTTAATTATATTTTTATTAATTAAACAAGATCCGTCAAGTGCGAGTGTAACTCGCGCGCCGAGGGTTTTGAACGTTTGTCAACAAATATGTACCAAAAGTACCGGTTAGAGACTTCGCGATTTAACGGATACCTAAGAATAGTAGGTACCAACCTACATTTCAGATGGATCTCTTTGCATGCTTTGGTTAAATGGGTGGTTCGGTTAAGGTGGGTAATGGTAAATTTTTCGACTTTTTTGGAAATATTTCAAAAAGTATGAAAGCTACAGAAATTTGATAAAAGGGTTTGAAATGTCCAAACCGATACCTTTCATTTGATACCCCACTCGGTGGGGTAGCCCTCCTTTTGAAAATTATTCCTTTTTGACCATTTTTCAAAAAGTGTTCTTTTTACAGACTTCTCTATATTTTTCCTGTAAAATATAGATTCATATCTACAAACGCTTCATACATTTTAAATGGATCGCTCGGCAAACTTCGGAGATAGGGGGGGAATGGGTTTTTTTTCGACTTTTTTCAAAATATTTCAAAAACTATGATACCTACAGAAATTTGTAAAACTGTTTTGAAACGTACAAACCGATATCTTTTATTTGATACCCCACTCGGTGAGGTAGCTCCCCCTTTTGAAAATTATTCCCCCCCTTTTTGACCATTTTTCAAAATGTTTTTTCAAACATCTCTATATTTTTCGTGCAAAATATAGATTTATATCTACAAACGCTCCATACATTTTAAACGGATCGCTCTGCAAACTTCGGAGATAGGAGGGGGGGAATGGGTATTTTTTTGACTATTTTCAAAATATTTCAAAAAGTATGAATTCTACTGAAATTTGAAAAACTGTTTTGAAACGTACAAACCGATACCTTTTATTTGATAACCCACTTGGTGAGGTAGCCCCCCATTTTAAAAAATTATTCCCCCCCATTTTGACCATTTTTCAAAAAGTGTTCTTTTTTCAAACTTCTCTATATTTTTCCTGTAAAATATAGACCCATGTCTATAAACGCTCCATACATTTAACATGGATCGCTCTGCAATCTTCGGAGATAGGGGGGGAATGGGTATTTTAAGTATGAAACCTACAAAAATTTCAAAAATATTTTGAAATGTACAAAATTATACCTTTCATTCGATACCCCATATTACTCTGTAGATATCTTTTTAAATTTCGGCATCACAATTTGTATGGAAAACATTAATTTTCATTTTTCATTTATTTTTATTTATTTTTCTCTGAAACGGTACAGGCGCACGAAATGTATTATTATTTTAAATTTCAAGTTGATAGCTATTATTTTTGTTTTGGCCTCCAAGGATAGCTGTTATCCTTGTCTTACGTATCGCTTTGTCTCATTAGTCACGCAACGGTCAGTTTTGCGACTTATTGAAACATTTACTTGTCACTTAATACACTGCACTTTCGCGCCGGATATAACTTGACAACTGGATATGTATAGACGGGAACGCAATTATGGGTAATGTGAATAATTGACTATCTAAAGTTATTCTGTTAGTTCATTTGAATTTGTGGCGTAAATAAATTAACGTGTTGAGTTATTTAAATAAATAACATTAATGTAATCAGATATCTCTAAATGTCATAATGTTCTCGTGGGAAACAGAGTTGTTTAATAACTCACAAGTGCGATGTCCCAAAAATAAGTGAGAGAATCGAGTTACTCATTTATTCCCCATATAAAGCAAGTAATCTCGACGACAATTTTGCTATAACTTAAAATTTGATATAAGTCGACTTGTCAATGTATTCACGCCGTGTACGGATATATCCCATAGTCAAAAGCCGGCTTTAGTTAGTGAGTTTAGGCCTAGGTACTTTTTTACATGGCCGTTGCGGTAGGTAATGTGAAAATAATAAAATAACCTGGGTAAAAAGGTACATGAACAGCATAACCTACTCCATCATAAAAAACGTTAGTCAAGTCAAGTACCTACATTATTTCTTTCTACGGAGTTCGAGTTGATGTTTTTGTAGGCAGGAAACTGCAGGCATGATTTATTGCGATTTAGTAAGTGCCGGTTTCTAGTTCACCTAAACATTATAGACCGGGAGCGCGCCGTAGATTAACTAACATTAGCGGATACCTACCATGTTTTTTGTTTCGATGCACTTAAATGATGCAGCCGCATGAGGTGATGTGATGTAGGTATTTAATGTTGTATGATTATTACAGGTCTGTACGAGAGTCATATGGCGACGATGCCGTAGGGTATGTCCAAGTCCAAAGAAATCGAAATGTGTGCACAGTAAAGGCAAGAATAACACCGGAGCATAAAGTAAAAACTAAAGGTTATAGCTGCACTCTCAAATGTGAAGAAAATGATAAAACTATTATTGATGTTACTTGTCATGATTGTGCTGCACAAAAAGGAGGTTGCAAACATAGTGTAGCTTTTCTCATGTGGATACACAGACGCAGTGAAGAGCCTTCTCCAACTGAAAAAAAATGTTATTGGGCCAAACCAAAACTGGCCACAGTGGGCACAACCTTGAAATTTATAAAAGCCAAAGATATCGGTTCCAGCGCTGGAGATATTGATGATAACGCTAATGTAAGAAGTGAACAATTTTTTAACAAACTGGTGCAAAATATACAGTTAAATTCTAATAGGATTCAGTTAACAAGTTACGTTACACAGAATGAACTTAAAAATTATCATTGCATAACTTGATAAATGATTATAAAAAAGAAGGTAACGACACGAACAGTGCACAAGGCTTCATCGATTATTGTACAACAAAACAAACACCAGAAAAGTGTTCAAAAATAGAACAAGAAACTCTATCTCAAGCTCAGTCTCCTTTATGGCATGAGATGCGATATTGCAGAATAACCGCGTCAAAAATACACGACGCTGCCCATTGCAAAACCCCTGATGGTTCATTAGTTGAGCAAATATTCGGTGCAACCATACCAGAAACTCCTGCAATGCGAAGAGGCAAAGTACTGGAACCTGATGTTAGGGCAAAAGTAGCAAAATTGAGAAAATTAGTAATCGAAAATGGTGGGCTGTTTTTGAAAAGTGATTGGCCTATTTTAGGTGCATCTCCTGATGGCTTAACACAAGAATATGTCATAGAAATAAAATGTCCCATGACATGGTTTCTAAATAAGCATTCTTGAAGATTAACCACTCCACAAGCAGATGTCACAACATAGTCTAATATTCTAACATAATCAATGTCAACACATGCATGAGGTGCAATCATTTCAAACTCCCTTAAACGCCCTATACTTCTCTCGACGTGTACTCGAAGGGCCGCTATTCTTTTAGTTTCTAAAACTTCTTCTTTACTTAGTTTTGATCCCGAATCAACGCTAGGAGGCCTTAAAAGTTTGCAACCTTGACGTTCAAGTAAATGAGCTATATTCTTAAATCCCCTATCAGCCATCACTACGTCACCGGGGGATAACATCTGAAGAAAACCGCAGTCTTCAAAGATAAGGGCGTCCGATGTCCTTCCTCCATAACCTTCGGATATAAGCATATAAGTCCATCAGGTGTTATCGATATTAGATATTTTATGGTATTCGCATTCTTATATTGTGACCACGTCAGCGCCTGATGTACTGCTGAGCTAGGTTTCTCGATTTGAATTTCTAAACAATCTATGATGCTGATGACTGTTGAATAACGCCTCCTAAAAGGTATCGGAAGATTTGAGCGAATATCGTCGCGAGGAGGAATAAAAATCAGTTTCTCCATGCATTGAGCAACCTTAGGTATTGTTTCTTTGAAATGCCTGGCGACTGTAGATTCCGAAACTCCAAATTGAACAGCAAGCACGGAATTCGGTTCACGCCATCTCAGTTTTTTCAAGCTCAATAATACATCCATCAGAGGTCTCTCAATAGTTTCACTCAAATATTCTAAACAGAAATACACTTGCGATGGTAATCCGAGAAAAAGCTTAGGTTCTCTAGATATAGACATTAAAGTTCCTTTTTGTATGTGTTCCTTAAATAACTCAGTATCTACTTGTTGCTTCATTTCACAGGCGTCAGTATTTACACTGAATCCACTTAGGCTCGCAGAAACTGATGAGGTATTAGAGTAAGATGTGAAGCTATCATGCATTGGTTCCCGATGATGATCCCGACGATGTTCTTTTGGTTTCACCGTTTTTATTTTAAGAGCAAACTTTTCAACCCGGTCAAAACCGGCGTCAGTATTAATGCCCTTGCTTCGAACTTTTGGCTTTATATTAACTTGCACTGCGAGTGATTTATATTTAGGATCATTGTGTAGATTTGCCGCATTATCTTCTTCAAGCGGGTTTATAACCTCTGTATCATTTGAATTAAAATCAATAGTTTCACACGCCACGAACTCTTCTTGTGTTATTAGGTTTTCATGGCCAACTTCCAGATTAAGCACTCTTTCAAAGTACTCAATCTGCTGTCTTTTTTTATATCCAGTCCGTTCTACAACGGCGTTATCCTTTCTTTGGCAGTCAAATTTATGCGGCAGAACTCCTTTTTTTAGTCTTAGTTGACCACCCATCAATCGGTACCTTATATAATTTTCCATGTCATTTTCGACCTGTAAAAAGTAAAAACAGCTTAAAGATTCTTTATTTTATTGTTAAATAATACTGTCACTTACTGAGAAAAGCAGATCCAAAAGATAGGTCCTACAGCAAAGAAATTAAAATTCGAATCATTACCTATTGTTGATAGGTATTCATTATCGTAGATAAAAATGCGGTAGTCTCCCGGACTACAAATATCATACCTACGTTGATTATTGTTTATTGTTATTACCTCATACCAGGGCTTGAATAACCGGAAAATACCGGTATGAAAAGGTTAACGGTATGACGTCATACCTTTATATTACGATATCCTTATATAACGGTACCGTTATGTTCCGATACCGAAAAATAGCGATAGCTTTATTTTTAGCAGTAGCGTAATTTTAAAATAAGAGTACCGAAATGAGAAAACTATAAATAGCTCTCGGCTCAGCTGCAGATTCTATCGAGCCAGTTCCGTTCTAGTCGAGCGAGTGAGACCGGACAGTCGTGTGACTCGTGCGTTTCGAAGTTTTATTTCGTATAACCGTTTGCTTAGCTGAGCCAAGTTGCAATTATATTTCATAACTAGCGGCCCGACCCGGCTTCGCACGGATGGACATTTATTTTTAAACATTTTGGAATAAACGTAGAGTAAATGTAGGTATCTATTATTTCTGTGGCAGGACATTTACTTTTAACCATTGTTATTGTGTATTTCTTTTTCAATAAATGTTTTCATTTCATTTCATTTCATTTCATTTTATCCGACTGCCTCGTTGGTCTAGTGGTCGCTTGTTCAACCGCTGAAAATGAGGTCCCGTGTTCAAATCCCGGGTCGGGCCAAGATTTGTATTATTGGGTCTTTTCTAGCAAGTTGGCGGTGTTAGACGGCTTAAGCCGTTGGTCTATCGCTTGACCTCTCCCCGGCCGTGTCGGTCTGCCGTCCTATCGGATTATGAGAGTGAGGGCATAGAGAGTGCACCTATGTTTGCGCACACACTTGTGCACTATAATATGTCCTGCGCATCTTGGTCGATGAGACTGGCCGCCGTGGTCGAAATATCCACATCCCTCACTGAAAGAAAGAAAGAAGAAAGAAAGAAAATTATTTATTAGACACTACAGTACACAACTTATGAAATAAAATAAAAGATAAAATAAAAGACTACTTAGTAACACATACCTACCTACAAAAACACAAGTGAACAGGACTATCACAATACAATACGTAGGTACCATAACACAAGGACCTATCTACCTATTGGGTTGGTACTAAGTAGCCCACTCAGCAAGACGACGAGCGCGTGTGTGTATACATAGTATAACTATACTGCGTTGCACGCACGGGGCCACACCGCGCACTGGCCACGCCGGCGCGGCGGCGGCGCACAGTGGATCGAAAAAGCCCTTCCTATAGACATAGAACTTTTTTTTTCTAAACATGCTTTTTCTTGTTGGAAACCAAGACAGAATCTTATTAGAAGCCCAAACTATATCATATTTTATGAACCTAGGTGATAATGACGCAGAAAAGATTTTTTGAACTTTAATTTGTATGGAGAAAAACATGAAAATCGATATTTTTCGGCTCTCGTGCGAGTGCCCGTTATTTCCTCCGGCATAAATAATGTTCCTATTTTTTACTATCTTTTGACATATAGCACATATGGCGCACTCGATGGACTTCAGGTGAAAAAAAATAAAATATATTTTTAAATTTTCTTTTTGCATTTTATTCATTAAACAAGGTACATTACGACCTATATATAATATTTCAACTCACCTTATTATTGTTACAATTTTTTGTTGTAATATTTCACCTATCATAATAATGAAAATATATTATTTTTTTATATTTAGTTAAAGTAAAAGCATAATTATCAAATACAGTCATTATTTTTAAAAAGAAAAGAACAATAATTACAAACTACAAAGGCGATTAAACAATTCACACGAAATAAATATTACTATTTTTTTAGACACAAGGCAAATTTTTCTATATTACAAGTTATCCTTATCATACACAATAATTATTTAAAAAACTCGTATTATGTACCTACATATAAGTTACAATGTTTCTGTAAAACAATTAGAACATATTAAAAGACACATCCATATCAGCATCTGTGTCAGAATCTGTGTCTCCTGGATCAATGTTACTTGCATCTACAAATTCTGCCTCAAGGTGTTCTGTGTTAATAGATATAAGACCTAAAGCTAAGCTATAACTGGGCTTGATGAAGAGCTCATACGCAGAATTGCAGTAATACTGCAAGTCAATTCATCAGGTGAAACTATAAAAATAGAAAAACTTTAACTAAATATAAAAAAATAATATATTTTCATTATTATGATAGGTGAAATATTACAACAAAAAATTGTAACAATAATTAGGTGAGTTGAAATATTATTTATAGGTCGTAATGAACCTTGTTTAATGAATAAAATGCAAAAAGAAAATTTAAAAATATATTTTATTTTTTTTCACCTGAAGTCCATCGAGTGCGCCATATGTGCTATATGTCAAAAGATAGTAAAAAATAGGAACATTATTTATGCCAGAGGAAATAACGGGCACTCGCACGAGAGCCGAAAAATATCGATTTTCATGTTTTTCTCCATACAAATTAAAGTTCAAAATTTTTTTTCTGCTTCATTATCACCTAGGTTCATAAAATATGATATAGTTTGGGCTTCTAATAAGATTCTGTCTTGGTTTCCAATAAGAAAAAGCATGTTTAGAAAAAAAAGTTCTATGTCTATAGGAAGGGCTTTTTCGATCCACTGTGCGGCGGCGGGCTGCGTTTATTTACTACTAGTTTATGCCCGCGCGGCTTTGCACACGTTGTTTCTATGGAAACGTTTAAAGGTGATTTTTATCCCATGTGAACTGATTTATGGGGGTATGTATTGCGATAATGGTATGAATACCGGTATACACACCGGCACCGGTACAAATGCCGGTATACATATCGGTACCGGTATAAATACCGGAATACATACCGGTACCGGTATACATACCGCTATTTATACTGGTACCGGTATGTATATCGGTATTTATACGGGTACCGGTATATATACCGGTATTTATACCGCTATGTTTTGCAGTAATAATACCGGTATGTATACCGGTATTTACACCGGTATGTATTGCGATAATAATACCGGTATTTATAAAACATACCGGTATAAATAACGGTATAAATACCGGTATTATTACTGAAAATCATACCGGTAAAAATACCGGTATACATACCGGTACCGGCATAAATACCGGTATACATACCGGTACCAGTAAAAATGCCGGTATGCATACCGGTACCGGTATTTATAAAACATTTATAAAACATACCGGCATAAATACCGGTATACATACCGGTACCAGTAAAAATGCCGGTATGCATACCGGTACCGGTATTTATAAAACATTTATAAAACATACCGGTATAAATACCGGTACCAGAATAAATACCGGTATACATACCGGTACCAGTAAATATACCGCTATTTATGCTGGTACCGGTCTGTATACCGGTATGTATACCGGTACTGGTATGTATAACGGTATTTATACCGGTACCGGTATGTAATCTGGTATTTATACCGGTACCGATATATATACCGGTACCGGTATGTATACCAGTATTTCCTACCCTACCTGGTCCTGACTGAAAACCAGCGCTCTTTCACAAAACACCTACCCTAGGTTTTTGTGTTTGAGCAACAAGCTGAGTCAGGACCTATTAGACCTACACACACGCGCTCGTCGGATTGCTGAGTGGGCTACTTGGTACCAACCCAATAGGTAGATAGGTCCTTGTGTTAAGGTACCTATGTATCGTGTTAGTATTGTTCACTTGTTTTTTCGTAGGTATGTGTTAGGTACTAAGTAGTCTTTTATTTTACTTCATTACTAGTGTATTGTAGTGTTTAATAAATAATTTTCTTTCATTCTTTCTTTCTATTTATACCGGTATGCTTTCCAGTTATAATACCGGTATTACCGGTATGTATTATAAATACCGGTATTCTTATCGCAATACATACCGGTGTAAATACCGGTATACATACCGGTATTAATACCGCAATACATACCGGTATAAATACCGCAATACATACCGGTACCCGTATAAATACCGGTATACATACCGGTACCAGTATAAATAGCGGTATGTATACCGGTACCGGAATGTATACCGGTGCCGGTACTTATACCGTATGTTTTATAAGTACCGGTATTTACACCGGTATGTATTGCGGTAATAATACCGTTATTTATAAAACATACCGGTATAAATACCGGTATACATATCGGTACCGGTATACATAACGGTACCGGTATACATACCGCTATTTATACTGGTACCGGTATCATTACCAGTATACATACCGGTATTATTACCTACCGATTAAATTATTATTATATTATTATATACCGGTATTTATACTGGTACCAATATGTATACCGGTACAGAAATGTATACCAGTATTTTTACCGGGACGTTTCATAAAGAACAGTTTTATTACCGCAATACATACCGGTGTAAATACCGGTACTTATAAAACATACGGTATACATACCGGCAACGGTATAAATACCGGTATACATACGGGTACCGGTATGTATACCGGTATTTATATCGGTACCAGTATGTATACTGGTATTTATACCGGTAACAGTATGTATACCGGTACCGGTATGTATACCGATATCGATATTTATATGTTTTCCAGTAATAATACCGGTATTTATACCGGTATGTATTGCGGTAATAATACTGGTATGTATATCGGTATTTATACCGGTACCGGTATGTATACCGGTATTTATACCGGTACCAGTATGTATACCGGTATTTATACCGGTACCAGTATGTATACCGGTATAAAATAATGTTTTTCATGTGTGAAAAAAAATGTTTTTCTTGTGTGAAAATGCCTTGTCACAGTCAGGGACCAGATAGCTATAGATAGATAGATAGATATTTATACCGGTATGTTTTCCAGTAATCATATCGGTATGTATACCGGTATTTATACCGGTACCAGTATTTATACTGGTATTTATATCGGTACCAGTATGTATACCGGTATTATTACCGCTACCGGTATGTATACCGGTATTTATACCAGTACCGGTATGTATACCGGTATTTATACCGGCACCAGTATTTATACCGGTCGGTATGTATTGCGGTAATAATACCGGTATTTATACCGGTACCGGTATGTTTACCGGTATTTATACCGGTACCAGTATTTATACTGGTATTAATATCGGTACCAGTATGTATACCGGTATTTATACCGCTACCGGTATGTATACCGGTATTTATACCGGTACCAGTATGTATATACCGGTATAAAATAATTTTTTTTGTGTGTGAAAAAAAATGTTTTTCTTGTGTGAAAATTCCTTGTCACAGTCAGGGACCAGATAGCTATAGATAGATAGATAGATATTTATACCGGTATGTTTTCCAGTAATCATATCGGTATGTATACCGGTATTTATACCGGTATCGTTATGTATGTTTTCCAGTAATAATACCGGTATTATACCGGTATGTATTGCGGTAATAATACCGGTTTCTATACCGGTATTTATACCGGTACCAGTATGTATACCGGTATTTATACCGGAACCAGTATTTATACCGGTCGGTATGTATTGCGGTAATAATACCGGTATTTATACCGGTACCGGTATGTATACCGGTATTTATATCGGTACCAGTATGTATACTGGTATTTAAACCGGTACCAGTATGTATACCGGTATTTATACCGGTACCCGTATGTATACCGATATCGGTATTTATATGTTTTAAAGTAATAATCACGGAATTTATACCGGTATGTATTGCGGTAATAATATCGGTATGTTTACCGGTATTTATATCGGTACCAGTATGTATACCGGTATTTATACCGGTATCAGTATGTACCGGCATTTATACCGGTACCGGTATGTATACCGGTATTTATACCGGTACCAGTATGTATACCGGTATAAAATAATGTTTTTCTTGTGTGAAAATGCCTTGTCACAGTCAGGGACCAAACAGTTATAAGAAAACCAGATGCCAGATATCTTGGCAATACAGGTCGTTGACCTTCATGAAATCAAAAAAAGGCACTGCTTCAAATTTTTGAAAATTATTATTAGAACGTATTAAATTAGAATAGAATAGAATAGAATAGAAAATCATTTATTGCCTTTATTTAGAAAATACACAAAACAAAAATATACGTACTACTTAATTAAAACTTATAAACTTAGACAAAAGGAGTAAAGTCAGCATTTAGCTGTATTGCAAAAATGCAAATGCAAGGCACTTTTAACGCTAATATTTTGCACTTAGTGTAGACAATCTAGTCTCCACGCTGAATGAAAAGAAACAATAAAAAGCATATTTTCGCATTCTCCCCATGCTTCCCTTTTACAAGGAAAGAAGCCGAATTGACGAATATAAGAACGACCGCGACGTCATAGCTGTGTATTAAGAAGTGTGTTAGAGTGAAACCTCGTTCGACAAGGCAAGTGGCATTCCTATTGTGCGAACTGTAAACAGAGCACTAGCGTCGTTTACTCACGCGTTTTTCGGTACCGAAATGAATTACGTTACGGTACCAGAAAAATACAGGTAGCTACCGGTACCCTTAAAATAATGGTACCGTTATTTTATACCTGTACCAATACCGTTATTGTATACCGGTATAGGTCTACCTTTAAATCAAAACGGTACCGTAATTTTTTACCGGTAGCTTAACCCTATACCTATACCGCTTTCAAGCCCTGCCTCATACGATTGTGTTAAGGTTGAGACAATATTACATAAAAGGATTAAGTTTTAAGGTTTTTGATTCTATTGATCGATAAAATAGGTGAAATTTACTCAATAATACGAGGAAATAGGTATACGTCAAGTAGGTATAAGGTATAACGTAGGAATGGTACTTACGTCGAAATGATCTTCGCAACAATAATGAGTACTTTTGCTTGATAAAGGATCTCTCTTCATAACACTACACCACTTTTTTCTAGCTTTTTTGTCTGTTGGAACATGAAAAAATAGTTTGTCCGGCGTACTACTACTTGTACTCTTGCACTTTGGCACGACACAATATTTGTAAGACATTTTTAAGGATATTGATACACAACAATAAATCTATAACAAAGCGACCGGGACAAGCACAGCTCAAGAACTGCGCGGGAAACGGAGTACACCTACAAAACTGAAGAGCGCGCGCGGGGTCGCGCCCCGGGTATGTGTGGGATGACGTCACGCGCTCGCGGCTGGTACTGGCGGGCGTTATTTGAACTGCTACAGTAAAATTGCTGTACCTTCGTCATTTCTTGTCCGAATTGGATATTTTTTTCACCATAAGTCATGTTTTTTTTACTGTCATCGATCTACATACTTAACAAAAATCGTGACTGATCCTCATTGCTTACCATTCGTAACGTAGGTATTCTTTGATCTAGCGACGATTTACTCTGTTAAAGGTCAAACAAAGCTTAATATGAAGAGGTCTATACCAGGGTGGCTTTTTGAGATGGAAGTGGATGGTTAAACCAGAAACCATGAGAGTTTGAGAAACGTTGTGAAAGGAGTCATGGGCTCAATTTATGAGAAAA
The DNA here is from genome assembly GCA_949316285.1 of Eupithecia subumbrata. Taxonomy (NCBI): domain Eukaryota; kingdom Metazoa; phylum Arthropoda; class Insecta; order Lepidoptera; family Geometridae; genus Eupithecia; species Eupithecia subumbrata. The sequence goes on from OX438646.1 coordinate 8,649,375, forward strand.
CAAAAATGTCTTAAAAAATGTAGCTTCCTGCGTCTATCCAGGTATTCCAATTATTTCGCGATTTCATAAATGCAGTAAGATAACTTATGAATTACTAGTGCGGCTTCGCACGGAAAGTAGGCTGTCCTTCCCCGTGATACCTTAAAACTATCGTATCTCCTTGCATAAATTTCATTGAGATCCGTTCAGCTGATTGGGCGTGAAAAAGTAACAGACAGATGAGACAAACACCATAATTACTATCGAATTTATAATTATTAGTATGGAAGTGTAAAGCGTTGTAATATAGTTTGATTGTTTTGAAAAAACTAGAAACAGAGTTCGATTCGAACCCCTTAGTTTTTCAAGTTTTCCGGGATAAATACTAAACCCCCGAGAATATTTTTTATGGGATCATCCTCTATACAACTGCTATAGAATTATCCAAATCGGTCCATAAATTATAGAGAAATCGAAGGACATCCATACAAAAACACGTTTTCCGGGATAAATTAAACTCTCGAGAATATTTTTTTTTCTGTGACCACCTTGGGATCATCATCTATACAACTGCAAAAGAATTATCCAAATCGGTCCATAAATGACAGACGAACATACGTAAAAAAACACATACAAACAGGCTGTATGTACATATGTGTTTTTTTGTTTTATACAGCCAAACATAGTACATCCTCCTTTTTTCTAAGACGGTTAAAAATGGTTTGATTGAACACAAACATCTGTGCTCATTATTATGTAGTTGTTATAAATAATGTAGCTGCTACTCGTTTGAATATGATACGCAAGTGCAAGGACGTTAGTGAAATTACCACATTCTATAGGGAGTCTGCTTCCGCAATATCAGTCATGCAAAGTGACTCGCAAATAGAACTTATTTTTATTCCGTTTTATTTAGATCGTCCTAATTCTTATATAGCACAGTGTATTATGGAGACCATTTTTCGGACATCGGCTTTTTTTGGCAAAAACCGATAGATCTAATGATTTCCAACATTGGAGTAGAACTCCCGATTGCCAAATCTGTTTAATAAAGGAGAAATATTTTTTTGAAATTTGCATAATTTTTACCGGATATAATTAAAAAAAAAATCCTGTGCCTAAATTATAAATTCTTTAATAAAATAACAAAAATAGTTCGAAAGCCTATCTTATGCTTCACGTTTGAGAATGGTCACGAACCTTGTGACTATCTTAAAATACAAAATATTAATATTTTTCGGTATTTCGATTTTATTTTTTTTCTCCGTCATTCCACACTATTGGGAAAAGTTATTTATAAGGAAATAAAGATCTATGTTTTCTGTACCTTTCACAAAAAAATCATATCCCAATCACGTGGAGTAATGAAGTTAGGGCCAGTTATATTAATAACCGGACTTTTGTCTCGTAGGGTTGTCACTAATTCGAATGATATAAATGATAATATCTAGTATCCGGATTTATTTAGAAATGGAAAATAGTGTTTTATAAAATCGCAACGGATGGACAGATTTCGATTAATTAAAATTATATTGATGAGAAAGCTTATTATAACACAATAGTGTTGGTTTCGAGTTAATTTGTCGACCTCAAAACAAACCTCAGTGAAGGCTTTTTTTTCCCTTTATTTTCATTTTATGAGGACGGAACGTACCCCCTGTTATTTCCAATCGTCATTCAGTTTGTTTCATCGTGCTAGATCGTTTAGTTTAAGAGTTACTGGCTCTTTACAGTATGTAATTTAAATGAACATTTTCGAAGATATCACAGCTTTCAAATGCAGCAGTACCGGCCGGGGGGCCGATTCTGTAGTATATTTAGTATCAGCATTGCACCCGTGCGAAGCCAGGGCGGGTGGCTAGTCATATTATAAAACTTTAAAATCCATCATGGTTTTTAACACTAAAGTCATTTACAACGGGATATTTACCATGATTTGAGTTTTGAGCTTTCCAATATTTCGGCGCAGTTACATGCGCCATGATCACGGAATAACTGAAGGCACGAGTGCGTTGTTATTGGCAGATATATCGATCTACCCTCATTTTTTGTCTTTTGCTACGTACGTTACTACTACCATCACTTTCATTAGCGAACGCAATTCAGTTATTCCGTGATCATGGCGAATGTAACTTGACCGGAATATTGGAAAGCTCAAAACTCAAATCATTGCAAATATCCCGTTGTAAATTACATCAAATTGTCTACATGGCATCGTAGTAGCCAACATCAATTTAAAATCTAAATGTGGTCCAAATTGTAATGTTAAATTGGAATGTTCCTATGTGATCATAGACATCACACACTGAATCTCGTGTCATTCATCACAAAGTGTAAATAATTTGGTTCTGAACCATAAACATTACAGCAATCTCATCAATAATGGTGTAATTTAATTCCAGTGATACTTTATTTGTGGCATGGGAAGGGGTCCACCCTCGTTAGGCTTTCCCTAAAACCCCATGTCAAAACAAATAGTTGAAGAACGGGGGTGAGGCATCATGGAGCCGAACAAGACCCATGATGCTACTTTGCCTCAGCAGAACCTGACCCGCTCTGCTATGGCCAATCCAGACTCACTTGAAGGAGTTAGTAATATCGACGAAACACAAAACTTTGATTCAGACGAAAGTGTGGTACTCCGCAATGAGGAAAATTTCTCAAGTTCAGACTAGCTAAGTTTCGGATTTACAATTTCAAAAAACCGGATATCACAGTACCCCAAAAAGTGACAACCCTAATAGACGCGAATAACTGGCCCAAACTTCATTACTCCACATAATTGGGATATGATTTTTTTACGAAAGGTACAGAAAACAAAGATCTATATTTCCATATAAATAACTTTTCCCAATAGTGCAGAGTGACGGAGAAAAAAAATAAAAACGAAAAACACAAAAATATTAATATTTCGTGTTCCAAGATAGTCACAAGGTACTTATCAGCTCTAAAACGTGAAACGTAAGATAGGCTTTTGAATTGTTTTGGTTATTTTATTAAAGTATTAATACTTTAGGCGCAGGATTTTTTTTAAAATTTTATCCGGAGAAAAAAGTGCAAATTTCAAAAAATTATTTCTCCCTAATTAAACTCTTTTAGCAATCGGGGATTCTACTCTAACGTTTGAAATCATTAGAACTATAATTTTTCACAAAAAAAAGCCGATGTCCGAAAAATGGTCTCCATAATACACTGTGTATAGGTACCAACCTCTGTAAAATTCTTTGAAGATGTGGTGTGAATTCTTGGTAAGCTAAAATTGATTAGTCAGGTGAAAGATAAGGAAAAATGCAAATGTTATCCCTAGATCAGGCTCAAATGCTAGTATCTCGAAACAGGGCGCTATAGCGCTCATCAGGGGAGGCCTATGTCCAGCAGTGGACTAATATAGGATGATGATGATGCTCGAAAAGGTTATTCTTACGAGACATAGGTAGATCTCACCACACGACACAACCAAGAACCAACTAAATTAAAAACATTGAAATCAAATTGTCTATTTGTTCGGGAACAAACATTTGAACTTGATTTTATGGAGTTAAAAAAATTATCATCATCCAATGAAGAAGGGAAAAGAACAGAACCGAATTTCTGTGTTTCTATTCTGTCCACCTATCCTTTATTTTCTACGAGAGACCTATATCTTATCGCTGGCAAAAGTTTGGTATTAGGGTGTGCCAGTCACCTGTTACTGTTATCAAGTATACTGACTTCAAAGTTTGTATCACATTAATTAACTGCCATCAAATATTAGATAATAATAATGTATCGAATGAGTACTCCTTTATGTAACCTAAATTTAGCGGTAAAATTTCCTCTAAAATATCTATTACGCAAGTGGGCTAAAAGATAACGCACGTGGGGTACGCAAATATGACCCACGAATTTAATTTTTCAGAAAAAATCGAATGTAAAAATGAGCGCTTTTCACTTTATTTTAAACTGAAAGAAGGTGCGCGTATTTCTTTTGTACAAGCTTTTATTTAACTTGCAATGTATGTAACTAACTATGTTCTTACGGGTGGAATCTTGCAACTCAATTTTGAAGCAGATATCTTCAACCGATTGAGCTGCAATTTTATATAGGTACACGTTTAGTTTGGATGACAATGCATTAAAAGCTTGCTTTAAAAAAGGTATTTTAAAATTTAAAACTTATTTGCGAATATATTCTGAATTAAATCGCCCCAGTTTATAAAAACATCAACAAAGTAGAGTAGACAAGACAATAGGTACTTGATGCAAGCACTGGAATCGTATTGTTTACCTGAAAGCGACCATGCTGAAGACAAAAGGCAAAGGTAATCCGAGTATTCGTTACTCGCCGCACAAGTTCGCACAGCTATCATGTCACATAATAACATCCGCACAAAAAGTCTTCCAACCCTGTCTTGCTATTTTTCTACGGATGCGGTGTCGGTAGAGCGAAATACGTTTCCGCCGATTGAACCACAGAGCGAATACGCGAAATGCCATCCGGTAGTCCGAGGCAGCGCGCGCGCCGCGAGCGAGGCCTGCGCATACTACGCGCGAGGCGAAGCTGCCGTCCGTCCGACCGACGACGAGCCCGAACAAACGTCATAACATAGCATTCGCAGCTTCCCTCTGAACTCGGCGCAAACTACCGCATAAATATAGAAACGCCTCCGAACAGGAACACGAGGCGATGAGGAAAGCACATCTATATACGCACACACGCGCCTTACATTATTGAACGATTTTATTGCGAGTTTAAATGAGAAATGGTTATTAAACAACATTAAACTACAAGTAATGAGGAAAACAAATAACAAATTAGGTTTTAATTTAATTTACGAATTATATTCGAAGATTCGAAGTCTATACACGTAAAAGAAACATATCCAACATTTGTAGTCTTTTCGATCAATCCGACGAGAAGCGAACCAAAACCGCGCCGAAGCGAACTTATAAAAACGCAATTAATTGAGGTCAACCAATGACCGCATTACCGCGCAGCTTTCAGTCGCTTATCCTTGTAATATTCATTTTACTTAATTCAAGGTAAGTTGTATTAGAAATTGCGAGCGATTTATTCAAAGATAATCTCAAAGATGCACTATGCGAATTACGGAACGCATAATGTGACTCACTCTCTCTTGGTTACGGAAAGGATTCACTGCCTGTATAACTCTCATGTAAGGTGAATCTTAAATCCTTGTTAATTTTGTGAGCAATGTTTGCCTCTGTGCTCTGTTTAAAGGCCTATTCAGACCTATATTCGCTACTCAGAGCAGAAAGTTAAGTGGGTATTCGGTACATACAAATTTCCCGGCAATTTGTAGTTTCGCTTTTTTCGCTTGTCATCCCAACTGAAAACTTAAAAAAGAGGTAGAAAAATTGGCGCGTATAGATCTGAACGGGCCTTTAATCCAGTGTCTGTACAAGGAATGGGTAAACCCATCTTCAATTTAGAAGTTTACAACAATATGGGATATGTCCAGGGACCGTACAACCCCGAGTTTGGGTTAACCCCTTCCAATGGGTAACACTTTCATCGTCTGCGCATTTCGATAGGGTTACCCCTAGTTCGGGTATCCCGTATAAAACACTATGGGAGAGGGTAACCCTTTCATTGGGTTTTAGCAACGATAGGGTTACCCTTTCGTTGCGCTATCCGATTGAAGAGGTAACCTCATGCTATGGGTTTTTAGTGTTACACCATGGTTATCATTTTTACTGCTGTTGAAGGTTTTGTTTTGTTTCATAAATTAGTTTTGATCGCGCGTTCACTCAGTCTGGCTGGTTGGAGTTGGGTCTCAGTGGCGCACCTTTTTGGATAAGAACTTATTAGGTACTGGGTACCTATGTACTTAATTAGATATTGAACACTGACTAAAGTGGTTGGATGGGTTTACATACATACCTACCTACTTACAATATTTACAAGTGATTTGAAGATGAGTAAACGTAAGTACAATTTGTTTCATTATTTATCTTACACAGTTTAGCGTGGTTTAGCTACCTACCTAATCTTAGTTGGTATAATAGGTAAGTACAACCTATTATACCTACCTTTCGGTCGAGTTAACTTGACACCTGGAGATAGAGATAGAGCGAGTATCCTGCAGTATGAGCGATCGCTGGAAGGATAAGGTGACAAAGAAAATCGAGGTGTCAAGTTAACTCCTCTCCTCCCTCCGGGTTATAATTATAAGTACATGTATATAGGTGGTATTTTGTAGGTGCAGGTCTATGTGATTGTAGTTAGTAGGTAGTGGTAGGTACTTACTGTAGATCCAGTTTTAATAACTTGGTTGTTTTGTGTAGGTACTTACCTTACTTACCGCTGGTTTTTCATCTGTTCTGGTCGTTTTCTATGTATAATAAAAAAATATCTATCTATGTATTGTATTATATTATGTATATTAGTTATCTAGTCGGTAGGTACCCATCATAATTCATAAATTAAGCTCTGCTTAGCTTTGGACTAGATAATGATGTGTGTATTGTCTAGTATTAGTATATTACTTAACCTACCTACTTACTCGCATGAATATAATATACCTATGGTCTCGATTCTATCTTCGAATGGACTCTGGCTCTGGTTAGTGCCTGCCTACTTTATTTACAAATGTACCAATCATTTTCAGCACATATCATTGTTCCCGAGAGTGACGAGTCGGAAGATGATACTGGGTCGGTTGATTTTACTGGAGAGATAAAAATCTAAGACGAAGGGGACGCTTTATCAATGCTGGCACCAATATTAGACGGCGATGCCTCTACTCCAGACTTATCAGACACCAATGTATCAGATGCTAGTGGCCCCGACGTGAAAGAAGAAGACAACAGAGAGGAACAAAATTTAGAAGATTTTCATCAGTGCTATGCATTTTCCTTGCTAGTAGCGAAATATTTATGCAAGATGGATAAGGAGCGTCGAAGCATCTGTATGCAAGAGATAATCCACATGGTCGTGGATCCATGATCATTTAATGATCATGGATCCACGACCATGACCATTCATGATCATTTAATGATCATGGATCATGTGGACCATGCTTCGACTACTGCTTAGTTTAGTACTACTGTTTAGTTTAGTAGTCGGTAGTATCATGTAGTATCTGATTTCCTAAAAAAAATGGGTAGGTTAGGTAGTGAGTACCTAACAAACTATGTAGGTACACTAGTCAAACTCGATGTAGAATGTTGGTTGAGTGTATATAGAACAGAGTGAATAAAATTCACTCTGTTCTTCGGTTATGTATAGACGGTTTCTTTAGAAAACATTTCACATCGAGTTTGGCTTGTGTATAGGTTGTTACTGTTGTTAGGTACTTACTACCTAACCTACCCAATTTTTATAGGTCATAAGAAACCACCGACTACTAATGAATAGGTGTCTAACCTAGGTACCTACATTACCTACTTAGTCCTCAACTTATTTTTGTTGTATAATTGTGAATAATGATACCTAATCAGTAATCACTAAGTACCTTACCTACTCAAAAGTTTATTCTAGTTAAATAAAAAAAATGTTTCCTTAGAATGCGTTTTTATTTATTTAATCATTTTATGCTTAATCATAACATTCATAAAATCATAACCAATGTACAGTATTTTTTTTCATTCTAATAAATCGTGATTAGCACGAATAATCATTATATCTTGAAGTAAACTACCTCCAATGTTGGTTCTTAGCGGATTTAAAATAAATTTTACAGATGAAAAAAGCCGTTCAACTGAAACCTGCGTAGCTGGTGCTGCGAGCACACAGCTCGCTACTTTTTGCAGGCAGATGCCAGAAGCATCTTTGCTTTGCCAGTGAGCTAAGATATTTTTAGTCAGTGGCAGTCTGGGTTCGAATCGTAATTTGTTTAAATTTTCCTCAAATGTATTTTCTAAGACGTATCCTATGAGGTATCCTCCGCATTTCCTCGGTTTGTTGGAGCATTATTTCTAGATCTGATAAATCATGGGTATCGCTTTCGTCATGACTAACTATGTTAGGAATATTCATTTCTGATGGCCCAGCCTCAGAAGATGCAGTTGCGATCATTTCAAGCTGTCGAAAAGTCTGGCACAGCAAAGATTTTGCCTTAACGCACTCTATCGTATCAAATATCTAACGTATTCAAAGTATCTATGCACTGCATCTCTTCTCGGCAAAGGCATTATTTATTCACTAACTTTACTTCGATATTCCTACTTCCGAGTCCAAGTGGCGAATGACAATAAAATTAAAACAATTAAGTACCACCTTTTCGGCACATCAAACAATAAACCGCTACTAGGTCAAAGGTACCGCGGTAAAGACACCGCCTGTGTATTAGGCGGCGGCCGCGCCGTCGCCGTTGCGTGTGTGTGTGTGTGTGATCTTTGCACAAAAGTGATCTTTGCACAAAAGCGATTATTATTTTCAACCTTAAGCAATTCCAATAGAGATTAGTTTACGCGCCGCCGTCGCGCCGGCCACCGCGCCGGCACGTGCTCTTTGCACAAAAGCAATTATTATATTTTCAACCTTATGCAATTCAGATAGATTAGCTTACACTATACTTTAACATACAAAGGGTAACCGTGTTACAATGATGGAAAGGGTAACCCTATACGAAGGGGTTATCAAATCTATCTAAAACCCAAAACCCTTTCAATAGATAACCCAGTCGAAAGGGTTTTGAAGGGGTTACCCCTAAAAGCGGGTTATTCATTGAAAGGGTTACCCGTATGGAAAGGGTTTTAAAACAACTTCTTCAAGAAACCCTATCGAAAACCCTGTCAACGGGTAACCAAATCAGTCCCTGGATATGTCAGGGCAGTGTTTTTCAATGTTTTTTTTCATCTCGTAAAATCATGCATAATATTTTTCCCTGAATCGAAAAATTAAAACAACAAAGCTCGCCTAAATCTACACTAAGCGTAATATTATAAAGAGGTAATTTTTTAAAAGTTTGTGAGTAGGGGGTAATCTCTCCAACTACTATTGGTCCAATTTAAAATTTTTCGTTAATAGCTATAATTATTTATTATCCAAGAGGGTTTAGCATCATTCGGCTAACTTCGCTTCGTAAGCTTCGTTTTATATGGATAACACGTGAGCGAAGCCACAAGCAGAGACTAGTTTAAAAGATCTTTATATTCAAGGATAAACAACTGAAAACTATAGGAAGCTCTAGTTAAAATTGCATCCAGGAACCGGATTCATACAGAGCAAGTGGTTGAGGCCACATGACTTATTTTTAACTCACATTTAATATCTTTAGTCTCTGGCCGTCAGATAATAATATGAATGTAGTCGCGGTGGACTAACAAGGAAACATTTTATATGAAAATCAATCTTACTGAACTTACATGTCTTTACGTTAACAACACTGAGTTTTACAGTATAGTTTTAACAAATGAATGTTTTTGATACAGCTTAAGAATCCATTATTGGTTGAGTATATTTTTTGAAGAGGCAATGCAAAGCCCATCATCATCATCATCAGCCCTTTCGACCCACGGCTGGGCATAGGGTGTCTTTGTTTATGAAAAGCCCACATTTGAAAATTAAGTTATTGGTAGGAGATAGTGATAGAGATGATTTATAGCTTAAAATAGACTATGCAAGTACTTGAGCCTGAAGTTTTGGACTTGAAAGAAATGAACAAACTATGTGTAAAGATGAAACACAAAGGAAGTATCCTTTATTCTTCCTCTATTCTAAGTATTTCTGTCAGTGAAGTGTTTTCTATCTATCATCTCAACTGATACCGATCCTTTTTCCAAGACTACAAGCAGTTAAGAACAATACAATAATCCAACATCTACTTCTTGTAAAATTACAAAAATTCAAACACCCATATTCATTAAGCATATACCTACTGCCATTATAAATAGTTTGAATGCGAAAGTCGCACTGACTATCTGTCAGTCATGACAGAATGGCTGTAATGACCTCTAAGTGCTTCATGAAGGTGGTGGAAAGCTCTATTTCTCTATTTTTTTCATCTGGAATATAGCTTTTGGAAGTTAATCTAAGAGTATTGCTGGTAGAATCCAGATGTATAGTAATGAACCTAGGGTCTTAGAAGAGATCAATTAGCAAAATATTATTTTAGATAGCTAAGTAAGAGGTATGGGGAAGTGGGAACAAAATGTATGTTAAGAAATAGCAGTGAATGATGATAAAGGAATATGATGAAATGGTAATATACACTGCTTTTCATAGCACAATATTTTGTCAATTCTTACCTTTTACTGAAGCGGTTTGTAACATCATTTTCAATGAGTTCATCAGTCTTTTCTGCCTCATCCTGAAAAAAGAGCATTGTCAGACTCTTTTAAGTTATACTCCTATTTTATGAATTTTATTATTTTTGGACGGTTAATAAATGTTATGGAGTTAGAGGGTGCACTCAGGAGGGTACTCTCAACTCTGTAGTTTTCAATAATAATAAAAATGGTATGGAACTATTGCTTATTTTGATATTAATTGAACTTTGATAACTTTGAGTCGTTGTGACCTTTTTGGCAATACTGAGGGAACTAGATTTAGAATTGATATGACATACCTACAGAGAGCAGAAGACCTTACTGAGAGAGATCACAAAGTTGGTAGAATAAAATCATTTACAGTAGATGATTTTGCGTAGCGATCATAGTGCCAAATCTAAGATCATGATCAATGATTGCTGATCCTTCCTTTCAGTAGTCAACAATGGATAGTGTGGTAACATTCTTCTTTGTTTAGTACTCACCGTTTTCCTTGGTGTTTGCACACTCGGAGAACGTCTTATGGTAACGAGTGCCATACCACATTACCATTAACAAATCATCGTCGAGCTATGAAAAGCAACAATCACAAACTTTGGAGAAATGGTACACTGACATATCACAACACCAATCCATACATGAATCATACAATCACAAAATTAGAAAACTTATTTATTGGGTTACAAACAGATATTCATAATTTGTTCCAGACAGAACTTAGCGAGTAAACACGTATTCTTTTCATTTTATTTCCTAGATTTCTGTGAAAATAGAAAAATACGAATGTGTGTGTTCCGTCTCCTTTGAAGAAAGATGAATGAACGAATGAATGAGTGAGTACTTTGTAATTTGATACAATCCCACAGGTTATAAAATTATTGCCACTATTTTGCTTTTGGTTGCGTCAAGTGTGGCCCTTATCTGGCCCTCGCCCTAGATTACTGGTACATATATAGTGATCTGTGCCCTAGATCGGATCCGGGTGGATCACAGTTATTGTTTATTGCTACTAAAATATTTTGTAAATTGAAAGGGCTTTAATCGCTCCAAATAAAATTGAAGTTATCAATTTATTTTCACTTTCAGTACTCTACACTACTCCCTTTTATAGTCATTGATCGGCTTGATCATAGCTTGATAATGTAAATGACTTCATACGTCAGTCATTCACTCAAATAAAAACATTCATTTTGTTCATTCATTTGTACGTTCATTCAATATTTCAATGTTCATTCATCCATCCATCCAAATCCAATCCAATCAATGGTTGGATTTTGGATTTGTTTGTTTGGTTGGTATTTTGAAAAAGAGAAACCAAAATTTAGTCGGTGAGCTTGGAAATCTGGCCTATAACGAATGATTTTGAAATCTATTCGACTTTTATCCCTATCATCTAATGATTCTAATGTTGTTATGACATCTTTGAAGCTGTACAAATATTTGTTACGTCAGTGTGAGCGGTTACCTCCTGACGCTTGTAAACATTACAAATTTGCTGTAAAACAGGTAAATAATTCGATAACAACACTTTTATGTACTTTTTGATAATAGCATCTTTTTTGATAAACAAAGTCACTATTCAATAAACTATTGGCTATTTCAGAGTTTCATCCAGCATAAGTTTGAACCAGATCCCCAAAGAGTCAAAGAAATTATCAGTAAAAGTATTGAAGACTCTAAATGGGTTGTGAATAAGGTATAATCTAACAATAAATAATTTGTCTTTTCAAAGTAAATTCAAGGTGTGGTACATGTCAGTCGAAGTTCTGTTTTCAAGGTCCTATTTTCTATTTCAGTACACCCGTCAATGATGGATAGAGCAGCCAAGAAGATATGCATGAGATTGCCATATAGTCAACTCAGCTTTATTCACGACATTCGCATATTGTAGAAAACTAAATATGTTTGGTGAGAAAATAGAAGACTATGAAATATTAGAACATCTGGGAAAAGGGGGCTTTGCGCATGTATATAGAGCAAGATGTCGTCGTTCTGGTTTGTTTGTTGCCATCAAGATGATAGACAAGGCCATGATGGCAAATGCTGGTATGATTGGAAGGGTCAGACAAGAAGTAACTATACACTCTCGACTTAAACACCCTGCAATTTTAGAATTACACACCTTCTTTGAAGATGCACATTATGTTTATTTAGTTTTAGAATTAGCTCATAATGGTGAGCTGGCTAAGCACTTTAAACTTGGTACTCGAGGCCTTTCAGAGAAAGCTGCAGCTGACATATTCAGACAAGTGCTGAGTGGTGTATTATATCTACATGCACATAGCATCATTCATAGAGATTTGTCACTGAATAATCTTCTACTGACAAAAGACCTCCATGTGAAAATAGCAGATTTTGGACTAGCCACACAACTAAATGGTCCAGATGAAAAACATGTTACCATGTGTGGTACTCCCAATTACATATCACCTGAAGTGGCCTCTAGAGAAGTGCATGGGCTTCCAGCAGATGTCTGGGGACTAGGATGCATGTTGTACACCTTATTGGTTGGTAGCCCTCCTTTTCACACACAACATGTTAAAACAACATTGAATAAAGTAATCAATGCTGATTACAAAATACCAGCAGATTTGTCTGTTCAAGCTCAAGATTTACTACAGAAACTTTTGTGTAAAGATCCAACAAAAAGGATTACCTTGAAAGATGTCATAGATCATCCTTTCATAAGTCCTACTATAAGCAAACAAGATATGTCAAGAGATTCCGGATTTCTAACAACTTTACACAGCACTCAGCATAGCCATAAAATAAGATGTGAAGAAAAATCAAATTCTGACTACCTAGGTTTACATAAAGAACATAAGCATTTGGAAAGTAAACCTAGATCATTCAATGTTTTTTCGGGATTGCAAGAAAGCAGCATTCATTCATGTAGCAATCATATACCTAGGTACAACAATATGCAGGATCAAAATTCTGCTGAATTATTTGACTTGAAATATGAAGCTAAAAAAATGCATTTGCCAAAAACAGATAGTGGAGTAAATCTGGTTGAAAGCTTGAATAAAGTTGCTATAAAATGTAATAACCAACAAGAAGTTCACCATAATTTTGTTGATGGGGAGAACAAGGAGAATATTCCAAAAGCATGTGGAGTCTCATCAAATGTGCTGAGTGTACCACCTCTATGTGCCGACAGACTGCCATCAATATCGCACAAGACGCGAAATGCCATCCTTAAAATAGAACCTTCTGGTGTTATTGTAGAATTTATTAAGAAGAAAGGTAAAGAGAGAGAAGAGAAAGTGGTAGAAATTTGTAAAATATCTAAAGATGGAATGAAAATCGTGATTTACATGGTGGATAACAATGCAGGTAAAAACATGGAACATGAGCCTCACCCTGATGAAGTTTTTTCTTATCATAATCTGCCTCAAAAGCACTGGAAAAAGTATTTGTATGCTTCTCGCTTTGTTGATCTTGTAAAGGCAAAGACACCAAAAATAACACTGTATTCATCATTAGCCAAATGCCAGCTTATGGAGAATGGTACAGATATAGATTTATTTTTTTACGGAGGAGAGAAATTGACCTTTACTGCTACAGAAGGGCTAAAAGTGATTGATAAGAATCTCAAGACACACCATAACTTATTAGCAGCTCCACAGCTAAAGTACATAACAGATCATTTTGAGGAGTGCTCCAACCGAATGAAAAGAGTTCAGATGGCTTTGTCAGGTATATCTGAAGAATGCTTTCCCTTAATAATTGGAAAGAGACCTGTGCAATCATCCAGTAATGTGGCGTCACCACATCAAGGCTCTGTTGCTGCAAACTTTAACACACCTGTACTTAATTTTGGTTCTTTTCACCGTACAACTGCTGGTTCTAGTCAAGCTCAAAGTGACTACAATGTAATGTAGAGGTTGTATTTAAATAATGTAATTTTATCAAAATTACAGACTAGCCATTGAAGAACCAAAAAGGCATTTAATTAAGCTATCCTTATTGAAGAACCAATAAGGTGGTTTAATTTAATAGGAGAAGGTGTAGGCGAAACAACCGCCAATTTTTATTAATATTTAAATCGGTTATTATCTCAAGTAGTATTGTTTTAGTAGAAAATGCTCTAAGCAAAATGGACCTGCTAAGAGAATTTTTGATAGTTTCTGTGTGTACCGTAATCATAGCGCAATAATAAGAAAAAATAAAGTTAGTTTTTCTTGTATATTTACCATATGAGAAACAGTAAGAAGACATAAAAGGTTGCTAAGGAATTGTATTGGGTTTTTTGACATCATCCGTAAAATACATAGGCAAATGGTGTCCTAGAGACAAATTCTATTTGAAGGCTTATGTTTACGTAGTCGTAGTAGGTTTGAGTATAGATTATTTAAGTTATCATTACAATATGTATTTATTGTGAAGTAGCTTATACCTTTATTCAGTATTCTTGAGTATGTTTATTTAACTATGGGTTGCAAAGATATACAACTTATGGATGCCCCCTAGAAAATATTATATTTTGTAAATGATATGTAGTTAATATATTAAGTCATAAAACAAATGTCTGTTTTTTGCTTAGACGCAACGACGCCCGGCACCCAAAATCATCAAGTCGACCGTGACCAGCTGCGAGTTAAGAATCATAAAAATAAACCATCCGTCTTAACATCCGTGATGTTCCCGCCTCGGGACTGGGACGGAAAATGTACGATCTGCAGACATTTGTCCAGGGCGTTCTGGATGTTTTCTGTATTTATGTAAACAATATCTACATAGGTATAAGGTGCATTACACCTTCGTGTAATGCACTTTATGTGTCACAAAAAGTATATGCCTGTAATGTTTAAAAAATTTGAAGTAGCGTCAAATGTAATATATAACGCTAAATGTAAAATAATTTAAAAGTTAAGATTGGACAAGGGCCAACCTCAAAATTAAATTCTACCTAGAAGGCAAGAAAATGGATCCGCAGGTCAAAATATAAAAATCAAAACTAAGAAAATAAATGTTCGGGCGCCAGACCCACGGATACCACTATAAATTGTGCCGGAAATGTCAGCTGATAACACTAGACTTCTAATCACAGGGCAGGGACCTTCAATAAAACAGTAGATTTAAAATTTAAAAAATCTAAGTTTATTAAAATTAAGGTTAAGACTAGGCTTATTCAGGATAAAGGTGTACAATTACGGTTCTTAAAAGTAAAGTAGCGTTTCAATAAAATCTTACACTTGTTTTATTAAAAAAATTTGAAAATGTTCCAACTGAAAAAATGTTCCAGAATGGCGGCGTGAGAAAATTGGCAAAATAAGAAGCGCACGGGTCGCAGAAGGCAGCCCGGAGCTTGGTTTATTATTAAAAAAACAAAAATGTCTCACAACTGAAAAAATGTTCCAGAATGGCGGCGTGGAAAAAATGCCTTATTATGAAGCGCACAGGTAGCAGAAGGCTGCCTGTGGCTTTGGTAGGTCTGTAGGACCAGTAAACAAGAAGTCGAGTGTGGTCCGCTAGAAGAGCGACCTTAAAAAATTAAAATTAAGTTTTATTTCAAAATTAGAAACTAGGATTTACTACAAACGACACGCCAGTAAAGAGGCGGTAGCTAAGCTTAAAACTAGGGTGTAAATTACCACTGCATCCTTATAAAAAAAATAAAGTTATGCAAAAGTGTGTGTGTTCCGAGGATGTTCAACGCTACAAAATAGAAAATATTATGTTATTTCTGGAGAAAAACCAGACGTAGAACGTGTAAAGAAACTAGAATATGAGAAAGAACTCACTCCTAAACTAAAAGTTAGGTTTTAAACACTAATTTAAATTAAGGTTAGACCATGAGGTATTTTTTGGATTGGGAAATTAGGCTAAAGGACAAAAACAACCAAAATATAGTAAGACAAAGTCTAAGACAACAGTAAAAGACTAGTAAAAAAAACAAGTAAAAGACAAGTAAAAGACAAGTAAAAGACAAGTAAAAGACAACCTAAGACAACCTAAGACAACCACTGCTCAGAGTCTGGCGATACTTAGCTCGAGTACAACGTTCCTTTTCATCGCGTGGAGCGGAAGCCTTGGTGGTCCTCAGCTAAAGGAAATGCTCGAACACGCGGCCACGCTTCCAAGGTGCCAAGAGACGATGGAATGTCCAAAACGCCTTCGCGTCAGAGCGCCGAATAAATAAATGCCAGTCTGGGTGTCGGGGATACCGTGAATAATAAGTCCTCCAACAGTTTAATCGCAACTTGCAAAACGTGATGTTTGTTGTAAAACGTGATTTCTATCTTCCGTATTAAACCTTCATGTTAACTTAAATCTTAATAAACTTCAGTTGCGATTAAACTGTTGGAGGACTTATTATTCACGGTATCCCCGACATTCTTCGAGCCGGATTCACAGTCTAAATCCGAAGTCGCGCTCATTAAACTGTGTATCGAAGGACAAAGTGATAACGTCCGTTGCTAAAACGTTATCCTAAAGTTATACTACGTCGCGTTTTCACGTAGTATATTGTGTTCCATTCAGTGCTATTTGGGACCAGAAAGTATCCTGCTACCTCAAGTAAGATCTTTCAATTTATTTAACTACCATGGAGAGCCTACTGCACACCCTAAACGGAATCCTCGAAGCCATACAGCAAATCGAGAGGAACTTCCGTAAAGATTCAGATAGCCGTAGGACACCATCGTACATTGAGACACGTTTGGATAGGTTAGACCAACTATGGGCAGAGTTTAAGTTGAATCACGAGAAGCTGATTGGTTATGGACAAACAGATCATGTATATTTTGTTGAGAATCAATTCGAAAAAGCAAGGAGCTATTACGAAACTGGTAGGAAGGCAATATCATCATGTCTTACAGCGGAGAATAATCCACCAGGTTCGTCCACCGTATCGCACGAGCCACAGAAAGCCTCAGGTATGCCAATTAATATACCACTTATAGCCTCGCCGAGTCCAGCGGAACAAGCTGCTGAGTTATTGAGAAGGCAGCGTACACTTTTCAAAGGATTTAGTCGCTACACAAACAGCTTCAAGGTAGAGGAGATTAAGGTAAAGTGGGAGCTTGAGGATAAGTTGAAGCGTATGCATAAAAAATGGGACGAGATAGAATCCTACCATACCCAGATAGATACTATCCTGCAAGGATCGGATGTTGAATACGAGGATGAATTTTTCTGCTACGAGGAATCCTTCGAAGCGCTATCGAAAGCCCTCAACGAAAGGTTAGCATCCACTTCTCATCTTCATAATTCCACTCCAAAGCTAGAAGTGCCGATATTTTCGGGTAGCTACACTCAATGGCCTGCATTTTTAGATCTTTTCTCCGAGAGCATCCATAACAATCATCTGTTGACAAACTGCCAGAAAATGCAGCATTTGAAGGGTAAGCTAAAGGGAGAGCCAGAACGGCTCGTACAGCATCTCCACATTTCATCCGAGAATTACGAGACCGCGTGGGAGCTCTTAAACCACAGGTACAATAACCCTCAAGTTCTGTTTACAAAGCATATTGAATTATTTTTGAACCAGTCTAGCGCCGCCAAACAATCGTCCAAAGATTTAAAGCGTATCTACGACACCTCCATGGAAAATATTCACGCCATACAGAATCTCGGGATCGACACGACGACATGGGGGCCCATTTTGGCCCATCTCATTTGCAAAAAGCTCGACCCCGAGACAGTGGCAGATTTCAGGGAAACTCGCAAAGCGCCGCGAGAGATACCCACGCTCCAAGAGCTTATGAACTTTCTAGAAAATAAGTTTATTTCATTAGAACCCTTATCTAAGAAAGAGAAGGATACAACGACGCCGCCACAGCCCACGAAATCCCATTCCTCTCAGTCGAATAATAAATTATTTTCAAGGGGTAACAAATCGTTTCATAATAGAAACTATCGTTTTGATTATGGTAAGTCAGGCGAGCGCGAATTCAATTCCGCTGCTTGTACTTTAACATGTCCATATTGCAAAAATAACCATATGATTTATCGATGTGATGATTTTAAAATATTGAGTTCCGAAGATAAGCTTAGTGCGGTGACGAAGTTAGGTTTGTGCCAAAACTGTCTACTTCCGCACGAAGTAGGTCAGTGCCGTTCGAAGCGCGTATGTAGGGCTTGCAATGGTAAACATAATTCTATGTTACATGACGCATTTAAGGCATTAAACCAGTCCAATCTCTCCTCAACATCGACGAACTCTTTTCCGAAGCATTTACCGTCTACGAATACGGATCATAAGGCGAATCACGTGGCCACCGAAAGCGAGGAAATCTTGCTCACAACATTATCCCTCAGGGTAAGGTCAGTTGATGGGACATACGTCACATTAAGGGCTTTACTAGACCAAGGATCTCAGATTTCGCTGATATCCGAAAATGCAGTTCAGTTGTTAGGACTGCCTAGGAAGAGCTATAACGCTTCCGTCAGTGGGATAGGTGAGGGATCCAAGCAAAGCAGGGGGATTGTTTCGATCGACGCCGAGTCGATTTATGGTGATTATAAGTTTACCACTCGGGCACTAGTAATTCCGCGAGTAGTTAATAATTTACCTAATATGTCGTTCCCGAAACAGACATGGGTACATCTTGGACATATCCAGCTAGGGGACCCGGACTACAACGTATCAAAGCCAATCGATCTCCTGCTGGACGCTAGCGTATATTCGGAAATTTTAATGGGTGGACTCATTCGGGGACCTCCTGGAAGCCCCATAGCCCAACAAACACGATTAGGTTGGATTTTATCAGGTAGTGTAAAAAATTTCAAATGTAACGTTGTTTTAAATGATATGCCAGACCTTTCTCAGTACTGGGAAATGGAAGAAATAAGCGAAGTTCATTCTGACCTCAGTGCATCAGATAAGTATTGTGAAGACCTCTATCAAGCTACAACGAAACGCTTAGCTAATGGTAGTTATGAGGTAGCAATACCCATGAAACCTTATTTCGAGCGGGACCTAGGCTCATCGAAAGGAAAGGCAATTGCGCAATTTCATAACATAGAAAATAAACTTGCAAAAAACGAGGTATTCGCTGAGAGTTACAAAAAATTTATGCGTGATTATGAGGAACTAGGGCACATGAAACGAGTGCAAGGCCTCAATATTATTTCGTGCTATCTGCCGCATCACGGCGTTTTTAGAGCTGACTCAACGACAACTAAGCTACGTGTTGTTTTCAATGCATCATCAAAAACGTCTACTGGAAAAAGCCTCAATGACCTAATGGAACGGGGTCCTAATTTGCAAAAGGATCTGCAATCTCTTATCCTGACTTGGCGTCATCATAAATACGTCATAACAGCGGATATAGAAAAGATGTTTAGAACAATTTTCGTACGAGAGGCCGATCAATCGTTGCAGAGTATCGTCTGGAGGTCATCATCACAGGAACCGATAAGGGTGTACTCCCTTACAACCCTTACGTATGGGACAAAATCTGCACCGTACCTTGCCATGAGGACTCTTAAACAAATCGCGATGGACTATAGTAAGATTAATAAATATCCTTTAGCAATAAGGCCGTTGCAGGAGTCGTTTTATATGGATGACTTACTAGAAGGGGGTGAAACGATTAATGGAACCCGAGACTTACAACAGCAAATAATTTCTATCCTAAGTGAAGCCGGAATGAATATACGTAAGTGGGCGAGTAACACACCGGAGCTCATCAAGGATTTACCAGAAGAAAGTATAGATTCTCCTCTCAACTTTAAGAGCGGAGACTCCAAGAAAACTCTGGGAATCAGCTGGAAGTCAAGCACGGACACCTTTACCTATCAAGATAAGTTTAAGGACATAAATGATGACAACAAGTTAACGAAACGACAGCTATTATCTCATATTTCGAAGATATTTGACCCATTAGGTTGGATTTCCCCGCTCACGATTAAGGCGAAAAATTTATTCCAGAGAACATGGTTGGAAGCTAAAGATCTTTGGGATGAACCATTAAACGAGGATCTAACCAGAGAATGGCATCTATTGAAAACAGACTTCCAGAACCTACATCAATTAGAAATACCTAGGCACTTAGGAAATAAAAATAATGGTTTTCAAATACACGGATTTTGTGATGCGTCAGAGAAAGCTTACGCCTGCGTTATTTACATAGTTACAATTAATGATAAAGGTGAGTACACATCGAGACTGATCGCCTCCAAGACGAAGCTGGCACCAGTCAAAACTAAGCTCAGTTTACCAAGATTGGAACTTTCAGGGGCTCTACTCTTGTCTCGTCTCATGGAAAGGGTCTTAAATACATTCTCTGAAAAGGACATAAACATGTTCGCCTGGACCGATTCGATGATTGTTCTGGGATGGATACACGGTGGCGTCAATAAATGGAAACAATTCGTAGCCAACAGAGTACTGTCCATCCTTAAGGTCATTCCAGCAACAAAATGGCGTCATGTGCGTTCAGAAGAGAATGCCGCCGACTGTGCGACAAGAGGACTGAGTGTTACCCAGCTAGCGGATAACTCCTTGTGGTGGGAAGGCCCTCAATGGCTTCAGAACTTTGACCCTAATCGTCTTAGTACAGAGACATACCAATCTCCCTCCATTGACGCGAAAAAGATAAGTGTTAATACAGCATTAGATTATAGTGTAAATACAGCCTTAGATCATACAAAAAACAATTTAATTTTAAGACTATTAAATGAGTGTGAGTCAGTACAGCGCGTGGCGACAAAAATCGGCTGGCTCTTGCGTTTCGTAATGTGGTTGCGCAACAAGCAAATAAATAAACAAAGCTATCTAACGATTAGCGAAATTAATCATTCCTATAATTTAATCTTCAAAACAGTGCAATGCATTGAATATTCGGAAGAGATTGATCGTCTAAAGAAAAATAAACCGCTGAAAGCATGTAGTTAACTTTTATGCCTAAATCCATTCATAGATGAGCAAGATGGATTACTAAAAGTTGGCGGGCGACTTAATAATTCGCTTCTTAAGCAATCGGTTAAGAATCCTATAATATTAACAAGTCATAGCCGTCTCACTAAGCTAATCATCGACCAAGCGCACCGAATCACGCTTCACGGGGGTCCTAGTCTAACCCTAGCTTATACAAGAGATAGGTTCTGGATAATTAGTGGACTACGGACTGTCCAAGGTGAATTGAACAAATGCGTTAAGTGCAAAAGACACAGCGACCACAGCAAACCACAGTTGTTAGCGGACTTACCTGAACCAAGGGTAAATCCCTCCCCACGTGCCTTTTCGCGCACAGGGATTGAATGTAAGGACATATGGAAAGCGTGGTCGTCTGATTATCTACATCAATTACAAGTGAGGTCTAAGTGGAGAACGCCATCCAGAAATAAAGAAATTGATGACATTGTAATCATAAAGGAAGAAAACTTGCCACCCGGTAAGTGGCTCATGGGAAGAGTGACAGACATTCATCCTGGAAGGGATGGACGCGTCCGGGTTGCCTCTGTCAAAACGAAAAACGGAATTATTAGGAGACCCTGCTTGAAACTTTCAGTCTTACCTGTGAAGGAAAATCAGGATGCTGTCCAAGAAAATGATGATGATGATGTGCAAAAACCAAGTCCACCGAAACAAAAACGTGCGACGAGATCCGGGTTGTGCCATCTCATCACATTGACCCTCATGTTGTTCTTGGCAGTACTATCTCCAGCACAGGGTTCCACTTCCTACAATATCACTTACTTAGATCAAAACCAAAATATTTACTTTGAAAAAATAGCCAATTTGAACCTTATTCGGGACGAGTGGAAGCTCGTGGTTTATTTTAATATGTCGTCATACTGGACTGGTTTAAACAATATTAATAATTACGTTTCCCATTTAAATCAGTACTCAACTTCGTCATCGACACCGCTTCCGCGACAATACAAGGGTATCGTTGGCCAGTTACAACAATAAATATTAGAAATTGAGCATTATAATATAATTTTAAGTAATAATCAAATCGGCAGAAAGAGAGGATTGGTAAATGGAGTGGGTTATTTGGCTAATGCGTTATTCGGTGTCCTTGATGACTCATTTGCAAAACAATACGAGAAGGACATCGAGAAAATATCACTTACAAAGGCGATCTGCAATACAAGCATTAACAACAAAGAGAAGTTATGTCATACCGAGGCATTGACCTGTCAAGAGCGATGGGTCAAATTACAAAACAATAATAGATGGCTATTTTCATGTTGCAACGAATGCTCACTGCGTATTTTTTGCGCTGACACCGAAATTCAGATGGAGACATTGACCGGCAATGGATTACTTAGCTTAGGTCAAGGTTGCGTAGTGAAGAGTAATGATTTTTCAATCTACGGTCACAACAACTACCTAAGTCAAGTTAAAATGGAAGGAGATTTGCCAACAGTGCCGGAGTTTTCCGTTCTCAACAAAATAGTCAACTCTTCCGTAATAGCTCCATTTATACCAGAGAATCATGAAAAAGAGTGGTCAAACATGAAAACTCAATTAGATGACATAAAGGCCCAAACGAACGTATCTCTCAATGTACATGACATTCACCAGTACACACTGATGTACGCCATACTTGCCATGCTAATACTGGCTGGTGTGGTCTACTACATCATACGACGAAGGAGAACGGCGCGGCGAGCAGCAGCAGCACCTCGTGAAATGGTGACAGTCACCTCGGCGGCCCTTGTGGGAGGCCCCAAGGCCTCACAGCAGCAACCAGCAGCGTGTGGTGAACACTATGTGATTTCAGTGCGTGATAACTGTGATAAGCGATATAAAAACGGGTCAAATATCCCAACAGTGGACAGTGATGCGTTAAATAAAAATGGGTTAAATGTGCCGACAGTGGAGTGCCAACAGATTAGAATGTAAAGACTTTAAGACAATAGATTATGATGTACAGATATTAAGATTATTTATAATTAATTTAAATCTTAAATTCGTTGTTGCTAGCTTTACTCGCTCTTACTGTTATTATATTAATGATTATTTACATTTACTCGATATAAGGTTAGTTACATTGTATGATTTGTTTACATTTACAGTTTTGAATATATTTAAATTATTGTTTTTAATTGTTAGTAATGCATGGAATCTCATGTAACATCGATTCCGTCTAACTATTTAACATTGTTATCCTTTTTTGTGGCCAGGATGTACAAAGTACAATGTGTCAGTTCAGGCCGCAGATCGAGTTCACCTAAAATCCTACATTTTAATGTCAACTTGCAAAACGTGATGTTTGTTGTAAAACGTGATTTCTATCTTCCGTATTAAACCTTCATGTTAACTTAAATCTTAATAAACTTCAGTTGCGATTAAACTGTTGGAGGACTTATTATTCACGGTATCCCCGACACTGGGTCTCCGAGGAAGTGGCAGTAAATTTCTCCTACGGCAATGATCCCACGGCAGCAGCGACTCTGAACGCGCCAACTCGCAGCAAATACTTTCATGTTTTAAAACAACATGGTAATATAAAAAAATTTGATAAAACCCCTAAATGGTTCTTTTCATGTCAGAGGGCGAAAGGAAAGTCCGTCCATTTTGAAATTAAATGTCAAATACGACAGTAATGTCAACCTTGAAAAAGAACAAATCAGAGGTCATTCTCGATATGATCGACAAAACAAAAACGAAACGTCACTGTCAAATGTCCGCGACCTGTCAGATGGACAGTGAACCTAGCTAAAATCGACTAAAAATCGAACAAGACAACAACAAAACATGGGGCGTAATATAAAACGTCACATTACACCCCTTCCAAAAAAAATAAAAGAAAGGGTGCTTTCTTTTATGGAAGAGAAAACTAAAATTTTTATAATGACAAACAAAAACAAAAAAATTTATCTGTCTAAGCACATCCATATGAAAGTGCGGTGAAACATAATAGTTGCCGACTATCGGAGGGCTAGCTCAGAACAAATTCAAATAAAACTAAGATTCAAAGGAAACTAGATTAAAAGTAAACTCTAAACCAAGTTAGAAATAGCTCAGGAGAAGGGAGGAGACTTGTTGCCGGAGTGCAGTTGGAATAAAAGTATTCACTGACTCGTAAATGCACAACTAAGGTCCAAACAATCTTCAAGAGGAAAAGTCTGGAAAAATCCAGTTAGCTAACTACTTGGAGAGGTGCGGTTAGAAACATTGTTCACCGACCTGTAGTGTAACTAAAGTCAAAATCGAAATTTCGAGTGAGTCCGCGCCATAAAATGACGAAAGGAGCTAACACTCTAAAGGTCTTCTGAATGTGATCGGTACAACAACACCGAACTTCCGAGCACAAACAGGGAAAAAAAAACTTTGCGAAACGTGACCGACACAACACCATCGATTTTTCGAGCACGAACGACAAAAGTAAAACTGAACGTGAACCGTGTACAAAAGGAAACTACGAACAGAAAAAAATGTTTTGCGAAACGTGACCGACACAACACCATCGATTTTTCGAACACGATCGACAACAACAAACAAGCAAACTCGAGGCTGGAGGCTAAGACAACCAGGCTGACAACGAGTGCAAAAGTGGGAAAACACGAGACAAACAGGAGGCTAAGACAACCAGTTGTCGTCATGTCCTAAAAAGGTTGGAGGGGAAAAACTCCACAAAAGGGTACCATAAATGGGGTAACAAAAAACACAGGTGTTGCAGCAGCATCATCTAAAAATGGGGAGCCGACTGGCAAACAAAACAAGCATAAAACAGAAAAACAAAGGTACACTATGAGTGCAAAAATAAGGTGTACAAAAGGTACAAAATAATTGATAAGATCGTTTGATGTTGGAGATAAAGAAAGATTAAAAAGGTATTTAAGTTTACTATGGAAAATTTTGAGCTCTTAACCCTACCAGAAAAATTCGCCTGAACTTCCCTTCCATTCATCACCTAATTTACAACTGGGTAAGTCCTCTCATACATCACGTTCATACATCATCTCACGAAACCCAGACTTCATTAGAAAATTAAAGGGTGAGTCAAAGCTATGCTACTAAGGTGAATTTACAAATAAATTTAATATTTAATGATGTCTTTAACATGGTATTTACCTGACGTTCTTTTATTCAAATCTTTCAAAACATAAACATTATCTGAAATTTTCTCAATGATCTCACACTTAATAAATTTAGGGGCTAGTTTGGCCGAGAAATAAGCAGGAGCGTTTGATTGTACAAAGTTTCTTCTCCATACAATATCACCTACATCAAACGAAATGACTTTCCTTCCTTTATTATAATTAAGAGCATTACGCTTATAAGCTTTTACTAAATGAGATTGAACTCTAACAAAAACATCACTAAGTGAATTTAGTGAAAAAGCTAAAGAATGCCTATCACCGAATTCCAGCTGATTTAAGGTATCAATGGAATCACTAAAACGGTGTAAAGAAGCATCTAAAATCAATTCCCTTCCAAACATGAGGAAATTGGGAGTAAAATCTGTAGCTAAATTAACACTACAGTTCAAAGCTAATTGCACATGAGGTAAAAATTTCGACCAAGTGCGATGGTCTTTCTTCACAAAACAAGATATGCAGGTTTCTATGGTTTTATTGTATCTCTCTACAGGATTATTCTGTGGAGTATAAAATGTATTATAAAAGATTTTAGTTACGTTAAAGCTTTTCATGAAATCTACAAAATATTTAGAGGTAAACTGAGTTCCGTTGTCACAAACTAAAATTTTTGGAACACCAAACTTTAGAAAGATCTCTCTCTCGAAGAGTCTAGTAATTGTTAATGTGGTGGCTTTAATTAATGGAAATATCCAGCAAAACTTGGTAAAGACATCAACTACAGACAAGATGTATTTATGTCCTGAATAACTCTTAGGTAAGGGACCAATAATATCGACTGAGAGCATAACCATTGGTAGATCTACTTTTTTAGGGTTTATCATTTTTCCTGAAGGGGGAGCGCAACTATGTTTATAAGCTTTACAAACTTCACAAGATTTAATATAGGAATGTACATCACCAAACATTCCCTTCCAAAAGTAATGTTGCTTTAATTTATGCAAAGTTTTATGGATACCAAGGTGGCAGGAGTTCAAATCGTCATGGTGAGTTTTTATTGTATCCATTACATGTTCTTTTGGAATGACTATCTTCCAATCTAATTTTTTAATAGGGTTATATTTATTCTTACAAAAGCGATACAAAGTGTTATCTTCAATTCTAAAATTCTTATATTTGACAGGAGTCTTTTGGCATTTTACAAATATTTCTCTATACCAAGGGTCATGTATATCATCGTCAGGTTGAACTATTTGCACGGGCGTTACAAGACTAGCTGTAATGTCTATCCTTGATAATGCGTCTGGGACAACGTGAAGCGAGCCCTTCTTGTGTAGGATGTTAAATGTAAATTGGGAAATTCTAGCGGCCCAACGTGCTAATCGTCCAGAGGGGTTACTCAAACCTAAAAGCCATTTCAAGCTAGCATGGTCAGTTATGACGGTGAATTGCATACCTTCGACATAAGGTCTAAAATGTTCGATGGAGTCTAATATTGCGAGCAGTTCTCTCTCGGTTGTGCTGTAGTTGCGTTCGCATTTGGTGAGTGATCTAGAATAGAAAGCGATAGGATGTTGATGACCGTCGTCATCTTCTTGACACAAAACACTACCAATACCGACTGAACTGGCATCACAGTGTAAAAAGAAAGGTTTTTCGAAATTTGGACAAGTTAAAACAGGAGAAGAGATTAATGCGTTTTTAAGACTATGGAAAGCACGGTCAGCGTCATCGTTCCAGACTAGTTCTTTCTTCGAATTCTTGCTGCCGCCAGTTAATTTAGTGAGTGGGGAAGCAATATCCGCGAATTTGTCTATGAATCTACGATAATATGAACATAGGCCTAAAAAACTTCTCAACTGCTTTACTACTAAAGGTCGAGGAAAATTTTCAATTGTATCTAATTTGGAAGGGTCAGTATGCAAACCTTCGCTGTCAACAATGTAACCAAGGTAACGTAGTCTATCTTTGCAGAAATTACACTTTTTTAAATTAACAGTTAACCCTGCATCCTTCAACACATCACAAATTTTGTTCAAGTAATAAATTCACATGTTCCTCAAAAGAATTGTTTACCAAAATTAAATCGTCTAAGTAACAAAACAGTACGTTATCGAATTCCGGTCCAAAAAGTCTGTCGACTAAACGCTGTAGTTCTGCAGGTGCGTTTGTCAAACCGTAGGGCATCCTAACAAATTCATATAGGCCCTTGCCAGGAACCACAAAAGCGGTCTTTTCCCGGGAGGAATCATCGAGGGCGATTTGTAGAAAGGCCTTGGAAAGGTCTAAGGTAGTGATAAACCTAGCGTCGCGCAAACTATCCAAGATTCGAGAAGGGTACGGTAGTGGATAAGAATCCTTAATTGTAATAGAATTTAATCTGCGGGAATCCAAACATAAGCGGGTGCTTCCATCTTTTTTCTCTACCGCTAAAACGGGAGAACACCAAGGAGATTTTGAAGATTGAATAATATTTTCTCTAAGCAAGACTTCTACTTCGTCGAACAGTTCCTTCTGTTTAGCAGGACTGAGAGGCCAATATCTCTGTTTGAATGGTTCACTGTTGACCTTGATCTTATGTTGGACTAAATGAGTGAGGCCCAAGCCTTTCTTTTCATAGGAGATATCCTCAAAGCGACTGATAACATCGTCTAGAGAAGCCTTCTCTGAAGGAGAGAGCTTATCCGCAGGAGTGATAGAACAGGTTTGTATGCGGTCTTTGAGTTCGCTTTCCTGTACTTCCCTGATATTTTTGAAAAGATCTTTAGCCAGACCGAATTTATTCCAAAAGTCAAATCCTAATATTGTGGAATAGCTAAACGATGGAATCACCATAAAAGTGACCATCCTAGAAAGATTTTCACAAGTTACAGGAAGCTTCATTATCCCTATAATCTCTTGTCCAGAACCGTCAGCAGTGTACGCTTGGCGGACATAATGTTTGGGAAGCGGCAAGAGCTCAAATCCCATTTCTAAAAATTTAAGATGGCTATCTAAGCCCAAAACACAAACGGTAGCACCACTATCCAGTAGGCCAATAAATTTTTTATCCATAACGGTGAACTCTAAGAAAGGGCGTTTATCGTTAGATTTGACATATAGCACTGGAGAGGCAAAAAATGTTTTTAAATAGTCGAGCCAGTCAGAGAACTCCTTTTCAGAAACAACCTCATCAGGTTTAATGTGACTTACAATTTTGTTCGCCGAGACACTGGCAGTTTGTGAGAAAACTCGTGCTCGACGGAGCCTAATTAGTTTTTTGAAGAAGACGGTTTAACAGGGTTGCACACATCACAAGATCTAGTGGTGACATCTGGCTTCTTGCATTTAAAGCAGATCACTCCAGGAATGGTGGGGCAGTTCTTATAAAGGTGATCTTTGGCGTTACATTTAAGACAGATAGTCTCGGTCTTTCCGGCACAAAACCGAGGCTTCGGCTTAGAGGTATCCTTGACAGTCTTTCTGTCAACGAACATTTCAAGTTGCCTACCAATGTCGATAAAAGCGTCAAGACTAGGAACGACACGACCTACAACAAAAGGCATGTAAACGGGCAGCATGTTGTGCATAACAATCGTGATCAAAACTGACTCTATCAATGGCTCGGCCAGACGATTCGCCATGTCCATGATGTCTGTGATGAAATCAGGAAGAGACTCGGTGGGTTTCTGCTTTCTGGTGCGCAGCTCGCTTTCCAGGTGATAATCAAACTCCAATCTGTCAAATCTCTTCAGAAGAGCAGCTTTAAGTTCAGGCCACGATGAAATGGTGGTGCGCACAATGCGAAACCATTTGGCGGCGGTACCCGTAAGAAGGTCTGAGAAAGAACCAACAAGAAGCGGCTCACTAAAGTTTTTATAAAGAAAGAATTCTTCCCATTGCAGTATAAATTCTCTAACGCAAGTGTTGCCTTCGTAAGAAATATTACTACGCTTGAGGTCCGGTAGTTTGAAGCTAGATGAAGGGAGGTTTCTTCTGATGGTCTCGTTCATCGCGTTGAAAGAAGGTACAACAGGTATACGGGAGGAGGAGTGAAGATGGGGTTCAGGAAACTCAATTAAGTTGGCATCTGGTTGAGCTTCCACTTCAAAGTTGGAAGTTGTTCGGTCAACATCCTCTGAATCGGCCGAGCTCTTAGCTAAAGGCTGCTTAGGCTCTCCGCTAGTGGAAGTATTCATCATGAGAGGATTTAAATAATATTATCAACGTAGAAAGTTTTTTTTAAGGTAAAAGGTGTGAGTTAAATTTTAAAGTGTAAGTGTAATTTGTAAAGTTGTGTAAAAAAAGTGTAGGCGAAGGATGCAAAAGTATCACAATCTATTAAAAATATCTTAAGAAATAAGTGCTTAAAACTACAGGGTAGTATATACCACACTTAAAGCTAAGGTATAATTAAGTTCTTAATAATAATCCCTAAGAGTACAACTCAACAAATAAAAAACAGACTTATTGGTTGTTCGTGAAGATAAAAATAAACAATAGGTTCAACAAAAAGGTTGAAAGTCCTATAGTATAGGTTTGTGACTTATATTTAGCACAAAAAATAAAAAATAAAAGTGTGAGCGAGCGACTAAGAGAGTGGTTGTCAAAAAAGCTTAACAGGTAAATCCTACAAATCCAACCTCAGGTCTAAAATAAGGTATTCCTAATAAAGCCAAGTCCTATCCAGGTCCCTGTTCGGTGTGCGACAATTGTAATGTTTAAATAATTTTAAGTAGCGTCAAATGTAATATATAACGCTAAATGTAAAATAATTTAAAAGTTAAGATTGGACAAGGGCCAACCTCAAAATTAAATTCTACCTAGAAGGCAAGAAAATGGATCCGCAGGTCAAAATATAAAAATCAAAACTAAGAAAATAAATGTTCGGGCGCCAGACCCACGGATACCACTATAAATTGTGCCGGAAATGTCAGCTGATAACACTAGACTTCTAATCACAGGGCAGGGACCTTCAATAAAACAGTAGATTTAAAATTTAAAAAATCTAAGTTTATTAAAATTAAGGTTAAGACTAGGCTTATTCAGGATAAAGGTGTACAATTACGGTTCTTAAAAGTAAAGTAGCGTTTCAATAAAATCTTACACTTGTTTTATTAAAAAAATTTGAAAATGTTCCAACTGAAAAAATGTTCCAGAATGGCGGCGTGAGAAAATTGGCAAAATAAGAAGCGCACGGGTCGCAGAAGGCAGCCCGGAGCTTGGTTTATTATTAAAAAAACAAAAATGTCTCACAACTGAAAAAATGTTCCAGAATGGCGGCGTGGAAAAAATGCCTTATTATGAAGCGCACAGGTAGCAGAAGGCTGCCTGTGGCTTTGGTAGGTCTGTAGGACCAGTAAACAAGAAGTTGAGTGTGGTCCGCTAGAAGAGCGACCTTAAAAAATTAAAATTAAGTTTTATTTCAAAATTAGAAACTAGGATTTACTACAAACGACACGCCAGTAAAGAGGCGGTAGCTAAGCTTAAAACTAGGGTGTAAATTACCACTGCATCCTTATAAAAAAAATAAAGTTATGCAAAAGTGTGTGTGTTCCGAGGATGTTCAACGCTACAAAATAGAAAATATTATGTTATTTCTGGAGAAAAACCAGACGTAGAACGTGTAAAGAAACTAGAATATGAGAAAGAACTCACTCCTAAACTAAAAGTTAGGTTTTAAACACTAATTTAAATTAAGGTTAGACCATGAGGTATTTTTTGGATTGGGAAATTAGGCTAAAGGACAAAAACAACCAAAATATAGTAAGACAAAGTCTAAGACAACAGTAAAAGACTAGTAAAAAAAACAAGTAAAAGACAAGTAAAAGACAAGTAAAAGACAAGTAAAAGACAACCTAAGACAACCTAAGACAACCTAAGACAACCTAAGACAACCACTGCTCAGAGTCTGGCGATACTTAGCTCGAGTACAACGTTCCTTTTCATCGCGTGGAGCGGAAGCCTTGGTGGTCCTCAGCTAAAGGAAATGCTCGAACACGCGGCCACGCTTCCAAGGTGCCAAGAGACGATGGAATGTCCAAAACGCCTTCGCGTCAGAGCGCCGAATAAATAAATGCCAGTCTGGGTCTCCGAGGAAGTGGCAGTAAATTTCTCCTACGGCAATGATCCCACGGCAGCAGCGACTCTGAACGCGCCAACTCGCAGCAAATACTTTCATGTTTTAAAACAACATGGTAATATAAAAATTTTTGATAAAACCCCTACATGGTTCTTTTCATGTCAGAGGGCGAAAGGAAAGTCCGTCCATTTTGAAATTAAATGTCAAATACGACAGTAATGTCAACCTTGAAAAAGAACAAATCAGAGGTCATTCTCGATATGATCGACAAAACAAAAACGAAACATCACTGTCAAATGTCCGCGACCTGTCAGATGGACAGTGAACCTAGCTAAAATCGACTAAAAATCGAACAAGACAACAACAAAACATGGGGCGTAATATAAAACGTCACATGCCATCTTCCCAAATTATGAGCAATTATAATATGCTCACTCTAGAGTCCAGACGGCTATATCTGGAAGCTACTACACTTTATAAGATCGTCCGTAACAAATTCGATAGTATTGAACTAGTGCAGAGTATTTGTTACGCTGTCCCCAGAACAGTACATACTAGGAAAGTACGTGCCGGTTGCTTAATTGCACTCAATACGTGCCGCACTAACTCAGGATTGCGTAGGTACACCAATTAGAAGAATGGTAGAGTCATATAACAAATATTTTTTGGACATTGATATATTTTTATGCAGAGTCAATTTAAAAAACTTATTTTACACAAATTATATTGTAGCAGTTTAAATTTGTTTTAATTTACGGTATTTGTACTAAAATCTTTTTCTTTTTCTAATTTTCAACCAAGTAATTTATTTTCCAATTTTTTAATATTATCTGCATCCTAATATTCCAACGTTTGTTCTGTTGTTTATAAACTTTAGCGGAACTTTATAGTAACACCTCATACAGCAATCTGTGAATTGCGTCGTGGGCTGCATTATTTATTATTTAAGATTTTCATATTATTATGTTAACCTAATTCTAGATAAATAACTATAAATTTTGTAGCCGTTAGCTTTTCCTGAAGAAATAAAATAAAATAAAAAATTGAAATAGGTACGTTGAATTACTATTACTAGCGTACAACTCACTGTCTACATATCTCTGTAGTGAATTGTATAACAGTTATCTAATACCTACCCATAACACAAGCTCTGCTTAGCTTGGGGCTAGATAATGCTGTGTGAATTTTCCAGCATTATTTATTTATTTACATCCATACACCATTGCATCATCTAGCTCCAAACTGCAGTTATTTTAATATTACATAGATGTTTGTTTGTCCACAGAAAACACCCAGGCTAGAACAAAATTTAAACGATCGTACCTACGTTTATTACGCGGTGGGAACTGGGAATCGAACCCGCGACTTCATAAACAAATCAAAATGGATCTCTTCGCTTTTCATCACTAAAAGCAGCCACACATAGAAACCGTGGCCGGGCCGGAGGCGAAGGCGTGCGAGTTGTATCATCCGAATTTATTGAGAGACTACACACACGCCGCCGCCGCCGCCCGGCGGTGTATGTGTAGTCACTCACGCATTACAACCCGCACGCCTAGGCGCCTTCGCCTCCGGCCCGGCCACGGTTTCTGTGTGTGGAGGCTTTAAATGATCACTAACAGTAAAAAATACGTAGCATACTTAGAAATCTCTGCGTAAGACCACGCTACAAAATAAACAAAGTTAAATTAAGAATATCGGGGACGGGGAACATTTTAGTAGAAATTGTTGCCTTATTAAAAAAATATTAACTTCTTCAAATTATAAATGCAGTCTGTGGTCTTGTTTTTATAGACAATAGAAATCGTTTCAAAATGGCCTGGTAACGTCATTGGGCGTAGAATAGAAAGAGTATGCTATATTTAATCTGTGTCATTGGGTCTATTTTGTCTGTGAATTTCTGTTCCTCCATCTTTTCGTCACGATGCCTCCCAAGAAGCAACCAGAGAAATCCGGTACGTAAAATATTTCCTTGGGAAAGGCATGGAACACCGTAAAATAATATAAAGGCAACGAAATATACTGCCAATAATAAGTGTTTCAAGTGATGATCTGGTGTAAGCTGTGTATACGCGGTGTTTTGTGAAGTGACCTGGATGGCCACGCGGTAAAACATGTTGTGAATGGAGCAAAAATAGAGTGGAATTTAGATTATTTACCATTATACATCAAGAACCAAAATTATCAATACTCCGAAATGATACTGCACTGGCTAGAGCCACTCATTCTAAACTATGTTCACTGGGTTTGTTGAGGTTATGTTTTGACTATCTTATTTTCTGGTTTGCAGCTTCAAGCGGGTCAAAACCCGCAGAAAAGAAGAGCACTGCTAAGACACCCGCACCTGCACCAAAGGCTGCATCGACTAGCAGTGTGCCGAAGCCGGCTGCGTCTGCCAAAACCCCCGCCCCTGCCCCGAAGGCCGCGGCACCCAAGGCAGCTAAACCTGCCTCGGCGCCTGCCGAGAAGAAGCCAGCATCTGCTGCGCCTACCGCCAAGCCTGGTTCAGCTAAGGCTGCTGCTCTGAAAACGAAGTCCAGTGCTAAGCCCTCAGTGAAGAAGGCCGCGGGAGCTGCTAAGCCGAAGCCTAAACCGGCAGCAGCCAAACTAAAGATTGCTCCTAAACCCAAGAAGACTGGCATTAAGGGACAAAAGAAACAAGTAGTCAAGCCTGTTGCCAAGGCACTGAGAGCTCAGAGAAAGGTGAGCCATTGTGTCTCTATAGTGTGTATTACCGTTAGTTCCATCATGCCATATGAATATCTAATGGACTTGTCATTTGTATGTGGTCTGATTTCTAGCTGATTTGTTATTTGCCTTCTAATTCATAATACCTATGATATGATTTGTTTATGTTTAGGTAGTCAAAGGTGAACATGGCAAGCGCATTCGTCAAATCCGCACCTCAGTGCACTTCCGCAGGCCCAAGACCTTTGAGCCTCCAAGGCAACCTAAGTACCCTAGGAAGTCTCTGCCGAAGAGGAACCGGTGAGTTAAATTTAAATCATTAACCTAGAGAATCACCTTTTTTTTTCATTTAGACCAGATAGGTACCTAGATCTTGATGGAGATGTTATGATTAGAGTTGCCGCAAATAGTTGTTAAAGCGAATAGTCAAATACCGATTAATCGCCATTCAACCCTTTTCTTGTGCATATTTTACGGGGAATACCCTGTTTTGTATAACCCAGCGTTTATTATTGTAGGGGATTACCCGCTCAATCAATACACTTGTGTTTAGGGTAGGCGGCACGCATTTTAATTTTTTTATTTTTTCTTTCTATACTTATTTGAAAATTGCTATTGAATTAAAGACTTGAATACTTCATTATATTCATTGATAATAATTGATACTGTGTATTGTTTTATTAGGGAAAATATTAAATATATATATATATATATTATTTTTAACTCATTTGTTTTTTTGTTTGTTTAAAGTTTATTTTATACGACTATTCGCCGAATGCCGAATAATACTAGCTATTATTCGGTATTCGACGAATATGAAAAAAAAAGTCGAGTGCTCGATTATTCGATGCCGAATAATAGCGAGTATCGCGGCAACTCTAGTTATGATGGGATGAAGTGATGGAAATTATGAGGATTTGTGCCTGGAAGTATAAGCAAAACAAAACGATCAGTGGCCTCTCGGTGAAAGAAAATAGACAGGACAAAGATTTCCTGAATTCTGGATAAATCTGGGCCTACCACACAATGCAACATCTTTATGGTGCTGTTCGCACATCTTGCTGTTCATTTTTGTTACAGCGTTGTCTTAGTCCTGCTATTATCATGAAATTATTAAAACTGCATTGACATAAACTACGATAAACGTAGATTAACATCAAGAGCTGCAAAATTAATCATTATAGTTTCATCGATTGCATTATCTGTTGAAATTATCAGACTAATAAACACTTCTATGTCTAGTATTGTTATTAAGCTATTACAACATGCTCAATTATCAAGTCAATTAAATGATCTGTGACATCTAATATTTATTTTTTTTATTCCAGCATGGATGCTTTCAACATCATTAAGTACCCACTCACCTCTGAAGCAGCCATGAAGAAGATTGAGGACAACAATACATTGGTATTCATTGTTCACACCACCTCAAACAAGCACCATATCAAGGCTGCAGTCAAGAAGCTGTATGACATCAATGTCGCTAAAGTTAACACCCTTATCAGGTAATGGTACTTGCTGTTCTCCAGAATTTTGCTCATTTATCATAAGTTGCATGTTTTAACTATAAACTTGTAATGCAAATGATGATATCTTGTGGGAATCTCATTGATAGAGAATGAAATAAAAAATACACATCTCTGATTTATGCATATCATAGAACTTTTCTATTGTTTTATAAATGAGTATATAATCAATATATTTTTCTTCACAGACCTGATGGCAAGAAAAAGGCGTACGTCCGACTAGCCAGGGATTACGATGCGTTAGATGTTGCCAACAAGATTGGCATCATATAAGCAAATAGCTGTAAGTATAGTAGCTTTGGTCAAACATTACAATACTTATCATAATGTACTGTAAGACAAGTCACTTTTCATATCTGAAATAAATAGTGAAATCTAAATTGACGATACAGCGCAGCGGGCGTAGATCCGCCTGCAACACGGTTGCAGGCTTGGACAAATAACAAGCATAAAATATAATGCTGGACAATTCACACAGCATCATCTAGCTAGCCTCAAGCTTTTAAGCAGAGCTGTAATAGGTACTAGATGACTGGTGTACTTAAAACAATACCTGTACAGATAATTTTATTAAACATAGAAGATACCTAAAAACACTATTTGTTCAGGGTGTTTATGTAGTATAATGAAATAATAATAACCCCCGAATACTCAAACGCAAATCAGTTTTAGCACATCTCAAAAGACGAATTTTGAACAGATTTTCATAGAAAACTGCCAAGAAATTGTGACATGAGACATGCTTAAATCTAAGATGTGTTTGAGTATTCAGGGGTATGTATACCAGTCATCTAGGTCCCGTAACACAAGCTCAGCTTAGCTTGGGGCTAGATGATTCTACTGTAATTTACATGATGAAATCTTTGTGGGAATCTCATTGATAAAGAATGAAATTGAAATTGCACAACACTGATTAATTTTGTGTTACCATGGTTTTTTATTATGTTTGAGACGAGATGTTCAAAGATACTTTTATTTTCAGGTCTGATGTATTGGAGGTGCACCTATGCCAACAAGATCAGCATAAGCAAAATGCTATTTTATTTTATAAGAATAAAACTTGAAAATTAAAATTCATCTATAATTTTCTGCAAACAATACTTAGGAAAATGTACCAGGAACTTAAGATAACTTATTTTCCTTGCAAAATGCAAAATGTTGGTTATTTCAAGGCAAAAATAAAGGGGAAGGAAAATAAAAAGGATAAACCTGTTGTTATTGTAGTAAGATGGCCTAACTAAATGATTTGTGAATCTATGTATGTAGGTAGCTGCTGTATTGTAGGTTTAACAGCTTACTTTTTTTACTAGTGCTTTTTGCTAAGACACCCTTGGTGTTAGCTTGGAGGCATGCTGGGCAGTACATAATTTCTCAATATAAAATATACGGTAAAATCACACTAATATTATAAATGCGAAAGTTTGGATGGATGATAGATAGATAGATAAAAGATTTATTCGACACTGCAGCACATAATACAAAAATATCACTATGATTAAGGCACTACTTAACATAACACAGACACTTAAGTAATATTTTTTTGATGAAATAAAGCTTGGGAACAATAAATAATACTAAACAATTTAAGAGGTTGGTACAGATTTGTAAAAATTGTGTGTGTGCTGCAGTCTGTCAAAAAGGCAATAGCTCAGCGAAAAACTTTGCTCGAAGAGCAAAACACTGATTTTCAGTATTACCCTTTTAAAGCGACCAGAAGAACGAAACACTAAGAAAACAAATAATGTGGATGGATGGATAGATGTCTGTTACGCCTAAACTACTGAACAGATCGGGCTGAAATTTTGCACACAGGTAATTCTAATCCTGGAATCACACAGGCTACTTTTTATCCCATAATTCAGTTACCATGAGATAGAAATCACCTTTAAACGTTTCCATGGGAAACGAAGCGTGCGAAGCCGCGGGCATAAACTAGTATTTGAATAAAGTTATGGGGACAGGAAAAATGGTCTTACGAGACTTCTACGACTAGAACAAATTTAACCCCCGACAGATTTTCGTGAAGCATGGCTAAGAACACTCATTATCTATCACAAAAAAACTATACAAAAATCGTTAAACATAAATCACCCCTCTCTTTTGCGTCGGGGGTTAAAAAATAAACCGGCTATGTGCGAGTACTCAACACAGGGTTTCGTCCTATCGATCAAACCAATTTCTCAAACGAAACTCTAAAAACACCAACTGTTTGAAGATCCCTTTAAATTTTCCATTTTATTTTTTTGTAGTTAGTAGGTACATTTAGATTCCCAACTGATGAATTGAGAAATTAACAATGGACGAAAACACAGGGTTTCGTCCTATCGATCCAAACCAATTTCTCAAACGAAACTCTAAAAACACCAACTGTTTTAAGATCCCTTTAAATTTTCCATTCTATTTTATTTGTAGGTAGTATTTTTTGGTACATTTAGATTCCCAACTGATGAATTGAGAAATTAACAATGGACGAAAATTGTTCAAAAAAACCCGCGAGATTTGGAAACCATCGAAAGGCAGTATGATTTGTTCGACGCATTTTGAGGAAACATTCTTTTGTTACGAAATGTGGTCTAAAAAGATTGCGCAGAGATGCCTTTCCTAAACTAATAATAGGTATGTTTAAGTACAGTACATACTTTTGTAACTAATAATATTATATTATGTATGTAAGTACAGGCACCGGAAACTTAAAAAGCAGATATTACGATGATGATGATCTATTCAATAAAATTACCCCAAAAATTGGGAAATGTTTTCGAACGAGCAACATTACGCGGGTGAGTGGGGGGTTGAGGTGGCAGTGTTTTCGACAAAGATGTTTTCGACAAACAGCGCTCCGTGCAAATAGCATCGAACGCGCCATCTGAATATTCCTACA
Organism: Eupithecia subumbrata; assembly: GCA_949316285.1. Classification (NCBI taxonomy): domain Eukaryota; kingdom Metazoa; phylum Arthropoda; class Insecta; order Lepidoptera; family Geometridae; genus Eupithecia; species Eupithecia subumbrata. The sequence continues at coordinate 8,687,671 of OX438646.1, forward strand.
TCGATGGACTTACATTGCGCCTCTGAGTACGTTTCAGTACTCAGAGCATTGCGCGGGAGAAATTTTTATTGCGGTTTTAGACCTAGCTGAGAACAAAGTAATTTATCGCCAAATCGTGAATCAATAAAAACCGTGTTACAGGTACCCTCAGTATGCCGAATGCAAGTAAAGCTCAATTCACACTTGGATAAAATTGGCTAAATTTCGTTACGAGTATCGAGTAGTGCGGGACCTCTTATGCCGGCTTTTCACTATGGGATAGGTATATATCTTATTATATTACACATGTAAAAATTCAATAATAATAATAAGATACAGAAAATAAACAAAAATAAATTTAGTAGCCTAAAAATCGGCAATTTTCAATAAAAAAATTAAAAGTCGTATATCTCGGGTAGGGTGTTTCATAGTGAAATAAGTCAGAAATGATGGGTACTCCACGCCCTTATCGGATCTAGCACGATTTTTCCTGTAACCCTGTATAATTACATCCCACGATTGCTGTTCACACGTTATATTGTGAATTATATTGTGTGTGTGTGAATAACGAGAAAATCTGAAAAGCGTAAATTTTTAGTTTATAAATAAAAAATAATTATTATTGATTCTCGCCCTCACCCAAAATATACAGGGTACCTAGTACCTACCTACTTCATGTTGACCTAGAATCATGATATTTGACAAGAATTCATTAAATGGAAACCCTTAGTGTGCGAGTCCGACTCGCACTTGACGTTTTATTATATACTAGTTCGAGTTGAGGTTCCAAACTACAACTGTCAAAAAAAAAGGTCTGCAAACTTTGTCTGCTCTGCTTTCCCTACCTGCCCGCCGAATTGCTATCATACTCCTCATAAATATATAAGTTGCGTCCGGCTGATGGTAGGGGAGCGGGCGTCAAGTAGGTAACACGCCAGTATGGCCTGACTGGCCCTCACCTTGAGTGGCTGACCTCCTATTGCGTCACAAATCATACATATTTAAAATCGAGGACGTTGTTTTTTCCGCATCATCGTTGCCTTTGTAGATTTTATTTGGATTTTAGTACCCAAATCCAGCTAGGTACCTACTTCATGTTACACCTCGGCTCTGCTCAGTGAGTTGTAAGTAGTAATAGTAGTTCAATGGCTCTGCTTTAGTAAAATTGTAGTTTAAATTGAGTATTGAGTATAGTATCTGTACCTACTTAGACTACCTAATACGTACCTAACCTACCCACTGTAGTATCATAGCTCAGGGTAGGTTAAAATAACCTAATAGGTACCTAATAAAAAAACAAAGTAAATATGAAAACTTGTGCGTCAAAATCAGATGCCGAATAATTTATATTAGGTAGGCTGACTACCTACCAACAGCGATAAATAACAGCCTGACTTGAATCGAATAGGTAGGCCGCCGTTTATGGTTCGTATCGTCGTCGTCGCTGTCGCCGGCCGACTTGATTTGCCTTTATCATTCATTCTACGTAGTACGTACTATACTTACTTACCTATTACGTACGTAGGTGGCATTCATTTGCTGTGGTTCCAGTCAGTCGATCAGCTTACCTGCTCACCCAACAAGAGCAGTCTAACTGACTTCGATACTCGATCAATGTAGACGTGCGTGCGTCCAAATAAAATATCTAGTCGATTTACTATAAACAAGCGTTGTAAAAAGTACTTTGTGGCAAGAACCTCATAGCTATGTTATGACTTCTTACTCGTATTTTAGTATTACAACATTATTTATCATCCACGTAGACAGTTTTGTTCGGCACTAGTCGGGTATAATCGTACTCGAGTTTGCGTTGACGAAACGCTCCGACCGAAGTGGTTTCTCGTTCATTCGGCTAGTTGGAGCCGTCAAAACAGGATTCCGTAATGTTCACGATTCACATCACGTCATTGAGTGTCAGTTTATGAAGTGTATTTTGTATGTGGTGTGCGTGGTCGCCGGGCGTGTTAATTGTTCTCGTGTGAAGTAACGTGATCTAGTGCATAATATTTGGAGTGACTAACATTAAGATCGCTATAACTCCGTTGCGTAAAGACAGTTAACCTACAAAATGTCGGATAGTGCGCAGGACGTGCTCACAGATGCAGCAGCCACAGGTGCAGCTGCGGCTGCGGCGGCGGCGGCGGGCTCGCTGTTTAGTACGTTTGACATAATTGTACTTGTCATTCTACTGGGTGGCACTGTTTGGTGGCTCTATAATTCCAAGAAAGAAAGCAAGAAAGATGAAATATTGCTTTCTAAATATTCAATACAGTAAGTAGTGTACTATTTAACCTTAGATAAATAGTACGTAACTTCTATAACTACATAATAAAATCTGAATATAGGTAGGTTTGTGTAGGTAGGTACCTGAGTGAGATTAAATAATGATAGATAATAATACAGTGTGTTTTTAGGGTTCCGTACCTCAAAAGGAAAAAAGGAACCCTTATCGTCACCTATGGTAAACTTACGAACCTGAAAAAAAAAACTTTATAGGGGAACGTTTTAAAACATTAGATTGAAAATAACTTTTGAAAAGAGAGATTAAGAAATCCTGCGATGTATTTATTAATTATTGCTGCCCTGCTATTATTAGGTACATAAAATGAATGGATTATAGGTAATTTATATTACAAGTACCTATCAGGAATAAAGCATATTCGTAACATTACTCCTTTATACATGAATATTTGAGGTATACAGTTACATTTTAGAAAATTTACGGAAGTGGTAGTTTCGTAAGTACGTAACCTACCTAGGTACTTATGAAAAGTATCAAATTGAATGTTTGGTAAATTTACGAAAATGCTAGATTCGTATGTTTGCAATGGATTACTTGACTCCCTGAGAATTTATTCTGCCAATGTAAAGTAACAAATATGACATTCGTATTTTTGCTGTGAGTTGCTAGACCCATTTGCTGAAGTATCCTATGACTATGAGTAAATTCACGAATATGGCAGATTCGTAGGTTGATCGTGGTATTTTTTATCGGATTTCATTATACCTATTCGACTACGCTTATAAAACATATCAATTTCGTAAGTTTGCTTTGGGCGTATCAACAAACTGGAGATTCGAACTATTCGATTTCTATACCTAACCGTTAAATTTTCCACATTATGTATACCTACTACAAATAAGGTGTAGTTTTCTGTAGGAATGTCAAAATCACAAAAACTGTCGATTCGTAAATTTGACGTGGAGTGGAGGAGTGATATGATCACTTTTTTGTCCGTCTGTGTGTCAACCCCCTTTTCTCAGGAAAGCGTGGAGGTATCGAGTTGAAATTAACACCAAATACTCAACTTCTTAACTTCTTGGAGCCTCGATATAAATAAAACTTCCAAGTCAACGCAATCAAAAGTTACAGTCGTTTATCTCCGATTATTTTGAAATTTCCAAGGGAATCAAACGCACACAAAACCTATAGGGTACTTCCCGTTGACCTAGAATCTTAAAATTTGGCAAGAAGTCAGGTCTTATAATTATACGGAACCCTCGATGCGCGAGTCTAACTCGCACTTGACGTTTTATTTTTAGCTGGGACATCATGGGGGCAACCATAACCAGAGGAGGTACAGGTTCAGTTTATTTTGAAACATCAGATCTGTTTTGGAGAACACCATTCTGGCTTAAAATTTATTCTTGGCCAAGCGTGAGTAGCGCCAAAAAGATAAGTATTGTTTTCAAAAACACTTTAATGCCGATTTAATCAGGTTACCTACTCACTATTACAAAATTCTTAAAACAAGAAATTGATCACACCTCTTATCAAATTTGACTAACTTGCCATGGTCAGATTTTTTTCGTCCGATAATTACAATGAAATACCTAATCCTTACTTATAAATAACTGAGTCGAACGTCAACGGTATTAAAAATAATGTTTATGCTAAAATAATATTCGTAGGAAAAGACCTAATGGTTCTTAAGACTGTTTCCAAGGTTATGTATGCCTACATGTACTAGATATCTCCTCTGTATTGTTAGGTTTCCCTATAAAGGTAGGTAGGTACTTAATGTTTATTTTTGTTTTTGACTAAAGAACTTCCGTTGGTTAGATTTTTTTCTTCCTAAAAAAAATCCGTAAGTACAGAATAATGATGTTGATGCTGATCCATTTTTTTTCACCATCTTGACTCATTTTTAAACGCTTCTCACGCTTGACCAATTTTTTTTATGCCAAAATGGTTTTCTCCAAAAGAGAGCTTACGTTTCAAAAGAAACTTTACCTGTGCCTCCTCTGTTTTGGGTGCCCGTATACTGTCCTAGTTAAAAAAACCACACTGTACCTATATTATAACAATAATTATAATAACAAACTCGGTAGATAAGATAATAAGCACAGTGCTACCTAGTACCTACAGTACCTACCTACCTAGTTATCATCATATTTTACTTGAACAATCGAAACTGCGTCTAATACTTCCAGTAAGTACCTATTAGAGTGTAGTATCAAACTTATGAGATAGGAACCTACCTAACCTAGGTAAACCACTTTGTACAGGACAAAAAAGATTTTTATTGAAGAAATGTTTAATTCATAAGTAGTGGCATTTTAGGTATTAAAAGTATGTAGTTTAATTATAATTATTCTCATTTCCTTAGTTTTTCATACGTCACCGTCTATTCTATATTGTTCTCTAATGTACATTCCCTCCCACACATAAATGGTTAAAAGTTATTAAAATAAACTAGTAGTTCTACGAACAGTAGACCTCGCGAGTAGGGCATGCAAAATCGGAAGAATACCCAAAACCGGTTTTTGTTCGATTTTTTATTTTTAAAATCGGTTTTTTCGGTTTTTTAGATTTTTTTGATTTTTATTGTTTCAATACAAATAAAAATACTTGATTATTTTTGTAGTCATTTAATAAAACATGAAATCTAACCCCGCGCTTGCCGAAAATACGATCTCAAAAAGCTCTTGATCAGACAAATTGTCAAATCGAATATCGCGCTCCCAATCTTCATCTATGATTTTTTTGCACTTATCAACCACATTTTTTCAGTCCTCTGGCGTGACATTTTCACAGGCATTGTGCAGTAATGTGAGCTTTTTATTTGCCGTAAAAGGAGGTTTAGTATTATGTCTGGCTGCGTGACCTTTGACGTAGGCCCATATCAGTTCAATCGCGTTATATTGACAGTGATATGGTGGCAAACTGTATGGCCTTTTTCCTTAGCGATCTCATCTAAAATGTAAGTTGGCGTACGGGTTTTGTGTATATTATTAACTAATTTCAGTAATTCATTTTTCAGCATCGTCTCGTTGGCTTCTATGCCTTTGCTTTGCAGATATGCGATTAGTTCCATTTTTCGGTTGCTGGACGTCGGCGGTTTGTTTTTTTGCACTGAGTGGTACGGAGCGTTGTCCATGAATATCACATGCGGCTCGTTTAAATTATTTAATAGGATCAAAAACCATTACTTAAATTGTTCGAAATTCATTTCTTCATGATATTCTGTGGTCTTCATCGACTCGAATGCCAGAAGGCAATTAGGCACAAAACCTGAAGCAGTCCCAGCATGAGCAATTATGAGTCTCTGTCCTTTGCCTTCGGGTACTTCGGTGGTAAATTCCGCTTTCTCATCTGTCCACGATTTTGATACTGTGTGGTTTGCGTTGAGCCATGTTTCGTCCAAAAAACCACTTTCTCCCAGTCTATAATATAACATAATATAAACATATTATTAACTACAACTTTTTAAATAATTAAGTAACTATTTAAATCAAATTGCTTCGATTTTCACATTTTCATAATCGATTCATTATAGTCTGTGGTTAAGATGACACACTACTCTATGGTAAACCAACCCCTATCACCAATAAAGTATGATTATTGTCTTGCGTACATATTGAAGGAATAAAAATATGGAACTTCATGCGCGTGATCACTACGTGTAGAATATACACGGACGGCTCTAAGACTGATATGGGCACGGGAGCAGGGATTCACTCAATGGATCTCAACATCAATGTGTCAATAACCTTAGGCAAACACAGCTCCATATTTCAATGTGAATGCGCAGCTATAACCGAGGCAGCCACAGCTGTGCAAAGAAGAGATATAGATAACCAGTGCGTGCGAATCCTGTCTGACAGTGCTGCTACACTCAGAGCCTTGGCAGGAACTCCAAAGTCGTGTACGAATGTCACTTGGCACTCGAGAGGATCTCCTGTAGAAACAGGATAACCCTTCAATGGATCAAGGGACATAGCGGTTCACTTGGAAACGACGCTGCCGACGAATTGGCACGGAAAGGTTCGGAGACGCCGATAATAGGCCCACCTCCGCTCCTTCCCCTACCATTCTCCGAATTCCGAACATGGATAAAACTAAAAACCACAGAAACGCATACTGAACGATGGACACACCTACAAGAGTGCCGTCAGGCAAGAGCAGCACTTCCAGTTGCATCACCAAGGCTAACCAAGCGCCTACTGAAACTGACCAGAATGGACCTACGCGTCCTAGTGGGGAAACTCACAGGACACTGTCCACTGAACAAACATCTCTTCACCATCGGAGCAACAGACAGCCCTCTCTGCAGGGGGTGTCTCACTAACGAAGAATCAGCTGCCCACGTAGTCCTGGAATGCAAGGGAGTAACAGCGCAACGACACGAAATCCTCGACCACCCGAGGTCACTCCGCGAAGCCTGTGAAGATCCCAGGAAGATTCTGCGCTTCTGGACGGAGTTAGACTGGTTGTACTAGCAAACTAAACACGCACAATGGACCAATCCGAGTCTAAGTGCGGACAGGAGTACACACACCATAACCATAACCATAGATCACTACGTGTATGTCAACGTCAATGTCCCGCGTATCAAGCTTTAATTAACAAATAATACATACAATAAATTAGAGTGTGGTGTGGTGTTGCCACTGCCGGAGAATTTATAAAAATGGTAAAGATCGGAAAAATCGAAAAACACCGATTTTGACTTTGAAAACCGGTTTTTACAAATCCAGGAATATTGACCGATTTCCGATTTTTTCGATTTCCGGTTTTCCGATTTTGCATGCCCTACTCGCGAGCACTAACTTTTTCTAACAATCAAGTTACTTATTATTATTACTAAATTTATTTAAAACGAGATACCTATTTAAGTTCCTGTTCCTGTTGTAGGTGGTCTTTACCATGTTTTGGAGGAAGTACGCCTTTAATCAAAAAACCCCGACGACAAAAAAAATCTTTAAAATCGTAGAATCTGTACACCAAGTTTCGTACCGATAGGTTATAATTATAAAATACGACCTCTAGAGGAGTACGGACATACTGACAGAAACGCTTATTTTGCTAGACTTGAGGCAGAGACGCTTCGCTCACTTCGTTCGCTCGATCAATAAAATCCGAACGTTGCCTGGAAGAGATCGCTCAAAACGATAAGGCCGCCCTTTGTACTTTCTTGATTCTCAGCATTTTCTTCTGTAATATATTTTGTTTGTGTGGATCTTTATGCAAACATTCCTTTTGCAAAGTTTATGACATCAATCCTTTTGCAAAGTTTACGACATCGACTAGAACGTTGTTAGGCATTCACTTCCCAACCACACTATTCTGCATGCATGTGTGTCGTGTCGTGGGCACAGTGTTAATCGCAAGATAGTCGCTATTTTTGGGCGAATGGCTTGTAAGAGAACAACCTTAACCCAGATTTTTTGGTGGTTAGTAAGATTTCATTATTAATTTAGCATTTAAAAAATTAGATAAAATAAAAATCAACTTAAAAATAACACAAGCCATTAGTAAAGTATAAAGCTACTTATTCAATTTATTAGTTGTAATTGTTCTATTCTGTTACTGTAATATTCTTACTTAAAATATTATCATAAATTAATTCTTTACATTAAGTACACAAGCTAAAATATGATATCCCTATTAGAATTTTGAACATAAAAAAACACTAAGACTAAAGGGCTAAATTCAACATTATGCTGTAATGCATTATTTATAATAATATTATGCAAGGAGTGCTGTTTTTCAATTTACTCCTCTCGGGTAGCTGGTCACCGAGAGGTTCATTTGGCCAATACAATACCTATCCCTGATTAGATTACGCAATTCATATGAAATACACGTCATAAAACTTGTTCATCCAGTAGCGCTCATCAGAAAAATATAATGGACACGAGCGAGTAGTAGGTAGGCAGATCTAGTAAGGAACGGAAATAAAGACGTGATATGATAAGCCGTGTTTTCAACCGATAATCTATGATTGTTGTGACCTTGTACGAAAGCTCTAATCGATAAACGCCAACTATGGAATAAGAAAAATATCAAAGAATATTTATGCCTTGCGATGTCATGCATTGTAGGATACCTTTACCTACCTACACTATTTTTAATTTAAGTTGCTAGGTAGGACCATTAATTTTGCATTATAATTAACCATGTATCAATTCAACGCGCAAAATATACTAAGAATAGGATCCTTTCTTCTACTGTTTTTGTAGGTGAAAACTTGACGCGATGCTTTTTTTTAGTTTAAACGAATCAAGGTAAAATAACTGTCGTCCGTGTATAAGAGCCCTTACGATCAAATAGTGTTGTCAAGTTCAGTTTCAAGTAGTAAGTAAAGTACCTGGGTACTGATACTGAGGTACCTACTGACTTAATTATAGAACAGCACAGCAAATGTCCACTATAAGTAGGCACAGGTCCTACTGCTGCAACTTGACGTAATTATGAAAACAAGTGTATTATTCTTCCATACATTCGCTATGTCATTATTAACTAGCAATATTGATGCTGAGTAATCATGCAAAAGCAAATAATTTAATATTAATGTACCTATCTATATCTACAGTAATAACGACCGTCCGCGTCCTATTAATCTTGTCATAGGTAAGGTACCTTACCTATCTAATCTTTTTGTAAAGTGCGTAGATTTCCTTCCCTGCACGCTCTTCCTTAGTGCGTAGCGTATTACTAATTAAGCAAATAGCACTTATAAAAAAATTGGTCCTATCCTAGTTAGGTACATTAAGTTCGTTCATATCTTTTGTGATGAATATGATGATAAGTAGTTAGGTACTTAAATTTCTATAAGCATGTTAGGGATCTTCTCGTAGAAGTGGAACTGGATAGAAAGTTAGGTAGGTTACGTAAATCCTCACTATAGAATGCTGTAAGTAGGTACTACTTTGTGCAATAAATAGGTACAGGCAGAACAGACAATGAAACAGATAAGAGGCCAAAGACCTAGTTTTCTACAAACTGACCATTGCTTTGACATCTTGACAACTTTGACGAGATTTGACTTAGGTAAGTTTTTTTTTAAATACCAAGGTAAAAAAATAAGGACAAGATCGAATAGATATACTATCATTTTTTAAGTTACAGAGATTCTGACTTTATTACACTGTGATGAAATTAATTGATGAATTATTATAAGCATAGATGTAAGTGAAATTCGGTTAGTAAGTTATAAAAATAATGTCCAAGTGTAAGATATAATTTAACTTCACACTTTTTATATTTTTTATATTATATTTCTTACAAAGACAAAAAAAAGACTGTTTGAAAATTTGATTTCAAGAAAGAAGTTCTGAGGCGAAATCTCTTTTCCTAGCGAACGAAATATACCTACAACAGAGGGTAAAGGATCTCCCTCCTCGTGCAGGATGTCGTTAGTTTTTGCTTAATTGGTTTTTGATGATCTATTTACCAACCTACTTAATAAATCAAGAAATTCAATCAAATTAACACCCAACAACAACAAAATCTCGTAAAAATAGAGGGCTTTTATTCATTAGATAATCATTATTTTTATGAACTCTTGATGCCATTAACTAGTAATGTTTGCACAGTAGCGTTCATTGTTAACTGACTCCCTGTTACGTTTGAAACCTATAAATATAAATAACTAATAAATATAAACAACCTAACTATGAATACATAACTATTTAAAAACTAGGTTTGAAGCCAACTATGAATACATAACTATTTTAAAACTAGAATATTTCAGTAAAATTAAGATAGCAAGCCGTTTTATATATCAAGCAACAATTTTGAATTTTAAACGAAAATTGATGTACCTAATTGCGAGTCTTGAAGCCTTCCATTGGTCGCCTAGCGATGAACGCCACTTGTAGTAGGTACTTGAAATAATTGAAGTTAAGAAATAAATTGTAACAGCTTTCCATCTTTGCAGACCAGCGGGCTCAATACAAGTCACAGAAAATTCATTTATAAATAAGCTTAAATCCTCCGGAAGAAGTTTAGTGGTGTTCTATGGATCCCAGACAGGCACAGGAGAAGAGTTCGCAGGCCGATTGGCTAAAGAAGGCATTCGCTATAAGATGAAGGGCATGGTGGCAGATCCTGAGGAATGTGACATGGTGAGTGTTGATCATGTTTATTTTGATTGCTTGAACTAATGTTTAATTTACCTTACTTCCTAGAAACTTTATGCTAATTATTAAAAGAATATGTTACATTCAAATTCGTAAAAAAACCATACTTAGGTATCTATTATTATAGATTCAATGAAGTATTATAGTTATAAATTAATTGTACAGTGTATCCAATGCGTTACGTCTAGAATCGTGTCCAGCGGCCTTATGCATAATGAATCGCTATCGCAGGTTTAGCATTGATTGACTCTAAAATGTTTGCGAAGGTAAGCCAACGACTGCCGACTTTTTATATTCAACGGCCTCATTCATAATGAGTTCGTGAACCACTAGAGGCTGCTAGTGCATTGTTACCAAAAATATTATTCTCAATAGATTGCAAACGCTTGCGGCTAGTTTAGTTAGCAGCTCGATAACTTTAGCAAACCCAGACACCTACTTGTCCGTGTCTTAGAGCGAGAAAAAATGGCCAACATCAATCAGCTGTTTATTTTTGTCCAGTCCAATTTAACACCAAGTTATAAGAATGAAGAAGAACACTATCAAGAAAATATAAAAATTTCTAGTTTTGTTTCTTGTTGCCCAACACAATGGCGGCGGCGGTGGCAGCGGCGGCGCGGCGGCGGTGCTTTGCAAATTAAGCTCATTTTTGCCCAGCAGACCTTAATCAATACTAATCAGCAATAAGTGATTTATTAATGGAATAGAACTCGATAGCATGTAGATAGACCATAAAATACACGACACGAGTACAGAAACAGTGTACCTACCTACCTAGTTGGTATTTTTCTAGTAAGATCTTGACAAGATTGACTTACTGAACACGGAAAATAGAGAAGGAGAACTGATTGACTGTATTCCATTCCATGCTTACCTATTATATTTTTTATACTGGCTTCTGTGGTTATGATTTCGGTCACGTCGTGGTACCCTTATTAAACTTAAGTTATAAACTTATCTTACTAGGTATTTCGCTGAGGACTAATGTAGCTATCTATTACTGAAATAATTTTTGAAATCAGTCTTGTAGTTCTGGATGTTACACCTATAAACAAACACATTTTCCCTATTTAAAATATTAGTATACAAAGTAGATAAGATACGCTGAACCAAATTCCTGTGTAGAATAGAAAGTGGACTTATAGTCCTACCTATTTATTAATTTTCTGACTCTGAGCTCGTAGGTATTTAAGTACCTTCCTACATACCTACTCACCTACTATGTTTCTTATATGTATTTGCATTGCAGGAAGAATTAACTAAACTACAAGAAATTTCTAATTCTTTGGCCGTGTTCTGTATGGCCACCTATGGAGAAGGAGATCCGACTGACAATGCTATGGAATTTTACGAATGGATAAAAAATGGTGAACCTGATCTAACCGGATTAAATTATGCAGTAAGTTTTTCACAATTATCTTTCGTATCCTGTGATAAAATCGGTATTAAAATAGTAGAAGGTTTAAATATAAACACAGTTAGTAGGTATAGCTGTGTTCATTACACATAGGTACCTACTAAATATGTGGATGGAACCTTGTGAAATTAAAGGTCCGACCGCGCTTTTTTAAGTTCAAAATGGCGTGTACTATCAAACAAACAGTCTAAAACCTATATATTCTGAATTCTTGACATCTGACTATCAAGTACCTACCCATTGAAATCACCTACTTGTACCTGTATCTGACTCGCTGTTGTCGGATGACGTTCGCGCCGCCCGCGCGCCCCGTGACAAAACTGTCGACAAATGTCACGACGACGACCGACGCGACAAGACACAACCACGCAAATGCACTTGTCAGGGCACTCGCCCAGTGTAAAAGAGGCCTAAAATATGGATACGGGAAGATACGGGAATAACAGCTGCCGTCTCGCGTTTGGTTGTTGTGCCGTTTTGCCGTAAAACTCTGTGGTTTCGCTTATTTGATACCATCAAAAAAATAGGAATGTCAACGTCAAATTGACGTCGACCGAATTGTCAATGTCAACGGCGCATGTTTTGTTTTGCAGCTAATGCGAAAGGGAGACCAAACAGTGAAAATAAAAACGAAAAATAGAGAAAATGCTGATTGAAAAGATGAGAGAGTTGTGTTTTAGTTATATAAATAAGTTATTGTGATAACCCATACTATATTTCAAGGGCAATAATCAGTCTGACTGATCAGAGGCAATGATAAACCGCCCGTACCGAAAACAACCTTGTGCGTTAGTTACATCACATTTGTTTTGTAAATTTATTATAATACATGAATGAATCTATGCAAAACCCTCACTAAGTTGGCGCGGTATAATGAGTGTGTTTATCGGAATTCTACCACGAGTGGTAAAACGACCATTGCTCGTGACATCGGTTTCAAAGTTACGACACATGGTATGCAGTTGAATTTTGCTATGGGAGGGAAGTGAGAGGGTATTACTATAAGTATACGTTATAAATGCCATTGTGAAAACTTATGATTTTGCGGCTAGAATATCTACTAGTTATAAAAAAGCTGTTTTGTTGGTAAATATAGTACTAATTACACTGTTTTCAGGTATTTGGCCTGGGAAATAAAACCTACGAGCACTTTAATTCAGTAGCTATATATTTGGACAAGAGATTGGAAGAGCTTGGAGCTTCTCGAGTGTATGAACTTGGACTTGGAGATGATGATGCAAAGTATGTTTCAAATTGTCCTTCAATAAAAATGCTTATAAACTTTTCCAATAAAATAATGTATTCAAAAACATTGAAAGATAATTATTAATGTATGTATCTTAATTTAGAGTCAGCTAAGCTTGTTCTAGAAGGAAGGCATTTTATCTTTCCTAGGAAGGAAAAATATTGTGAATGTTTAATTTCCATGCTAATTATCATAGTTTAGAAAAGTAGTTTATGTATTAAATTTAAAATTTAGTTATGTATTGCTACTTTATGGTATTTGTATAATTAAGCAGAATTATCAAATCAAAAATATGATACTATATTAAAATAATGTTATTTTCAGCATTGAAGATGATTTTATCACATGGAAGGATAAATTCTGGCCGGCAGTGTGTGAGAAGTTTAATATTGAGAGCACAGGAGAAGAAGAACTTACAAGACAATTTAGTCTGGTGCAACACCATGATATTGAACCTAACAATGTGTTCACAGGAGAAATTGCTAGACTACACTCATTACAAGTCCAGAGACCGTAAGTTTATTCCATTATTTTTGCCCTATAGAATCTGATTGGATTTGGTTTAAAGTACAAACCAGTTGCAATAGAGCCTGTGTTGTACTTGCATGACTTTGATTTTAACAACAAAGTATTATGGTGGCAGTTTTATCTGTTATTATTTTACCTTGTGTAACATGAGTTATGTTTTATGGACACAACATAATGTAACATAATGAGAGGTAGTTAAGTACCTACCTATTCAAAAGAAAATAATGATGATACTTTGTCAATAATTTATTATGCCTGTAAAACTTAGATTACTCATTCTTTTGTTCTTGTTCTGAAAATAATACCTGATGATACAAATAACAAGAAACTCATCAGGCATCATTAGGCACAGTAAACAGCTCATTTATTATAACTGTGCCTAGATGATAATCCTTATCATTGCTATTATTTTCTGGCCAACTTACAAAGCTGTAAAATAGCTATTATATTTAAATATTATTGCAAAACTTTCACTTAAATCTGAACTGTCTAAAAATACCATCATCATATCAGTGCTGGACAATTAAAAGTACCATAAAGGTTAATATTACTATTCATATATATTATGTTTTACAATTTACTCATTTATGTATTCACTTTTTGAATACCCAATTTGTTTACAGGCCTTACGATGCCAAGAATCCATTCCTCGCTCAGATCACAGTCAACAGAGAATTACACCGCGGCGGTGGCAGATCCTGCCTACATGTGGAACTTGATATTTCGGACTCCAAAATGCGATATGAAGCAGGTATGTATTAAGTGACAGTTAAAAAAGTGACCATATTATTTTTTTAAATTGACAGATAGTGCTTTTTGCATTATTACACAGTATGGGAAAAAGACAAATTAACATAACCTAATCTTTGGCACAGACCAGTCTGGTCTGTGCCTTTTGTGGTACCAACATAATGATAAGCCCGCGCGGGTCATACGCGAAAGAGAGGGTTTTTTTAAGCCTACCTAAACTCAAATGTTTGCCTTTGAATGTTTCTATGAATAACAATCATACTTTTAAATAAAGTCAGTAGATACTTTATTTACCTTACTGACTTTGGGGTTAAATGATGCTGTGTAAAATACCCAGCGTTATTGTTATTATAATAGCAGTTTGTATGGACATGGAAATCTCCATTGCCTTTTAATTTTATTGAGTTCAGCCAAGCGTCAACGTAATACTATAGTTAACCTTTCGTATTGTGTGTAAATTATTTTACATTTACGCATCAATTACATAAGTTGAACGTGTTTCAATCAAAAAACGTTTGCGATCTTCATTAATCAGGTAATAAAGTAGTACGTGACTATAAACAGGCAAGCATTTATACTATTTATATCCGTGCTACGTAAGTTTGGCGTCGACTCCGTATCTATAGGCACTAGAACAGGAAATTCAAATAAGGCAAAAAAATCAAGGTACAAAGTATAACTCGAATTCCGGCTTAGATTTGCAAAGTATAAAGTCAGCACACATAAACCCACTGCTGACACCCCTCTCATATGAGGGGTTTTGCCATATGACAAAACCTCACGTTTGGGGTCAGCCAAGCATGGTGATATCACCATGCTTGGCTGGCGGATCGGTGATCGCACTGAAGGGTTAAGTACACATAAGGTAGCTACTGCCCTTCTTTGGTTGCTAAGACAACCAAAGAATCGGCTCTTACGAGATTCATGGGTAGAGTTAGGGTCGATTCTTACACCGCCCGATCGCCACGGCCTCGTACGGCAAGTGTAAAGTCTAATGATTAAAATTAGCAACGAATGATGACGAAGCGTATCGAGTAAACAAAAACTAAAGCTTATCACTACGCTACATACACTATCTATTTACCTTCCTTTACTATAGCTGCTAATGTGATATTTTTAGTTGCTCGTAATTTTATTATTTTTTGCCCGCAAGCCTTGATTGATGCGAGGGAATATGTTTGTAGATAAAAAAAGAAAACAAGTCTGAATATAGTTTTAAAATAATGGTTACTGCCAGGTTTCTTCTTAGGCTGATCTTTGATTCATCAAACAAAGCATACTGTTCAATGGTAGTTTCAACTTTTAGCGGTGGGGGTGGAAAGATGGTAATTTGAAACCTACCGGTTAACAAATTACCTACAAACTACCATCTTCACACAACACTATACAGCGCACATAGAGAAATACCAATTTAATTCATATCTAGGACTCTACACATAGATTTTTAGTATTATGTTTGGTTTACACATTGCTATGCTATTTACTTCCATTCCGTATGTTTTTTATGTTTGCTGCACATAAAATCTTAAATCATAAAATTGGTTTGACATACAATTAACTCTTTATAGGTACTCATTCTACACAGAAGCAAAATATATACAACTAAGTGTACAACTTAAACTTAAAGAAATCAGATAGGTCTTTTTAAAAATGGTCCTTAACATTTTCAGGTGATCACGTGGCTATCTATCCGATAAACGATAGTAACCTCGTTGACCGGCTCGGTGTCCTAACTGGCGCAAACTTGGACGAGATCTTCTCCCTAGTCAACACAGACCTGGAGAGTACCAAGAAGAACCCCTTCCCTTGCCCGACGAACTACCGCACTGCACTGTCTCATTACATTGAGATCACAGCGCTGCCGCGAACGCATATCCTGAGGGAGCTCGCCGAATATTGTTCTGATGAGGAGGTGAGTGCTTTCCTACCCCCTTATTCATAATAGTCTGTTGACTATTCGCCATTTTTATTTCAGTGTTGTCTTACACCCGTATTCAAGAACACTGTGAGGTCTCACAGTGCATACGAACGCAGAAAAACTACTTGAGCTACCTTACATAAGTATTTGTTCTTGTATATGAAGTGTTAGTCCTGTTAAAGCCATGAAATCCAAAGCTTAAAACAGTTGCCAAGCAGCTTTGTTTTTGTTTCTCACTCTGATTTATAGAAGAAATCACAGTCAGAAGTTAACAGATTATTATGAATAGGCTATTCTCCGCCATCACACCACTATCTATTTCTTTTAGTCATTATTATTATTAATAGCCCGCCGAATTTTGCACGGATATGAAAGTAATTTTTTTCTTTGTTTCATGATGACGTTGAGATCTTCTATTTTCCTCTCTCAACCGTTTTCACATATATATATCCGGATGTTATATATCCGGAAAAGCCTTTTAGTAGGTAAAAGGAGACTACCCAGCAGTGGGTCATGGGTGTCAGCGATCGGAGATCATTAATCCCACATTTTATACTTTTCTTTAGTCTACCTCTACCTAGTGCTATGCCAATCCACATTCATGCCTAACCTTACAGGAGATTCGTGTTGGTAAAATTTACCATTGCTGAAAAATTTATGTGTTTTTACGTAACACATAATCTAAAGCACCGGTTCTCCTTGTAGCTTCTTATCTTTAGTTTACAAATGGCTCATATACCTACAAATAATTATTTAACGTCTAATATGATGCTAAGGAACAAAATAAACTGTAATAACTATTTTATAGCATTTGTAAAACTTGGTTTTTCTGAAAAATACGGGAATAAGGACAGAGGAAATCAGTTCGTTACCTGTTTACTTTTATGCAGTGTTTTGTTGCATCATTGCTATTACGTTCTGCAAGGGTTTACCCTTGAGTCATTTTCCGCCTTGAATGGTATTCCATTATAGCCTAACAGGGCGGAAATACGCGCAATAAATAAGTATACCTACTTAGGTATATTTGTCTAATAATTGATCATTTGTCCTCGTTTAAAAAATATTCTTCTGGTCTGAAAAAACGTAGATAGGTGAATAGGTAGGCAAGCAAGTACATACTACAATGCAAAATATAAATCTACCTAGTTTCGGCAATTATGTCAAATTACCGTGTGCTCAATTCAATGCATTTATAAATAACCTTCTCAAAAATACAAAAAAACTTGACCTTGCAAACAAAACTTCATCTTGTGAATACTAGAAATAAGAATTAAATATTAATTTGAAAATTCCTAGACGCAACTGCCACTTACAGTGGTGGTCACAGAATTAAAGACACTGGAAACATATTGAAATAACTAAGCTATTCCTCTGTATATATTTTATCAGACTGCCATTGTAACTTGCTGCACAATATTTTTTTTATGTGTGTTTATTGCGTAATGTTAAAACGAAATATTCACAACAAAACTTAACCTTTTATTCGGTAAAACTTAAATGTAAGCAGTGCAAATAAAAAATAAGATTAGTAAGATCTGGCCATATAATTACAGACACTTCATTTCGTAACAAGAAATTAAAAAAAATTAATTATCATTGAAATTATCATAGTACCTACGATTTTTAACACATTTTTATAAATCATTCCTATGCGTATCAATACTTGGTCGCATCTCCTTTTGCAGCAATAACAGCACGACATCTCTTAGCCATGGAAGCGATCAATTTTGTACAAGCTTGTACCGGAATTTGTTCCCACGCTTCTGTAAAAGCTGTGTAAAGTTGATCGACGTTTGATGTACGCTTTGCCGCCACTGTCTTCTTCACCTGGTACCACAAGTTTTCGATTGAATTTAAATCCGGACTGTACGGGGGCCAATCCAAAACCGTCACAAACTGGCTCCTTAAGAAATCTTTTACTACTTTTGCGGTGTGTTTCGGATCATTATCCTGTTGAAAAGTCCAAATGACCGGTAAATTTTGCTCAGCATAGGGCAGCATGGTTTCTTCTAAAATATTTTTGTACTGGTGTTTATCCATATTGCCTTCTATCTTCCTGACAGGTCCGACACCAAGTCCTGAAAAACTGCCCCACACTTTGATATTTCCCCCTCCATGTTTCACTACTTTCTTGGTGTACTTCGGATCCATTTCTTTGTTCGGGGGGCGTCTAACATATTGTTTTCCGTCAGAATTAATCATATTAATTTTTGTTTCATCTGCAAAAAGCACATTTTTCCACTCTCTTTCAGTCCAGTGTTCATATTTTTTAGCAAACGCTAACCTTGCCTTAACATTTTGCTTTTTCAAAAGTGGCACCTTCCGAGACACTCTTCCGTACAAGTTTGCCTCACATAGTCTCCGTCTAATTGTCCTTGCAGACACACCCGTCGACCCTCCTGCCCCGTATATTTCCGAGCGTATCAGTTCTGATCCTTTGAACGGTTCCTTTTTTGCCAACAACACCATCTTAGAGTCTTCTCGCCGAGTGGTTTTTCTAGGTCTCGGTTTTCTGGGTACGTTTTCGGTCGTATTGAACTTCTTGAAATGCTTTATAGCATTCATAACCATGTCCTTAGAACAGCTCAAAAGGTTTGCGATTTTTCTGTATGACCAACCTTTGCTATGAAAGTTTAAGATTATCTTTCTAGTGGACGAATCGCAACTCTTGTTTTTTCCCATATGGATTGTTATAAAACGTATTAATTTGAATACAAAAAGTAAAATGTTTTAATTAATGTCGACGTTTCATGCAAAAACGCGGCAAAACAATGAAAAATCTAATGTAGTTATTTTTCTTTTTTTTTTATTCAGAACACTGCGTTCACTGTCTTTAATTAGTTGGCCAGCTACAAGTACGTTAAAAAAGTTTGTATTATATTTGGATAGTGAGCAGTGTCTTAACTAATAAGCAACACAACTTTTTTTGTCCCCCATTTTAAGAATACAACGTCATGTATGATTTAGTAACAATTACATAATATTTAATATCTACTTTGGCTAATGGTAGTGCCAAAATCAAGTTTATTGTGATCAATTGGGGGATGTCTCTAATTATGTGTCCACCACTGTATATCTATACCTTGATACTTTTATCCACGTGAACAATAATCGCGCGATTTGCAGTTTGTTTGAAATTCATAAAAAAACAATAGAATATCAACAACATCTATTGTTTCAATCGATCAATGTACATTTCCCATCACGCGGTCAGCTGTTGATGCTATAGCGTGTATGTGGCGTCCTTAGGGCGCGTTCCCACTGTATCGTGACGACAGAAAGTCGTGCAGTTTAAAGCATCGTGGCTTGTATATTTTAATGGAGTTGTTCATATGTATATGCTGCACAATTAACTGTCGTCCACGACTAGATTTTGTTGTGACGATAAATTATCGTTATAATTGGAACATCGTTTCACGACTTTCGTGTTGGGAACGCAACACGTCAGTCGTGAAACGATAAAACAACGTCACGTTCTTATTGTCAACTAGCTGTACCCGCGACTTCGTTCGCGATTGCCTTACCTGCCGACTAATTAAGTTCACATTTAACCATAGTCTCTCATATTATGAAACGCCGCCGTCCAAAAAATCGTGTAGGGTCTACGGGGGATAGCATATTGTCATCTTCAATCCCATTCTTTATCCACACGATTTTTAGCTACGACTCTGCCAGCGTCAGTGTTAAGAAGTGTCCTACTCGTTTGACTTACTCACAGCTGGGGCCCTATTCTGCTATACTAATCGCTTCACTATGACAGGGCTATCGTCACAGAATGACACTTTTTGGTATTCCACCTTGGATGAAAGAAATTATGATGAATGCAGATGGAGAGACGCGCGTCAAGTTTGAAACTACATATTAATTTATCTCGCGCGCACTATCTGGAATTTTATTAATCTAAGGATTCTACGTGATGATTCTGCGACGATTCCATTGTCATACTGAAGCAATTGTTTTGCAGAATTGGGCTCCTGATCCATTTGACTGGACCACCGTAATTTTTTTTCGTTAGTAGGTAGGTACAGTTGGCTGTGTACCACAATAAAAAATATTTTTCTGCGGTCCAGTTAGTTTAAGTGGACCACAATAATTAATTAATTTAATTGTACACGATTAAATTAATTAAATAATTTAATTGCTGGACCAGCTAAACCACCATATATCATGTAAGGCAGGAACCTAACTTATTTTTCCAAGACCCACCACCTTAGTAGGTAGGAACCTAACTAATGGGTGCGTCTTGGAAAAATAAATAGATAGGAACTTACCTACCCTTTATATACTAATTTTTTTCTTCAATCTACAGATTATTTCATCAATCTACTGATTTTCTACTCGACTTTCTACTGATTTAGTCATATTCGATCTTGCATCTCTGTTTCTAACAAAAAGAATGCATGAAATCGGACGACGCGTAGACTCGTCGTGATGCGCGGTTAAAGAATTCTACTTTTTCCTCTCTCCCAGGGGAACCTTACTGAATTCCAGGATAAAATGTATTCCATGTCCTTTCTTGTAGTATGAACTCAAAACGTGCCAAGTTACATTCCAACTCATTACCTATGTAGTTTCGGCGTGATGAGCGGTGAAGGAATTTAACTTTCATCCCCTCTGCCAGGGCAACCTTACTGAATTCCGGGATAAAATGTATCTTTCCTCATAGTACGAACTAAAATCACGCCGAGTTGCAATCGAATTCATTAAGTAGTTCCGTCGTGATGCGCGGTTAAAGAATTTTACTTTCATCCTCTCTCCCAGGGGAACCTTACTGAATTCCAGGATAAAATGTATCCCATGTCCTTCCTTGAACTCAAATCGTACCAATTCAGTCCAACTCATTCAGTAGTTTTGGCGTGAACGTGATGCGCGGTGAAGAAATTTTACTTTTATCCCCTCTCCCAGGGGAACCTGACTGAATTCCGGGATAAAAAGTATCCTATGTCCTTTCTCGTGGTATGAACTAAAATCGTACCGAGTTTTATTTCAATACCTTAAGTAGTTCCGTCGTGATGCGCAGTTAAAGAATTTTACTTTCATCCCCTCTCCCAGGGAAACCTGACTGAATTCCGGGATAAAAAGTATCCTATGTCCTTCCTCGTAGTATGACCTAAAATCGTGCCGAGTTTCATTTCAATACCTTCAGTAGTTTCGGCGTGATGCGCGTTTAACAAACAGACAGACAGACAGACAGACATGAATGAAAAAAATTGCAGTTTTGGCTTCAGTATCGATAATAGAGTGCCCTCCAAAAAACATTTTCAAAATATCTTCAATGTACAGAATTGGACCTGTTACAGTTTTATTATAAGTATAGATGAAGCGTAAAATGTCAAGATCCAATGGGAACAACTAGATACGTTAGTCATTCCACTATAAGAAATCGCGACGAAAAACAGTTATTATAATGGGAACAACTAGAGACGATCGTTGTCCAACGATAATTTGCGGTTACGACACAGTGGGAACGCGCCCGAATAAATGTCCCTCATCTAAGGTTGCACGAAAGACAGATTCGGTCAAGGTCAACCTCTGCTTAACACTTTCATGGCCCAAGACGCAAATGATCTGAATCTGGGCAGTGAATGCGTTGAAGCGTGGCAGCCCCAGCAGCAGAACCCTGTACTCCAACCCCATATTGCATTGGACTGGAAGGGTGTTACATGAGTTTTATGTATGTACAGGGTGGATATTATAGATCCCCATCTATAATATCCAGTACTTTAACCGTTGAAGCTGCATAGAAATTGTCTTAGCAGACTATATACAGGGTGGTTTTTAGAGAAGGGGCGGTGATGGCCAAGTCCGAAACCACGAGAGTTAGAGAAAAGTTGTGAAAGGAGTCATGCCCCCGATTTATAAGAAAACAATAACTTAGAACTATATTAAATTAAAAGAAAAACATTTTGCATTACAAAGCTAGAGAAATACCGCCACAAAATTTAATGTAAATTATCTCAAATTGACGTGTTGGATCATTTTTGCTTAAATCGGTCCACTTGTGCTATAAAACGTGCAAATCTAATCTGACGATGTCCTACTGTATCATTGACCTTGGCTTAATACTCGTGTAACGTGTACAAAGGTCGTAATAGCTAGTATTATAGAACACAAGACGCGGAAACGGTTATAATTTTTTTCTTGTTGTATGTAGGTACTTCTTGGTAAATAAAGCTAAACAGGTTTAGGTAGGTACTAATAAATATTGTCGAAACAATGCGCAATGCGCCAAACTTACCGTACAATCTCGGAGTTATCACAGATTACTAGGATGCTAATTGCTAACGTATGAATAATACGATTAAAGCCATTTATGTATTATTTGTCAATAATATGTAATTATGAGTAACGTTTTACATAACGACAAAGACTAGGAAATTACATGGTTATAGTTGAGTAGATCTCACGTATAAAAGTATTTGGACTTGAAGCTGGTATGATAATAATGACGCATTTAGAATCAATTCGGATTGGCTCGCATAGGTAATTCAAAACCAATCGTATATTGGACGATTTATTAAATTACCTCCAGTGGATTGGTAATTTAAATTGGCTGTATTTCGTTACGATGACGCATATGTTAATTTTTTGTTGTAATCAACCAACAAAAATCTATTTTTAAGCGACTTCAAAAAATGACGATATTCTGTGTTCGGTGGTTTGTATGTTTTTTTTTATGTGCGTTTACTAGAGATGCGCCGAGTAACACTTTTGCCGAGTAACGAGTACCGAGTTTTACTCGGCTCAATTTTTTTTCAACCGATTACTCTGCGGAGTAACTCGGTTCAATCAATTTCTGATTTCGAATGGTGGACAGGGCACCAAACATTGTATCCAGAACTGGCACGTTTAGCAAGAGTGTTTCTATGTGCACCTGCAAGCACCGTGTAGGTATAGCGAGCGATTGTTTTCGGAGGCTTGTAAAGTCTATGAAGAAAAGAAGAATAGGCTGTTACCAGAACGTGCAGAGAGCCTTGTGTTCCTGCATCATACATAACTTGCCTTTATTAAATTTTAAATATTGATTATTTTAATTACTGTTCTCCTAATTTTGTCTCATTACTACTCGTGCATTAGCATAATTTTGATTTTATTAATTGAGATTGTTAAAGATTGCCTAAATTAGCAATAAATACTTTTTAATTAACACTGTTGTTTTAATTATATCTATCTATCTTCTTCATCTATCCCAAATATATTGCTTTTCTTAAACAAAGTATAGGCATTCAAACCGAGTTATTCGGCCGAGTACGAGTATCAAAAACTGAGAAATCGGTAAACATTGTTTATCGATATCTCAGTCAATTGTGGGCTGATTTTGATGGTTCTTTGGTTTTGTATAAGAGAATAATTCCGGGGTGGTCCCGTATAAGTTTATTCCATGTTTCAAATTCATCCCGTAAAACCTAAAAGTGTATTTTTTTAGGAATTCGAATTTGGTTTTAGTTTATGTTAAAAAAAAAACATTAGCTTATGTTATTCTTTTCATGTTTCCAGGACAAAAAGAAACTCATCCTTATGGCGACTAACTCCACCGAAGGCAAGGCGTTGTACCAATCGTTCATAGCTGAAGCCTGCAGGAACATTGTGCACATTCTGGAAGACATCCCGTCGTGCAAGCCGCCGATAGACCATATCTGCGAGTTGCTTCCACGACTCCAGCCTAGATATTACTCAATTTCCTCAAGCCCCAAGGTAAGGCTATTCAATAGAAACCGCTAAACCAAACCGCACCGGCGCTAATTCCGCTCGACTCCAGAAGTTGCTGAACAATTACGATCTTAATAAAAAATCAGAAAAAAATAATCAAAAAAGTGAGCGGACTCTTCTCGACTTACTCGACCATTCAGTAATAATTACGTATTGCGATGAAATTTGCGTTCCTACTCATCGAAATTTCAGCGCCGTCTAGAGTCGAGCGGCTTTAGGAATGGTGTGGTTTTGTGTGTACACAGGGTTTTGGATCCTTCATCTGTAAGCTCTTTTAAGTGGTGATTGTATACCTATTATAATTATTTTGTTTTTTTAAATCATATTTATTGTTAAGGACTTTTAGTTTGCAAAGTAAGTCAGTCCTATCATAACCGAAACTTATTAATAACAAACAAAAGAAAACAAACAACAAAATTAAACTAATCAGTCCAGTTGTAGGTATTTTCAAAGGGAGTCACTGATTCAAAAAAATAATAATTAAACAGTGAAATGGGCGCTAATGAATTCGTTTCCGCTAAAATGTTTATAATAAATGTTCCTAAATTTATTCTATTTAAATTAAGTTCAGTTATCACTTATTATAATTCTAGTATCTTAATATGTAAAATGACCTCCAAAGTTATGAATCTTAATTAATTATCTTATTATCCCTCGTGTGACTGTTTTTTATCAAGTATGAACTCCAAAGCTATCTTAGGCGATGGCAGAATGTGAAATAGGTGTTTTTTAAAGAAGGTCAATCCTTGTAACCATGTCAGAGTCACTAGTCAGTTATCTATCATATCACCTTTGAATCTAACCTTTCTAATGTGGCAGCACAGAATCAATGTAAATTCCGTTTCGGTCTGTTAATGCTCTGTCCATTCAAATACATTTTAATAGGAGTACAAAAAGCAAAGGTCATTTCCCTGCAGTGAACGGCAATGTCTCATAATTAGGCTGACCACATATTAACTACTTGAGAAACTGGTAGATTCCGCGCAACGGACAGTCTCTTATGCAACCACTTAGGTTGCTTATCACTTAAAGTGCCACAAGTCCCGCACCTGTAGGTACTAGTTCACCTGGGCTGAGCGGCTAATGGGATATTTAACGCGATCACTCCCAAGCGACGTGAAGCCCCCTTCTCCAAGAACCACCACCGTGTGCATCGGTGGCACTCAATGTGTTAACGGTGTTCATGTGTAACTATCGCGATGCTATACAGGGCATCCCACATGGAGGGAAAGTACCTTGAATATTGTAGATGGAACATTTTACTGAAAGAAGACATTATTTGAATTTAAAAAACAATTTACACTGCATTCATAGATATTCAAAGAATTACATGTTTGAACCGGGAATCGAACCCGTTACACGAGAAAATCAATCATCCTATAGCTTTATCATACCGATCGAAAGGCTTCATCATAAGGATTATTTTTTCCTAAATAACATAGTGACAGAAATAAAAGGAAGACCATGAATTTTAACATTAGATGTGAAATTTTGTTCAGAAAAATGAAAAGCTGGCATTGCCGTAAGGTATGTCCTCACGTCTCATGTTCACTCAATCATTTTTCTTCAACTGACATTATCATAAGTACCTATTACTAATAAATGTACCCACTTGAAAAGTACGCATCATTTCCCTATTTAAGTGCATGATAAAATGATAAAGAGATACGTAATTAGTAGGTACCTGGTTGTATGCAACAAATCTAGCCGTATCCTGAGCTGAAAGACGCGATTATAAACATTAATTTTGTATTAAAAATGTTAAAATTCATGGTCTTCCTTTTATTTCTGTCACTATGTTATTTAGCAAAAAATAATCCTTATGATGAAGCCTTTCGATCGGTATGATAAAGCTACAGGTGATTGTTTTTCTCGTGTAACGGGTTCGATTCCCGGTTCAACCATGTAATTATTTAAATATCTATGAATGCAATGTAAATTGTTTTTTAAATTCAAATAATGTCTTCTTTCAGTAAAATGTTCCATTTACAATATTCAAGGTACTTTCCCTCCATGTGGCATACCCGTGGGACGCCCATATACAATGAGCGGTAATCCCAATTATAACACCGTAGGCTCCAGCAAGACCAACAGTTCTTAAGAAACAAAAACATAGTAACTCGTTTCTTTAATCCACATTATATTATTATTGTCACATTTTTTGTAAATTTTTGTTGTTTTTTGTGAATTATCTTGATAAGTGTGCAGTAAAGAATTTTCTATCTATCTATTCCAGCTCCACCCAGAGACAGTGCACGTGACAGCAGTGGTGGTTGAGTACAAGACACCGACGGGCCGTGTCAACAAGGGCGTGGCCACAACGTGGCTCGCGGCCCACAAGCCGGAGGCAGGCAAGCCGCTGCCTCGCGTACCTGTCTACATCAGGAAGTCACAGTTCAGGTACACTTACACTATACCAGCTCCACCCAGAGACAGTGCACGTGACAGCAGTGGTAGTGCATACATTCGCCTTAAGCCAACATTGCTGATTTGCGAGTTGCACGAGTTTAAGGACAAATACAAGGCTGCAATTATATACCTTTCTAATTATCTACCAAAGACTGTAATTTATTCGCAGTAAATAAAGTACCTGTGGCAGCATGGTTTGACTTCGTTCGACTTATTTAATGAGGTTTTAATATTCAGCTAGATTTTCTGTTATCCTCAGAAATATTTCTGATTCCTAACGTCTAAAACAGACTGGAAAAGGCGACATATCATATTCATGACAATCAGCTGATGATAACTTAAAAAAAAATGATTATAATATAAAAAATAAAAATATAAATAAACAATTTCTGTATTATTTCTAGGCTGCCACTGCAATCCCAGACACCTATAGTGATGGTCGGTCCCGGCACCGGTTTGGCTCCGTTCCGGGGCTTCCTGCAGGAGCGCGCCTTCGCCCGCGCCAATGGGAAGGAAGTTGGGGAAAGCATTCTCTACTTCGGTTGCAGGCATCGCGACCAGGATTATATCTATCAAGATGTTTGTACAACATTTAAAAATATCACGATTACCTCATCAGCTTACGTTTACTGTGCGTCCCTAACATGGGGTTTTGTCACAATCACCACGCTTGGCAGGGGGATTGATGAGCCTGATTAAAAATATACAAAAGGAAGCTGAAGAGCTGCTCTTCCTCTGGTAGAATTCCCATAGGACCAAAATACATTACAAGCGTGTAAGTGCACTAACGGTTTCTGAAGTCTCGCTCAATTTGCATAAAACGAGATCAACGCAGAAATACAGATGTTAGCGATTTAGCGCTGACGAAATATTTTTCATCATTCTAAAAATAGTGACATTCACAGAATTGTACACAGTTTGAAATTTTTATCTATTATTTATGTCATTTTAGCTTTACTATCCCATAGCTGGGCAGAGGTCTTAATTTTCTCCTTTCACTCATCGCAATCTGATTAAAGCTTCGGCTAAACCTGTGCGTCAAATACGCGGAACGCGAACCGCGAGCGTCAACAACGCGAAACTTTTCCCTTTCAAGTTCTCGCGTCTCGGTCGCGTGTTGCGAGATGTTAAAGTCTCCATTGAAGCGTCCGCTGCGCGGCTCATTCTTCCGCTTCGCGACCCCGCATGGTTGACGCGCAGGTTTGGCCAAAGCTTAAATACCTATTTAACTTTTTTTTATAGGAATTGGAGCAATATGAAAAGAACGGCGATGTCCAGTTGAACCTAGCGTTCTCGCGTGACCAGCATAATAAGGTCTACGTTTCTCACCTCCTTGAGAAGAAACTGGACCAACTTTGGGACATCATCGGGAATCGCAACGGACACTTTTATATTTGCGGGTAAGTCATGACTTAGCAGTCTAAGAACGAGATTGAATACTGCTCTCATCTACTTTAAAAAGTAGTTTCGTTTTGTTTAAAGTTATTATTATTTAATCCTAATATTGCCTATCTTTCTATTATACAGAGACGCAAAGAACATGGCTGTAGATGTCAGGAACTTAGTTCTGAAAGCGATCATTGAAAAGGGCGGCAAGACCGAGTCTGAAGCTGTCCAGTACCTCAAGAAACTTGAGTCTATGAAGAAATATTCCGCAGACGTATGGAGTTAAGCAGTTATTTATGACACCTTCGAAAATGTCCAATTTTTCGAAGATAGACACTGAATCAAATGATAATAACGATATTCATAAAATTTTATATATAGAGAATTTTATATTTATTTAGATAATTTACTTTGTTGATGTTATGTCCGCAAGTTACCTAATTTGAATGGTAGTTTTATCTAGCACAAATGCAATTTGGTGATCTTTCCTTGTTTTATGTTTTACTATAGCTGATTGTGATATAATTTTTTATCTGCGTATGGGAAATTATTTTTTATGATAATTCGCGATTTATGGATGTAATTACTATCTTGAATTATTGTACATTGAACAGGGTCAGACTATACATTAATAATTTTATAATAGCGCCAACTTAATAAAAAATATTGACATTTTGTGCTTGAAGAAAAGCACGTGAAACAATATTATTACATAGGCTTCTTTCTTTTTTAAGTATTTAGTTCAATTTAAGCAAGTACAGTGAAATAATAATGATATGATAAAAACGTGAAGAGTACCGACGTATCTGTTTTAGAAGTGTGCATTATTTATATGAAATACTTTATTCTTGCTTAAAACTTACGATCAAAATAAAATCTACGAGTTGTTGAATTTCAAGTTGTTATATTCTATGTAAGTGGACTGGGCATTTAGGTATAAGTTATGTAGGTAATGTAACTTTTATAAATATATATTTTAATACTAATACCGTCTTTTATTTACATTTAATGAGAACCTACCTAACCTACACTATAAATTTTATGAATGATTTTTTATAGCGTTGAAAACGTGAAAATATTTTTTGCTAAGAGTGGCGACACCCAAGATAAAGCTTACCATTTTATTAAAGATCAATCTGAAATAATTACTGACTGAGGTACTTTCAAATTTTAGTAGCTTACTAATAGATGACTAATACAGGCGGTACAAGACGGGCCATCCATCAGTAATCACGATATATTCCCAACCACCCCGTTGACTTCCCCATCAATGGGGTGGTTGGAAAAAAAGTGGGGTGGTTTAGTTTAATCAAGGTAATGGGGTGGATGGGTTTTTTTCCCAACCACCCCATTGATGGGGAAGTCAATGGTATGGTTGGGAATATATCGTTATCACCACTAAGTATTTTCGTTTTTTGTTAATTTGCTGGTCATTTTTAACCCCGTCGCAAAAAGAGAGGGGTGTTATAAGTTTAACGTTTATATCTGTCTGTGGTATCGTAGCTCCCAAACGGATGAACCGATTTTCGTTGTTTTTTTGTGTCTCAGATAATTTTATCCCGAGTGTTCTTAGCCATGTTTCATGAAAATCTGTCAAGGGTTTTTAAATTTTTAATATTGTTCTTGTATAACCAATTTTTGATCTTGAAAAGGGTAATTTTTTTATCCAATGTTTGATTTTGAAAAAGAGTGATTTTAAGAATGAGGCTCAGGTATTATTGTTATATATATCATTATTGTTGTGTATCATCCATCACATTCATCACTAGATATACTCGCTTATCGGGTGATTTTTTCATTCAACTTCAGTGTACTCTAGCAACTTGATTACTTCATAGGTCAATGAATAAGTAATGTAAGGTAATAAAATAAGTATTATTTTTAAAACGATAATTTATTGATTTTTAACCGCAAATATATTAGTTATTTACAAACATAAGTAAGGACGTCAACAAAATGCAAACGCAAGACCAACAGTTTGGTTGTATTCGAAAAATGTACAATCGGTTTACAAAGTGAATTTGTAGTTTTTATAAAGACTACACATAAGTGTATTGACCAAATATTCGAATACAAGCCTAAACTGGACTCGTACTTTTAAAATAATAATAGTCTTGACTTCTAAACAATAACGGTCAAAATCACAATCTATGTTTTCTAGGAAAAAAAAGCTTTCCAACTTTTCTACAAAATTACTAAAACAAACACTAATCATTCAACTTATCAAAATACTGAATTTACTTAAATTGAAATATCAAATGTTTTACTACTATACACTAATTAATTTATTCAACAAGTCAGGATACGCAAGTGCTCATTATAACTGTCTCAAGTTTACTTAGATTTTCCATAACTGTAGACAGCTGTATTCTTCTGGATAGAATCTATGTTTAGTGCCATCTGAAAGGAAACATGTAAGCACTGACCACAAAGAGGGTGTTATTGTATATGACTAGAATATTTGCAGTGTAATTTAATTATGTAATGTTTCTTTCTGTCTTAGTGAATAGTAACATAATTAAAGACGGAAGATTTTTTTACTACTGCAAACATTCCAGCCATATTCATAGCAATGATATAAGAAAATATTTCATACCAGCTTTGACATGGGCACACAAGTTCCATTTTGTATCTTCTTTAACACATTTTTTAATCTACAATTTGTATAACATTACTATACATTTTTCAGTCTTTACGCACAAAGAGAAACAATAAGCATAAATATAAGTGAGGACACACTTCACTGTTTCAATTTACATTTTGTGACTTACAGCTTTGTCACAAAAATGATAGCACTGAGATCCAAAGGCACTTGTATTTACGGCATAAAAGCCAGGGGGACTATGTTTTATTACTTTTCTCAAGGGCACTGAAAATTATTGTGACAGAAATTTGGCACTAAGAGTTTTTTTTTAAATGAACCTGCATACAAAAAGTTTAGTAAATAAGCTTATGTAAACTTAAAATTTAGAATCAAATGCATTGGGCAGTATGTAACAAAAGTATTAATTTATAATGAGCATCCTGAACTTCTTACTAACTCACAAATGAAATCATCATAACAGTTTATATTTAAGAAACGGCCCATTTTCAGGTGCCAGATAACACACTTATCTACTATAATTTTTTTATGAACTCTACCAGAAACAGTTTATTTATAAGCATACCATAGCTACGGTGGTACTTATGTGGGAGCTAAGACGAATTAGTACCTGTTATAACAATAATCATGGTGGATCAGGTCAACAAGTGATGTTTATTAATCCTATATAATTTCTTGTATATTATGTACTTCATCAAAAGCGACTCAGTATAACAGACCATAAACAATTTAAAACTACATCAAAATAATAGTCTATAGAAAATAAACAAGTATTAATTTATCAGCTACAAAGTCACAACTCATAATGGGTGAGACTAAAAGCATAGCCATTGAGACTTGGCATTTACTTTAGGGTAGCCGGTAGTCTCGCTTGTAAATTATTATGTACATGTGTCAATAAATTGAAATGCAAATACTCCAATGTACAACTAGTCAGCGTAGCGTAATCACGATTGGAGTAGGGGCGCGTAGGTGGCGCGACGGCGCCGGGCACGCACTCACGAGTCCGCCGGCACGTCCCATTCCGCCAAGCCGCGATCCACCAGCTCTCGGTTCAGGAATATTACTTGCTGAAAACAACGCAAAAATAACATTGAACAAGTGCCAATTTTTTATGTGGTTTATCTTGTACGAACCTTGATCTTTAACAATTTCATTGATCTTTTTAAATATTTACAGATTTATACACGGCCTTCGATTAATTTGCTTGAGGTTGCTTACGACATCTCATTTCATATGTCACACATGGATCAAGGTTACTTTTTCGTAACCTTCGCAACTAAACGGCTAGTTTGGGCCACAATTTTTAGAGAAGGTGTCGTCATCCCGTCCCTGTTACTTACCTTCGAGTCGACCCTCATCATTTCGGCTGATGGACGTCCACTGATGGAGAGATGCCTCCCCTAAAGATCACCCAACCGGTCGTGCGCTACCCGCATCCAGCCGCCTTCTGCGACCAGGTCATCTGTCTATTTTGTAAGGGGTCTTGCCCACATTGCGCCTTCTGGTACTATGTATGTAACTCACCTGCGGATGAAGCGTGAGGTAGAGATGCACGAGCGGCACGCCCGCCTCGTCGTAGCCAGCGACCTGCGCGTGCAGCAGCTGTCCCGCCGTCAGCCCCGCCATTATACGCAGCGCTTCACCGCTCCATTCTACATCTAGAACATCATAGTTTTGAGATTCTGTCTTTTCAGTTCATTGAGTTTTTCCACTTGCCGGCACGGCAGCCGGCGAAGCAGATATAAAAGAAGCCGTGCCGTGCTGTTGGCGCCGACGGCAAGTATAATTTCATACATTTTTGCTTTCCCGGCTGCAGTGCCAGCCAGTGGAAAATCGCCCATTGAATTATTGACTTGGATTGAATAATATGCATAATGGGTTCTAGATAACATCATAGTTTGAGAATCTGAAATTCCACTAAATTGAATTCTTGACCAATAGAATTCTCATTATTTCATGCACTATGTAATCATAGTCAGTCTAACTAAAGTGCGAGTACTACAGAGACAACTGGAAAACATAAAAGTGGAAGAAAAAGGAAGGTATGTTATTCCCACCCCCTAGAGTGGAAAAGGGGAGAATCAATCTAAATAGTAACTCAAATGAAAACAAATGCTTGTTTACACTAAGACAAAATTGGTCAGATAAAGAAATAAGTTGGGATGGATGTTTACCATTATTGGCGGGTTTGACGAACGCGAGCAGAGCCTCTGTTGCCTGGAAAGGCAGCGTCATGAAGTCCGATCGGATCTGCTTGAGCTGGTCGTTGTCAACTGTCAGGTACCCGCCAAAGTCGACCAGTTTCACAACAGACGTGTCATTCACTTCAGAGGTGGAGATCACTTGCGCGCGATACCAGTTGTTTTCTGTAGGTGCTGCGCATATTGAACCCTCTGAAATGGAACATTGGGTTAGTATAATGGCGTGAGAACTTGTATATTTTTGATAAAAACATTGTAGATAGATCACATGGATGCGGTTTTGTAATCTTTACAAGTAAAACGGACTCTGGTTTAAGTTATCTAAGTAGGAAATCGTATTTTTTCCATGTGATTTGATTACATAGAGTAATTAAAATCAGCAATAATACTGTCTGTATTTTTTATCTGAAATAAATATATTATTTTAAGACTTGTTTTGAATAATCTACTGTCTAGTCTAGTACATCACACTGAGAAACTGCGGCATAGCAACAAAAAATCCGCACGATATAACCAGTTGTCCTTACGTCACATAAAAATAAAAAGGAGAGCAAGTCCAGTCCTCATGTCAGCAGTGGTTTGTCATGTCGTAACCGCGAACTGGTTAACTTACCTTTCACAGGGCGTGGTAAGGAGGGCACATCCGGCGTCTGGTATGTGGAGGCCATGAGGCGGTGCAGTGCATGCAGCGACGGGAATGTCGGGTGCAGTGGCTGCTGCAGGAAAAAATGGCCCGCACTCACCAGACACGTCATTATCGTGTCATTGTTCACAGACTCCACTAGCTGTAATAACACAGATATTATTATTGTGTAGTAATCAATACTAATAATAATAGAGGTATTTTTTTTATTTGTGCGTAAGACGTTCTCTTTAACAAATAGTCCTATTTTGATTTAAAAAAAAGTGACTTAGGCTGTGTGTGTCCCCAGTAGGCTAACTGTTAGAGGCCACAAAACTGAGACAGTCGGCGCACGCAACGCTGCAAACTGCGTAAACTGCGTAAAATGAGCTAACAGTTTGCCTACTACTGGGGACACAGCCTTAAACGTCGTCTTCGCTCACGCAGGTACCGCGTACCGATATACGAAGCAAGTACCTCTATCCTAATTTTGAAATCGTTTGCTTTGTAGGGCAGTGCCACACTCTCCCTGATCTTGATATTTCAGGAAATCAAAATATTCGGCACAAATAATTCATAAGGAAAGGTATCATTACGCTATCATGATGGCTGAAGGCGTAGGCAGACGTGACCATTACTTTGAGAAGTTTTTAGGTCTGAGAGATTGTGTGTCATGCGGAAGAAAAATAAAATTTTTAGATAGGTATTTCTTTCACTTTCAAAGAACTCTGAACAGTTGGGTTCTGAAAATTATTGTATAAAAAGTGCTAGTTTTGTCATTTGCATACAAGATTAAAAAAATAGTTTTATTTGTCAAGTGGGTAGTCGGACTCGCGCACTAAGGGTTCCGTAAGACCTTGTGTCTCGCACAATTATCATGTTTCTAGGTCAACGGGAATTTAGCACCCTGTAGGTCCATGACGAGAATCAAAAACATTTTTTTTGTGAAAAAACTACAAATTTACGGTTTCTGGATTTACTCCTTTATTTGTGCTATAAGACCTACCGTCTTACAAAAGTACCCTATTGGTGAATAAATTACAAATTTATGGTTTTCAGACTTTTCCCTTTACTTGTGCTATAAGACCTTGCTGCTCACCAAATTTCATGACTCTATGTGTACGGGAAGTACCCTATAGGTTTAATGTGCCTGTGATTCCCTTGGAAATTTCAAAATTTTGGAACATAAACGGCTGTAACTTTTAAGTGTGTTGACTATTTATATCGCGGCTCCAAGAGGTTATGGACTTGAGTATTGGACGTTAATTTCAACTCCATACGTCCACGCGTTCCAGAGAAAAGAGGGTTGACAGACAGACAGACAACAAAGTGATCCGATAAGGGTTCTTTTTTTCCTTTTGAGATATGGAACCCTTAAAAACAAGTACAAGTTGACTCGCACATAGAGGGTTCTCATCAAACAAAACTGTTTCTCAAAAGAAACCCTAAAAAGCGGATATTTGATGAATTGAGAAAATGGCAAAAGGTCAACATAATGCGATCACCCATCCAAGTATTGGCCGCGCCCGACGTTGCTTTACTTCGGTGATCGATACTCAACATGGCATGGTCGTTGGCCCTCTTAATTATTGATTTTAATTTGTTGTTAAAGCCGCAATAGTAATACATGTGTATACCAAGGTTCAAGAAATTGCCTTGACAAACTTAAGTAAAATTAGCTTCCTTCAATTTTAATATTTATTATATTTTCATTATTTGTTGTTATAGAGGGCAAGAGAAATACACATTCTGTGAAAATTTCAACAGTCAACCTCTTATAGTTCTTGAGATACAACCTGCTGACAGATGGACAGACAGTGGAGGCTTAGTAGTAGCTAGTAATAGGGTCCCGTTTTCACCCTTTGGGTAAGGAATCCTAAAAAACACAACTTATCATAGTACCTACTAATAATGCTGATAAGTGATTTTGATCTTTTTTTTACTAGATGATGCAATGTTAATTGTCCAGCATTACTTATTTATTACCTAATTTATGGGGGTTTCCATCATTAAATGTGATACAAAAACAAAGAAATCATAAACAGTGATATAAAATGAGGTCAATGAGTATATTGTAGCAATTTAATGTATTAAGACGCTGTCCAAACAGCGACACCGTAGAAAGTACACTTTTTCGTCGCACCGTTAGCCGTTCTCCGACATATTACAAGCCCAAAAAAAAAACAGTGTATAGTCAAATGTATGGAAAAAAGACTTATACAAAAATATTTTATAAAACGATCTAGGATCTTGAAAAAAAACATCACAAGAAAGAACAAGAAAAATATTTTTCGTCTCGAAATGCTCAATATTTTGAGTGACAACCATTAATTATTTTAATACTATATGAAAGGAAATTTTATCAACAAAAGAAATATGTAAAAAGTTTTAAATAAATAAAACCATTAACATAATAAAACCCAAAAAACACATTTTTGTAAGGCGTTTAGCGAAGTAATTGCAAAAATGATAATATTTTGCCAATAGAATTTCAACCTTATTACTCAAACATCCCTTTCAATATATGCTCAAAATAGCTTCCAGTAGCTTCATTCGGAGGCTGGATGCCTCCTCGGACGGACGTGAGGTTATGTAACTTTTTTCGCGATGACAGCTGGGTTCGACGGACGAATTACGATTTTAGACAACTTTTGTTTTGCGGGTTAAATGGTTCATTCGTCATTGAAATAAAGTCTATATTTGATTGAAGCTAAGCCAAAAGAAATTTGCAGGAATTTTATTCATTGACAGACCTACCAATTAAGTAGAATAGGTTTATAGTGGTTTTATCTCTGGTAGCTAGATAGGTAGGTATTACTCAACATGTTTACAGCACGAAAAGTATTGGTCGAGTTAAAATATGTTAAATAGGTAGGGCGATTTTGATGACCTTATAATTATATAAATAAACAATGCTGAAAAATTAAAATAGGAGCCTACGTCCAGCAGTGGACTTATATAGGCTGATGATGATGAATTCACACATCATCACCAAGGCCGAAGCTAAGCAGAGCTTTGTTATGGGTACTTACTAGATAACTGATTTACTTAGGACCAACCATTTGCATTTTTTTTCTCGTAGTTCTACCAGTAGAACTACAGGCAAATTTAAATTACTCGTAGTTCTATCGGTTTGTTCTCTTAGAGAAGAGAGATTCTCAAAAGGACAGATACTCAAAAATAATAATTTACTTTAAATTTTTAATAACTCATAAAAAAACCTCAACGGAGCGGTTTGTCATAACTTTTTTGTTATTGGCAATATGTGTACATTGACATCAATATAATAATTTTTTTTTAGCGTAACAAAGAAGTCAAGTAAAGGAAATGTTTAAAGACGCTAAAAACGTAATAAACATGCAAAACAATTGTATTTCCAATGACAGTTGTCAAAATTATTGTTAATCACTCATGTTAATCATAATCACTCATGAGTTCTTGGAAGGCAGCAACATAATAAAGAATACTTTATATCGGTATGAATATCAATTTGGATAGCAAGGCATGGTCTGTTGTGGTTTTTATGATTATTTTGTAGAATTACAATCTAAACTAAAACTATCTTCATGATTGTTGCGTTTTATTTCCGGAAAATAAAATTAATTATGTAAGCGAGTAGTACTAAGATTGTGTACAAAATTATATCCGTGAAATTCATCATTCAGCATTCCAACATTCACGTATTTTATTTTACGAATATTTTTATAGATATATATTTATATATTTTTATAGTATCGATTTATAGATTATCTTTTAAAGGGAAATGTATACGATTCTACAACAAAACTCCTAAAGAGTTAAAAGTTATCCAATGATATATATATATTTCCAATGACAGTTGTCAAAATTATTGTTAATCACTCATGTTAATCATAATCACTCATGAGTTCTTGGAAGGCAGCAACATAATAAAGAATACTTTATATCGGTATGAATATCAATTTGGATAGCAAGGCATGGTCTGTTGTGGTTTTTATGATTATTTTGTAGAATTACAATCTAAACTAAAACTATCTTCATGATTGTTGCGTTTTATTTCCGGAAAATAAAATTAATTATGTAAGCGAGTAGTACTGAGATTGTGTACAAAATTATATCCGTGAAATTCATCATTCAGCATTCCAACATTCACGTATTTTATTTTACGAATATTTTTATAGATATATATTTATATATTTTTATAGTATCGATTTATAGATTATCTTTTAAAGGGAAATGTAAAAAAAAATGAATGAATTTTTTTTTAATGAAATTTTTTTTTGAGAAAGCCCTCCAAAACCAAATCGAAATATCTTCAACGATTGACACTTTTGTAATCCATTTAGACCTCAGTTGTTTTGACTAAATTAGTATATTTTTTTAATGTATAAAGTATTATCATAATGGTCGGTGATATTGTCGGCACTTTAACATGCATGAAGATGATATTATTTTATTAAGTGTTTCTGATTTCTATGAATAACTATCGATGAATGTAATTTTTATTATAATTGAGAAGCTACAATGAGCGACATAGGTTTTATTAAGGTATTTTACATGCAACGATAGCAAAGCCGCGGGCAAATGTTAGTTAACATTACATTATTACCTTGTGATTGTGCTATCAACCAAAATAAAACAAAAGTTTGCCTCTTCTACAACAGATAAATTTGGCATAAGTCTATGTTAAAAATAAGCGCCTCTGCCGACCACATTTGGTAATATTGACATGCAATCTGACAGTCTTAGTTTTCCACGGCAGCGCCTTAAGGTCAAATGTGGCTTAGTGATAGTTCACTTGATTAAACCATAATAATTTTATTTATTTCTTTGCATTAACTTTATGATAAATTATGATTATTTAGAAATTAAACAATAGGCCAAGCAAATGACCCATTATTTGAATAAAAGGTGATAAAATGGATAAAATTGAAGAACAGAAAAGTTACTGCTGTACTTACTTGGAGAAACTCAGGCACTAGAGGAGTTAGTCTTTGATAAAGCTCTGCACTGATTTCTTGGAGGGAGAATGTGGGGAATTTCTTTTCTGGGAATTTTTCTCTAATCATATCTAAAGCTGCTTCAATTTCACTTTGAGTTCCTGAAATTAAAAACATTTTGTTAGAAAACAATGCTAGCATATTATTAAGTAGTATTAGGAGTAATTGATTTATTTATTACCTTCAACAGCACAAATTTTTTGTTTAACAGAATCAGGATGTCTTCTTACATACACTGTTGCACCAGTTTTAGATTTAATATGGATAACAAATGACCCATGTTTGCCTATAAGTAATCCCACTAGGCTTTGTGATATAAGGAATTGGTGTATTCTCTAAGAGCCGTTTCTGATGGAACTATGTTTATATTAGCTGGAGGGGGACTAGCAGCTTCTGAGCAGCCTTTACCACTGTCACTGGAGCCCTGGAAACATATTTTAATTAATTACAACTACCATAAATGGCAAAGGTAAGAAACAGGAATTCAATATAGGTATAACATTTACCTCGCTATGGTTATCAGAGAAGTGACACATTGAAGGACTAGCTAATATAGGATCTACTGGGCTGTGGTTGGCTGAGTCCCTCTCAGAGATATGTCTTCTCTGCGCTGTGGAGAATCTATGATCACTGTCAATACTATCACTAGGTTCATCAATCACATTATTAGCATTTAATTCTTCAGTATCAGCACTGTTGATTTCTTCATTTAGGGTTGCTTCCGATGTTCCTACTTCAGAATGAGTGCTGGCTAGCGGAGATAAATCAGGAGCATTTCTATCTTTATTCACACAGCCTTCAGTAGTCAATGAAAAGTCCTTGGCATCTTCAGAGCAAGACATGTTGTTTTCCATTTGTGGTAAACACTTTGGTGGCGATTCTTTGACTACAAATGAAGCTGTAGTGGTGGATGAGCTCACCACCAAATTGTGTTTGTCAAAACCAGCTGACATTCTTTTCTCATTCACCACAGACTTTTTTTTGCTTATAATTTTTTCTATTTCTATATCCACTTCTTCATCAGTCAATTCCAAAGGAGAGGATCTCTGAGAGTTGATTCCACTTGGTTTGATATCAATGGGAGCAGACTTAATGATGGAGTGATTTGATTTTCCCAAAGGAGATGCCTTCTGAGCCTCTGCGTGAGCGTTGAGAGCTTCTGCAAGTTCTTCTCTGAGGGTCTTCAATCTCTCTCTTCCACCAGGGTCAGATTTGGCATATTCCCTTTTTTTCTTGAACCAAAATATTCCTAGCAACACGGCTATAGATGGCACAGACCACATAAGTAACTGACGACAAGGTGCCATTTTGAAGAGCCACTTTTAGGATTATTCTAGAACAAACAAGTTAATGTCACTATTTTTATTGAAATCTATGCAACAATAACTAATAAGAATTTTTGTAGAAGTTTTGTTGTTGACTTTTATTTCAAAATAACAAATACATTCATCA